>JANFAF010000002.1:0-1200000 GCA_024663475.1 Pisolithus thermaeus
CACTTCCAGGACCATGGGGCCCCCCCCAGCTATGTCGGCCGACCCCACCCCCAGGGGGGTAGGGCACACCCAGCTATGTCGGCCAACCCACATCCAGGACCATGGGGCCCCCCCAGCTATGTCGGCCGACCACACTTCCAGGCCCATGGGGCACCCCCCAGCTATGTCAGCCGACCCACTTCCAGGACCATGGGGCCCCCCCAGCTACGTCGGCCGACCCCACCCCCAGGGGGGTAGGGCCCCCCCCCAGCTACGTCGGCCGACCCTACCTCCAGGACCATGGGGCCCCCCCCAGCTATGTTGGCTGACCCCACCCCCAGGGGGGTAGGGCATCCCCCAGCTACGTCGGCCAACCCTACCTCCAGGACCATGGGGTCCCCCCCAGCTATGTCGGCTGACCACACTTCCAGGCCCATGGGGCAACCCCCAGCTATGTCGGCCAACCCCACCTCCAGGACCATGGGGCACCCCCCAGCTATGTCAGCCAACCCCACCCCCAGGGGGGTGGGGCACACCCCAGCTACATCAGCCGACCCCACCTCTAGGACCATGGGGCCCCCCCCCAGCTATGTCGGCCAACCCCACCTCCAGGGGGGTAGGGCATTCCCCAGCCACATTGGCCGACACCAGTTGGTCCAACCAGCCAACACCAACTCAGGGTCAGTCGGCCGACATCTGCTAGTCCCATGTTTAGGCCAAAATGTACATTTTGGGTGTCCCAGTTTCAGGACTAGTGGTGACTGAAGGGTCTGTTTCTCCATAGGAGCCCCTGGAGGGGCGGTCTGTGGGGTTGTGGTCACTGGCAATGTTAGAGGTGGGACTACCCAAGAGGTCATGGATGCATTTGAATACTTCATTGACTTCGTGGTTTCTGTGTCTGCCAACCCACCATCCTTCCACAACACCATTGTTGTCACTGTGGACAAGGATGTGGGCTGGGGATGGAAGGAGGCAGTTGATGGTGTGGACAAGGAACTCAAAACCGAGGGCTTCAGCCCAGCTGATGTCATGCTTGGTGTTTGAGTCTCTCCAGCCCAGGACAAGTTGCCAGGCTCTCCAGCAGTTTTGGATGACGATTGCAATGCTGAAGCCAGAGCTAGCATCAGAGTATGCTTGAAGGTCAATGTGGGAGGGGGTGGTGTCAGTGGGCATCTCACTTTACCATCTTGGAGAGCAGTCATCCACCAGTCTAGGTCAGTTTGGCAGTGTTTGTCTGGTCTGCATGGCAAGAACAGTTTATCCAAACAAGTTGTGAGCATGCATTTGAGGCTGGTGAGATATGCCCGACCCTGCTGGAGTAAAGCAGATGCATGAAGGAGTTTACCATATAGTTCCTGTACATCCTTGAGAGTGTGTGCATGTCTTTTCCTCCAAGCATGGATTGCACCCAAGTATTTCTCTGTCTTGGCTGTGCTTAGAGACACAGATCCTTCCCTGAGGTCCCATAAGAAGCCTATGTAGATTGTTGAGTGGTGGAAGGGCTGATCCTTATCTACCTCCCATGGGATGCCCAGCTCTCTTGAGATGCTGTCAATGTCATGCATGTTGTAGGTAAAGGTGGCATCATGGTCTGATCTGGGTGAGTCAGTAGAGTGGTCAGATATTGGGAACAAACAGTTCTCATTGAATTTGTCGATCGAGCCATCGTCATGCAAGGCTCCTCTGTACCAGAGTTGGCCTCCAGATTGTTGCATGCTGTGGGGGGTGATCTGGGTATGCCACAGCCTTCTGCTGGAATTGTAATCAGTGAGGTACTGTTTGCAGATCTGGAAGAATATGTGGTCATCGACCCACTTATTGAGGGGGCTGATACCCTCGCTTCTGAATATCTCGACTGCCATGTCAGCTAGGTGGCCATAGACGCCTGCTGATGGGGATGCTCCAAAGGCTAGGCAGGTGTCAATGCAGGCAAGTAGATCAGTTATGCGTACCACTGCTGCTGGCCATTGAGACAGGTGGAGCAGTATGGTCCTGTAGGCTTCGGCCACATCTTGGGTAGCAACTTCTGGTCCTGGGGGGAGGTGGGAGGCTAGAAGGAAAATTATGGAGAACTTCCCCCAAGTGCAGGGGAAGTTGTCTGTGCAGACAAATGAATTGACAGGAGGATTGTTGTGTGGGGGTTGGGGTGTAAGTGGGTAGGAGAAATTTTGGATTAGCCTAAACTTGCCCAGTCTGCCAGGTTTGGGAATTAGGGACAGCAGGGAAGATTGGAAATGTCCTATCATGGACTGGATCATTCTGATGTCAAAGGGACTGAGATATCTTCCCTTACTGATTTCTTTATTAATGATTTCCTTAAAATTATCAATGTATGTATCAATGGAGGTTTTATTAGGGGGAAACTGGGTATGTGAGATTGGGGGAAAATCTATTAAGAAACTGGAACATAGGCTTTCAGGTATCAAGGCAAAGTGGGAGAATAGGCCAGCAGCCTGGAGTGCTCGCTCCCAGGCTTCTGGATTATAGGGGGTGAGGGGTTGCTGCTGCCTGAGCTTGAGGGCATCGGCTGGCCCCATGCATGGCGAGTCCACAGCCAGAGCATAAATGTTTCACATTGTGTTTGTTGGAGAAACCTTCCTCATGCTGCCATCTGGGGCAGAGTCAGATGCCACCCTTGGAGTACAAGATCCTGTGGACGCGCTCTGAGAAGGTTTTGTACTTACCATCCCAGGTCTTGTGTGCCCAACACTTGATGACTGGAATGGTGTGGCGGTCTCAGCTGAGGCAGACCATGCAGACAGGGAGGGAGCTGTGTTCAGTGGGGGGGTAGGGCATTCAAAAGGGCTTGTTCCTCCTGGTTGGGTCTGATGGGGGAAGGGAGGGTGACCTGGGGCATTTGGTGGCTGTGTGGGTTCTAGGGGTGGCTTGAGGGTTGTGGTTGAGGTGGTATCTGCTTGTCAGCTGTGAATTGTTGAGAAGGTGTGGAGCATTATGGTGTCATGTCAATGGAGGGTTTGGGAAGGGTGGGGGGAAACAGGTAACCCGAGGAGCAATTGGGGCTGTTGGATGCATGTCCCATGTCCCAATGCATGTTGGGGGGGGGGGGCATAGGTTTGGGTGTGTATTGTGGTGGGGGGGCCATGGTCAGATGCATATCCAGGGCCTGAGAGTGAAGGGGTGGGGTGAGCAGGTGAAAGGAGGGGGAGGGGGGAGATAGAAGGGGGGGTGGGGGGAGAGGGGAACTTCTGTGAGAAGGGTGGTGAACAGGAGGGGATGAGGAGAACTGACCTGCTTCAGTGACTCCAGCTGGGTGACTTGAGCTGAGTGTACGAGTTTGTCTCTGATTTGTAGAAGGAGTGTGGGATTGATGAGCGCAATGTTGAAAGAGTGTGGGGTGGTGAGTGTATCATGCCATTTGCATTGCACGTGGGCTTGGTACATCAGTAGGGCACGTTTGCTGATCTTGCAGTTTCCGTGCCTCCAGGCATGGCCCTTGAGTGCCAGCCAGAACTTGATATGACTGTCAACTGTCTTCTGGCCATTCATTCTCTCTTATTGCAGTTGTGAGTCTATGGGCTGCCTCTGCAAGCTCTTCCCAGGAGAGGTCTTTGTCTGTGATGACTGTTCCCTTGGCTTGTGCTGCTGCTAGGGGGATGAAAGAGTGAAGGCCATCCCCCATCTGCAGGAGGGCTAGGGCATCATTGTCAGTGGAGCACATGGATGACTCTGTGTTGTGGAGGCCTTTGTTGGTGAAATAGTAGAGCTCGACGTAGTCGCCTTTGTGGAGCTTATGGATCGCGATGGGTGACAGGATGATAATGGGGTCAGATGAGATGACCATGTCTTGAGGGATAGGCGCATGTTTGTGCCAATATTTCTTTCTTTCTTCTTGGAGTGCAGCTTCTCTCTCCCTGTCTTGCTCTAGCTGTCTCCTCTCCTGTTCCTCTTCCTCCTGTCTCTTGTGTTCAGCAGCCACTAGCCATTGTTGGCACACCTGGTTATCCCACTCTTGCTTCTTGAGGTCATTGTTGAGGGTCCAGATGAGTGCCAGCTGGTTGGCAGCTGTGTCATGGTCACTGCCATTGGCAATGATCTGTTCTCTGGCCTGACAGAATCTCTTGGAAGTAAAATCCAGAGGAGTCGCTAGGTGAGGGTTGCTGGTTGGCATTGGAGATGCAAAGAATGAGGAGGAATGGGTGAGTGGCTCAGCTGAGCCTAGAGGCACTAGGAAGCAGTTCAAGGAAAAGAGCAGTGAGGCTAACTTATTCTCATGTGAAGATTAAATTCTCTGTACACTATGTTCCTTCACTACTGAGAATACCCATCTTTCAACCTACTCTGTCCTGCCTCTTGTCCTCTGTCTGTTCGATAGTGTGACAATGACATCAATCACTAAAGCCTCAAATCTCTCAGTCCACTTCTCCTCTGGAGATATCACTGACATGATCTTCTATGTAACTCTGTTGGATTCTGAGTGTAAGATTGTTCTCAGACATAACTGGCTCACCCATTACAATCCATCAATTGATTGGGTACTGAGCAGTATTTAATTCCAAAACCTTACATCTTGTTTGCCAGTGCCAATGTTGCCCTCTGACTTGGAGTCAATTCCAAGAAACCCTGTAGATGCCCCCCTGGGCTCTCCAGAAATCACCCTTCCCAAGTTGGTTGATAACTCCTCTCCACCCAGCACTTGAGCACTGAACATCTCCCTTGTCAACACAGTGGCCTTCATCTGCACTTGCAAGCTAGATGGCTCAACCCAGTTCTCCCTCCATGTCTGACCTCAGGATGGTACCAAACTCTGGGCTGCCACCATACAGGATACCCTGGACTTGTCATTGGTACCCCCAGACTATCATGACTTTGCTGATGTGTTCAGCAAGGCCAAGGCAGCTACACTTGTGCCTCACTGGGAGTTCAACCTCAAGATAGAATTGGAGGAAGGAACTACTCCACTGTTGGGAACCCTCTACTTGCTTTCATCCATTGAGCTTGCTGCTCTCTGGACCTTCATCAATGAAAATCTCACTACTGGCTTTATTCATCCAACATTGTCCCTGTATGCTGCACCTGTCCTTTTTGTCAAAAAGAAGGACAGATCACTTCATCTCTGTGTTGACTTTAGGGGCCTCAATAAGATCACCAAGAAGGACTGTTACCTGTTACCTCTCATTTTGGACTTACTCAACTTGCCTAGTTGGGCTAAGGTATATACTAAAATCAACCTGCACCACACTTACCACCTGGAGTGGATTGCTGAAGGAGATGAATGGAAAATGGCTTTCAGAACCTGTTACAGATCTTATGAGTGGCTGGTGATGCCATTTGGACTTACCAATGCCCCTGCAGCATTCCAATGCTTTGTCAATCCATCTTCACAGACCTACTGGATGTATGCATCATTGTATACCTCAACAATGTCCTTATTTATTCTGATAATATGGAAAACCACAAAAAACATGTCCATGAGGTACTCTGCAGACTCCAGGAGCATGGCTTGTATGCCAAACCAGAGAAATGCGAGTTCCACTCCAAGTCTGTGGAATACCTCAGTTTCTTTTTATCCCCTGACAGTTTGTCAATGTCCGAGGATAAGGTAAAGGCCATCTGTGACTGGCCTGAACCTCGCAAGGTGAAGGACATTCAGTCCTTCCTTGGCTTTGCAAACTTCTACCATCATTTCATCTTCAATTACTTGGACATCATGGTCCCACTAACATGTCTCACACAGAAGGGGGCACCTTAGAGTTTCTCCAAGGATTGTCACTGGTCCTTTAATCATCTCAAAGAAGCTTTCTCCACAGCTCCAATATTGACTCACTTCCAGCCCAGACTTCCCATCATGGTCAAAACAGATGCTTCGGACTATGCTATCACCAGCATTCTGTCTGTCACTTGCCTGGATGGTGAGGTATGACCAGTAGCTTTCTACTCCCAGACTTTGACTGCCCTGGAGTTAAACTACAACACACACAACAAGGAGCTGTTGGCAATTCATGAAGCCTTCTGGACCTGGTGCCATTACCTGGAAGGCCCCACATACCCCATTGATGTCGTTACCAACCACAAGAATCTCAAGTACTTCTCCACCTCAAAAGTGCTCACCAGGTGCCAAGCACATTGGTCTGAGTACCTTTCTCAATTCAATATGGTCATTCATTTCTGCCCCAGTAAGCTCAGAGCAAAGCCCAATGCCTTTACTAGACAATGGGATGTCTACCCCAAAGAGGGGGATAGGGGCTACACCCAAGCTAACCCACAGAACCTCCAACCAGTGTTCACCACCAAACAACTATCCAATTCATTATGGGCGACCTACTTAGAAAGCCCTGTACTGCATGCTAGTATAATCATGGATGTTGAGAAACTCCATGAAGATATCAAGTCTGCCTTAACATCTGATCCACTTGGTCAACTCCACCTCTCTGACCCATCTAACCCTTGTTGGCAGGTAGATGAATCTGGACTTTTATGTCTGGATGATCATATATATGTCCCTGAAGCAAACAACCTCAGGCTTCATGTACTCTGTTACAAGCATGACCACCCCTTGGCCAGTCACTTTGGACAAAACAGAACACTCAAACTCATCTGTCATGAGTATGTCTGGCCAAATGCTCAGACTTTCATCAAAGGCTATGTCAAGTCTTGCACTGCCTGTGTGCATGCTAAAATCCTGAGACACAAACCATATGGTATGTTGAAGCAACTACCAATACCAGAGAGACCATGGAACTCCATTTCGATGGATTTCATTGAACAACTGCCAAACTCCAGAAACCATACTGCTATACTGGTTGTTGTAGACTGTCTCTCGAAACAAGCCATATTCATCCCCACCAAAGATACAATCACCTCTCCACAACTTGCTAAACTGTTCCTACTCCACATCTTCTCCAAGCATGGAGTTCCCTCACATGTAACCTCTGACAGAGGCACAGAGTTCATGTCTCACTTCTTCCAGTCACTAGGCAAAGCACTGGACATGAAGCTCCATTTCACTTCCAGATATCACCCTGAAGGCAATGGTCAAACCAAATGAACTAACCAGATGTTGGAGCAGTACCTATGGGATTACTGTAATTACCAACAAGACAACTGGTCTGAGTTGCTACCACTTGCAGAGTTTGCATACAACAACACTCCCAGTGCTACAACTGGATTTTCACTGTTCTTCACCAATAGGAGTTATCATCCCAATGTTACCATACACCCAGAAAGAGAGTTAACATCTTCTCAAGCTAGAGACTATGCAGTGGACTTAGACTCCCTGCATACATTCCTATGAGAAGAAATGAAGGAAGCTCAGCAGAGGTACCAAGGTCTGGCAGATGCTAAGAGATCTCCACCTCTGGACTTCCAGATTGGAGATTTGGTATATGTCAAAGCAAAGTACTTCAGGTCCACACAACCTTCAAAGAAACTCTTGGAAAAGAATCTAGGCCCATACCCCATCATCACACATGTTGGATCATTATCCTTCACTATCTGACTACCTGACACTATGAAGTCCATACACCCCATGTTCCACATCTCGCAGCTAGAACTGGCAACTCCAAATACTATCCCCAACCATGTCCAACCTCTGCCTCCACCCATTGAAATTGATGGAGAACCAGAGTATGAGATAGAACAAATCCTAGACTCTAAAGTGGACTACTGTAGGTGATGTCCACTGCAGTATCTAGTCAGGTGGGCTGGCTACAAAGGCACAGACAAGGAAACATCCTGGCTCATAGCTACCGAATTAAGCAATGCCCCTGACTTAGTCACAGATTTCCACAGAGCATACCCCCACAAGGATGGTCTGTTGAGTGCCATCCCACCCCAGAAATAAGTGGACTTTTTGGAGTTTACTCTGTCTATGCTATGAAGACTCACACTCCCTTGATTCTAAGATGGACACAACGGAAAATATATTTCAAAAGAAAGAAAAAAAAAAAAAGGAGAGGAGGGGGGGACAGGAAACTCAAAGTATGCTATGGACACAGATAAACTAAGAAAGAACCTTGAATGACTCCTCCAGAACTCCAGACAGGTCCTTGACCTCCTTCGACATGGACTCCACTGCTGCAGTGTTCCTCTGGATTGCATCAACAATTTCTCCAAGTTGGTGGTCCAGGACCTCTGCCAGTGGATCTTGACGTGGAGCTTGTACACAGGGTGGGCAAGGTTTTGAGATGACCTTGACATCTGGCATATTGTCCAGGTCTTCATCATTGGCTGGCTCTCTGAAATGAGCAGACTTCCTCCACTTCCTTTTTTCTCCACCTTGGGGAGACCTCACAGTTGATGCCAGCTTCTTGGACTCTGGCACCTTTGGGTTCAAGTTGCACTTGCCCTTAGTTTTCTGACACTGGACACATGACTTGCTATGTCCAGTACCCAGCACACATGGTTCCCCAGCCTTGGTACAGGCAGAGCAAGCCTTAGCCTGCTCTGCAGGCCTTCCACTGACTGATGTGACACACTGAGACTGGTACAGACTTGTCAATACAGAGTTTAGAACAATAAATACTGTTATGCACCATTGAGCTCTCTGCCTGTTGTGCCTGACATGTCTCCTCCTCAAGATGCCTCTTCTCCACTTCCAACTCATGGAGTTTCCTCTCCTCAGCTGCTTTCCTCTGAGCAGCCTCCTTGGCTTTCCTATGCTCCTTGGCCTTTTGACATTCCTCAGCCTCCTTCACTTTCCAGACCTCCTCAGCTTGCTGGCATTCCTCCTCTTGAATTGCTGCCTGCATGGCAGCATGCCAACACTGTTGTCACTCATCAAACTTTTCCATTTTCATAGTCAGCAGGTCATCTGGATACTCTTGAAGCAAATTGTCATCAAGGACTTCCCAGGTGATGCCTGCAGGGTTGAGGGAAGACTTAAGCCAGGGAGTAGGAGCCATAGCATTTAGAAGTTTAGAGATGGGTGTCTGGACTTTGACAAAACCCTGTCGAGCTCTTTTTACTGTGGAACTTTTTGGACTCTGACAATGTGGACTTCAAAACTCCAAAGTGACACTTGAGCACAACAAGTGCCTTGAGGGCTCAGCCCTAAGAGGGGGATACTGTCACATCCATGATGTGCACACAAGGTCTGGACTGAGTTCCAACCATCTGAGGTGTTGTTCTAGCCCTATGGGCTTCCATTGAGAAACTCTGTTCCATCTCTGATTTGACTTATGATCTATTTCTATTTCTGTTTCCATATTTAGTATGTTTCTCTCACACTTCTAAGTGACTCACTACACTACTGTACCTGTATGTCTTACTAATCCCTGTACCATCTGGCTATCTGGTGACTACCAACTTACCTTACTAATGGCTCACTAATATTGTTATTCATCTGTACTGCATTCCAGTAGTTGCTACACCCCAGACATTGCATTGGACTTTCCTCTGTACTATAAAAGCCTTGTACATACATTGTAGCACATCAGTTCAAATATCAAATAAGATACTCATCAATCTCACTCAACTCCAGACAGTTTCTGGATAGTTCTGACCTTTGGGACTTGACAGGAAACTAGTGTACTAAGTTGTATGCTAAACTCCGACTATCCAGACTTTCACTCTAGCCTTCCTCTGCCCTCAGACCCTCTCAGAGACCATTGAGAACTGGTCTTGACAATACCAAAGAAGAGTTTTGGAAAGACAACAAGAAACTTATGAAGAAGGCTACTCTTTATCTGATGTCACCAGATGAATTAAAAGCTCTTGATGAATTTATTGACAAGAACCTATGGTGCAGCAAAATTGTGCCTTTGGATTCACCTGTGTCAGTGCCTGTGTTTTTCATAGCCAAGAAGGATGGCAAGAAACAATTGGTCCAAGATTACTGGTACCTCAACTCTCATACAATTCAAAATTCCTACCCCTTGCCCAACATTCCACAAATGATTGATGAACTATGCAAGTCTAAATACTTTGCCAAGTTTGATGTCAGGTGGGGATTTACCAACATGAGAGTAAAACTGGAAGACCAGTGGAAGGTGGCATTTTTAACCCCTGGGGGTCTTTTTGAGCCCACTGTAATGTTTTTGGGCAGTGTAACTCACCACTGACCTTTCAAAGGTTTATGGACACCACATTTGTGTTGCAGGTCCATAAAAAGCAGCAATGCCAATATATGGATGACATGGTAGTCCATGCCAAGGCCATCCCTCAGCTACAGCAGTATGTCTGTGAATTCCTTGAAATATGCAAGAAGGAACAGCTGTGCCTGAAGATCTCCAAGTGTGTCTTTGAAGCTGAAGAAATTGAATTCCTTGGGATGAAAATCACTCAAGGGAATGTCCAGACAGTCTCAGTCAAAACTGATGCTGTAGAAAGTTGGCCAACTCCCCACAACCTGAAGGACATGTGTTTGTTTTTGGGCTTCTGTAACTTCTACCACAGGTTTATCCTGTTGTTCTCACAAATTGCTCACCCATTACATAACCTGTTGAAGAAGGACATGAAATGGCAATGGACAGATGAGGAAAATAGCACCTTTGAAACAATCAAGTTGTTACTGTGTGCAGCACTGGTTCTTCAAATCCTGGACCATCATAAGCCCTTCACCCTGTTCACCAATGCCTCCAAGGTGGGCACTGGTGCTGTCCTAGCACAAAAGGGTCCCAATGACAAATGGCACCCATGTCATTCTCTCTCAGAGTCTCTCAAAGGTGCAGAACAATGATACCAGGTCTTCAACCTTGAAATGCTAGCTGTTATATGAGTGCTTGGTGCCTTTTGGCATTACTTAATTTCTCCTGTGGAGCCAATGGTGATCTACATGGATCACAAGAAATTAGTGTATTGGCACCACCCACAGAAACTAACCCCAAGTCCATGAGTATCAGACACTTCACAGTCACAAGAACAAAGGGGCATGTTAGTTCATATGTAGGTAGGAATAGAGAATGGTTTACAGGGAATAATAAGTGTCACGACCTAAGCTAGGAATGATAGTGGGGTGTGGGTGAAAACCCGAAGGGTTTCCCGGCCCAGAGGAGGCGCTGTACCTAGGGCGAAGAGTGAGCTGTGTACCCTGAACAGAAGGAAGCCCCAGCGACGTGAGCAGCGAAGCTCGTAGCCCTCTAAGAAGGAGATGGATGCTTACTGGTGTTTGAAGCTTAGCATATGGGGGGCATGGTGTATCTCGTGAAGTGTTTGAGGAGTGCTGGCGTGTCATTGAGGTAGGGGGCTAGTATCATTGTGTGCTGCCTCAAGTAGATTGTGAATGAGTCCCCTGCCCATCTCCCCATCGTTTTGACTATGTCGAAAGGGGTCCCACACAGTAGGTAATGTAGGGTCCCCCCGATCCTCAAACTGTGGCCTTTGAGGTTGGGGAGGCCATGTGCTGTCGCCAGGGAGGTGATGCGTTTAATGACTTCCGATCTGGACAGGGGTCTTAGGCCTGAGGTGGGGTGTTTCCACATGAACAAATGATCTTCGGGGCCTGCTGGTTTCATGTTGAAATGCCATTTGAGAGCTCCAATGGGGTTTGTGATGCCTTCCAGTGGTGTGCATTGTGTATCCTCTCCGATTGGGGATGTTTTCATCCAGGGTATATGGAATTTCGTTATGGGCAAGCCATTGAGGTCGTGGTGATGCAAGACATGAGCACAAGTAATGTGCTTTGTGGGGTCAAAGTGTTTGATTGATTGGTCCGTAAACTCGCCTAAGCGGCCCACACAATAGAAAACTACAGATAGGCAGGCAAAGATCACTGTGTCCTTGTGGCTTCTAGTGTCTAGCAGAGAGTGGATGAGTTCAAGTGTGTCTATGCAGAATGGTTCACAGAGGGGCCTCTTGGAAGATGGTGGCACTAGACGAGATGCTCCTTCCAGTATGGCTCTCAGCTCCTCTGTGTTGATTTGCCAGGGGAGTCCATGTAAGAGGTGCCATGCTCACAGCCTGGCAGTGAAGTTTGCTAGAGCCAAGCCTGAGTACAAACCTGCACAGCTGGATAGGAAAGCCAGTAGGGTGTTGGCCTCGATGGGAGCTCGCTGGTGTTCTGCAATGCCGTGTGAGTCGCAGAAAACGTGGTAGGTGAGTAGTCCTGCACCATATGCTTCTTTGGTCTTCTCTGCCCAGGATGTGCCCATGACTTTGAGTATGCAGTTGAGTTGGTGCTCCGTGATTGTGTGGGTGTTGTCATTACTAGCGCCGCGAGTGCCTCATGAATGGCTGTGAGAGGGGGTCCACAGCTGGAGTCTTTCTCTCATGAGGCAGTGGGGCTGCAAGGGTGACAGGGAGGGTGTAAGACCTGGGTGGTAAGGTCAAGGGAGAGTTGGTGCTATCTGGGAGGTGGAAGCTGGGAGGGGGGCGTCAAAGTGGTGGCAAGGTTCAAAGGTTGTTCCTGAACAGGGTCTGGTGGATGAAATCATCTTCTCGGGCTGTCTCTGTTTGTCTGCTCCCTGGAGATTCAGAAGCAATACTAAAGTCATCAATGATTTTGGCTGCTGCTCTTGGGTAGATCCCGTCTCTCCTGAGGTGCTGCTTGATTGGGGTGGGAGGGGTTGAAGCATTGACAACGAACTGTTGTATCTGGCTAGGGGTATCGATTCGAGGGAGTAGGAGGGTAGGGCTGCTGTACTTTCCCCTGGATGGGTTGTCTGCTGGGTTGTCTCCACTGGGCATGTACTTGATGTGTACTTGTACGATACAAGGGGAGTGAGTGATGAGGGAATGGATTCATTTGAAAACGTTGTTGACTTCTGTGTTGCGGTGCCATCCATTGTGCCAGCCTTCAACCACACCTGAGTTGTCGCAAAATGTGATGATAGAACTGGGGGAAATGATGATGCAGTCAATTGTGTGGATGAGGAGTTCGAGGGCAACAGCTTCGGCCCAGCTAATGTCTCTGGAACCATTGCGGGAGTTCCGCCAGCCTGGGATGAGTCGCCAGGCTGCCCACCACTCACCAATGGTGATTCCAATTCCCACCTCAGAGCTAGCATCAGAAAAGGCTTTGATGTCGATGAAGCATTGGGGAGGTAGGATGGGCCATTGTACGCTACCTGACTGGAGTTTGTCTGTCCACCAGTCTAAATTGTTTGCTACTCTGTTGTCTGCCTTGTGGGGCATGAACAGCTTCGGTGACCCCATTTTTAGCATAGCTTCGAGACCTGTCAGGTATGCTCTGCCATGAGGTAGGGCTGCTGATGCATGGAGTAATTTGCTGTACAGTTCCTTGACGTCTTGTAGGGTGTGCACATGCCATTTGTGCCATGCATGGATAGCTTTGAGGTACTTAGCAACTTTGCTTGGGCTGAGTGAAACCCTGTATTCTTTCAGGTCCCAAAGAAAACCGATGTATGTAGTAACCTGGCTAAACAGCTGGTCTTTCGAGTGTGCCCATGGGATGCTGAGGGATTCTGAAATGGCATCGATGTCTTCGAAGCTGTATGAGAAGTTTCTGTCATGTGCCAATCTCGGTGATGCTGATGCTAGGTTTCTGATTGGCTGAGCACAGTCTTCATTAAATTCCTCACTTGAATCGTCATCCCAGATCTTTCCTTGATACCAAATTCGTGCCCCTAGTTGCTGGGGTTCTGAAGGAGAGATTTCTGATTGCCATCATTGTCTCGAATCGTTGTATTCTGCTAGGTGTTCTAATCTGATGCAGGCAAAAATGTGGTCGTCTACCCATTTGTCCAATGGTCCAATGCCGTGATGTCTCATGATTTCTGCACCTGCATCAGCTATGTGTCCATATATGCCTGCTGATGGTGTGGCTCCGAAGGCCATGCAAGTGTCGATGCAGCCCAGGGTGTTGGATATCCTAACTACTGCTGCTGCCCACTGAGAGGGGTGGAGGGGGACTGTGCGGTAGGCTTCTGTGACATCTCAAGTTGCGATCTTGGATCTGGGTGGGAGTCGTGATAATAAGAGGTAAACTATAGAGAATTTTCCCCATGTTGTTGGGAAATCGCTCGTGAGGACGTGTGAATTTATGGATGGGTTAGGGGTGTGGGGGTTGGTGATGTGAGGGAAGGAAAAATTCTGTATTAGCCGGAATTTCCCCAGTTGGTCTGGTTTTGGGATTATTGACAACGGGGAAGATTGGAATGGGCTGATTAAGGCTTCTATTGTTCCAAGGGGGAAGGGGCCGAGGTATCGCCCTTTGCTTAATTCTTTGAAAGTTAACTTACTGAACTCTTCATGATATGTGTTGTAGTGGGGCTGGGGGACAGGGGTTGGCAGAGCGAAGGGGTGTCAGGGGTCCAGCACAGACTGAGCATAGAGCAACGTGCATGTAGGTTAGTAAGCAGTTGTTGGTTGTTCATCTCTGGCATTGCACATACAACGGCAGTCTGGCATGTCCATCTGGTGATGAGAGGGGATTGCGAGCCCCAGAAAACCGAGAAAGGGCAACGCTATCTACATTACAAGAGGTAGCAAAAATAAGGGGAATAGGCAGAAGCAGCAAAGGGGAACCAGGCAACATTACAGGAACCACAGAAAGCAGCATGGCATCGTCGCCAACAGCAGATACAGAGGACTTCGAGCTATTCACCCCACATAGACCGTCAGGTGCTACCACAGGTTATGCACGAGGCAGAGGGCAGACGAGGAGTACGAGTGCAGCTGCAAGCACGCAAAACTACCACCTGCGACCCACAACCTTCCCTTCTCTGCTCAGGAACAGAGAAGAAGAACAGTTGGTACCAAAACCGAGCCCAGTGGCACCAGCACCAATGGATGCTACAATGGCTTACCAGATCATAAACGTCAATGAAACAGCCAAGGTCATACTGTTATTCCGGGGAGACTACTCGAGTAAAGGGGAACTGGCAGATTGGTTTACAGAGTTCCAGCTGTCACTGCCATCAATGTGGTCAGAAGCAATGAAGGTTGATAGGTTCAGCTTACAGCTGGCAGCAGGAAGTCATGCAGACGAGTGGTTTGCAGACCTACCATCTGAAGACAAAGCAGACATGATGGTGCTCAAAGCAGCATTCCTGAAGTGTTGGCCACCAGTCAAGAAACCAAGATGGACAAGAGCACAACAATGAGAATGCATCAGGGCCCTAGTACTGAATGAGGAAGACATGGGGAAGTGGGTAGAGGATGAGAGCAGAGGGGACTATGGGCACGTCATGTGGGCAACAAAGGTGATGAGGTTGGCGATGAACATGGGGGACACGGAAGGGAGGTTAATTGAATGCATGGTAGAGGAGGCGCTGGCAGTCCTAAGGAACAAGTTAGAGGATGAGTATGAGGGATGGGATGAGTTTGTGGAAGCAGTAAGGAAGGTTAAGGTGAAAAAGATGCTGAGGAATAGGGAGGCGAACAGAGGAGAACAAGAGCTAAGGAGAGAGGTGGCAGAGTTATGCCAGCAAATGGGCCAGCTGGCAGTCCGACACACCCCACAAACCTACCAACCGAGAGCAGTGGTACGCACAGCCGGAGAAGGTACTGTGCAAGCATACTGGAACCAGCACACAAAGACAAGTGCCATCCCACTCGCAATGAATAGGAACATGACAGTACCGAGGGTTCTGCTAACAAGGGCCCAAATTCTAGAGAAGGCATCAGCACTACCTCAGTGCACAGACACCGAGGCAGGGAGAAGACTATACGAAGCGGACGTAGCAGTGTGGCACCGAACCTTCAGAGAGGGGACAGCACCAGCGCTTGAATGACCTTACCCATTGAAACCAGGAATGACAGTGGTCGGATCAGGGGAGTGTTTCAGTTGTGGCTTGGTCATGGATCCACCACACATAGGTAGCACATGCACAACCAAGGAAACGTTGCAACCGCATGAAACCAGGTGGCGCCAACTAGTAGCAGGCATGCTAAGGCAGGTGGCTCAGTTCAGACCTAACCCAGCACCAGTTCAGTATGTATGGCCAAGCTCACATCACGTTGGGGCTGCTGCAGAGACAGATGTACTGCAGGTGTTCGCAGTGGCGACAGAGGATGAGTGGCACAGAGGAAGCGAGGAGCAAGGGGGTCAACAGGAGGACCAGTGGGGATGGACGATGGAGGGAAACTTGTAGGGGCTGCGAGAAGAGAGGGACAGTCATCAGCCCCAAACAAGTATCCATCGGAAGGGATTGGTGGCATAGAAGAAGAGTCAGGAGGACACATACCAGCGCTCAGTTTGGGAGATGTTCAGATGGATGGGTTGAATCAGGACCAGGATCTATCGCACACGAGTAACATACAGACCCCCAGCAATACAATAACTGACGTCTATGCATTGGATGCAACAGGCCAGCCAGTCAAGTCAAAGGTTGGATGCCCATTCTTGGTGGTTCCAAGCCTGGAGGGGCCTAATGGGGAAAGGGTCAGGTTCCTCACAGTGGTAGACAATGGGGCTATGATAAATGCATTGGACATGGAGGCATACAACAGGGTGAAGGGAAGGCTGGGGAGGTTGAACCCGTCGAGGCAGGTGCTGAGGATGGCAGATGGATTGTTGGTGGTGGCAGTAGGAATGTGGTCGGGTGTCTTGCAGTGGGGATCAGCCAAGGAGGAGACAACTTTCGAGGTGTTTCCAAGCCATGGATCATGGAGAATGCTCATCGGGAAACTGCTGCTGGATCAAATGAAAGCAGTTCACGATTATGGCAAAGACATGATACGACTACCACTAAAAGGGAACTACGTCAAAGTCACAAACCATGCAGATTGAGAAGTACCAGACCATGTCCTGCCAACAAGGACCCTAGCAGCACTAACAGACAGCAGAAGGGAGATCGAAAGGAACAGGGAAGGGAAGACAGAGGAAGGAGCAGACGTGCGGCAGGTAGCAGTGGGGGAAGACGAGGAGAGGACAGAAGAAGGCAAGGTGGAGGACTGTAGCGAGGGGTTAGTGGACGGAGAAGAGGCAAGGAAGGTGCATACCAGGCTCGAAGAGGAAGGCCCGTTCCATCCTCCGAGGGTAGAGGCAATACTGAAGGCAGTCAGGTTTGGGGACTTGCCACCAGACAAACTGAAGCAAGCACAAGATCTAGTAGCAGAGTTCACCGACACGTTCACACTATCGGTAAAGGAGGTAAAACCGGTATCATTCATAAAGTTCTGGTTGAACATCCCGAAAGACACTAGGTTTCAGTTGAAGGTCAACCAGAAACCACTAACACAAGTGCAAAAGGAGTGGTACTTACTGGTACTAGACGAGTTCAACAACGCAGGAATCCTCCACGACATCAGGTCAGACGAGGTAAAGGCGGTTCACCCAACAGTGCTGGCACAAAAAGCACATGGCGTGCTGGGCTCACAATGGAGGAGATCAGAGAGATCGTCGAAGAGCAGTGTAAAGGGGAGACAAGGCAAAGCGACTCAGAGACGGTCACAAGGCAAGGTCCAAATCAGGCAATGGAGGTGAGCCAAGATAGGAAACCGAAATGGTGCATGTGCCAAAACTTCCACAAGCTTAACAAAATAATGGAAGTAGCACCAATGCCCCAAGGAGACATTAGAGCAAAACAGCAGCGCTTAGTGGGGCATCAGTATGTCTGTGTTATGGACCTAGCTGCAGGGTTCTACACGATCAAGGTGGAGAAGGAACACCAGCCATACTTATGCATATACACAGAGGGCAGAGGCTACCAGTGCTACAAGCATATGCCTATGGGGTTACTCAGCTCACCCTCTTGTTTTTCAGACATGACAGCCATTGTGTTCAAGGACTTGGCAATGCAAATTGGTCTCGAGACGTTCGTAGACGACAATGGGTTAGCTGGTGACAAGTTCCAGGAACTGCTGAAGAGACTACGTGCATTCCTCGTCCAGTGCCGTGAGATGGGCATATCACTATCTCCACAAAAAATGCAGCTGTTTATGTCGGAGGTGGTTTTCGGAGGCGCAAGAGTGGGGCAGGAAGGAATCAGACTGGACATAGCCAAGTTGGAAGCAGTCGCTAAGTGGCCAACACCAAAGTCACTGTTGGAGCTAATGCGTTTCTTAGGACTGACGGGGTATTTTTGCTTGCTGGTGAAGGACTATGTGAGGTTGGCAGCTCCACTTACAGATCTACAGTGGAACCTGGACCTGCTGGCAGTGGATACGAAAACAAGTAAGAGAAAGTACAAGCAGTATCTAAGAGACAGGTTGTTGGAATGATATTAGATGGCCAGACAAGCCAAGGCATTCGTATGGCTGAAGCAGGTACTAGTATTGGAACCGGTGCTGAGAGCACCCAGGTTTGATGGCACACTGTTTATACTGACTACTGATGGGTGCAAGGATGGATTCAGAGCGGTCCTCGCACAACGATCAGAAATGATGCTGGCAAACAGAGAGAAGATAATGGCGGTGCATCCAATCGGATTTGCATCCAAGCACACATCCAGCATGGAGGAACAATACAAGCTGTACATACTCGAGTTTGCAGTGTTGAAATTTGGAATCGACCACTTCAGCGACACAATTTGGGGCTTCCCAGTTGAGGTGGAAACAGACTGCATAGCGCTAAGGGACACGCTGTGCAATGATAAGCTGTCACTCATGCACGCAAGATGGCAAGATGGCATCTCAGCATACCAGATCATGGACGTAAGGCACAGGCTGGGCAAAACTAACATGGCGGCCAATGCACTGAGCCAAATGTACACAGACAAACCAAGGACAGAGGAGGACGATAGCAAGTGGACAGTCAGCGAGGACTGGGAAGCATATAAAGGCATAGTCAACAATCTGTTCAGGGTCGAGACAAACCTGGAGTTCCTAGCCCTAAAAGAATGCTTCGCTAACGAACCGCTTTTTCTAGAGGTAATAGAAGCAATCTACAACCTCAAGACGACCATGAATGACAGAGACCAACGATGGGCACACCATAGAGCAGAGGGGTATCATGTAGAGAATGGGTGGTTATGGCACATGCATGGGTCCAAGTCGATACATGCAAAACCAAGAGTCGAATGTGTTATGCAGGAAGAGGCTGTAGCAATGGCGGAGAGGGAGCACAGGTCCAACAGGCATTGGGGCCATGATCTGGTGAAGTTGAAGCTAATGGACATGGTTTGCAGCCCGTGGTTGGACCAATCGATATGACAAGCACTACTCAGATGTGCTCAGTGCAAAAACTTTGGCTCGACTCACCTACATGCCCTACTCTATCCAATCACAAGGCATCACCCATTCGAACTGGTCGTCACGGACTACCTATCCCTACCAAAGGGAAAGGGAGGATACCACTTGGTATTACTAATACTGGACACATACTCACAGTATGTTTGGGGGTTCAAACTCAAGGTACACGGCACAGCAAAAACGACAGTTGATGGCCTGAATTCGGTAGCACACACATTCAAAGCACCAGAGACGTTCATGACAGATGGAGGATCACACTTCAAGAATGGAGACATAGCAGCATGGTGCAAGGCACATGGAACAAACCACCATGTGGTAGCAGCATACACACCATGGGTTAACAGGCTGGTGGAAAATGCAAACAGTAAGTTGCTGGGCAGGCTGAAGAGGCTGGGCAGCCCAAGGCTAGGAGAAGATGATGAGCAGGGAGACACTGTAGGGGATGTGACGAAGCACTGGCCAGACCATTTCGAGGATGCAGTGTGGCAGATGAACGAGCGGATCATCCCAGCATTTCAGCTTTCACCGAAGGAGCTGCTACTTGGGTTGGTAGTAAACACGAGTGCAACACCGGTAGGAGAGGCAGCGCAGGAACTGGACAAAAGGGCGGTGGACGTGCAGTTGGTGTACATGGAGCAACAACGCTTGGATGGAGCCAACCAAGCAGTACTGCATGCGGTAAGACGGAAAGCTACCTTTGATAAGTGGGTACTACACTCAGCTACAGGGGAGATGGTGTTCAAAGAAGGCCAACTGGTGCAGGTGTACAATGCCACTCTCGACACCACTCTCTTGGCCGCAAGGAAACTCCAACCCAGGTGGTTGGCACCTAGGTGGGTGGTGAGCCATGTGGGCAACTCGTATAAACTCACCACATTAGAAGGGTTTCCCATGGGTGGGCTGGTCCATGCAAGGAGACTGCGGCTGTTCGTACCCAGAGACAGCATGGCGCTGGTGGAGATACAGGAGGCTCTGGAGGTGGGCGATGAGGGCGAAGAGACTGGGAGTTTTGTGTTGGAGCTAGAGGAGGAGGGCGAGGGCAAAGAGCGCAAGCACGGTGAACAGGTAGAGGAGGGCGACCCCAGAGTGTCGCACTTGTAGGAGGGGGTACATGTAGTGGGGCTGGGGGACAGGGGTTGGCAGAGCGAAGGGGTGTCAGGGGTCCAGCACGGACTGAGCATAGAGCGATGCACACGTAGGTTAGTAAGCAGTTGTTGGTTGTTCATCTCCGGCATTGCACATACAATGGCAGTCTGGCGTGTCCAGTGTCAATCGAGTCTATGTTAGCGGGGGATTGTACATGCATGACCTGAGGGAAATTTACAGTGAAGCCCCAGCATAAGCCTTCTGGGATACTATTAAAATGGCAAAGTAAGTTTAGACATCGGAGCTCTCTCTCCCAGGCTTCTGCTCTATATGGTGTGGTTGGGTGGAGCTTCCTGTGTGTGACTACATCTCTGGGCTCCATGAGAGGACTGGCCACAACCCAAGCAGATGTGCCTGACATTGTGGTGGTTGGAGCATCCTTCTTCTCTCTGCCATCTGGCACAGATGTGGCATCCATCTCTGGTGAACAGGGCTTTGTGGATTCTCTCGGTGAAAGTGTTGTGTTTGTTGTCCCAAGTCCTTGTAGCCCAGCAGTCAATGACGAGGTGCCAGTGCCTGCCCAGGCAGACTGCACACACTGGGAGCGGGCCATTGGAGAAAGAGGGTGGGCCAGATGTATGGCTCTGAAAGGAGCGCTGGCATTTGTGCTCTGCAAGGTCCGAATTGTGTGAAGCTTGCAAGGGGGAGAGAGGGCGTTTTAAGCTGCTGGGGTATCTTGCTTGATTGAGCATGTTGGATGCTTGTGCTGTGATGGCTGCATAGTGATTGCTAACCTGTTTAAGGTGGTCCAAACGTGTGGAACACACTCTCTCAGCTAGCTCTTTGCTGGTGTCTCTGAGAACCCCTTCATTAAGCTTTGCCAGGGAGAAGCCCTGTGCTGTTCCAATGGCATGGTGCCACTTCTGACATTGTTGGCTCTGGTATAGGAGTAAAGCTCGCTTGAGGTGGTTGTAGGTCGAGCACCGCCAAGGATGGACCTCTAGCGCTGTCCAAAATTTGAGGTGCATCTCGATTCTGTCTTTTGGCCAGTCGTGTTCTGCCATGGCACTAAGGAGGCACACTGAGGCTTCTCCAAACTGCTCCCAGGTGAGGTCTTCATCTTTGATGACAGCTGCCTTGTCTCTTGTGTTCGATGCTGGGATCCAGAGATGTTGCCCGTTATCGGATTTGAGGAGCGTGAGGGCCTCATCATCTATTGAAGCATTGAAGGACTCCACTTCTGCTAGGCCAATGTTGGTAAAGAAGTAAAGTTCACAGTACTTGCCTTTCTTCAGCTTGCGCATGGCGTAGGGGGCAGGGATGTTGACTGGTCTGGAAGGGACCTCTACATCTGGTACTGGAGCATATTTGGCTTTGTTCTTCTTGCATTCCTCCGCCTTCATGGCTTCTTCTTCCTCTCGTGCACACTGTTGCTGCTGAGCTAGTTCCTCTGCTGCTTGGTTGGGTAAATCTCTTGCCATTTGGGCTTCTTCATCTTTGTGCGCGTTCCATCTCTGCATGTCTTTGGTGTTTTGGATATCCCATAAAGTTCCTAGGATCCTTGCAGCTTGGTTGTCGTCGACAGTGTCGCTGACTAGCTGTAGGCAGGCATCTGTGAAGTCATCTGAGGAAAAGTCTGGTCTAATGGCTAAGTTTGGATCCTCTCTTTGCATGTTGTTTATTGCCATAGTGCAAAAGGAGAAAAGAACGATGTCCAAGGTCTGGAGGTACAGACTCGGGCAGTAGAAGAGGTGTAGGAGCAAGAGGCATGTACCACTCCACTTACTCACTCATGGACTAAATTCTATGCGACACTTCGAGACTCTGCTTACATAGAAAACTAACAAGTGCACTGGCTTGATACTCTTCAAGGATACCCAGTTCTGTTCTCACATAAACCCAGCAAGCTTATGGGTGTTCCTGACACCTTGTCCTGATGTCCAGACTATGGGGAGGAACCCACTGTCACTGCTCCCACCCTACCTGAAGCCTTGTGGCTTGAAGGGGGGGTGAATTCTGACACTTCTTCCACTTCTGCCCCTGGTCAAACTTTAAACACCAACATGACTTCAGATCAATGCCTCAAGAAGGACATGCAAAAGGTTGACCATAATCACAAAGGGGTCTACATTATATCCAAGGAGGTCTATGATTGCACCACAAGTGAAATGCCAAAGGACAAGACCTTGTCTGAAGAAAACCTCAATGTCCAAAAGGCCTCAGATGGCATGAAGCATCATAAACAAAGGCTGTACATTCCACTTAAGATGAGGAAGCAGTGCCTCCATGACTACCACAATCACCCAGGTGTGGGCCATCCCAGAATCAAAGCTATGACAAAAAAAGATGGTGAAGGAAGTTTGGTGGCCCAGAATGTGGAAGTCAATTCATGAATACATAAAAGGCTGTCCCATATGCCAGGCTAACAAGGTCATCACACACCCAATCACACCACCTGTTACACCAAATGATATGGCCAAGAATCCCCTGCCCTTCCAGCAAATATCAATAGACCTTGTCACTGACCTTCCTGAATCGGAAGGCTATGACTTGGTCCTCATGGTTGTGGATCAAGGGCTCACAAAGGCAGCAGTGTTTGTGCCTACCAACAAAACAATTGACTCAGTCAGCTTGCCTTGCCTTTTCCAGCAATATGTCTACCAACAGTATGGATTGCCTGAAGCAGTCATATCTGATTGTGGCCCCCAGTTTGCATCCACCTTTATGAAAGAGTTGTACAAAGCCCTCAGTATCAAGTCCAAACTCTCCTTGGCATACCACCCTCAGACAAATGGTGAAAGTGAACACATAAATCAAGAACTCAAAATGTATTTATGCTCTTACTGCACAGAACTGCCCAACTCATGGGCCTGAAAACTCCCCAATGCCAAGTTCACACTTCAGTCACCCCCTCTCAAGGACCTATTAGGTTGACATATTTCTACAGATGTTTATACCTAATAGGTATCAACTTCTTGGGTATTCCCACATGCCACTGGCATAGGCAGGGCTTGGAGATTTCCCAGGAGCTCACATGCCAAGGGGGGGAGAGTCCATTTGCCCCATCACAATACAGGGTGCCTGGGGTCCCAAAAGGACTTTCCCCACTAACCCTCACAATTTAGGGATTTCCCAGGTTAAAATAGCCCACTTCCAAGGGAGAATTTGGGAATTTCCCAGGTGAAAATAGACCACTTCCAAGGGAGGTTTGGGGATTTCCCAGGGTAAAATAGACCACTTCCAAGGGAAGTTTGGGGATTTCCCAGGTGAAAATAGGCCACTTCCAAGGGAAGTTTGGGGATTTCCCAGGTGAAAATAGGCCACTTCCAAGGGAAGTTTGGGGATTTCCCAGGTGAAAATAGACCACTTCCAAGGGAGGTTTGGGGATTTCCCAGGGTAAAATAGACCACTTCCAAAGGAAGTTGGGAGATTTCCCAGGTGAAAATAGACCACTTCCAAGGGAAGGTTGGGGATTTCCCAGGGTAAAATCAACCTCTTCCAAGGGAGGGTTTGGGGACTTCCCAGGTCAAAATAGACCACTGCCAAGGGAAGTTTGGGGATTTCCCAGGGTAAAATAGACCACTTCCAAGGGAAGGTGTGGGGATTTCCCAGGGTAAAATGGACCACTTCCAAGGGGGGATTTGGAGATTTCCCAGGGTAAAATAGACCACTTCCATGGGTATTTTTGGGTATTGTCCAGGGTAAATGGACTGCTGCCAAGGGTGTGGGATTCCTTTGGGAATTCCCCCTGGTGGTGGGGATTCCCTAAATTTGAGATCAGGCATTCTCCAAAGGTGAAATTGGGAATTCCCCATGATGGTGGGGACTCTGCACATGGCAGATTGGGAATTCCCCATGGTGGTGGAGATTCTCCCAAGGTGGTGGGGATTCCTTAAATGCAAGATTGGGAATTCCCCCAGGGTGGTGGGAATTCCCTAAATGCAAAGTTGGGCATTCCCCCAGGGTGGTGGGAATTCCCTAAATACAAAGTTGGGCATTCCCCCAGGGTGGTGGGAATTCCCTAAATGCAAAGTTGGGCATTCCCCCAGGGTGGTGGGAATTCCCCAAATGCAAGATTGGGAATTCCCCCAGGGTGGTGGGAATTCCCTAAATGCAAGGTTGGGAATCCCCCCATGGTGGTGGGAATTCCCAAAATGCAAGGTTGGGAATTCCCCCAGGGTGGTGGGAATTCCTGAAATGCAAGATTGGGAATTCCCCCAGGGTGGTGGGAATTCCCTAAATGCAAGGTTGGGAATTCGCCCATGCAAGGTTGGGAATTGCCCCAGGGTGGTCGGAATTCCCTAAATGCAAGGTTGGGAATTCGCCCATGCAAGGTTGGGAATTGCCCCAGGGTGGTCGGAATTCCCTAAATGCAAGGTTGGGAATTCCCCCATGCAAGATTGGGAATTCCCCCAGGGTGGTGGGAATTCCCCAAATGCAGGATTGGGAATTCCCCCAGGGTGGTGGGAATTCCCTCAATGCAAGATTTGGAATTCCCTCCATGCAAGATTGGGAATTCCCCCATGCAAGATTGGGAATTCCCCATGATGGTTGGGATTCAGGAATTCCCCCAGGGTGGTGGGAAAACTTCAGTCAACCACCTATGGGGACCTATTAGGTCTATATATTCTTATAGATGTGTTGGCCTAATAGGTGTCAACTGGTTGGGAATTTCCTGCCTCTGGAGATTCTCCACCTCATGGCTGGGGAATCTTCAGACCTGCCATGCAATAGATGCTGGAGAAAGTGGGGGAAATACATTTTGGTTGTCAATATGTTGGAGTGGCTGGAGTCCAAATATGATTTTTTCCCCAATATTACCTGCATTTTCTGTGTATTCCCCAGGCTGAATTGACCAACTTCCCAGTCCAATCCAAAAAGTGACCTGCACATAGTATTTTCCCAGCCCAGCTTCTGAGGGCTTGGGGCCAGGGAAGCCTCAGGCCAGGCCATGAAGCCCTACAAGCCCAACATGAGGGATTGGCTTCACCCAAAAGCTGGGGATGTTGGCTTGGGCATGGCTTACCAGTACAAAAATGATATTTAGTACAAAGTATTTCTACACAAGTTCCACTCAGTGTGCACTGGGAAAAACTATAAGAAACTCTAGGGCATGATATAGAGCATCTAGGAGAGTTGGACTAATGAAGAATTAGAGAAAAAACAGCACACTCAGTCCCAATATAATCCAAATTTCATCATACAGGACCTTTCACCAGAAAAAGGGACATACCTCTAGACATGCCAGTGCAATAGTGACAAAAAATATATCAGCTGGAAGGCATATTCAAGTAGAATCACCTTGTAGAATACCAGGAGGTTAGGTGCAATGGTGAAGAATCTGAAAATGAAATGTTGAGGATGGGTGAGAGAACTGAAGGGGTGAGGTCTTCCAAAGGGGCCTCTATAGCCTGGAAGAGAGAACTGTCTGAGGAAGGACATCTGAGGCAGTCTGAGATCTGTCTGAACACAGCAGAAGGCAACTCAAGGCCTTCTCTAACTTGAGCTCAAACTCATAACTCAGAACTTTGCTATTATTTTGTGTAAGTAGTTACAGTGGAGAGTAAGTGCACATGGGCTTACTTAAGCCACATCATGTGTCTACTCTCGAAGCTAAGTAAAGTCTAAAGTAAATGAACAAAAATAAAAGTAAAAGAAAGTAAAAGCAGTAAAGTAGAAGTAAAAGTAAAAACTATAAAATAAAATAAATATCTTAGTGGGGAGTACTCACTCCCTACATCCCCGGGTCACTTGAGAATTCAACCATCCTCGGTTGCAAACTGAGAGTACGAGCTCGAAGGTGCCCATGGGGAAAGGTAGCAGACAGGCTCGCCGAAGGACGATGGCTGTGCGAAACTTCATGAGACTCGAGAAGATGGCAAAGGGGAGTGTAGGGAAGGTGTAGGAAAAGAAACTGAATGAATATGCGCACCCCATCCCGAGATATCAGCAAAACCAGCTCGAGACACCACTGCACATGAAATTCCAGATTTCTCAACAAGGGCTGTACGAACCATGACACGAGGTATACCGTTCGAAAGCACTGATCGAGTAGTACTATATCCCAGAAAAGCGAAAGGCAAGGCAAAGAACTGAGGGAGATACGATGTAGACAGTGTGTAGGCCAGAATAAGGGGTGGGAAGAGGAGGCTGCTGCGCAACAACCGCTGAGGCAATCGATACGAAACTGCAGGTAACAGTAGAGGACACCTAGGAAGAGATGGTGAAAAAGGAACCAGACCGATTGAACTGCCCAGTCCCGAGATATCCGCCAGGTCGCCTCATACCTCCTCCATACACAGAAACTCTCATATCTCCACAACCATCGAGTGCGTAGGAATGAGAAAGGTATCACCAGGTATCCATAAGCAATTAGTAGCACCATGCCAAAAAGCGAGAGGCACGATGCCAAAATGAGTGAGATGTGCGATCCCAACCTCGTCACCCTGCTCAGACACGAAAACCCAAATAACACCGCAACGGCGAATGCACGTGCTACATCTCGAATATCTTCTGGTATATGTCGTCTAGGGAATCCACTTCTGAAAGAAGCGAACGATTCGGCGCGGAATTGCATGGGTTACAGCCTAAGCAGGGTAGGGGCTAAGAGGGCAGCATGGCGTCGGTGAGGAACTGCTAGGTGGAAATCTATGAAACTCCGGGAGGTGATAGGAACGCTCGAGGAGAGTTGAGAGAATGAGGAATTGTGGGAAAAGGCGCACCCGTTCCCGAGATATTAGCAAAACTGTCTCATACCCCTCTCCACACTAGGAAAACCCATATCTCTACAACCACTGAGCGCGAAGCCATGAGAAAGGCATCACCAGGTAGCCAGTAACAGGTAGAACCACCATGCGAGAAAGCGAGAGGCTTGACGCGAAAATGGTCGAGATACGCGAACCCGACCTCGCCACCCTGTCCAAATACAAAAACTCAACTAAGTTTTGAACCGCAAAAGCGCGCGCGACGTCTTATATATCTTCTGGTAGATACCGTCTAGTATGTTCGTGTCTGAGAAAAGCAAGCGATTCGGGCGAGAACTGCGCGAGTTAGGATATAAATGGGGTAGGGGATGGGAGGATGGCATCGCGTTGATGGGGAACTGCAAAGTGGAATTCTATGAAACTTCTGGAGGTGATAGCGAAGTGCGAGGAGAGTTGGGAGAACGCGGAAACAAGGAAAACGGCGCACCCAATCAAGAGATATTCCAGATTTCGTCCTACAGTGCCTTTCTCCAAAGAATGGGAGATATCTCTGGATGCGCTGAGCCAATTATGACAAAATATATACCATTTGAAAGGTATCGTCGAGTACATCCAGAATCCCAGTTTGCGAGAGGGACGGATGAGTGGTTGTCGAGATATCGAGGCGGCGAGGTGGGGGATGACAGAGGTGTGCAGCGGCCTAACACTCGGTAAGGGGAAGCTCGAAGAATGATACATATATTCATGAAAAAAAGAATAAACACAATAAAAAGATCCCAATGGGTTAAAGCAGCCCCCTGTCTACTCAGTACAGCCTGCACGAAGGCTGAGGTGTGCAGCTGCAGCTGCGCGACCTTCTCGGAATCTCGAGTGGCACAGCGCAGGGATCACTGTTTAACAGGGGGGAATATGTAGTGGAAAACGCGAAGACAAAATTTGATGATTATTATTGAATTCTTACATGGACGGAGTTTGAAGTCTGGTCAATTGTCAGGATGACAATAGTAATTAGAAGTTTGCATTCTCGCGTAGTCGTGCTTTAAATGTCACACTAAGCGCGAAGTATCGGAGCTGACGAAACACGTGTTAGAACTTCGAGTTTTATCTTCACATTTCAGTCATGAGGTAACTTATTGATATGTCGTTGAGTAGACAACAACCTGTACTTAAAGTTTTGATCAGTGTAGAAACCCGGCTTTATTGTTTAAGTGAAAACAAAAGGGAGAATGCTGTATAAAATTTTGAGTTTCGTCCAGGTCAAAACCAATTGCCCGATCATCGCCCAGTCGTTGCCCAACTGTTACCCCGATCATTGCCGCAAGTGATTCGACGAGTTTGCAAGTAGAGTACTTTAACAAACACACCCAAGGTGCTGGGCACCATTGGCATAACATCCGGAAGAGCTTATGGTAATTCTTGAATACAACATCTAAACACTGTTCAAAGCACAACTCAGTATTCTAGCACGAGGAGTGCGATACAGCTAGCACAAGAAGTGTAATACAGTAGCAGCAGAAACTCGGGATTCATCGGATGGGACGGACAGAAACTGGCAACATCATGAGCGAGGCATAATGGCATGCCCGATAAGAGACGTACTTTTATCAATCGATCTATATCCTTAGAATAGTTATCCCGAGGGCACTGGATGAAGAAAACGAGCGAAAAAGATGCTCCAATTCATCGTTAGATCTGGAGCTCTTCATACACAAATAGAGGTCCTTGATTTCCGGGAAGCTCGGCAACCACCATGCACAGTGAAGCTGCGGAGCTTGTCAGTCATAGTTGCAGTTATCATGTCAGTGGTGAAAGACTACGAACAATTGTACTGTCATCTAATTTTAAGTCCAGGAACCAAAGAGTGAGGCCCTTGACCTTGACAAGAGATGTTCGAGGCCAATTCTCTGGTAAAGCCAGGGAACGAGAATCTGCCTCAGCAGGAATTTGGACAAAAAGCTCACCCACTCCAGGCAAATGTTCGGCACACGATAAAACATCTGATAGAAAGCAATCTGTGAAGCTGGATGCCCCAAGTCGAACCCCAAGATACTCCAGAGTGTCTGGTATATGAGCATAATGCAAAAAGGAGAGGATGTGGGGGGGAGAACCATCCAGTTTAGTCAGAGAGGACAACAAGGTCAGTGGGCGGGTGCATCGCAGTGGGCTGTGGGGTGGTGAACTATGTCAAGCTGCAACACTGATAATAGTGAGGGTCTCCACTTGATGAACAGACAAAAACTCCACTAGACTGCAAACAGGGCAAGTAGCCTCTACCTCCAGCGAGCGAAGGTATCTGAATCATAAATCCTTGAGGAAGCTCATCCACTGTGCACATGTAAGTCCTGTATTGGTCTGTCTAAGGCTGACCAGTGGTGCATTGCATAAGGTACTTAGTGTGAAAGCGATGGATGATGGAGTGAAGAAAAGTGACGATGATAGCTCTAAGAACTGGAGCTCGGTATTGCAGGTGGGAGTCCCTTCACTACAGTGGACCCGTGGCCCTTTTCCCCATGCCAAGCCGGAGCAAGTCAATTCCTTGCATCCTGACCCTCGGATGCTTTCCAGCAGGTGCAAGAATGAATGGGTCGGTTTGTCGGGCCCGGAGTACAGAAGTAGGTGCACTCGAGGGACCACCTTGCCACCTGTCAGCGACTCAAAGAAGGTTTGCAGAGCACACAAGTGGTAGTTGGTTGTCATCTGGGAAATAGAGAAACAAAGAGAATTCGGGACAACAAATGCCTCTGTCCGCCACCACACTAGTAGTCCCTTACACCCATCGTCGTCCAGAGATAAATAGTTACTTTGAGGGGTGTTGAATCCAAGCAGTGCAAAAAAACGTGGCACAGTGATTTCTCTGAATAGCTGGCATGCTTGAGTCAATGCCAGAAGGGAGTTTCGGGGAAGAAGAGTTGTGATGTGCGCAAGAAGCTCATTGGGAAGCTGCCAGATGAAGCAGCTGCTCCCTATGGGGGGGAGATTCGCAGGATCAACTAGTGAAGGAATACGAGGAATCTTGGCAGGATGGGCAAGTGCTAAGTCCTGGTCCTCACTAGCTTTGCACTTCAGAGACGTGATGACCGGTGGCACAGGAGAGATTGGCTGAAGGACTTGTTAGTGTAGCACTTCATGACATCGAGATCCTCACCTGAATGTTAATGGCAGATGTTTGGATGGTCAAAGAAGTACCACAGGAAATCTTGAGAGGAGGGCCAAGTGCCGAATCCCGATCTTCACAGAATTTGCACTTTTGGGTGACTTCAACTGGTGAAGCTGTGCGGGAAATATTGGGTGGGGAGCCAAGCGCCAAATCCTGACCCTGGGATGACTACAGATTGTGAATCAAGTGTTGTCTGAATGGCTTGAATCCATACCTGTACCTGTATGGTACAAGCGAGATCACAGGGGATAGGACAACCTTCTCGAGCTGCCATGTTGTCACCTTGACATCTCAGGGGAGTGACCAGCACCCCTGCAAAGCGACTGTGGACAAGGCCCATATTTGGTGATGGCAAGAGAACTCTAGAGAAGTCGATGATTAGTGTTCGAAGAGAAGCCAATTGCGAAGAAAACTTAGAATAGATGGATGGGTGTTATTTCTACCGGTTGGATGGGGTGTATTTGACGTGGGCACATCGCCGCCCGACAATAGCAAACGAAACGCTCAATAACATGAATCCCTATGGACCATCATTCAAACTTGCCCGTGACAATGACGACAATAACTTACCTAACAAACTACTGAGTTGAATCATTGTTCGGCAGAAAAGATATGACTTACTTGGTATATCGCCACCCGACAATAATGAATGGAAGGCTCAATTGCGTAAATCCTTCCAAACCATCATCGATAGGTGCCAACCACAATAAGTTCCTATAAATGAATGCATTAAACCCCACTAGTCATGTGTACCACAGCAAGAAGATGTAATTGTCTTGGTAAAACATAAGGCCATCAAAGGAATTAAGGCAGAATACTGAGGAGGCAACAGTACTATTGTCATCGTAAATTAAAACCCCTCAACTATGGACGATTGTACTCGAATGCAACACATACATCGGAAAAATGGATAGTAATACCATCCTCCGTCACAACCGATTTGGAAGCCCTCTGGCACTTCTTTATGCGCACAACTTGTCCTGCTTGGGGTCCCTTTAATATCAAACATAACTGATTTTTGCCAGTGGGGTTCGCTGGCATAAGGTACTGAGCAGGGATGGTGAGATGTTGAATGGCCAAACCTGCATTGTGCCCAGTCACTGTAACACAGATGGAACCCAGTGGTGCAGAGCCATTCTGACCCATAAATCGGTCAGGGCACACCGTCTGAACAACACACTTCCCTAGTGACACTTGGGTAAAACCAATGCTAATGTTGAATCCAAGGTGAAAGGATTTGAAATCACAGAAGTCAGGCTCGAAAAGCCATGGAACATTGCCTGTACTAACCTTAGTAACCATAGTACAATAATAAAATGACATACCATAATCAGGAGTCTGCGTCTGGGTGATGTCGGCAGGGGTAATTGTCCATGCATCTGAAAGGCCTGCATTTGAAGGACCAGGGGAAGGTGGCGGGGTGACACTACGGGGGACAACAGGCATGATGAAGGATCAGCTGTGCAGGGCCTTCAGGGCACGCTGCAACTGCGGGGGAAGCAGTGTGCCATCGAGTAGCATACCCGATCTAAGATGGGAATCAGCAGAAATAGTCCTCAAAGAAAGATGACTGATGGTGTTGCGATTTGATTATTTTTCAGCTGAATCGCTTGACCGAATAGCCCCACCCAACAGGACATCCTTCTGATGGTACGCAGCATAGCCCAACTGCCCTTCTTGTCGCCCGCTATAACCCAGACATCACGACTGACAAACTTCGATAATCCATGCTCAAAACGCTCCATGATTTTGCAGGGAAAATGTAATGGGAACATTAATCTAGGTGAAAGGGTGAGCGAGATTAAGGTGAACACAAGGCAGCCCACCTGAACTCTGTCCGTTGGGCACATGATATCAAGGCTAGCTTTGGTCAAGTCCACTGCCTTCACGATGCCTTGGGAGTCACACCACTGCCCCCTCACCACCTCCACAGTGTCGCCCACAGCAACATTATAACCCTTGTCCTTTGTAAAAGTGAGGGTATTCGGAGGTCGCTCGATACGGAGGTCAGATACATTCATGGCGACCACAGTCTGACTGGGGGCTGGATTTTCTTCATCTGCCAAAACATCCTCTTTTCCTTTGCCCTTCCCATGCATAAATACCCAGACTTCACCATCAGAACCGATCCACTCGATGATCCCTGTCCAGCCAGTATATGGGCCACAGTGTGCACGTACCAAGTCACCTGGGAGGGCTTTGTCCCCTGGAAGCGGGTGAACTAATCAAGGTTTGTTGTCTTCAGGGCCAAGGGATAAAATATGTTCTGGTAATTGGCTCTGCACGACGAACTTTGACACTTCAATATGGACCCTGTCAGGACATAAGTAGTGGAGATAATGAGGACTCACATTATCTGAGGTTTTGTCGGGTTGCATGACAATGAGGACAAGGGTACGCTCATGCAAAGCGACAACATAGCCTGTTTCTCTGCAGAACGGGCCTGCTATAACCTCTACTGTATCCCCTATCTTGAATACTCTGCATAACTCCTGCAGATTGCAGCTGAAAGCATCACCATCACACAAGACAACGGCAGATCGTTTGTGCAAATCTACGTCAGCAAGCACTCCCCTCTTGCCTCTGAGGTCCCCCTCTCGTATCTGAACGCTGTCATGCTCTTGCCAAAGTTGCGAGGAGAAAATATTCAATGTTTCTTCGACAAATGAAGGATCAATGCCAGCGGCCACATGAAATCTGATGTCATTGGGGTGTGGTAGTTCGACTAACTCCAAGGTGTTGACCGGTAAAGTCAGCCTAAGCAATCCGTGTATGAATTGTTGCCCACTGCAACTGTATCCGATCTCGGCACCAGAGGGAGATAGGATAGGAACAAAATCGAGGTCTGTGAGCCTTGCCAGTTCAACATCAAACCTCGTTCTTTCACCTGACTCCTCGGGAAGATCATAGGGAAGCTGACGAGGTGCAACGAGCACAACTGCCTCACTTTCAGCGCTCTCCTTGACGTACCCAATATCACCCTTGTATGCTGACTGCTTGATCCAAACCCAATTTCGGGTTGGAAGCACTTGCTGAGCTTTGTATACCAAGATCGACGTGCCTTCCTGCAGTGGCAGAAGAACAATTTCTTTATGACTTCAACAGTGAGAAGGAGGGAGACTTTGTTGCACTTCGAGGGGACAAGAGGCCTCTACATACAGTCGGTGAGGGAGCCAAGGTAATGTCATGACCTCGAACCCTTGCGTCTTGACGTATTCAAAAGCGAATGTTCTTGCACTGGCTGATGATAATCTTGTCAAAAAGAGATACACAGGTAAGAACACCGAGCACACCTGAATAAAATTCAACTATATAGATATTGTTGCGGGGAGGCGGGAAAATACTAGTCGGGAGTTGCGTGACAAGTGGATCGTTGGAGACCGTCGCCTCCCGTGCACCACGGTGGAACCGTTCGCAAAGAGTATCGATTGTCTGTAGGTAAGACCCCTTTCCCAAGGGTCCCACCTGTTGAGGACCATAATTACGCCTCCCTTCTTCGTCTTCCTCCTCCTCCTCCCCCTCGTCCTCTTCGCCTTCGTCTTCAGCGTCTATGTCAAGGAAAATGCTCGAATTTAGCTTATGGCGCTTGTTCTGAGTGACTCCGCAGGATTTACGACAGCAATGGGTGGTGGATTGAGAGGATGAGGTGCTCTGAGTGGAGGCCCGAAACGATGGTGCAGGAGGAGCAGCCGACAAACTAATGCCCTGTGACTCCATTGCTCTTTCGACAACAAGGGAGGGGGAACTGGTACTTTCAACTCCTGGGTCCGACAGCATAAACACCTTGTCGATAAGAACCTTCCACTCCTTGGGGATATAACAAGGTCCATATGCTCGCATCCTATCATCAAGCTCACTGAAGCCAATCTTGTCCTGTGCCCAATCCATCATAAGGCGCCATGCGGATGGGTCCTTTAGTAAAGGTACAGCCACGAGAGGGATCATTGGATTATTCCATGGGACGTCTGCAGATATACGCTAGGAATGGTCTCACCTGACAGAGTCAACGCTGAGGGTAGTGGTGCTCGTGCTTCCAGGGTGGATATTCAGAGGACAGTGTCCATATTAAAATGGTTGCACATACCAGTGGAGGAGGAAGACTCCTGAATACCAGATACAGAGGGTGGCGATGCTCGTGCTTCTAGGGCGGATATTAGGAGGATATATCAAATTTCAAATGGTCAAACGTACCAGTGGAAGAGGAAGACTCCTGAGTATCCAACATGGTAGATACTCGAGACGGTTGGGAATGCAACTCTGGCGAAAGAGATTCAAAAACTGCAGTGGAGTCCTACGTATAGATAAAACATACCAGAGGACGATCCCACAATACCCAACTCCTGCATAAATATCTTCTCAATGGCGGGCCAACAATCCGGCTCCATCACAATACAGTGGGTAAGGTTCATCCACTGATCGGATTTGAAGTTTGAGCCAAGGGTAAACTCGATGCTGTCTGGTGCCATGTCGAGCAGGATGGAACCCTCCGCGAATTGTTTGAGCCAGTAGAATGCTTGTAGGTGAATCATACTCGGCGAGATATTGAATGCTCGGCGGCTGGACATTTTCAGGCAGATGTCATCAGACGAGGTAGTACTGGCGTATTGGAATCGAAGTAACGGGTCGAAACCTATGTGGACTCGGTTTTTAGTAGTCTTGCAATACCCGAACGGAATGCACACATGCCCCGTCGCCCGAGATCAATTGTATTCTATGCCGCATTGTAGCCATTCTTCATGGCTTGACTTCGCACGCTCATGGCTTGCCCACCGAAGAACGATACTGGTTGAACTTCTACTCTTAGAGCTATTAACTAACATTGCTACTAAGTCAGGTCGTCATGAAGGAAAGTTTAGAAAGGAAAAGGAATATTTCAGCGGAGCTTAGAATGTATATAAACTGAAATGAGTTCAGCATCACATGAGTCACGTGCACACTCTCGCACGTGCTCGCACATGCTCGGCCAAACAGTTCAGTTTATCAAGCGCATCAGTGCTTTCTCACGAGTCTCTTCTTCTTTCTCGCCATGCACTCTAGGGTAGTCAGTTGTCGGTGTCATAGTAGCTTAGTTAGTCATCGTGAGATTAATACGAAAATGTTCACGTCATAAATGCTAGTACTTAATACCGATTATCACTTGCAAAGATAAACCAAGAGGTATGGTATCCATGATCTGTTTTTGCCGTCTCTCACTTTGTTCACAGGTGAAGGTACTTTGATTGTGACAAACTATAAGACTATGCTATCTACACTGCAAGGCATGCTGCAGCCGACTGTTGACTAGTGATTCCTGGACGTTGGAGTACGCTATTTCTTTGGTGGTGCTATGACTTTGATTTGGGCAATTTCCCCCTACTCTTTTCACCCTTTGCAGCCCTGCTCGAACTACCACTGATTCTTCTCTTTTGCCGAGCTCTTGAAGACAAATATTTTAGACGCATCTGGATCAAATCGAGAATGGGCCAACAGTTTTCGAAGCTGTCCATGTCTGGAAACTCGGCTGTAACCTACACATTGCTGTGAGTAACTATCATTGTCGGTGCGAAGCAAGCTTACTAGGTTGCACACAGTGTCCAGTGCTTGATGATCTTGTTGGCTTCAGCATTTAGTGGTATCCAAGTGTTTCTTTATAGCCTTGTTTATGAACCGCTGGTCGGTGTCAGATGAGTGCCGGTGTCATCATGAGGTAGATATATACTCACCTTCAGATTTTTGAAGCAGTCTTCGCCCCAGCCCAATTGATCTTCCAAGTTGTAGCCTCCATGGCCAGGTCGACCCGCCTCACCACTCGGCTTAGGGATTTTGTCACTTCCACCCAGCTCGGACTCCAGAGATGACAGACTCGACTCCGATGGTGCAGGTGAGCCTTCTGAATGTTCCGAATCAGAGGAAGGAAGTTCGATGGTGACTGATTTTCCTTTGGGCATGGGTGCGGGTGTTTGTTCCCTGGGAGTTTGTGCCCTAGAAGTTGTCGCTATGGGTGTCTTTCCTCTCGGGGTCGCCCCCTGGGAAGTTTCCGCTCTGGCTGCTGTTCACAAGAAAATGTTCAACTCCGTCAGAATCATTGACTCAGATGCACTGACAGCGCACACGCTTCCCTGGCAGAAGTGCTATCTCCACCTGGGAGGACAACACCTGGTACCAGGTGGGGCTTGCTATCGTAGAATGCAGGGACTGGTCGCGATTTTGCCACTGGCATAGTAGGGGGCATTGAAGGGAACGGTATTATGATATCCTGGAATATAAGTGTTCCTTTATTTTGTTGAAAATCCCTTGTTCGCTTGCCCCTTTATTGTCTAGAGTGCAACCTTAGCAATGTCTCATGAAGCATGTGTGATCTATTATTGTCGGTGAGGTACATAGTTACATTATTGTTGAGCGATGTTTTTTTTTTGTTAATGCGCACCCTGCATATAATAGGTCGAGACAGTGTGCAACGTCGCCTGAATACCCCCTAATACCCCCATGTTCCCTGGCAGATTGTTCAACAATCCTTGGCACTCATGGCGCTCCACTAACCAGTTGGAGGATACCCAGACCATACCCAAATATGATCTTTTTGACGATGACATGACATCCACCAGCAATCCTTGTAATTGTAGCGGTGGCACCACAACCCCAACACAATCTCAGCTGGACACCCTTCCTCGCGCCACCAGTGCACAACCGAGTGCACCGGCACCAGTTCCCCCCTTGGATCCAGAATCGGAGTACAACCTTAATGTATGGAGGCTGCATGCTCCCAGTCACCATAACACCCCGGAACCAGAACACTTCTCCTCACCAAATATGAGTACCAGCAAACGCGTGGAGCCAGATACTCCCATGGACCTGGGTATACCAACAGAAAGCAGTGTACGTGTGAACTCGAATCATGTGGTCATCTGCTTATGCAATTACCAGGCTGTGCCATTGCTGACATCCAAGTGTCATTATAAGGAAGTTGACTTTTCGCAATCACTTCGACGAGGGTTGTATGAGAAGGAGGAGGTCATCCAAAAACTTCGAAAGAGAATACAGGAGCAGGGACAGGTATGTCTACTCATCAAGGACACTTTTTCCGCCACTGACAACAACAAGCAAAATGATGCGGTTACTAGTCTACAGTCCCTTGTGAAGGAAAGGGAGAGAGAGTTATCAGCGCTTCATGAGGCGTTTAGTGTAGGTCTTCGTATCTACATTTTTCTTACCTGCTAACTTTGGAGCAGCAGATCCAAAGTGGCCAGGAGTGAACTGCTCAACAATATGAAAAGCAGCTCAATGAATTACGAAAGCAGTTTGAGGTGAGGTGAAACGCTACCGTAAATCTTCACTCATGCACTAAATTGCCACTTCCCAGTCTAGCATGCAATCTCACATCGACAAGCTGCAAACCACCAGAATGGCTGAAATCGAAACCCATGTGCAAGATGAGGTTACCAGACTGAGTTCAACGTTACAGGTATGCCGGACTTTAATGTTTGATTCCATGATCCACAGTAATGCAAATGCCAGGCACAAAAAGAGAGGGAGCTTGCTAACATAGAGCAGCATTATGCCCGGCTCAAGAAACCTGTAAGCTACTTTTTAATCAAAAGTACTGCTTTATGACCCACTCCTCCTGAGAAGTATCTCCATACCGAGATGGACACTCAGGCAGGACTACGTCCAGCCTATCCTCAGCCCACAACACCAAATCTAGATGCAATTAAGCGGATTAGGAGAAGCCGAGGAGTTTCGAAATAAACACAGCTCATCGGAGTTGACATTGATGTAAGCTCAAAGTACTGTAATGTGAAAGACTAATGCTTGTACAGGACAATCCTGCTGATCCACTGATCCCTGATCCCGCTGGATTCACGTCTGAGCGACATGAAGCAGAGACTGGAGAGAAGGCAGTGCCTGGCAGTCAGGATGACCAGCCCACCTCACCACCCTGTATCTGCAATGGTAGAAGCGATTACTAAAAGTGTCGAGACAACTCTCAGAACCCTTTTGGAGAGTGGGGGTGACTTTTCAGTTGGCACTATTTTATGAAGTCCAAGGCGGACCCCACGGCGCAGGAAGCAGGAAAATCACAAACTTCAACTAGAAAAAGCAACGGAGCCTAACTACCACCGTGACTTCATCTTGGTAATGGAAACTTCCTTCTTCTCGTTGATGTGCTGACCCCTTCTACTTAGGCCAAAGTCCGCCGTCTTTTCAAGGAGAAACTTGGGATTGTACAGGATATTGATTTCATCACACATGCACCAGCAAGCGCTGCTGATGTCCATGCCTATGAGTACGAGGATGGACCTAGCCCTGATACAGACAAGATTGCATTCAATTTAGCATGGAATTACTCGTCACCCTGGAACACCTTCTTACTGAGTTTCCTCCTTTGCAAGTTTCAACTGTGCTGCACCTCTGAAGCCTGGCCTATCAGAAAAGAGGATGACTATGTCGAAGAAATACTATGGGAATGTTACAAGCGACTGCGAACATTGTGGAGGAATGCACAACCCAAGCTAACAACCAAGGGAGTGCCTGAAACACCTGCTGAACATGAGGCCCGACTAGTGGAAGATAGCCGAAGACTAGGCAAAGAGAGTAGACAGGTGACACATCGCCGAAACATAGGCATCGTGTGCTCTGTAGCGTCGACTAAACTGATATCTGCATAGAAATATCACCGCAGGAAAACGGTTCTTGACCGCATTGTCGCAATGAAATCAGAAACCTCTGATGACGATCTAGGGAGCTGGAAGTGGCTTCAACGACTCATAAATACTTTGGGTGAGCACAGCATGAGCTCAGAGGAGAGCTCTGTGGAAAATGGCATCGAGAATGTACTCCGAGTGAAGAAGTTGGAATGGCAGAGGAATATCGACAAAGAGCCTAGAAATTGTAGATCTCCAGCGTGTCCTTGACAAGGACATCTTCTGCTCACAAGGCTCAAAGCCCCTCCCCAGGAAGTGTGCACCCAATAACCCGATCTCCTCTCGGGTCCCAGTAGTGGGTTTACCCATGGCGTTGTATGATGACATGTGGATCTTGCAACTTATGGAACGTTGGAGGGAGTCACTTGAGATCTTAAAAGCACCTTTCCCATGGATGAAACTTGTTGCAACCTGATCTCAACATGCCCTTCCCTTTTTTTTTTATACAATTTTCCAAGTCTGGAACTATCTATCATGTCTCTAATGTCCTTTCTTGTACTTGTACCTGAATCTCTAGCACTGGTCTCGACTGACGGCAGTCGTGGCATGTTGCCTTTCCCAGGTCAGTGTCCAGCACAGTTATTGTTGTATATATTACTGTAATCTAACAAGACTGCCGGAACGAAGCGAGGTGTGTCTTGTGTTCGTATGCATAACCTTATGGCGACGTACACATGACCGTGTCCGAGTGGATGGGAATTCGGCATTTTCCAGCTGAGTTTGTTTCAGTTTATAAGGCATCAACCTTGTTTTTGCACCTTTCTTTCTCTTCCATACTGTTCATTCTCTTTTTTTCCTTCATGAGCCTCTATGTGCATGTTGTACTCTGTGACCTATATTAGTGCATCGTGTCTAGTAATAGTGTATCTATAGGTTGCATTCGTTAGTCTGCTATGTCAACACTACAAGTTCAGAATCAATCATGGCCAATCCGTCCCCAGGTCAACACTGTCGAAACCGAGCTGAAAATTAATCATTGTCATTTCGTCCCCAGGTCATCCCTGACACCAAAGTTATATACTGGTGTATGCAAATGGTAAGTTATCCGCAAATTTGGACATGTGGAAACACTTCTGATCGTTCACAGTCGATTCCTTCGAATCTGTGTCATTGCCCGATTCATTGGTACATGTATGGCTATGCCATATGTACTATCATCACAATGGTATGTCATCTACATTTTTTTAAAAAATTTACGACATATTCTGATTGTCCGAGGACTCATGTTTGCACTCTGCATTGTGGTTCCCTGCAGCCCCTTCGCCGATGCTGCTTCCCCCATGCGATACTTGTTTCTTGGATCCTGCTTGCATGTATACTCTCCATTGGCTGTATGGGGTAGCTTGGTATCAGACTACTTCCATATCATATAATTTACAGCCCGGTACTCGCCCTGTGTCTTTGTTAGTAAGTACTTTGCCGAAGCCTCATTATTACCCACCCCCATTTGCACTGTGAACATCACAATGACAGCTAGTGCTGTAAGATGTGGAATAGTTTGCCAGACTAGCTGCAGAATATGTAATACTGTAGGTGCCCCCCCTTTTTTTGGATGTCGCCTCGAATCTGATGCCAGTTTTTTCCATATAGAAATAGAGATATCGTTTTCGTTGTTCAATGTTGCTGCGAGGATGTAATGTATGTTCCCTGCGTCGTATGTCTTAGTGTGTGTATATCAGTTGTTGTCCACCGTCAAATTCCGGTCCTGATCTTACAGTAACGGTTTGCACTCTCCCATTGGTGGAGTGCCGCAGTGTTTGAACCAATTCACTGGTTCCTTTGTTGAAGGTGTAGACCAATCCATCGTTGCTTCCGCCTATGACCATTGAACCTCCCTCCGCAATTGCTACTTGCTTCGGAAATCCTTTCCTGGGAGTTGTATCATAGGTTCTAGCACATATGCCATCCTCCATCCTATGAAGACTGAATCCATTTACAGCATTGTCGATGACAAAGCTGGTGTGAGTTGCATCAATGGTAGCATGTCCTCTGAAAGCATTCCTGTGAGATTTGCGTATTGTAACCGTGAACCTCCACTTACATCATTCTTCCAATAGTCTTTGTTGCAAGAATCATGCCATCCTTTCTGTGTAACGTGTGTCTACAACCCGAGTGAGTTGTTTTGTTTCTTATCCACTATTCTGTTCACTACTCACATTTCTCCATCGTACATCCCAAACACCAGGAGATCAGAGCCATGGAAATACACGGCACACGGAACAGTGGTTGGTAGTTCAACGCTGAAGGTATTTGTCAAAGTATATTTTGCACCCACCTCCCAGACCTGGACCCACTTGTCATAAGTTGCAGTGACGAGCTGATGACTTCTTTGGCACCAGCTGATTGCCATGACTTCCTGACTGGTCCCTATATGTCTCACCAGTGTTTCTTCAAATTCGGGTCTCGCCGCAGTCGAATTTTGTTTCCAGAACAAGAGGTATCCGAGTCCGGTGCCGCAGCAAAGTATGTCGTTTCTTTTGTCTTTGAGAGTCAACCACAGTGCACAGGTAATTGGATCTCGGGCGTTTCGTGTTTGGCAGGGCTTATGGAGTTCCACTGAATTTTGCAAGTCCCACATTCATAGTCCGTCGAAACCTAGGGACGTGAGTATTTTTTTATGCCATATAATTATCACTGACCTCCACTTGCTAAGAGATTGCCGTTGTTCGAAACTGCAAGACAGAGTATGCCATCTTGGTGGGAAGAAAGGCGCCTTTCCAAAGTGTACTTTGGGACTGACTTGACCAATAGTATGGTTCTCATGGCTCTCATGGCTATTACTCTCCCGGACTGTCTTTGCAGGCTATTTATCATGTATGGGATAAGAGGTAGCTAGGGTGCAGGTGCCGTTGCATTCTATTGTATTCTTGATGCCTGTTTTTTCTTTTATCTGACCCAGAATCATACTCAGAGATGTCATTATCAATGCTAGTGGAGGGGCCTTGTTGTCACCTGGCAATCTTTCTCAGCACACTGCAGTGAGTATTGTGCATTGCTATCCAATGACCTAAAATTTAACGAACACATATGAAGGTAGCTATCCACCTCAGCTTCATGGGGCTATTTTCGTCATATGAACTTATCGTCAGGCAACGGTTATTCGCTACCAGCCGATGACTCAATAGCCATCCAGCCTCAGCCCCATGGGGCTATTTTCGTCATATGAAATTATTGTCGGATGATGGTTATTCGCTACCACCCAACGACTCAATAACCCTCAGCAATGATTGCGCACAGGGAGCCATTGCATTTCAGTTATGAACTTATTGTGAGGCTGCGGCTTATCACATTTTGGTGCATAAACTTATTGTTGGGCGACGGTTATTTGTCACCAGTCAATGACTCCATAACTGTTTAGACGTTGCATTTCAGTCTATGAACTTATTGTCAGGCCACGACTTCTCATATTCCAGTGCGTACCAACGAGGCATTTCAGCATAAATGAACTTATTGTCGGGCTGTGACTTTTTTTTTTTTTTGTTCTCTTTCACAGGTACTGGTGGGTAGTCGACCAATTTGTTATGTCTTCCGCACATTATAACATGCTAAGGTGTCTACACTCCATTCCAGAATTCCAGACCATCATGAAATCTGACTCCAGCTCCCTACATGCAAAACGCCTGCGTACTGTTTCTAGATTTCGACCTTACCAGTCAGAAAAACCTAAGTCCCCCTCCTCTTTATCTACCCCCCACACTCGTAGCAGGGCTATGACTCCGGGCACACCTGGCTCAACTAACAAGGTATGTGAGTCGTCAGGATCACGGTTCTTTGGCATGACACTCGTTTGTAGGACTTGAGTTTCTACACTGCTGTAGACCATATACAATCAATAAGTATGAAGTGTCTATTCCTTTTCTTCCATATCTTATAGCTCCGTGTGATTTAGGTGAGAATGGTATAACCAGGTTCGACTCCATGGCCCCATTCTCCTTACCAGAAGTCGTGTCGCTTACATCTCAAAGTGCAAGTTCTTCCAGCTCCCCCCTGCCTCACTCGTCAAAATGCGGTGATTTTGGACACACGCGGGGCAGTGGATTGTCCTGCAGAGCCTGTAGGTGAGAAACCTTTTTTTTTCATACTTCCCTAGCCTCAGTTCCTCGCCTACTATCAGGTTCCCATATTCCTCCCGGATTGAAGGAGAGCATCCATAAGGCGATCCAACACCATGTAAAGAAGTATGCCTGTCAACTAGAGGCTAGCCTTTGCAACCAGATAGCAGGTGGACTTTCAGAGGCTATCGACTTCACACTGAACATCATAGAATGGTCATTTGCAGAGATGCATCCGGTGAGTTTTTCTTTGCTCGGCTGTTATTGTGGCTTGATTAACTTCCAGATCCAGCATAGCTCTCACATTGTCACGCCCACAGCCATGTACTCTGACTCGTCCTCCAGCCTCATACACATGCCTGGTGCATGGAAGCAATCCCAGGTCTCAGTTGTAAAACTAAACACTGTTTTTTCCTTGGCTTGTTTTCCCTTTACGTGTCTTAATATCTTGATACAACCTGATAAATATAAGGGCTGCTTATCGTTTTTGTTGTTACCGTTGTCACCCGACCAACAAAGAAGTTGTCGTCATCACTACACATACTTGTCATGATATTAAGCTGGAGCTCAAAGTGTCTCCCATCTCTCATCTCTCAGTCTTCAGATTATGCAGCAGAGACCAGCTGTGAGTCTTCCGCAATCCCAGTGAACAGAGGTTTGACAATATCATAGGTTAACCCCCACTTGCACTCTCACAGGGAGAAACGTCCACCGAAGTGCCACGCACCAGACCCACTGCCTGCCCAGGGTGGTTGTCATTCTCTTATTCTTATTCAGCATGGTAATGCTATTCAGTCTTGCAACTGCCATCGACATCGCACACCAACTCCTACCTCCTGACTCCTTCTTGGGTGTGACAGTTATCATAGTTTGTGGGTCAATTATGGTCGCCATTGTGCAGAGCTGGAGAGCTCTAGGGAGGGAGGATGCGAGCATTTGACTGATCGGTAGTTTTACTCGATATCCATATGACCGTCAATCTGTTGTCACCAATGATCATATTCGGATATGCTATGCAGACTTTACAAAGAAGCTGCAGCAAAATTGGTTGTTCGGTTCCAACAACGCCCCGCCATTGCCGCCTCGTGCCCTGGATAAGAAAAGTGGGCGACCTTGTAATGCGAAGCCCAAATTAAGGTCTGTGGAGATACCCTCCGTGGTCACTTTGAGTTAATTGTCTTGGTTCAGCCTTTATTGTAGTTACGTGCTGCCTCCAAAAACAAGGTCTGAGGTCTGTCATTAAATCCCTCCGCGATTGCACCAATGCTAATTGTGATTTGTTTGAAAACATGGTCGAAACAAAGGCATGCCCCGGGCCACAGACTAGCCTTGTCCTTGATGTACGTACTTTTCGAGTTCCTTGAGAAGTATGCATATATTAACGTCCATTTTATGACCATATTTTGCCAATTCTATCTCAGAACCTGTCTTCAGGTCGTTTGCAGTCCAAATTCCCACTTGCCTTGTATTCCCCCTGCTAATCTCGAAAAAACTAATTCAAGCTCTACTTAGACATGCCTTCTTCATGCCCTGTGTTCAAGCGGTGCAAATGTGAGGAGTGCCTTGAAAGCGATGCCAATGGCATTCTGATGGATGCACGAGTCATGCCCGCACATTTGAAAAGAGTCCAAGTGGAGCGCTCAAGGTGTGAAGAAAGCTCTTTAAAGGACCTTACTGGCCATCTCTTTGCCCTTACCCTTATGGATGATGGGCCTGACCCCAATGCTACTGCCGACAAGCTATGGAAATCGCGTGGTGACTATCAGAAAACAGGACCTAGCAGCGACATCATCGCCAGGCACACTCACTACTCTTCAAATACCCAACATTGTTGATAGCCTTAACTGTCTCCAGTTGCATGACGCTCAGCCAGTTGACGAGCCTTGGACTGTACCTCAGAGCAGCCCTGATTCACTTGCCTCCATCATAACTGGGGACAGACTCCCAAAGAAGGACCGCCACCAGGTGTGTCACGAAGGCACTCGAGATTCTTTCCAACATTGAGGCTCGCACCCAGCAGTGTTTTCGCCTTCTATTGGACAGTTCCAACGAGCATATACCTTCCATGTGAGGCAAGAGCTTGACTTGCTGCGCCATGCTATGGAGGGAGTCAAGCATGGTCACCACTCCATTGACTCTTACAAGAAGGGCATTGTTACTGGTCTAGACAAGCTCGAGGCACAGTTGAGGTTACATGAACCCTTGGAAAGTTCTGTGGATCCTGTTTTTTTCAAAATCAGTAAGTTCTATTCATGCTAGTAGAGCTACGTTAATAACATGCTCATTTAGATGACCAGCATTGCCTGCCAGTTGAGCGCATGGATGTTGTCGCACAGGTCGCACTGCTTATCGGTGTCGTGTGCAATGTAATCATGGGTGTGTCCCAACGAGGTGGCAACTTCATCATGGGCGCCCTCTCGTTGCTCCTCTATCTTGCATTTCAGCGCAATGATGGGACACTGAGCACCTTCCACGAGAATGTTTTGGGACAAATTCCAGCAACTATGGAGATCGCCCTGTCGAAGTTCAGTCTTACTTCTAAGGTGGTGCCATATGTGGTCTGCAAATGTCATTGCATTTACCAACCTACCTATGTTCCCGGATCCACAAGCCCCTGTTACCCTGTATATTGTACAAACCGCCCGACACCGGAGACTGTATGTGGCGAAGTGCTGGTGGATGTTCTACCCAATGGTGAGCGGTGGCCGAAGAAGACATATGCTTACCGCAACTTCAACGACTACCTTGCCAACTTATTGGGAAGAGAGGAGATTGAGGTAATGATGGATCAGTCATGCGATGATCTTGCACAATCACTCTCGTCATCGCCACCTCAATTTATCAAGAATCCATTCGAAGCTCAGTTCCTCCGTACATTCGGTGGTCCTAAACCTGGCAAACTTTTTGTTGATCAAGGTGACGAGGGACGCTATGCCTTTGCTCTGCACGTTGACTTTTTCAACCCTGAGGGCATGACACAGCATGGGGCAAGGACATCGTCTGGCATCATCTCCATGGCGTGTCTCAACTTACCCCTGGATGTTAGGTATAAACCTGAAAATATGTACCTTGCAGGCATAATTCCAGGACCGAAACAACCATCTCTGGAGAATCTTAACCACTACATTCGCCCCCTCATAGTCAACCTCGTAGCATCATGGGAACGGGGTGTTCGGTATTCAAGTACTGCAAATCATCCGAACGGCCTGTGTCACTGCATAGTGCCATAGCTTTTGTCATATGTGATCTTCCCACTGCTCGCCACCTTGCCACTCTTGCAGGAACAGGGAGTCATTTCTTCTGTGCTGCATGCAGTTGTTATCACAAGACTAACTATGGTCATGTTGATTTCGAGAACTGGGTGCTTCAGGATAAGGACAGGCTATGCCACTATGCGGAGCAATGGAGAGATGCCCCCACGTCTGCAGAGCGTGAAAGGTTGTTCAAGCAGCATGGTGTTCGCTACTCCGAGCTTTGGCAGCTTCCATACTGGGATCCACCTCGTCAGCTTGTGGTTGACTCCATGCATTGTCTCCTGGAAGGTCTCGTGCAGCACCACATGCGAGGCTTACTCAATCTTACAACAGGAATCACGTTGACTATGCATTCAACACCACCTGCCTTCCATTACGATTTTGAGGCTTTGGACCCAGAGGCTGCTGCCAGTCTCTCCATGACCACTAAAGAGATTGGGCAAGTGTCTGCAATCCATGCGCTGCTGGTTGCACAGGTACCATGTGCAAGCGACACTGTCCAGGTGGCTGCATCGCTCGAGAAGCTTCAAGAAGCCCTTCTCCACAAAAACAAGCTATCACTGCGTTATGTCTGCCAGTCACTGGATTGCGTACCTGCAAAGAAAACCAGGCATTTCAAAATGGATTATGCTAAGGCGCTCGTCCAATGGGTAAGGAAGTACCTTTATCTACAGATCTCTCACTAATACTTATATGTCTAGCATGCTCAACAACCACTGATCACTGGCACTGACGAAGATATACGTGACCACAGCTCGAAGCAGGCTCTCGAGCAGATTAGAAGTGTTATCCGTGACACTGTTGTGCCATCATGGCTCGGGCCAGTGCCGAAAAATTTTGGAGATGCTTCCGCAGGTACAATGAAAGCTGATGAGTGGCGATGGCTTGTTACTATATATATTCCCATTGCTCTCATCAGTCTTTGGGCAGATTCTGAGACTCGGCTGAAGTCTATCCTCAATCACACCATGTATCTGGTCTCTGTGATCCATCTTGCCTGTGCATGGATGATGACTCTCGAGCAGGCGTCTACTTATCGCCAGAACATTGCCAACTATGTAAGGAACTTGAAGGGTGTCCACCCGACCTTCAATTTATGACCAAACCACCATGCCGCCTTTCACGTTTACGACTATCTCTTGCTATTTGGTCCTGTACATTCATGGTGGACATTCCCTTTCGAACACCTTATTGGAATCTTGCAGCGCCTCCCCAGCAATCATAAGTCTGGTCAGTGTGCTCTCTGCACCGTGCGCAATGTGCTAACACACTTTCCAGGAGAACTGGAGGCAACCATGTTCCAATCTTTTCTCAAGGGTGCAAAGTTGCGAGGCTGGATGTCGCGATCAGACTGTCCGCCCATCATACATGAATGCAAAGTTCTCCTTGATCGTGCATACAGTACCCTGGACAAGATCGACAATGATGGTGATGACATTGACACCCTCAATCCAAAGGCAACGAATGTTCCTGAGGAGCTATTCCCCCTCACTGGACGATGCAAAGTCATACTAAGGGCTCGGCTCAAACATGTGCCAGGAGTTTACTATTGCCGGTCATCCACCCACATTGGTAACTCGCTCATCCTGTTCTATTCACAAGGAAATTGGTCACTATCCCCTGTTCCAGGGAGTATCAAATATATCTATGAATCTGAGGGTTCGTGGCATTTTGCAGTCCAGCGACAGCGGTCATTAGCCACTATTGGTACTGATCCCTATGCTGCATATCCACATTTCCCTGCGAAACTTTACTCTTCTGCTCTTGAAGAGAAGCTAGAAAGTGTGCGAGTGTCTTGGGTCATAAGTCATTTTGCACAGTGGGCTGTTTCACATGAACATGTTGTTGTACTTTCACTATGTAAGGTAAGTGGCTATGATGTGATTAGCTTGGATGATTGCCTTGAACTAAGCTCATCTCAATAGGATTAGCAATAACATTGGAAAGGAACTAGTGTCAGCATTGGGGCGATGGGGGGATGGGATGACAGACACCATGGCAGGCCAAAGTCAGACAATGATCATGCGAGCAGTGGGTGATGATCGTGCACTTTATCTATTCTGTAGAAATACTGGAAGTTTGGTCCCACATTTTGTGCCTAAATTTTATTTCCAATTAGGAGGTCTTTCCTGATGTTCGTCAGTATTTGAAGTTCAGTCCCCTGTTTTTGCTATGGACGAACTTCGAGTTTAGCCCAGTTGCGAACTTCAAGGCAAAATTTGATGTTCTCATGGTTGTACTTTCGGTGCCAAAACTCGGAATTTGTGACAACATTTACACCTGTGCAGTGCAGCAGCCAACTAATCAAATTTTCGCCGTCATTCTTTCAGTCAACAATATTTGGAATTGCATGAACGTGCAAATGTCAAAATAAACTTATAATTTCCTATTCACATTCCCCACTACATTTACACCTGGCCCAAATTGTGCTAACCACGCTGTGTGGGTTGACACATGCATCACCAAAATTGCCAAACTCCGCTATTCCCCGATAAGGAATATAGTTCAGGGGGCTGTGCCACTGACATGCCATGAGTGTGTACACTTGACTAGTCAGGGGTGGCTGGCAGCCTGGGCCTTCCCCACATTGTGGCTGTGTCATGCCTTAGGGCCCGAACGGTAACAGGTTTGCCACATGGTTGTACAAAACATGTGCAAATGTAGCTTGAGTGGAGTTTATACTTGCGGACCTTCGGAAGTTCGGAGATTGTGGCATTAGCCGATATCTAGTGCTGCATGTTTGCCCAATGATGTTGTTACACACCTCACCTGAAGAATGTCGTGTCAAAGACAAATCCATCACAAGGCTTCCTGCAAATGAGCTTTCATCCCATCTCCAACCTGCCACTCCTCCCGGCTTCACAACAGGATGGTGGGTAGAGGTTCTATGTCAAAAGGAAAGGCCCCATCCATTCCATTGGGTTCTGAGTTTCCAAAGTTGAGGGCCACATGGACTGACATAGATGTTTTGGCACTTCTCGATTTCATGGAGGAAAGGTGATCCAGGGCAGGTGACCATATGGTCTTTCAAGAAGGACACTTCAATGACTTATTGCCCCACCTACTTGTTCAACCCAATGGCCACCATAAAATGGCCAAGAACTGCCATGATAAGTGGGAAAGTGTACATTCAACATTTTATCCTCATATTCAGTACTGCTCATATCATACACAGCTGAAACAGGAGTACTATGCTGCTTCAACTGTTGCAGGGGGTTCAGGACTTGTGTATTTGGCAGAGAAAGGGGCCAACGTCATAACAGTGGCAGGTCAACTTGTTATGGACAAACTTGTTGAGGTGCGTCTGTCCTTTACTCCTGATACAATCCATTTTTAACCATTCAATAGACTTGACCAGAAGCGGCGCAATTCCAAAACAAGGGCTTCAAGTACTGGGAGCATATGCATCAATTTGTCCCTCCTGACAAGGCGAGGGGGACCAATGTGCACCACACCACTAACACTCGCCTCTTCACCCAATCGTCACAGGTCTCTACATCCACATCTTTTCCACTTTCCAGTCCCATCGCACAGCCTGTGCTGGTATCCACACAACCACATGTACAAAATCACCCATCATCCCTTCAGCCCATTGCACAGTATCAGCTGCCATGTGTGCCACCTGCTGCACACTTTACTTTTGTGCTGTATCAACCCAGGTCCTCTCATGAAGCTCAAACCCTGCAGACAGCTCAAAGGGGGTGGCCTGCTGTGAACCCTCAAGCTACGCCTGTAACTCTACCTGTCCCCACCTCTTCCCCTTCATCTATTCCTGTCTCACTGCCATCCTCGGCTATCACATCAGTCAGTACTTCTATTAACCCCTCATCTAGCTTGTCGTCTCACAGCAGAAAGCACAAGAGTGACGCCACTGGTGGGGCAGATGCTATGTCAACAGCTGCCTCCAGCATCGTGGGTAGCTCTACTTCATGGAAGCGGCACACTCAGTATAGCACCATTGAAGATGCAGTACAAGGTATCATGAGCAATCTAAATGATGCCAATCACAAAACACTCACCACACTTGATGATACGAGCCTGGTGCAAAACGCAGAGCAAAAATTCAATGATATATGTACATTGATGTACACTCTCGAGAAGAATCTTTTGCCGAAGAACCTGGCTCACTTACAAATGCTGTTTGAGGAGAATCCTGCCATGGCCATGGGCTATCAGAATATTGCACATCTCTCGGAAGTTCAAAGGCGGTGGTGGGTTAAGATGAGGCTTGAGTCCATTGGCTTCAATGTCCCAGAATATGGGGACTTGGAGTAGATAATTGTACCGTACATTTTGTATTTTTGCTGCAGTCAAAATGGTATCTGCAATTTGCATGAATCATGGACAAGGGATGGATATGACCATGTCGAGCGGTCAGGTGCATCAGCATATATTTTTTTAAAAAAAAGACCAGTCTAAGTACATCAGTGTAAGTATATGAACGACTACGAGATGAGAGTGTCACAGGTTAATCCAGCTGTTCAACGATTGGAGGCATACTGTGTCGCACATGCTCACTACAGTAGTCGTCCCACATCTGTGCTGCAATCGTGTCATGCAAGGCATTCATCTGCCTGCAGGAGTCAGCGGTCAACAGAATGTCTTGCAGATGACCAATTTCACCTTCCTCAGGTGCTAAGAATGGCCTGTTGTCTTCTTTGTCAATATCAGGGTCTGGAATATCAATGTCATCTGGATCATGGAGGCAGATAATATTGTGGATGCAGCATGCAGCCGCAGGTAGCTGAGACTGCACTCCCATGTTGTACTCAGGCAGGAGAATGAGGGCACAAAAGCATCGCTTTATGATGCTGAAGTTATGCTCAATGTCGTTTCAAAGCATGGCATGGCAAAGGTTAAATAGTTCCTTTCTATTCTTGGGCCTGTAGAGAATGAGCAAGGATCACATCAGAGTATGGTACTCACAATAGGTTCGATCGGCCCCACTCAGCTAGATGATAGCATTGGCCACAGTATGGTACAAGCAGCTGTGGAGTCGACGGAAACCCTGCATCAGCGAGATAATAGCAATTGTTGGGGATTGCAAGGTCCCATAAACGAGCATTGTGGTAAACTGTGGTGTCAGCTGCTGAACCCTCCCACCCTCTGAGAACGTATGTAATAAGACTATCAAACGAGCATGCAACAAGGCAATTTTGAGACAAGAATCCCTTCTGGTTGCACATGAGATCCTGTTCGCTTGCTGATGGCATACACGCAATATGTGTACTGTCGATAGCACCTATGGCATCCTTGAAAAAAGGAAAAAATTTGGGGTTATTGGCAATATGGCTGGGCATTGGTGAATCGGCTCTGGGAAGGCAGATGTAGGTGCTGTATATGAGGCCTCCTGAGAAAGCATTGACCATTTGTTTGAAATACCTGGAGAAAGTCAGATGTCATCAGCATAGATGCACAAGAGACTTGGATTAATGTGCACTCACCATGATATAGTATCTGTCAAACATTGGAAGTGCTTGCCGACATGATGAGCTGACAGTCCTGTCACCATTGCATACAAAAAAATTGCGAGTTGCTCTTCTAATGTGACATTCCTCAAATCCTGAAAGAGACCTTCTCAAAGGATAGATACCAGCCTAAGAAAAATGTGCTTGTGAATGCCAAGCTCAGTACTGATTCACTCAGGGTGTCCATTAAGTAGCTCTTCCGTCCACCCCTGGCCTGAAAGAGCAGATGTATGGTAGGGTACCTGGGTGGAATTCTCTTGAATTGTGATGGCGAGTACATTTAATAAAGCGGTGGCAGTACCGACCGATCTGTTGATATGGAGTTGCCAAAGGATTGCTCTCCTTCGAAGGATACACCTGGAATTTTCTTCGTCACCCTCGACGTCGTGATCCCACACCATGGCAGTCCAATCATCGTTGTCCATATTGATGATGAATGATAAGTTGATTGCTAGCAGCCATGCATTAACTTGGAAGTCCACTGAACTCCACACAAGCTACATTTGCACATGTTTTGTACAACCATGTGGCAAACCTGTTACCGTTCGGGCCCTTAATTGCCTCCATCCTCCTACTCCGCTTTTTTGATTATGTAAGCAAAAAAGCGGTTTCCCAGGCTTCATCTCTGCCTCACCACACTTCCTCCTTGCATTGTAGCATGCTATAATGTATCTTAATAGATCTGGGGCATTTTACCCCTTAGATAGACACACAACTCTGATCCAATTTAGGCCATTAAATGAGGGTCAAAATACATAGGGGAAAAATGCAAAATCTGCTCCCAATTCTGCAGTTTTTGATATATCACCATAGGAATTTCAGGCCATGCCCCCCTGACATATCTCTACAATCTATCAAAATAACAAATCCCCACAGGCATCCCTTCTTGGGTTATGATCAGTTCTCTCCCTCCCCCTGCTGACTTATATCCTTCTCTCTGGTGTGAATTCTGATAGTTGGGAAGCATGGGTGGTGCATAGGACAATATATCTGTAAAGTTATATGGGGGGGTTAGATGACAGATATGATGTGGGTCCGCTTTTTCACCTTTTTCTTCAGATGGGTACCACACATTATCCACATTATTAACATATCTTAAAATTTCATGGGAGGTTTCCTATTATATATATCTACCCACATACAACATTCCAAGTCCATCCAAAAAGTATTGAAAGTGCTAGAAGGAAGCTGAGTTTCTTGGACCATGGGAAAGTGCCCGAAGAGTTTAGGAGACTTGCAAAACATATCAAAAAGTCATTGGGGGAATTCCCAATCTTGCATTTCAGGAATTCCCACCACCATGGGGGGATTCCCAACCTTGCATTTAGGGAATTCCCACCACCCTGGGGGAATTCCCAATCTTGCATTTGGGGAATTCCCACCACCCTGGGGGAATTCCCAATCTTGCATTTAAGGAATCCCCACCACCTTGGGAGAATCTCCACCACCATGGGGAATTCCCAATCTGCCATGTGCAGAATCCCCACCATCATGGGGAATTCCCAATTTCACCTTTGGAGAATGCCTGATCTCAAATTTAGGGAATCCCCACCACCAGGGGGAATTCCCAAAGGAATCCCACACCCTTGGCAGCAGTCCATTTACCCTGGACAATACCCAAAAATACCCATGGAAGTGGTCTATTTTACCCTGGGAAATCTCCAAATCCCCCCTTGGAAGTGGTCCATTTTACCCTGGGAAATCCCCACACCTTCCCTTGGAAGTGGTCTATTTTACCCTGGGAAATCCCCAAACTTCCCTTGGAAGTGGTCTATTTTAACCTGGGAAGTCCCCAAACCCTCCCTTGGAAGAGGTTGATTTTACCCTGGGAAATCCCCAAACTTCCCTTGGAAGTGGTCTATTTTCACCTGGGAAATCCCCAAACTTCCCTTGGAAGTGGTCTATTTTACCCTGGGAAATCCCCAAACCTCCCTTGGAAGTGGTCTATTTTCACCTGGGAAATTCCCAAATTCTCCCTTGGAAGTGGGCTATTTTAACCTGGGAAATCCCTAAATTGTGAGGGTTGGTGGGGAAAGTCCCTTTGGGACCCCAGGCACCCTGTATGGTGAGGGGGCAAATGGACTTTCCCCCCCTTGGCATGTGAGCTCCTGGGAAATCTCCAAGCCCTGCCTATGCCAGTGGCATGTGGGAATACCCAAGAAGTTGATACCTATTAGGTATAAACATCTGTAGAAATATGTCAACCTAATAGGTCCTCAAGAGGGGGTGACTGAAGTGAATTTCACACATAATTCTTGGGTTCACTCTGTCCAAGGTCAAACTCCATTCTCACTGCTTTACAGCTTCGATCCCTCCCCTATCTGGTTGCTCATACCACTGCCACACCCTCCATTGATGATCAGCTCCAATCCCTTGTGATCAATGATGACATTGCCCAGTTGTCACATGAACAGGCACAGGACATGATGCAATCAAGATCTAAGGGATCATACACTGAGCCCAAGAAGGGTGACCAGGTTTGGTTAGACTCAGGCAACCTTTGTACACAAGGCCAGTCTTCAAAAATAGAACTGTGATGTTTGGGACCATTTCCCATCATTGAGGTAATATTGCCAGTGGCTGTTAGGTTGGGATTGCCACCCACTTGGAAGGTACACCCAGTTTTCCACACATCACAGATCTTTCTGTTTACCAAGACCAATGGGTATGGAAATGCACCCCCACCTCTGCTCCCAGATTTGGTAGATGATGAAGTTGAATGGGAAGTGGAGATGATACTCAACCACTGTAACAAGGGGTGCAGAAAGGGCCACAAGTACCTTGTGAAGTGGGCTGGGTTCCTGCACTTGTCTAACATGTGGGAGCCCAAGGACAATTTACAGGAGCATGCAGAGGAGGTGCTTGAACAGTACAAACTTGCCCATTGCCTCAACTAAATGGCCTCTCCCTGCTCTATCAATACCAAAAACCCTGGTTCAGATTACTTCAATTGTGACAACACTACCCTTGCCTCCAGTTTCACTGACAACTTCATGGAGGTCTCCACAACCTCTCCTGCACCAACCTCCTCCATTCCCCTCCCATGTGAACTACTCAGCCATCTGCTTGCTGGAATGAACCTGTCAACTGATGGATTGACATCCACCTCTGTCAAACCCCTTCCTGACACCTCCAGCTTCCACCCACTCAGGGTTCTCACACTCCAACATACAGACAAGAGTATGGGCAAGGCCCAAGTTCAACCACCAACACCAATGCCATCCATCCCCCTCATTGATTGACTCTCAGCCATGCCCTATGAACATGATGCTCCTGTCAAAAGCTTGGCAGATCACCAACCCCTACCTGCTCTACTCATCACCAAGCCCATTCTTTGCCAGCACTTACCAGAAGGTACCAGGCCTGCAATATCCACACCCAGATTCAACCCTGTTGTGGAACCCATGACAGCACAGTTCTTCAACTACTGTTGGCTGCTTATGAAGTACAACCTGGGGGATTCACTTGTCAGGGTCACACAAGAACAAGAGCAATGTCTACAGATGTTGTGTCAGATCTTCCAAGGATCAGACATAGTTGCCTCTTACATATGATATGATGGTTTGTCATGTCAACATACTCCATTCCCATTGTTATTATTGACCTGTCATTCTGTGGTGACTGTGCATGATGGGGACAGGAAGGGGTGTGAGGACTCAAGAAAAAGGAAGAAAGGAGTAGGGTGTACTCCATGGTCTATGGTCTGGTTCCATCAGATGCTGCCATTTTGACATGGGCATTCCAAGCCACTTGAGTGGACAATGCATATGAAAAATGGGATTCCACCATATCCATATTGTATTCATTACTCTGGACCTCTGGTATCCCATGGGGCATGTCACTCCATAATGAGGAAAGATACATACTGAGCAGGAAACTGTTGCTGGCCATTTTACACATAGGATAGTGTCCTTCATAGGGAACTCAACAGATCCTGCATATGTCACCCAAACCATCATCAGCTACTGCATTATTGTTTTTGTTGCTTGTATTCCATTGCCACTGAGCAACAGTGCTCCAGTGCCTGATGTGGACTTTCATCATGAGCCAGTGTGTGTATGGTTGTACAGTATGCAGCAGTTGATGTTGCATATCATTGGAGCGAAATGACTGGCTGTATTAATGGTACTCTATCAAATCACCATCACCAAAATTGCCCAACAATGAGATATGAATATATATGGAGATACCCTATGTAGACACCAGCAATACTGTAGACAAAGGACAGGTATATATTAAGATCTATGAAAACACTTATTCACAGTGGAATCCTTGCTGACACTGGCATTGAATATATTATGAACATGTTTTCTAGCCTCACTCATTGTCATTGTTCATGCTTCCATGATATAGCACATGACAGTCACATATATAATGGTCATCACATTGCAATGATCATACCAATAGACACCATAATACCATCTCCAGATACTGCTCTGCTCCAACCTCCTGCATCTTCTCATTGTGGCCACTGCTACAGAATAAACTCAATTTGTTTCACAAAAAAGGAGAGGAAGATTTCTCATGCTCTCCTAACTCATCCTCTGTGGCAGGCAGGGACATGGTAACATGAAAGTATTTACTGGTTAGTCTTTGGGCTGTAGAGAAAATATAAGGACACACCAGTGTTCAGCCTACTATCAAGGTTGACTAGAAAAGTAATTTGAAAAGGTTCAACAATGTTTGGTTCTGTCTTGGATCTGTATCAAAGTGGGAAGAGTGTCCAAGGGCTGGATGCTGAATCATGGAGGCTGAGGGTTATTCCAGGTGTGTTGCCTATCAATGTTCCTTGACTGCGACCATAGCATGGTAGCTGCCTACCTCAGTGTGCATTTGAGAGAGTGTGTGTGAGAAGGTGAAAGGCATACATCTGTACTATGCCCTACCAGACTCTTTACTGTGAACAAGCCTGAGGCACTTTTGAGAGCAGACTGAGTTGTAGGTGTGTGAGATGGCTGAGGAGAAGAGTCAGGACACCATGATTGGCTGGGAGTGGAGTTCTGCAGATGCTTGGCAGCCCTTGGCAACCTCTAGAGTCCATATATGTGGCAAGATGTTGCACTTACACTTTTCTACAGGGACCCTCTCACAGGCCCTTCTAGCACATTCATCACTAGGGCCATCAGTACCACTTCCAGTATAAATGAAATCTGGATCACTTCATTGAGGTTACAGTACATATTGCAGGCACAGACAATCCATCTTGTAGTGCTGAGATGCTGATCTCTTAGAGTCAGGCCCATGCAGAGGATGCATCATCATTGTGGTAGGATGAGAGGACCAAGCCAGCAAATGCTGGATTCACTTGATCAAGTTAACTCCAGTCACTGAGGGTCATTTCATAGTGTGCTGTAGCACCATGCCTAGTGTTGTCCAGGCCTGTCTCGGCTCAAAAGCTGCGGCTTGGGCCCAGCTTTTGGGGGCTCATGGCCTAAGAAATCTAAGGCTGAGCCATGGGCTGGGCCAGGCCATATATAGGGCCTTGCTTGGCCTGAGGCCACAGCCTGGCCAGTGGTAAATTGAAATGGAGAACCGAATCTTACAGGTAGCTAGTGTAGCTACAGACAAGTGCAGACTACAAAGTTACATGTCATAGAAAAGCACAAAGACATCCTCACCATTGGGTTCTTCCTCACCCTCATCATCAGCAAGATTTTGAGAAATGTCATCCCAGCCTTCTTCAGAGCTCACAGAAGTGGTAGTAGGGGTAGGCAACTCCATCATGTGGGCTTTGGAAATTATGGATGGGTCATTGGGAAAGAGCAAATGTTTCTTCAAAAGGGATTTCATACACTGCAGTGCCTTGACAACATCAGACTTGAGGTGGTTTTGCTGCTTACTGATGGTGATACCAGTGGAGGAAAAAGCATGCTCGCAGGATACTGATGTCGCCATGATTGGAAGATAGTTGCAAGCTAGGGATCCCCAGACAGGGTATTGTTGAGAATTCAGACCCCACCATTCCATGATAGAGAAATTTCCGACATGTTCACATGTGTGAAGGTATTCATGGAATCCATGAAGCCATGGCTTAGCAGGGTCACCTTGAATGCAGGTATTGCAGTGCAACGAGTCATCTTCAGTACTGTCATCAGAGAGTTTGCTGAGTAGCAAGTGTAGCTTGCAGCTTTGCAGCATGACACAATGGTTAGGGATTACAGTATCTGATGACAGTGCACCAGACTCATAGATGATGTTATAGTGTTCCTTGTACTGTTGATATCAGGACTGGTGGGTATAAGTAGAGAAAGGAAAAAAATGTATGATAACTTCAGCATGCTGGACCACCTTGGAAAGCAGATCCTCCCCCCAGTACATATGGATGTAGCTAAGCTTCTGTGTTGGGTTGAGTACTGCCCATAAAATTCAGCAACTTAGAATCCAAGGAGTGAAAAAGTACTCACACATGGCAATGACATGCACATTAGATGCAGCTGTTTGCTCATAATACTTGGCTACCTTACTTAGCCCATGTTAAGAACATTTCTTCTGAAGTCAGGTTAAGCTGGGCTTTGTAGTTCCAGCATGTCCAGAGCTGGGCTACTGTGCCAGAGCTCATAAGAGCCAGGGTTGGGTGGCATGTGGCCCATGGGGGTTGAAGCCCAGGCTTGATAGGGGTCCACCACCCAAATTGGCCTTGGCTCATGCACTGTGCCCTTGGACAGGTCTGGGTAGTGGTCAAGATACTGGATACTCTGGGTTCTAGGTTGATTATCCAACTGGCTCTACAGTACAGATCTAACTAAGTATTTATACTACTAGTCCAGAGGGGGCACTACTGGAGTTCCAGTAGTCTTGGTAATAACTAAGAGGTAGTAGTGCAACCTAAATACATGCATATGACAGTATCCCCCTCTTAGGGCCAAGCCCACAAGGACCAAGTGAGGGATATGTCTAGGCCATGACATGTGGCTGGCTAATCAAGCAATGCACACATGTACTGGTCTTCAAAAAGGGAGTGACCAACTTTCATAGTCTGCCATCAAACCTTACCCTTCATGTCTCAACCCTTGTCGCTCATTCCTACTCCACTGGCCACCACTGTCTGGGACTGGTTGGCAGTCCTGGACTCTGCTATTCAATCCAACAGTGATGACAATGAGGCTGTTGCTAAAGCTAAATATGACAAGAGGCAGTGCCAGAAGAAGGTGCAAAAAGATCAAAAGGTGGCAGAGGAGGCTGTGGCCTGGGAGAGGGCAGAGGCTGAGCACCAGGAGAGAGAGGTGGCAGAGTTGCATAGGCAGGAGGAAGCTGAGCACCAGGAGAGAGAGGAGAATGAGTGCCAGGAGAAGGAGGAAAACAAGTGCTGGGAAAGGGAGGTGAACAAGCACCGAGAGTGGGAGGTGCAGGCATGGGTGGCTAGTCAGATTGAGGGTGGAGGGTTGCAGTCATGTGACCCAGAGGTGGGTTCATTAATGCCAGCTGAGTCTAATCCAGTACCAGCAGAGGGGTCACAGAGTCAGGGGGGGCCACAAGCAGATCATGTGACCTGTGCCCAATGCACTAGGGCTGAGGTTGATTGCACATATGAGCTGGCCAAAGCCAGTAAGTGTGGGAAGAAATCATGTGACCAATGTTTGTCAATGAAGGAGCAATGCATGCCAGCCAGTACAAAGAAGGTCTGGAAGCATGTAGTGCCAGCAGAGAGTACATCACTGAGAGCCAGTGAGAAAAAGAAGCATGCATGGGCTAAGAGTCCAGAAGTGGAGGTGGTGGGTGGGAGCTCACAGGCTGAGAAAGGCAAGAGTGTTGCATGTGACACTTTGATTACCAGTGGTCTATATGCTATTGCCACCATGATAGACTGGCATACCAAGGAGATGGCACAGCTCCAGCAAATGGTCAAGATGCTTGGCAGCTCGCACCATCACATGATCAAAAGTATGGTGGAGCTTTTTGCAAGAGATGACATATCCAGAGCTGGAGTTGCCTGCTGAGTCAGGTAGTGAGGAGAGCAAAGAGGCCAAGGCTTCAGATGAACCAGGCCAGAAATAAAGCTAACCTCCCTTTGTCACTTCCCACTTTAGTCTATGAGTACCTTTGTCCATGCATAGACAGTGAATGAGAATGGGTTATCCAGAAGTCTGGAGGTACCAGTCCAAGTTTTGAAAGTGAGGGTGAGTATCATGAGAAAAATGAGACAACACAGAAAGGCAAAACAACACAGGGAATGTTGCTAAGTATAAGGTACCAGTGTTGCGAAGAGACAAGCCGGAAGTATATGTATGTACTGGAGGTGACCAGACAGAGTCTAAAAATGGAGGTATTGTGAGTAGTAACAAGGTGGGCGAGAACATATTCAAAGCTGGAAATACTGGTGGTCTGATAAAATACAGGGTACTACTGGGGGTGTATTTATGAAAAGGTCACAAGGGGTGGGTGGTCATGTGACTGGTCCATCCCCCTTTCTAGGGTCCGAGCCCTTGAGGACCCATGGCTGGAAATGGCCAGTAGTGTCGGGAGTCAGGAGAGCTTGTACAAGGGTGTGAAGGGCATGGGAAAATTGGATATGTACCACCCATACAGAGGTGTTACCAGATTAGGGTAGCAGAATGAAGGCTGGGAGTGGCCAGAAGATAAAAACCAGGAGAGGCCAGTGTGGGCTACTCTTCTTGTGAGAGTGCTAAGGGAAATAAGAGGGGAAAGCTGTAGGTAAGACCTAGACTTGTCCCAAGGGGTCTTGAGTCAGAAGGAGACAGAAGGGGGGGGACTTTAGGCAGTAAAGTGGGAATTATATGAAAGGGGGACTTGAGAGCTCATTGGAACTCAGTAGGTGGCAATAGAAGGCTTGGAGGATGGTTTTCAGGGTGTTAGGGACTCGATGGCAGCAGAATGGCAGCAAAGGGAATTCTGGGACTTGGGGTACTCTTGTAAACTCAGAGATGGCTCGGGAAGGCTCTCTAGACTCGAAGGGGACTCTTAGATTCTCGCTCTGTGATGCCAAAAGGTGGGGTGGTATATTTTTCTAAGTAGCCCAGGCTTTTGTATTGTAAAGACAGTGGTATCTAAGGTAAAATTTGGCATATTTCAGATCTGTCATATGTCAAAAGTAATAACAGACAAGGCAAAGTCCAACACTGGTACAGACATGTGCATGGCAGTGACAGCAGCAAAGGGAAAGCAAACAAAAGTAGAGAAGATAAACACAAACCAAGACAAGGCAGCATAGCTACATGTCTGAGCAACTGGGTCGCACCCTGGAAGCTGACAGGGGGTGAAGGGAGCAGTATAGCTAAAGGAAGGTCTGTGGGGAGGCACAGTGACATGTGACAGGTGATGATGTTGCCAGTGATAATAGGCACATGACCATGAGGAAGCATAGTGCAGGTGGTGACACAATCCCATGACCATGATGGGTGTGTGATCTGGCAGGTAGTGAGAGCAGAGATTGCTGCCGAGGGTGCCTTGCAGCCTCAGGGAGCCTAGACTCCCTACACCTCCCAGGGTCTTTAGACTTTGACCATCCTTGGTCAAGCACATGTGATTAGGTACAAGATGGAGGCAAAATGCCTTGTGATGAGAGTGGCTGTGCCCAGATCAAAAGCACAAGTGACAGGGTTCTCAAGCACATGCTGTGGGAAAATGCTTCCATGGTGTAAAGTTCACTTAACACACCAAGTGTAATCACCATGTTTGTTCTTTTTCTGCTAAGTCCATCAACCTCACTCCTGCTCACTTCATTGCTATCCAGTCTCTCTTAGGCCATCACAATGTCTTCCTCTCAGAGCACATCCATATCCATACTGCCTTTCATTATGCCCAACACTGCAAGAGATCTCATTCTGGGCATGTGGGCTTTGCAGATGAAGAAGTTGGAGGTGCTGATGAAGGAAATACCTGGTGAGTCTGCAGATGAGGAGACAGCATGAGCATGGTTGGGATGGTATGAAGAGTTGTTGGTGAGTGGCCTGTGTGATACTGATGCTACTGTCCTTCTGATGCCTGGTTGCAGGGGTGTATTGAGCAACTACACAAGTTCACCTTGGACATGAGCACCAAGGTCCCAAACTACCCTGACAACACCGAAACCACCATCAGCAACGCCTTCCTGGTGTTAATGGCACTCCAAGCTCAATTCCCCCCACATGCAGTGAAACCCAAGGCCAAGCCAACCATGGCCAGCTCCAGCAGCCCTCAAACAGGAGGTGAGGTAGTTTGGCAGTTGCAGAGGCAGATAGAGAAGTCCACAGAGAAGGGACAAGAGGGTGCAACAGTGCATCCACCAACCCTGACTGACAAATGACACACTAACCACCTGAGACTGACCAGACCAGCAAGGGCAGGTTGCCAACAAGGGCTGTGGGAGGCACCATGTCATCTGGCCTGGAAGCTTTGGCAGTGGACATCGATGTGATGGAAGTCGACCCTATGCCAGGGAGTAATGGACCTTGTGAGCGATGTGTAAAGTGGGGGATTATCTGTGTGTGGAAAGAGTGGACAGCCTGCAAAGCTTGCCATGATGGCAAGAAGAAATGCGACAAGGCTGGGAAGCCAGGTAGGAAGGTGAGTAAGGTTTGTTGAACAGTGCACTCAGCTAGTGACAATGTGATGCAGTGCAAAAATCCAGCAGGTCCCCAGCCTGAGTCAGCCTTGATAAGCAAGAAGGCTAAGGTGCACCCCACTCCCCCTCCTCCCTCAGTGCCTACCCCTACAACAGGATGACCATGACCCCATCTCATTAGCTGCTCGATGGCTACTCAACCTGCTGCCTCAACATTGGCTGTAGTTGTGAATGAACCCCAAGATCCTCCACTGCCACAACCTCTCCCTCTTTTCCTCCTGAGTGGCCCATCCACTCCCACTCCCACTCCTGGGTTCCTGGTTCTCCTCACTCCCTGCCCTGCTACCAAACCTGTCGACAAACCTGCCAAGTCCTCAAGAGGCTCAAGCAAGTTTCTAAGTGCACAAGTCGAGACAGGCCAGGGCGAAGAGGCCTCCAAGGTCACAGGCAGTGAGGGCTTGGCTCCTGAGAAGGTCAAAATCACTTTGACCAAGTCCAAGGAGGTCACCATGCCTATGGGGCCAACTCATGTGCCTGTGAAAGGTAAGTGCCACACATGAAGTGGTCATATCCACCCTATTGAAGAGTTGGACAAATGAATTGCTGACATGGAGTTGTCAATTGAATGGGGGGAGGATGCCTTGATGGACTTGTTTTTGCAGATGGCGCAGGTTAGTATGATGGCAACCCAAGTTTGCAAGGTGCTTTGTCAGTCTCAGTGCCAGCTACATTCCCTGAAGGCCTGGTGGGAGGAGCACTTCATCCCTGGTCCCTCTGCTTCATCTTAGTGTAGAAACAGTAGTTTTGCCACTCCCTTTTTACCTTGTGTCTGCTGTCGTACCATAGTCTGGCAGTAATTTCATCCATGTGTGTGCTGTCTAAAACAGACCTCGGCGGTAAGATTGAAAGGTCAGAATAGTATAAGAACACAAGTGAAAAGAAGGAAGAACAAGTGGTATAGTACTGTCATCCTGACTGAGTAGGTAGTGGCAGCTGTCATTTTAGTTTTGGCTGAATTCTATATATGGTAAACAGTGAATAAAACCATGAATCAAGGGAAAGGAGGAGACAAGGACATTTGGCTTTTGGTTTTTATATCATTTTATGGTTTTTGTGTTCAGCTTTTTGTGTTGGTAATTTGTATAGGTAAAGCATCTGTAAAAGATAGACAAAGGACGAAAGGAAAAGAAAAGAAAAAGGAACATAGGATGTAGGTTACTCATCTAACTCATCCCCAAGTACACCAGCCAGTTCTGGGTCAGGAAGGGAGTCATCTTCAAGCTGATCTATTGCAGACCTGTCAAGGCCGACCAGATGGGTGACCTCAATATGGGACCTGTTTCTTGGGAAATAGGGGTATAAGCGAAAGGTGGCAAAGCAAAACCTCGAGACAGTGCCATCGAGCTCTGCAAGGAGATGAGAGCCACCTTTGGTGCAGTGTATGACCACCATAGGACCTAGGTAACAAGGTTTGGTCTTTCAGTCCAGCTCTTTCTCAATGCAGGAACTTCTGACAAGGACTAGGGTACCTGGTTTGAAGTCAAAGTCATGGATAGTCCTCTCAAATCAAGCCATAAAGTCCTTTGCCAAAGCAAAGCAGGAATTGAGGACTCAATCATGTATTAGCACTAGGTCTTCTGGGCACTTCTGCAATTGCTGAGCACAATTGGCAATGAGAGTGGTAGTAGAGTATGACTGTGCTTCGAAAGGGGCGAGAAAGGTTGCTTCAGCAAGGTCAAAAGGGAGTCTGGGATGGACACTGTGAGCCATATAGTAAGGGGAAAATCCTGTAGCTTTGTGAACTGTAACCCTCTCTGCCCAAAATACAGATGGGGCCACTTCTGACCATCTTGAGGCTTCGCCCTCACAACTCTTAACCATCGCTTCTCTGACATCAAAATGCCACCACTCCACAACACCATTTGCCTGCAAGTTATAAGGTGAGATATGGGTATGCTGAATACCATATGTCTTCGATAGCCAGTCAAGTGCTAGAACATAAGGACTGCCATTGTCAGTGATGACTTCTGCCATGGCTTCCCATCTGCACAATATCTGCTCAAATAAGAATTTGCCAATTGACTTTCCAGTTTCAGATCAAAGCATGGCCCACTCCAGGCAGCTGGTGAGGGAGCATTGGGCTTGAGTAACATAGCAGTACCTGTTGGACTTCAGCATTATGAAAGTGTCAACATAGGCTTTGTAGAACAGGGGCTCAGGTACTGCCATGACAGGGGGAATGTGAATTCGATTGAGGCAGCAAATCTGGCATTCATGACACGTCTTGATGTACCAGCAAACATCCTGCTCAAGCATGGGCCACCAAAACCATGTCAGCAAGCACATATGGGTGGAGAAGACACCCTTGTGGCCTAACTTGTTGTGGGCCTGACGAATAATTTCAAGCTGCTTGTGGCAGTGAACCACAAGTTGGTGGTGACCTTGGGGCTCTTTCCTCCAAAGCTCCCCACCCTTTATGAAGTACTGGGTTGCTAGCTGCACAAGACTCTCCAGACCCTTTTCTCCCAACTCATCCAGCAGCTTCTTTGTTTCCAAGAACCTCCTCACAACCTCCAACCTCTCATCCCTCTGTGTCACCTTCTCAGATTGCAGGATTTTGGTCTCGGTGTTTTCTGATGGTGAACCCATTTCCATAAATATACTAACATCCTGAGGCAAGATTTTAGATGAGTAGTATATGGACAACATAATTTCTGGAGGACATAGCATCTGGGTTCTTGGCTCCTGGCAATTCACAAGTTCCATGGCGAAGGCTCCACACTCATCTACCCAGTCTTCATACTCTTCTTCATCTACCTCTGGGTCTTCTTTGGCTCTTGGTCTCCTTGACAACCCATCAGGGGCAGCATGCTTAGCAGTGGGTATGTGGACCAGTTTGAAGTCGAAAAGTAGGATACTGGCAATCCACCAGTTGATGGTGGCATTAGGCTGTAAGTCTGAATTGTTAATCATGCCCTTGATATATCTTGCATCGACCTCTACAACTAGATTCTGCACTCCAAAAACATAAAGCCACACGTCATGCAGTGCTTGAAACAGACTGAATAGTTCGAGTTTGGCTTGACTATACCACCTCTCTTGGTCATTAAGAGTGATGGATCCAAAGTGGGTGGGGTACCTCCTGGAATCTTCTCCCTCTTGCATGAGAATATAACTGATGGCAATGTTGGAGGTGTTGATGGCGAGGATAACTGGAAAGGAGGAGCCATAGTCAATAGGATGCAGTGCTGGGGAGGTGACTATAGCAGCTTTGAGATAGTCCATTGCCACTTGGTGTTCATCACAAAACTCAAAGAAGACATCTTTCTTTGTGAGCTCAATGAGAGGATGTGCATGCTTGGTGAAGTCTTTAATGAAGATGTGGCAATATGAGCATAGACCTAGAAAGCCCCTAACTTCAGTGATGTTAGCACAGTAAGGCCAGTCTCTAATTTTTTGGACTTTAGTTTTGTCAGGGATCCTCCCATCATACAAAACCTTATGCCCCACCACTATGATAGATGGGGTGGCAATGACACATTTCTTGGCAGAGACAGTAGCTCCTGCATGGCGAAGCCAGTGAAGTACATGATTGGTATTTTCCAGGTGTTCCCAGATAAAGCACTGAATGCTGGGGTTCTGCGGTATCGTTTCATAAGACCCATCAGCATTTAGGTAGTGAGACTTAGGCTCTTTGATTGGACAGTCTTTGATGAATGGGATGGAGACCTCAGGGATTTTGTCCTTTAGGATCCAACAGACGTCACCATGGAATATTTGAATGGCATTAGTGTACCCCATAGGTAACTTCATCAGCCCAAGGGTGCTGATGGGGGTTTGGAGGGTAGTCAGGTCGCAGTAATCATCATGGATGGCTCAGTGGTTGTAGCCGACCATTAGGTCCAAGATCCTGTACACCGAGTGACAGGTGAAAGCCTCAGCAATTGAGTTGACGAAAGGAGGGATGGCTGAATCTTGGATAGAGACTGCATTTAAGGGCTGTAGGTTGTGAACAAGGCACAGAGATTTTCCATCCTTCTTGACAACACAGAACCACTTGGACCGATATGACAAGGTCAAGGGCTCGTAAAAACCAGCAGCAATTTTTTCTTTAATTATTTGGACAACATCTCAAAAGATGGCAGGTGGGATAGGGATGTTATGTTCAACCCAGGGTTTGTGAGGTAAAGTTGGGATTTTTAAGGGGGGAAACATGTCTTCACAAAAGGTTCCCCTTTCTGAGGTCTCCCAAGCAATGGTGGCTTCATGTGTTCGAACAAGCCAATGAACAAGATCCAACTCTGCTGGCCAAAGGAACCTGGTAGGGTCGAGCTCGAGCTCTTCTGCCCTTTGAGTGGTAAATCTAGAACCAGGAACGAATAAGGGAGGGTGGTACAGTAATACAGGCAAATCTGCGAGAGGATTGCCAACCTCCCAATGCTCCACCCTGAATTCAACAGGCATTGCAGTCAGGATAGGCTTTACCTTCTTCGCTACAGGCTTGTATTTTAACATGTGAAAAACTGGGTCATAGTGAAAGGTAGACTGTAGGGCAGAAAGTGTCAGTGAAGAAACCATAGTACTAGTGGTAAACAGGAAGGGGTCCTCAGGCAAAATGAAACTGGAATCAAATGGATCAGGAGGCACAGTATCTGGGGTATAACTGAACAACAGCACTGCTGTGGCATTTTCTTTAAAGTCTGTAGAAAGAGGAGAAGTGAAACTTCTCAAGGCAGAAAGTGAATCTGAAACATAAAGGGAACACATGGATACTATTTTATCTTGGTCTCCTCACAACCCCACCAAGTCATCAACCAATGTTAAAAACCCTGTTCGCTCTCTTGGAGTTGGCAGCAGTGATTCTGGTGGGTGAAGTATTCTGCCTTGTCATCTGGGTTCACAAATCAGGGATATGGGTATAGACAATGTCAAGGGTGGGTGGGGATAAGTAACTGGCAGCCTGAATTGGGGTCACAGATTTCTAGAGATTGTTTGCCATTGGGGAAGTCTCAAAGGATGCTGCTGAGGAGGCAGAAGAATGGGTGGCCTAATAAGAGGTTGAAGGGGGCTTTATCGACAACTTGAATCTGTAGGTGAGCTTCAACCAGTCCAATTCAAAGAGAGGCATTTTCGATGACACCTAGAGTGCTCTCTTTAGACTGGTTAGCAGCTTCTAACATCATACACATGTCTGAACAGAGGGGGGCCCTAAAGCCTCCCACAATTTGCACCTGAGGGCAACTACCTGACAGCCACTGTTGAGGATACACTCGACCCGAAGCTTGTCCATAAGGACACCATCTACTGCATGGAGAGGGGCAGTGGTGAGACCAACACACTTGCCATCAGTATCCTTAATGAGGTATTGTTCATATGAGGCCCAGGTAGATGACAAGGACAATTCCAATGCAGTCTCAAGGCTACCAATCGCTACTTTCTTCATCATAGCCATCTCTTTTATCTGTTTGTGGATTTCTGGGCTGACTGCCAAAAGATCTTGGGTCAAGATTTCAATCTTGGCCTCTAAAACTTGGGACATGAGTCATTTAGTGGCAGAAGCTTTGTCAAAGCTGCTCTGGTAACAAAACTGAGGGGTAGGGTTGGATGAAGGTCTAGAGGTCAAAGGCTTGGCAGCATTAGATTTAGCTTGTGTCTTGTTACATGCTGGCTGGGTGTTTGAAGTCATGGTAGGTACAGGGTTGTTGGAAGGGGGAGGGTTGGCCAGAGTGGCATTTCAAGGGTGATGAGTGAGGATCTGCATGCCATCAAAGTGGGCTGGTTTCTTCCTTTTGATAGCATTCTTAAGCTCCTCTACCTGAGCATAGGCTCTGGTGAGGGCATGCTTATCTTCTTCATTGGCATTATCTTCTATTTCTTGGTTGATGAGGTATGACAAGGGGTGGACCTTGACCTGAAACTCAGCAGTGTCTTCTGAGCCAAAGAACATGGTATTGACAAGGTGGGGCAGGGTATCATGCCCTCTAGATGAAGGGGCAGTACCCAGAGACTGAATAGAGACAAGATTAGCCGATGCCATAATAGACTCTCTGAGAGCCAGGAAGTTATTGATTTTCTCTTTGAAATTCCACCCTGCTGCAGACCTAGGAATGTCAGAACTGTCTTTCATAAAGACTTTACCACCTATAAGTGTGCATTTCCCTTGGCAAACATACTCCTTGCAGAGCTTGCACTCAGCCATTCTATGGCCATCAGTTCCTCCACAGAAGAAGCAGTGGGGGTTGAAAGAGCAGCAAAACTGCTGTTCTGCAGGTTGAGTTTGGTGGCTGCCCAAGGCAGTGATGAGACTGATGAAGTTTGATGGAGGGTGAACTGAGGATACTGAAGGGGCAGATCTTCCAAAGGGGCTTCTATAGCCTGCAAGAGAGTGCTGTCTGAGGAAAAGACATCTGGGGCAGTCTGAGATCTGTCTGAATACTGAAGGCACTTGCAATGGCCTTCTCAAACTCAAACTTGAACTCATAACTCAGTACTTGATGTTCTATTTCTGTAAGTAGTTACAGAGGAGCATAGGTGCACGCGGGCTTACGTAAGCTACCTCATGTGCCTAATCTCGAAGCTAAGTGAAGACTAAGGTAAAAGAACAAAAACAAAAGAAAAGAAAATAAAGAGAAAAGTAAAAAGTAAAAGTAAAAGCTATAAAACCAAAAGAACACCATAGTGGGGAGTACTCACTCCCTACATCCACGGGTCACTTGAGAATTCAACCGTCCTCGGTTGTAAACTGACGGTACGAGCTCGAAGGTGCTGACAAGTGGGGGTAGCCAGGAAAAACTCGCCGAAGGACGATGGTTGGGCGAAACCTTACGAGACTCGAGGAGACGGTGAAGGGGAGTGTAGGGAGGACGTAGAAAAAGAAATCGAATGAATATGGGCACCCCATCCCGAGATATCAGCAAAACTGGCCAAAGACACCTCGCCACACAAAAATCCGGATTTCTCGACAAGGGCTGCGCGAATCACGACACGAGGTATACCATTCGAAAGCGCTGATCGAGTAGTATCTTGTCCCAAAAAGGCGAAAGGCGAGGCGAAGAACTGAGGGAGATGCGGCGTGAACAGTGTGTAGGGCAGCAGGAGGAGCAAGAAGAGGAGGCTGCCGAGCAACGACCGCTGAGGCAATCGATATGAAACCGCGAATAGTGGTACAGGACACCTAGGAAGAGACGGTGAAAAAGGAACTAGACCGATCAACCTGCCTAGTCCCGAGATATCCGCCAAGTCGCCTCATACCCCTTCCATACACAGGAACTCTCATATCTCCACAACCATCGAGCGCGTAGGAACGAAGAGGGTATCACCAGGTAGCCCTAAGAAAGTAGTACCACCATGCCAAAAAGCGAGAGGCGCGACGCCAAAATGGGTGAGACGTGCGATCCTGGCCTCGTCACCCTGCTCAGACACGAAAACTCAAATAACTCCGCAACGGCGAATGCGCACGCGACGTCTCGAATATCTTCTGGTAGATGTCGTCTAGGGGATGCACGTCTGCAAGAAGCGAACGATTCGGCGCGGAATTGCATGAGTTACGGCCAAAGCGAGGTAGGGGCTAGGAGGGCGGCATCGCGTTGGTGAGGAACCGCTAGGTGGAATGCTACAAAACTCCGGGAGGTGATGTGGATGCTCGAGGAGAGTTGGGAGAACGAGGAATCGGGGAAAAAAGCGCACCCATTCCCGAGATATCCGCTAAACTGTCTCATACCCCACTGTACACTGAGAAAACCCATATCTCCACAACGGATGAGCACGAAGCCATGAAGAAGGCATCAACAGGTAGCCACGATCCAGTAGAACCACCATGTCAGAAAGCGAGAGGTTCGACGCGAAAGTGAGCGAGATACACGAACCCGACCTCGCTACCCTGTCCAAATACAAAAACTCGAATACGTTCGGAACCACGAACGCACGCGCGACGTCTTGTATATCGTCTGGTAGGTATCGTCTAGTAGGTTCACGTCTGGGAAAAGCGAGTGATTCGGGCGAGAACCGCACGAGTTAGGACCTAAGCAGGGTAGGAGGTGGGAGGACGGCATTGCGTCGAAGAGGAACCGCCAGGTGGAATTCTATGAAACTTCGGGAGGTGATAGCGACGTGCGAGGAGAGTTGGGAGATTGAGGAAACAGGGAAAACGGCACACCCAATCCCGAGATATTCGCAAAATGGTATGATACTGCCCGCCCGCCTAAGAACTGTGATATCTTCGCATGCGCTAGGGCCATCGCAACGAAAGGTATACCACTTGAGAGGTATCGTCGAGTACATCCAGAATCCCGGTTTGCGAGAGGGACGGATGAGTAGTCGTCGAGATATCGAGTCGGCGAGGTGGGGGATGACAAAGGCACACAGCTGCCTGATACTCGGCGAGGGAGGGATTCAGAGAACCATATATTCATAAAAAAACGAATAAAACACAATAAAAAGATCCCAATGGGCTACAACAGCCCCCCGTTGACTCCCTAGAACCTGTACAAAGGTTGAGGTGTGCGGCCGCGGCTGCGTGACCTTCTTGAGTAGGCTGACACATGGGTACTACGAGATGACCGAGTGTCATAGTAGGCAGCAGCTACTGTTCTCTCGACTAGCCGGCTGGTGGGCTGGACTGGGGTGGGCTCATCCCTCGAACTTTCCGGTAAATGCGAGTATGTGAGTCACAGCACAGGTGGTGGCAAGTGGATGTAGTACTGGTAGTCTCGAGGGTAGTCTCGAGGGTAGTTGCAGGAATCAGGGCTGCATGGCCTACTTGAGTACAAGTACGATCATGGGTTGTTGAGATCACGAGAGCAGGAGGGAGGTTGACTGCAAGAGTCTGATGTAGGTACTGCTCAAGAGGGTGCATGCATGCTTGAGGACTCACTATGCCCTCAACTGGGGGCCTGGGGCTGCTCTGAGGCTGAGGGACAACTTGGCCCTTCCACTGGGAGTGGTGCACACAATGGTTGTGCCAAGGGGGGTGAGGGTGCACTGATGAGTGGGGCTGAGACACACCTAGTGGAACCATTTGGGTCTGCAGCTTTCAACTACCCACATCCTCCAAGGGTAGTTGGCCTTGACTCAAAGGAGGCTTTTGATTGTCATTAGACTGATTCCCTAGATCCCAGCAATCCAGATGGTCCTTGAGAGTGTGCCCAGGTACTTCTTGTGGTATCTCTCATCCCATAGGTAGTACAACATGACCTTTCACTAATAGGCACTTTCCTGTGGCTAGATACTTCTTGCATGAGTTGCAATTTGCTCAAATATGGCCTTTCTGGCCACAGAAAAAGCAAAACAAGTATGTACAGTGGGGTGAGCAACTCATGGAATCAGTAGGTGGCTGTGCATGTGAACCACTGGCCTCTCAAAGGTCTCCATAGGCTTGAAGGAGTGACTTAGCAACATTTGCGACTCAGATTACATGCTTGAGAAAGCTTTGAAGGTCTTTTGAGGAGTACTGAGGGGGTTTTGAAGCTTTGGAGGTGTCAAGACTGGTTCTCAACGGTCTCCAAGAGGGTCTGAGGGCAGAGGATGTCTAAAGCAAAAGTCTGGGTAGTCGGAGTTTGGTGTACAACTTAGTACACTTCTTTCCTGCCGAGTCCCTAGAGGTCGGAGCTATCCAGAAACTATCTGGAGTTGAGTGAGATCGATGAGTATCTTATTCGATATTCGAACTGATGTGCTACGACATATGTACAAGGTTTTTATAGTACAGAAGAAAGTATAAAGCAATGTCTGGGGTGTAGCAACTACCGGAGTGCAGTATGGATGAGTAACAATATTAGTGAGCTATTAGTAAGGTAAGTCGGTAGTTGCCAGATAGCTGGATGGTATGGGGATTAGTAAGACGTACAGGTGCGGTAGTGTAGCAAGTCACTTAGAAGCGCAAGAGAAACATACTAAATATGGAACAGAAGTAGAAATAGATCATAAGTCAAATTAGAGACAGAACAGAGTTTCATGACGGAAGCCTGTAGGGCTAGAACAACACCTCAGATGGTCGGACTACGGTCCGGACCTTATGCACGCATCATGGATGTGACAGTATCCCCCTCTTAGGGCTGAGCCCTCGAGGCACTTGTTGTGCTCAAGCGTTGCTTTGGAGTTTGGAAGTCCGCATTGTCAGAGTCCGAAAAGTTTCACAGTAAAAAGAGCTCGACAGGGATTTGTCGAAGTCCAGATGCCCATTTCTAATCTCCTAAATGCTATGGCCCCTACTCCCCATCTTAGATCCTCCCTCAACCCTGCAGGCATCGCCTGGGAGGTCCTCGATGATGATTTGCTCCAAGAATTTCCAGACGACCTGCTGGCCATGAAAATGGCAAAATTTGACGAGCAACAACATCGCCAGTGTGCTGCCATGCAGGCAGCAATTGAAGAAGAAGAACACCAGAAAGCTGAGGAGGTCTGGAAAGCAAAGGAGGCTGCACAGAGGAAGGCAGCTGAGGAGAAGAAACTCTGTGAGTTGGAAGCGGAGAAGAAACGACTTGAGGAGGAGACGCACCGGGCGCAGCAGGTGGAGGGTTCATCGGTGCATAACAGTACTTATTGTTCTAAACTCTGTACTGACAAGTCTGTGATAGTCTCAGCATGTCATGTCGGTCGGTGGATGGCCCGCAGAGCAGGCTAAGGCTTGCTCTGCCTGTATTAAGGCCAGAGAACTGTGTGTGCCGGGTACCGGACATAGCAAGTCATGCATCCGGTGCCAGAAAACGAAGGGCAAGTGTGACTTGAACCCAAAGGTGCTGGAGCCTGAGAAACCAGTATCGACGGCGACATCTCCCCAGGGTGGAGAGAAGCGGAAATGGAGGAAGTCTGCCCACTTTGGAGAGCCAGCCGACGACGAAGACCTGGACGAAATGCCAGACGTCGAGGTCATCTCAAAACCCTGTGCCCCCCGAGTGCAAGCTCTGCGTCAAGACCCTTTGGTGGAGGTCTTAGACAGATGGCTCAGAGAAATCATCAAGGTGATTGAGAGGAACACAATGGCCATTGAGACGATGTCAAAGGAGGTCAAGGACCTGTCTGGAGTTTTGGAGGAATCGTTTGAGATCCTCAAAACTGTGACGACCTCCCTTGTCAGCCAGGCGATGGACGATGACGATGTTTAGTCATTTTTCTTAGTTTATCCATGTCCATAGCATACTTCAAATTTCTGTTCCCCCCCCCCTCCTCTTTCTTTTCTTTTTTTTTTTTTTTGAAATATATTTTCCGTTGTGTCCATATTAGAATTGAGTGAGCGTGAGCCTTCATAGTGTACATGGAGTAGACTCCAAAAAGTCCACTTATTTCCGGGGTGGGACAGCGCTCAATGGACCATCCTTCTGGGGGTATGCTCTGTGGAAATCTGCGACTAAGTCAGGGGCATGGCTTAATTCAGTAGCTATGAGCCAGGACGTTTCCTCGTCCGTGCCTTTGTAGCCAGCCCACTTGACTAGGTACTGCAGCAGACATCACCTACAGTAGTCCACCTTGGAGTCTAGGATTTGTTCTATTTCGTACTCTGGTTCTCCGTCGATTTCAACGGGCGGAGGTGGAGGTTGGACACAGTTGGGGATAGTATTCGGAGTTGCCAGTTCTAGCTGCGAGACGTGGAAAACGGGGTGTATGGACTTCATAGTGTCAGGTAGTCAGATAGTGAAGGATAATGATCCAACACAAGCGATGATGGGGTATGGGCCCAGGTTCTTTTCCAAGAGTTTCTTTGAAGGTTGCATGGACCTGAAGTACTTTGCTTTGACGTATACCAAATCTCCAATCTGAAAGTCCGGAGGCGCAGATCTCTTAGCATCTGCTGGACCTTGGTATCTCTGCTGAGCTTCCTTCATCTCTTCTCATAGGAACATTCGCAGGGAGTCTAAGTCCACTGCATAGTCTCTAGCTCGAGAAGACGTTAATTCTCTTTCTGGGTGTATGGTAACATTAGGAGGATAACCCTTATTGGCAAAGAACAGTGAAACTCTGGTTGTAGCACTGGGAGCATTGTTGTATGCAAACTCCATGAGTGGTAACAACTCGGACCAGTTATCCTGTTGGTAATTACAGTAGACCCGTAGGTACTGCTCCAACATCTGGTTAGTTCGTTCGGTTTGACCATCGCCTTCAGGGTGATATCTGGAGGTGAAATGGAGCTTCATATCCAGTGCTTTGCCCAGTGACCAGAAGAAGTGAGACATGAACTCCATGCCTCTGTCAGAGGTTACGTGTGAGGGAACTCCATGCTTTGAGAAGACATGGAGTAGGAACAATCTAGCGAGTTGTGGAGAGGTAATTGTATCTTCAGTGGGGATGAATATAGCTTGTTTCGAGAGACGGTCTACAACGACCAGTATAGCAGTATGGTTTCCGGAGTTGGGTAGTTGTTCGATGAAATCCATCAAAATGGAGTTCCAGGGTCTCTCTGGTATCGGTAGTTGCTTCAACATACTGTATGGTTTGTGTCTCAGGGTTTTAGCATGCGCACAGGCAGTGCAAGACTTGACGTAGTCTTTGATAAAAGTCCGGGAATTTGGCCAGACATACTCATGACAGACAAGTTCGAGTGTTTTGTTTTGTCTGAAGTGACTGGCCAAGGGGTGGTCATGCTTGTAATGGAGTATGCGAAGCCTGAGGTCATTTGCTTCGGGGACATATATACGATCATCCAGACATAAAAGTCCAGATTCATCTACCCTCCAACGGGGGTTAGATGGGTCAGAGAGGTGGAGTTGACTGAGTGGGTCGGATGCTAAGGCGGACTTGATATCTTCATGGAGTTTCTCAATGTCCATGATTATACTAGCACACAGTACCAGGCTTTCTGAGTAGGTCGCCCGTAATGAATTGGACAGTTGTTCAGTGGTAAACACTGGTTGGAGGTTCTGTGGGTTGGCTTGGGTGTAGCCCCTATCCCCCTCTTTGGGGTAGACATCCCATTGTCTAGTCAAGGCGTCGGGCTTTGCTCTGAGCTTACTGGGGCAGAAATGAATGACCATATTAAATTGAGAAAGGTACTCAGACCAATGCGCTTGGCGCCTGGTGAGCACTTTCGAGGTGGAGAAATACTCAAGGTTTTTGTGGTCGGTAACGATGTCAATGGGGTGTGCAGGGCCTTCAAGGTAATGGCGCCAGGTCCGGAAGGCTTCATGAACAGCCAACAGCTCTTTGTTGTGTGTGTCGTAGTTCAACTCTGGGGTGGTCAAAGTCCGGGAGTAGAATGCTACCGGTCGTACCTCACCATCTGGGCAAGTGATGGACAGAATGCCAGCAATAGCATAGTCCGAAGCGTCTGTTTCAACCATGATGGGAAGTCTGGGCTTGAAGTGAGTCAATATTGGAGCTGTGGAGAAAGCCTCTTTGAGATGATTAAAGGACTGGCAACAATCCTCGGAGAAACTCCAAGGTGCCCCTTTCTGTGTGAGATGTGTCAGTGGGACCATGATGTCCGAGTAGTTGAAGATAAAATGATGGTAGAAGTTTGCAAAACCGAGGAAGGACTGAATGTCCTTCACCTTGCGAGGTTCAGGCCAGTCACAGACAGCCTTTACCTTATCCTCAGACATTGACAAACCGTTGGGGGATAAAAAGAAACCGAGGTATTCCATGGACTCAGAGTGGAATTCACATTTCTCTGGTTTGGCATACAAGCCATGCTCCCGGAGGCTACAGAGTACCTCACAAACATGTTTTTTGTGGTTTTCGATGTTATTGGAATAAATAAGGATGTCGTCTAGGTAGACAACGACGCATACATCCAGCAGGTCCACAAAGATGGAGTTGACGAAGCATTGGAACACTGCAGGGGCATTGGTAAGTCCAAATGGCATCATGAGCCACTCGTAAGATCCATAACAGGTTCTGAAAGCCATTTTCCATTCATCTCCTTCAGCGATCCACACCAAGTGGTAGGCGTGGTGCAGGTCAATTTTAGTATATACCTTAGCCCGACTAGGCAAGTCAAGTAAGTCTGAAATGAGAGGTAGTGGGTAACGGTCCTTCTTGGTGATCTTATTGAGGCCCCTAAAGTCAACACAGAGATGAAGTGACCCATCCTTCTTTTTGACAAAAAGGACAGGTGCAGCATATGGGGATGAAGTTGGACGAATAAAGCTGGTAGTGAGATTTTTGTTGATGAAAGTCTGGAGAGCAGCAAGCTCAACAGACGAAAGCGAATAGAGGGTTCCCAACGGTGGAGTAGTCCCTTCCTCCAATTCTATCTTGAGGTCGAACTCCTGGTGAGGCACAAGCATAGCTGCCTTGGCCTTGCTGAACACATCAGCAAAGTTGTGATAGTCCAGGGGTACCGACGACAAGTCCAGGGTATCCTGTACGGTGGCAGCCCGGAGTTTGGTACCATCCTGAGGTCGGATCTGGAGGGAGAACTGGGTTGAGCCATCTAGCTTGCAAGTGTGGATGAAGGCCGCTGCATTGACAAGGGAGATGTTCGGTGCTCAGGTGTTGGGTGGAGAGGAGTTATCGACCAACTTGGGAAGGGTGATTTCTGGAGAGCCCAGGGGGGCGTCTATGGGGTTTCTTGGAGTTGACTCCGAGTCAGAGGGTGACATCGGCACTGGCAAACGAGATGTAAGGTTTCGGAATTTAATACTGCTCAGTACCCAATCAATCGACGGATTGTAGCAGGTGAGCCAGTTATGTCCGAGAACTATCTTACACTCAGAATCCAATGGAGTTACATAGAAGATCATGTCAGTGATATCTCCAGAGGGAAAATGGACTGAGAGGTTTGAGGCTTTACTGATTGATGTCGTTGTCACACTGTCGAACAGACGGAGGACGAGAGGTGGGACGGAGTAGGTTGAAAGACCATGATTATTGATGAAAGTAGAATCTACAAAACAGTGGGTTGAGCCTGAATCTATTAATGCTGGAAAGTCTGGAATATTATACGAGTCGAGGGTGACAGAAGGTTTTAATGAATTAGGATTCGAAAGAGTGTCACGCCGCTATTATCTTCTTACCGCATCCATCAACCGCCGCCCTCTCGCGCCCCTCGCGACCGCCTTGTCGTCCCCCTTCCTGCGCTTTGACAGCGTCTCGCTAGTAGACCTCTGCCTAACCGGCAAGTCTATGGACATTACTATACGACTATGACGGTACGCTTACGATACGTTTCCTTTTATGGGTTTCACTTTTTGTCTTTGTTACTTCGCGAAGCAAGATCCCAATCGGGATCATCGTCTTCTTTACTTTACCTGTTTTACTTCTCATGCACGTGACCTTACACGTCGCGTCGTGCCGCACGGATGTAAGATGGTTTCCATCTTTCATACACACCTAGTCATTATGACTCGACGCGTGTATGACATCCGGGACTCTTTGTTTACGCGTCTCACACAACAGACTTTCTCTACCTTTGCTGTGTATAGTAGTAAGGTACTTACATGAGACGGTCGACTGAGGGGTATAAATATCACCTCAGATTCGACGGTGTCTCCTTGTACTTTACTCTACCTAACAACCTCCCTGGTAAAGGTTGAGAATCCATTCTCTGAAAATTCTCCTCTACCTCTGTTTGATCGTTTGAATTCTTGGTGAAGACTCTGGTTGTGCCTCTCGGCACATAATCCCAATCTTCGTGGACAAGTCTTCGACCCTCAACTGACACGGTTGTAAAGGGTGTCCCTGACGGACCTTGCTTCGATTCACTTTGCGTCAAGGCTCGTTATATCAGCAAGAGGCCCGCTTCCTTAGCTCGCCTATCGCCACCCTCAGGTCTGGGTTAGCCATAAGGCGATCCATAAGTGCACGTCGACCCGCGCTCCGGAACAGCGCGTTATCAGTCGTCGCCGCGCGACAAAGAGCAGATGCATTAAGGCGTGCCTCCGAGGGTGCACAGTCGGTGTCAACGCAACTCCCAGGCTGTGTGGAGTTCTGAGAGTTGCACTCTATTTTTTTGCCTCAGAGGAGGCAGTCGGTTTGGCTTCCGACTCAGTAACTGTGGTTGTGTGAGCCTTAGCTGTGCGAGATGTAGATTTAGGGCACTCCTTGGCCTTGTGCCCGGGATTTCCGCAGAACATACACAGGTTCTGTTCGAAACACCTCTTTCGCTCAGCAGGTGTCAACCTGCCGTCCTTACTGAGCTTGTTGGATAACGCAGACAGTGCTCCAGAGTTCTGGTTGTTCGGAGGCTTGGGGTTCAAGGTAGACAGAGTTTGCTGGTTACTACCAGATTGGGGATTGGCGTTACCAGACTTCTGCTTGTCCCCCTTGTTCGAGTTGGTCTTAGCTCCGAAGTTACTTCTGGAGTTGTTGCTGGAGGACTTTGCTTGATGAGAGACTTCGTCCTTGCACTCCCAGTAGCACGCATCAATTTCTTGGGCTAGCACACACAACCCATATAGAGTAGTGGGCTTTCCAACCCTACTGATTTCATCCTTGATGCGATCTGGGAGTCTGGTATAGAACAGGTGGCAGAGAGCACCATCTCCGTAACCTCGGACTTGTGACGCCAATCTGTTAAAGTCGACCACATAACGGTTTACACGATGTGTCTCCTTCATGTGGAGGTGATCGAGCTGGTGCTCAGCATCTGCGACCAGGTCGTGTGGTCCGAAGGTTGTCTGGAGATCCGCTACAAAGTCTAGCCAGCTGTCCATCCAGAGCAGATGGTCTGCCAGATCTCTGGAGTTTAGGAGGTCTGGCTTGAACCACTCTAGAGCCATTCCTTTGAGGTAAGATTGGGCGAACGTGACTTTGTTTCTGTCCAGGCAGAAGGCCTTGGGACGATCTTGAAAACACAGTTTGCATTGGACTAAGAATGTCCAGAGTTTCTTTGGGTCGGTTCCATTGAAGGTGTCTGGCTCTTGGACCTTCGTGCATGAGGACAAAGTGTCGTCAGAGCGATGGGTTGAGCATGACAGACAGTCAACGGCCATTGCCAAGTTCTGCAAGACCGCCAGTTGGGGGTCTAGCTGTTCCGGGGTGTCGATGAATGGATTACCATCATCATCGTCATCATCATCATTGTTGTCATCATCTCTGGGACCATTGTCTCCCAGACCATCGTCTCTGGGGTCATCGCCTCCGAAGAGGTCTGGGGTTGGTCATGCCATGGATGAGGAACGTCTGTTCGAAGAGCTGGTTCTAGGTGTCGGGGTAGCAAGGGGTTCTCCCCTGGCAGAGAAACTTCGAAATTGGCTCACAGATGGTGGAGGGCGTCAGCGGCTTGCTAGTGCGATATGTGCACTAGACTGTGCATGTCGTTGATCACAGCTTGTTCTGAAGCTTCAACAGCCATTGAGCAGGAATGGAGTCAGGTAGTCATAGTCATGGCATGGGGGTTTGGTGGGCTCATGCAGGGATTGAGTTTGAAATACTGTCAAGACCAGTTCTCAACGGTCTCCAAGAGGGTCCGAGGGCAGAGGATGTCTAAAGCGAAAGTCCGGGTAGTCGGAGTTTAGCATACAACTTAGTACACTTCTTTCCTGCCGAGTCCCTAGAGGTCGGAGCTATCCAGAAACTATCTGGAGTCGAGTGAGATTGATGAGTATCTTATTCGATATTCAAACTGATGTGCTATGACGTATGTACAAGGTTTTTATAGTACAGAGGAAAGTATAAAGCAATGTCTGGGGTGTAGCGACTACCGGAGCACAGTATGGATGAGTAACAATATTAGTGAGCTATTAGTAAGGTAAGTCAGTAGTCGCTGGATAGCCGGATGGTACAGGGATTAGTAAGACGTATGGGTGTGGTAGTGTAGCAAGTCACTTAGAAGCGTGAGAGAAACATACTAAATATGGAACAGAAGTAGAAATAGATTGTAAGTCAAATTAGAGACAGAACAGAGTTTCACGACAGAAGCCCATAGGGCTAGAATGACACCTCAGATGGTCGGACTATGGTCTGGACCTTACGCGCGCATCACAGATGTGACAGGAGGGTCCAGAACAAGGGGAACTTGGGCCTTGCATGATGTCACAAGGGAACTCAAAGGCAGGAAAATGATATAAACTGAGAATACCAGGGGAAAGTGTGACTCAAAGAGGAACATGACTGAGGCCAAGAACATGAGACCTAAAAACATGAAAACAAGGATGAACAAGATAAGAAAAATGTCACCAGGCTAAGACAGAAGCCCCTTGTGGTGGGCTCCAGATGATGAGACTGATGAAGTTTGATGGAGGGTGAACTGAGGATACTGAAGGGGGAGATCTTCCAAAGGGGCTTCTATAGCCTGCAAGAGAGTGCTGTCTGAGGAAAAGACATCTGGGGCAGTCTGAGATCTGTCTGAATACTGAAGGCACTTGCAATGGCCTTCTCAAACTCAAACTTGAACTCATAACTTGGTGCTCGATGTTCTATTTCTGTAAGTAGTTACAGAGGAGTGTAGGTGCACACGGGCTTATGTAAGCTACCTCACGTGCCTAAACTCGAAGCTAAGTGAAGACTAAGGTAAAAGAACAAAAACAAAAGAAAAGAAAATAAAGAGCAAAGTAAAAAGTAAAAGTAAAAGCTATAAAACCAAAAGAACACCATAGTGGGGAGTACTCACTCCCTACAGCAGGGTCAGTGGCTTGGATGTATTCCCTTTTAAGAATGGTGGGTGGCGAAGTTGGTTGGGAGTAGGATTCTGGGAATAAGGCTGAACTATCAATTTGGACAGCATTTTGGCAGGCCCCACTAAGGAGGTAGGTCACATGCTTGTAGACTTCATTGAACAGCCATGGGTCATCAACATCATGGTCTAGATCTTTGAGTTGGAGGCAAGTGGCAAGTCTACTGCAGAATTTTGGGGGAAATCCTTCAAGGAACTTCTCATTAACATAGTCATTGGTAAGTCTCTTCTTCTTGTTAATTAAGGCTATGACTTGGCAGAATTCCCACACATATTTGCCAAGGTCCTCAAGGGATGACATGGGTTTCTGGACTTGGTGGTGGAGGAGAGTCTTGAGGTCAGCTTTAGTATACTGCTGCCCTTTGATGTCAGCACCAGGGTAGAAACTGGTGACTTCTCTAGTAAAGTCTTCCCAGTCATCACCCATAGCAGAGTCGAGGGAGGACCATAGCTCTGACTCATTTCTGTCAGCATAGTGAATAGCCCACCTAATCTTAACCCTGTCATTGGTGATTCCTGCATCAGTGCAGATCTGGTTGACATCTTCAAAGTAGGCACAAATATCTTCTGTTTTTCCCAAAAACTTGGGGGCCTTGTTAGATCCTCTAAGAGGCATTTCGCAATGGTTGGTAGTAGTGGACATGACTGCAGGAAACAATGATGAGAGTGGAAGGGGGTACTCAGGTATTGGTGGGGGAGTATGGGCTAGCAGTAGAATGGGATTCTGTGAGGCAGAGAAGGATGTCGATGGGAGGAGAAGTTGTTCTGTGGCAAAGGTCAAAGCTGATGAAGAAACTGGAGGGGATAGGTCAGTGAGTGGTGATAATTCTTGATGATCAGGTGGTGGTGCAAAGGACTCATCAAGCTCGAAGGCACCAGGTATATCAGCTATTGAAAGAGGGGGAGATTCTGGATGATGAGGGGATCCAACAGCAGAAAGCTCTACATCTGGAGAACTAGGCTCTGGAATATCATGGGGGTTAATAGCAGGCACAAAAATATCAGAGGAAGATATAGAAAGATGGCAGAAGGGCTCTAAGAGCTCTTCAAGTTCTGTTCTGTGGCAGGTAGGTTGTAGAGATCTCCTTTCCAGATCTACAGACCCCTTGCAGTGGGCTCCAAAACGATGCAGGCTACTCTTCTTGTGAGAGTGCTAAGGGAAATAAGAGGGGAAAGCTGTAGGTAAGACCTAGGCTCATCCCAAGGGGTCTTGAGTTGGAAGGAGACAGAAGGGGGGGGACTTTAGGTGGTAAAGTGGGAATTGTACAAAAGGGGGACTTGAGAGCTCATTGGAACTCGGTAGGTGGCAATAGAAGGCTTGGAGGACGGTTTTCAGGGTGTTAGGGACTTGATGGTGGCAGAATGGCAGCAAAGGGAATTCTGGGACTTGGGGTACTCTTGTAAACCCAGAGATGGCTCAGGAAGGCTCTCTAGACTCGAAGGGGACTCTTAGATTCTCGCTCTGTGATGCCAAAAGGTGGGGTGGTATATTTTTCTAAGTAGCCTGGGCTTTTGTATCATAAAGACAGTGGTATCTAAGGTAAAATTTGGCATATTTCAGATCTGTCATATGTCAAAAGTAATAACAGACAAGGCAAAGTCCAATGCTGGTACAGACACATGCACAGTGGTGACAGTGGCAAAGGGAAAGCAAACAAAAGTAGAGAAGATAAACACAAACCAAGACAAGGTGGCATAGCTACATGTCTGAGCAACAGGGTCGCACCCTGGAAGCTGACAGGGGGTGAAGGGAGTGGTATAGCTAAAGGAAGGTCTGCAGGGAGGCACAGTGACATGTGACAGGTGACAATGTTGCCAGTGATAATAGGCATGTGACCATGAGGAAGCATAGTGCAGGTGGCAACACAATCCTGTGACCATGACAGGCATGTGATCTGGCAGGTAGTGAGAGCAGAGATTGCCACTGAGGGTGCCTTGCAGCCTCAGGGAGCCTAGACTCCCTACACCAGAGGTTGAGTCCTGGCTGGTAGCACTGGTTAAGCCTTTGTTACCATTTTGCCAATGACATAGCAGGTGGCCCCTAGTACAGCCAGGGTCATGAAGAGGACCTGGACTGTAGGGAGTGGGGCATCCCTGAAGGCTCCAGAGAGTACCTGGAGGGGGGTGGGGTCAGGGAGTGCCCAGGGGAGAGGGGACCTGGGGGGAAATGAGAATGATGGTAGAGATGTTGGTAGGGGAGTAGGGTGATGCTCTGGGTGAAATGCTACTGGAGGAGGAGGAGTAGGGAGGGAAGGAGTAGAAGGAGACATAGGTAGTTCAAGAGGGTGATGTCAAGGGTAATGGTTTACTCTTTGAGAGAGGATGTTTCTCTGCTTACTGAGAATGTAAATGAGAAAGACAATTTTTTTGAGTAGACCCTTGTTTTCAACCTTCCCAAGAAGGGTAATGCCCCTAAAACAAGCCTTGGTGATCAACACCTCATCAGCTGGCAGGGCTGGTGGAGTTCTGGAGGCCAGAGAAACTGAAGTCATGGGAAAAAGGTGGAGAATGAGTGGGAGTGTCATGTGGCTAGGGAGTGCAAAGGTCTGGAGCTGAGTGCTGGTGAAGTCTGGCTGGATCCTATGAAGGCTGGCAGGTGGGAAAGTAGGTGTGTCATTAAAGTTGTCTGGCAGATCAGACAGAAAAACAGATGCCCAAAAGGCAAACAATCAAGCTGGAGGTGTCCTGGTGTGGAACATAGAGGCCTAGGGGTTGGCATTCCTGACAAAGCAGGCCAGAAATGGTTACTACTCAGTTTCCGATCGATCAACAGATCACAGTGGAAGAGCTAGTGGTGATCCAGGTACATGCTGTGCTGGGGAACCCAAACAAGGGTGCAATAAACATTGCCAGAGTGATGCTGCCAGGTGGGGTGCCAAAAGAGGCATGGAGTTGGTGGTGACACCTAAAAACTGCCTAGGAAGCCTTTTCAAAGATTCCAGGGAAGATATGGGGAATAGGGTAAAAGGGTGTGATTCAGACTTTTTGGTCCATAGAGCCAAAGTTCTGGAGGGGGTACTTCATTTGTTTTTGGGGACCTGTCCAAGTTGAGTTGGACAATACTGTTAAGAACATTTCTTCTGAAGTCAGGTTAAGCCAGACTTCATAGTTCCAGCATGTCCAGAGCTGGGCTACTGTGCCAGAGCTTGTAAGAGCCAGGGTTGGGTGGCATGTGGCCTGTGGGGGTTGAAGCCCAGGCTTGATAGGGGTCCACCACCCAAATTGGCCTCAGCTTGTGCACTGTGCCCTTGGACAGGTCTGGGTAGTGGTTGAGATACTGGACACTCTGGGTTCTAGGTTGATTATCTGACTGGCTCTACAGTACAGATCTAACTAAGTATTTATACTACTGGTCCAGAGGGGGCACTACTGGAGTTCTGGTAGTCTTGGTAATAACTAAGAGGTAGTAGCACGACCTAAATACATGCATGTGACAGCCCAGCATCCAATGCATCAGTGAAATTGGTGTATTTGGCTGCTTCTCTCTGTGATGACCAAGCCTTAAACAGTGCCTCCAGCACTGGCAAGACTGCATGCATCATTGGGCCCTGTTCCATTGAGAAAGCTTGTTGTGCTTTCTCGGCTTGCTGTGGACATGGATGTGAGTAAACTGGAATCAAATGACACAATAAACTTACCACTAACAGCGACAGAAGAAGCCATACTCACTTGCATTCAGACTCTGCCAACTCGAGGTCCATTAATTTTTGCCATTTCTCTGCATCACATTCCTCCAGGGCAAGTAGCCTAACAAAGTAATTTACTTCCTGTACATTTGGTGCTGGTGTGTAAGTTCCCAACAAGCATGAGATCAGTGGAGACTTACCTCCTTCAAATCAAATGCATGATGAAGCACTAAAAAAGTTGATGACCATCTCATCTTCATGTTGAGGAGAAGCTGCAAAGGTTGTGTGTGTGGAACATGGCCATCATCCATGTGAGTCTGAATCCATTGAAATAGCTCTTTCTGCTTCACAGATGATCGTTCCTTAACTGCTATTGCACAAACAAGGCCAATCTCATCTCGTTTGAGGCCATGTCATACAGCTATCAAGTCAGCAGCATCTGGATCTGGAGTAGCTGGGTCATAATGTTTAGATTTGCTGTGGGCAGAAAGAAATGCTTGAGTGGCTAGGTTAATGGTGTGTGCCATACACTTAGAACATGTAAGGCTTTGTACAGACTAATATAGGGTTGTGCTTACCACAAGCATCACTCTTTGGCATCAAACATCTGGCCAGAGTTGGCCATGATATGGGACACAAACTCATCCATCATCATGTCATTGTTCTTGACATTGTCACAAGTAACAAAGCTGACCTAACAAAAAGAGATGTGTTAGGTTAGAACTATGTGTAGTATGGTTTGTGGCTGACCTTGTGTGTTGTGCCAACACGCTTGATGACTTTATACAATGCTTGACCCAAACAGGTGCCATTGTGAGCATTATTGAGCTGCACGAACCCTATAAGTGATGTTTCAATGTTCCACATGCTTGGAGAGTTCTCCTCAACCCAAGATGCAGTGACTGTGAAATACCTGTCAACATTGGAGGCCTGCCAGCTGTTGCACATCAGATTGATTTGCCCTGTGACAGTACTACTCTGCAGCAACTTATGAGAAAAGACACAAGTTTTTGAATCAATGTCATACTTACCAAGAAGCATTTGTGAAGATCTAAAAGCCTGGTTTTGAAAGCATTGATAATTGCTTGGCATGTCTGTTGATGGCTCAGGATCCTGATGCCATTCTTTGTGCAAGAGGCAATTTCAATCATCCTGCCAAATGAAGGATGTTGAAGGGCATGTATCAGCTACTAGGAATTATATCAGTCAGAACCAGCAAGCTGTCACATGTGGAGAAGGTGCTCACCTGATCCATTTCAATTAACCATGAGACAGTGGCTTCGTGAAAGACAGCCTCCAAATACTGTACTATCAGACCCCTTTCCACTAAATGCCCTTCCAAACTCAACTGCCTACTGAGGGATGACTGCATGCTTGAGATCACCTCTTTGCATCACTGTTTCACATCATTGGGTAACATTGACTTGAATGCATTTGCTGCTGACCACTTGAGATATTTGCCCTGGTATTTATCAGTCAGAAAAATGAAGATTACAGATGACATGATGCATTACCTGATGGTGGGCTTGTAGGTGTTGTCACAATGTTGACACCTCATTGACAATGGAAACAGGTTTTTTATGCAATTGACTGTGAGTCTCTGTAAGTGGGCGCCTACTGGGTGAGGGATATGATAAGACTTATGAGCAGCCCATACAATCCCTCAAGTTTTTCCCATCTTTTTCATAAGGCTGGGAGAAAAATGTGTCAATGTCCTGAGTGCATGCAGTACATGGCCTCTTGATAGGCTCATCCACATCAATGAGGTCAATGTCCTTCAGTAACCCATCAGCTCCAGTTTCAGTGGGCCCATATGAAGTGCACTGTGGCTCATCAGGGTTGAGGTCACTCTGTGGTGGCAGTGTCAACTTGATGGAATTATCTGAACATTCCTGACTGACAGGTGCTTTCCCTGATAAGTAATGGCACATAGGTTTACAAAATACATTGATTAGATAGGCAATTGTGAAATAATGAAAGAAGCTCCAGACTTTGAGAAGTCACATACCCTTTACAAGCCTTTTTTTCTTTGCTGGAACCTCTGTATCTGTAGTTTCCACATTGACATCTGTTGATACTGTGTCAGCCTTTTGTTTTATTGTACTGGTACTATATGTTGGCAGTGCTGCACATGTGGCTGATAATGATTGAATCTGTGCTTTTCTGTGCGAAGTCAGTTCTAATTCAGCAGCATTGTCAGCACATGTAATCCACACAGAAGGCATGGGGACATGTCATGGGCATGGCTGCTCAGTGTTGGTAGTAGTAATGTCAATCATTTCACCAAGTTGGGTGATGGAATTAGGTGATAGTGTAAGTTCACATAGGTAGGTACATGCCAGTCTACTGTATAGTTACCCGGTGATTGCCAGGTAGCACAGCCACAAAGCCATGGCCCACAGCTTCTCAAAGGGTCAGGCCAAGCCCTGAGCCCCCACAGGCCATCCCCACAGCTCAGCTCAGCTCGGCCTAGGAGGGCCCGGCCTGGCTCGGCTCAAGGCTTCAGGCCAGACCCAGCACAACACTAACCATGCCAAGTGTTCAAGTGCCAGTGCTCATCTTCTAAGTATTTTATCAGCAGCCTTTTTCCTCCCATTATTCTTAATAAGCTTTCCATGGCATGCATGTGAGCATAAATGTCCTGGAAGCTCCTATTTCACTCATAAATATAATAGCTACCACTGTTCTGGTATGAATACCATAAAACTCTAATTATATTTCACTACCAAAGCATGGTGTAATGGTAATTTGCATGTCAACAGTACATTTCTGGTGATGTATATATCCATCAATATGTATGGAAATGTGTGACAGATACATTATATAGCTGCTGGCGAATGCCAGGCATCAGCATCGATCGATAGATACTCTGTCGTCGATTCGGAGATTGGTGGGACATTCGGGGGTGCACCAGATTGCGAGACCGAGTCGCGGCGTGTCGGTGGCACAGCCCCCTGAACTATATTCCTTATCGGGGAATAGCGGAGTTTGACAATTTTGGTGATGACGAAGTGACTTAGTGCTGTATATGTGTTGAATGCGGTCACGTGATCTATGTGTCGCACTACGGCTCAGGAGTAGGATGTTTGGACTCCCTATGTGCAACACGATCAAGGGGCTTGCCAGACTCTTGCAAAGGTGTCAGGTTACGATATGTGATCGTTTGAATGTTGAACTTCGAAGTGATTGGCTCACTCCGCCTCAGCACTTAGCCATTGGGCTGTGCACATGTGCTGCATCGTGGTTCCAGCGTGTAGGGCAGGGGGGGTATTGCGGTGGGCCTAACCTCGCTGTGCTACCTCTCTCGCTAGTACTTCTGTCGTTGGCTGGTTTCAGTGAAATGTTCGACGAGACAATAGGCAAGATTATTCCCTTCCGTATCAAGATCCTGTTGGGCAGAGACAAACCTGCCAGAACGCCTCGTAACTACTCTGTCGCTGCAGGTTTGCAAGATGTTTCCGCACGAATACCTTCCTCGAACTCGTTCCAGGTTTCCACTGCGCCAGATCAGCAGCGTTCGGTTGTCGTTTCTTCCTCCCGGACCTCCCAAGTCTTATCTCTTCATAATATCTCTGACACCATGCAAATAGCTTTACCGATGGTACAAGCAGCTGCGGCGGCAATCCCGGTTGTTGGTGCTCCATTGGCATCTGTGATTGGCGAATTACTGGCCGTTATTCAGGTTATAAATGTGATTTCGGCTCCTTTTCAAGTTACTCTTTGGATTCTGAACCTTGTTATCATAGACATCGACTCGGAACAGGGAGGCCTTAGATGGCCTCACTCGCCGACTGTATACTCTCTCTTGCCATATAGCCAATGCCCCAACCGCTCAGACTCCATTTGAAGATCGCAGTCGACAGGTGTTGATCAAGTAAGTCACTCGATGAAAATACTTGATACAGAGATGCAACGTCATGGTCAGAGCGCTGGAGGACGCTACGAACCAACTCCGGAAGGCACAAAGCCGCATCCATGGGTCAATACAGCTCACGCAAGACATAAATGGATGTGTCAGCAAAATTAATGATTCCATTCAAGAATTTATGGTGAAATCACACTTTCGTCGAGCTGCTTGTGACTTATTTGTCACCTCGTTCAGCTATCGTCCCAATTCCAACTTCTGAGCATCATGCAGACGAACTTTGATTCTATTTCGCGATTCATGGTGGGAAAGGATGAAAGGTTGCCGGCGGGCATGACCGTTAGTTGTGCAGTAGTGGTTGACGCAACAGGAGAGGAACATCGCATGCCGCTTGACCAATGCTGCTCATTTGATGTTCGTTCCTGAAACTCAGATGGTGATGCACAGAGCTTACCTCATTTTCAGCGATTGATCGCCTTTCTGCCCGGCATACTCAGCCAATGTCGGCCAGATAAAGCTGACATCCAACGGTGGTATATTGACAGGGGACAATATGATTTTGTGATTGATAATGGCACTAACATAGCCCAGCTGACGAGGGAAAGTGATATTTGGTCGACTATTGAACCAGGGACCAAAATTGTCATGCGGGTCATTACTACTGAAGTTTCAAGGACATTTTCTGCGAGTTATCAGTGCCATTGTGGAAAATGGAATGAGGTAAAGGTAGATCAGGGAGCAGTGTTGGATGTCTTAAAAGATGGTTTCATTATCACATGGTAAGTATTGTCCCACTACCCTCAGGAAGGGCTAGTAATCAGTGGAAAGTTACTACTGCGAGCGACGATTTCAAATCACTGTCACTATGGCACGAAAAAAATTAAGAGCACAGGGGGAAAACTCAGAGTCTAAAGATGATGGACCAGCAGAAGAAGAAAAGAGCCTCATTCGAAACATCTGGAAGAAACAAGTGGTGTGTAGGAGATGAATATATTGTGATAATAGTGTGCTGACTTCACTGAGTTGGGCCACTGCAGTTGGTATGGTATGACTTTGGATTTCAATACCATCTGCTAATCCTTGTGTAATTTTCCCTTGCCTGCAGGAAGTGGGTGGCCTAAATTATGTGGAGATTGCATAGTTACTAACCCTCAACATGGTATTGCATGGCTACAGGAAGTGTGTATTTTCACCTGTTGATCTGCTGGCCATTTGCTGACCCTTGCCCTGCTATCACCCATCCACAGGAAGTGTGTATTCTCACCTGTTGATCTGCTGGCCATTTGCTGACCCTTGCCCTGCTATCACCCATCCACAGGCAGTGCGTATTCTCACCTGTTGATCTGCTGGCCATTTGCTGACCCTTGCCCTGCTATCACCCATCCACAGTTTGTGTGTATTCTCACCTGTTGATCTGCTGGCCATTTGTTGACCCTTGCCCTGCTATCACCCATCCACAGCTTGTGTGTATTCTCACCTGTTGATCTGCTGGCCATTTGCTGACCCTTGCCCTGCTATCACCCATCCACAGGAAGTGTGTATTCTCACCTGTTGATCTGCTGGCCATTTTCTGACCCTTGCCCTGCTATCACCCATCCACAGGTTGTGTGTATTCTCACCTGTTGATCTGCTGGCTATTTGCTGACCCTTTTCCTGCTATCACCCATCCACAGGATGTGTGTATTCTCACCTGTTGATCTGCTGGCCATTTGCTGACCCTTGCCCTGCTATCACCCATCCACAGCTTGTGTGTATTCTCACCTGTTGATCTGCTGGCCATTTGCTGACCCTTGCCCTGCTATCACCCATCCACAGCTTGTGTGTATTCTCACCTGTTGATCTGCTGGCCATTTGCTGACCCTTGCCCTGCTATCACCCATCCACAGCTTGTGTGTATTCTCACCTGTTGATCTGCTGGCCATTTGCTGACCCTTGCCCTGCTATCACCCATTCACAGAGAGTGTGTATTCTCACCTGTGGATCTGCTTTGCTGGCCATTTGCTGACCCTTGCCCTGCTATCACCCATCCACAGGAAGTGTGTATTCTCACCTGTTGATCTGCTGGCCATTTTCTGACCCTTGCCCTGCTATCACCCATCCACAGATTGTGTGTATTCTCACCTGTTGATTTGCTGGCCATTTGCTGACCCTTGCCCTGCTATCACCCATTCACAGAGAGTGTGTATTCTCACCTGTGGATCTGCTTTTCTGGCCATTTGCTGACCCTTGCCCTGCTATCACCCATCCACAGGAAGTGTGTATTCTCACCTGTTGATCTGCTGGCCATTTGCTGACCCTTGCCCTGCTATCACCCATCCACAGCTTGTGTGTATTCTCATCTGTTGATCTGCTGGCCATTTGCTGACCCTTGCCCTGCTATCACCCATCCACAGGAAGTGTGTATTCTCACCTGTTGATCTGCTGGCCATTTGCTGACCCTTGCCCTGCTATCACCCATCCACAGAGAGTGTGTATTCTCACTTGTTGATCTCTGGCCCTTTGCTGACCCCTGTATAGACATGAGCTTCTTTGGGTACCACTAGTACAGTTCACATGCCTCTGTGTGCATCTGTACAGCCTGGACAGATTCATAATGCTATGCATGCTCTTGTACACTGTTACCTACCCTTTATTCACTACATGAGCCCTAGGCAGTGCAACAAGGACAGGTGGATTCAATGTTGCTACACCCTCCATGCCCTTGCTACATTCCACAACCAAGCATGTGTCAAAGGATGAAAGTACACATCTGGTTGGAACTCTCTGTAACACATGGGCTGGATGTAGAACTGGAAACAGTAGGTGAGACAATCTGGCACAAATATCCAAGTGGAAAAGAGCCACCCAGTTGTGATATGTAAGACAAGCTAGGTTGGACAGCTTTGGAGGGTTGTTGGCAGGTTGGCATTTAGCATGGCTAATGCACTATGTAGATGGACCTGATGGCCCCTCAGAACTCAAGATCACTGCTCCTCTCCTCCCAGTGGGGGCATTTGTGGCTGTACCATCAGTGGCAAGGGTAGTAGTGACAAAAAATCATCCTCATTTCTTCTCTATGCTGGGACTTGTCATGCAGTGGGATGTGGGCTTTTTGTGCTTGTTCCCCAGTGACACAAGTAATATGTGGCATGTTCCCATTAGACCCATTTTTGTCCCTAATGGTTTTCAATTGCTTACATTGTAGTTTGATAGCTCCTTCTTTCTGTTCCTCATCAATCCTACCCCCCTGACATACTGAGCACTGCCATTCCCCTGGTATGCCTCCCTTGATGATACCAAAACAGGCTGCATTACACCCCTGCAAGAGACACCACAAGCAATAGAGAAAATGACATCACAGGTGAATCCACAGATGCAGGAGATGTTGTCCATAGCCATGGCAGGGAGTGGATCTAGGAATGTGTGCCATTGGTGGAGTGGTTGAGACAAGAGTGGGAATGCTCCATGAGACAGTAGTGAAGAAGGGTTGGCAAGAGAAAAGACAGGTAGGGGGAAGGGTGTCTGGAATGATCACATGTTGATTTCCCCACAGCATAATAACAAATGCCACTGGGAAGGAGTGGATGAGGAAGGGACAAACCAGGATAATTCAGGGTGGAAGCTGGAGGGTCAAGTCTAAGCTTCAAAATCCAGCTCATTATAGAGCAACTGTGAAGCACCCCTCAGCCCCTTGAAGGCATGCCTCAAATGAGTGCAGAAGATGGTCCAAGGTTCTCAGGGAATCCAGATGACTTACTAAGGTATCTTGAGGATGTTCAAGACTGCTGCATGCAAGCTGGTTGCTTGGAAGATTGCAATTAGACTGGTACCACCACACCAGAAGCTTACAAAGCTTCTTCAGGTCAGAGCCATCAAAGGTGTTGGACTCATGAACCCTGATCTTCAGAGTTGAATCTCTGGAGTGCTGGCTTGGGTGGGTGAGCATGTGGATGGCCCCAGCAAGGGCAAGGACATCAGGGAACCTTTGAAGAGCTGGCATTCCCAGATAAATATGGCCAGTAGTTATCAGTTTGATAGCAACTGGATAATGGTGTGTCAGGTATGATCTTCTATAAATCATAATGATAATAATCAAATAATGGATTAGATAATCTGGCAGACATTTTACTACCTGGTCAACTGCATATGGGCCTGACATAAGAATTACCAGACTTTCATCATCATGATATAGTGATGACAAGAGTTGATATGACAAATATAATAATGCTATGAAGTTGGCAACACATTATAATTGCTCATCAGACAATATCATCATTATATCAACAACAATGTTCTTTTCAGTCTGATTTTACTTTGATCATGAATATCTAGTCCTGTCATCTATGTCATTGGTGATCATTTGAACAGCTCCACACTAGCCACAAGTGTGGGAATGTCTTTGTAATAACTGTATAGTACATGTTATATAAACATCCTCTCTTCTGTTCTCTCTTCTTTACTCTTGTCTCTGAATTCTACCTCAGGGCAAGAGTCACTCTAAGACTCTAAGTCTTAGGGTTCATATCCAGGTAAGTGTACCCTTGTGTGAAGTCATCTGTAAGTGTCTTTCTGTGATGTACATTCACTTTTTTTCAGGTTTAAGTAGTTCATCATACTCAGTAGTGTACTCACCAGGTACTTATTATGTAAATGATATTGAAATGAAAATTGCCTGCTTTTAATATTATGATTGATAATTCAATGGAAGGTTGCTATGGCAATTTTGATTTTGATTTTTAAGCTATTGATAGTGTCAATGACAGTCATTGCTAATGTCTGATAATGAAAGCCATATGATCTACTTTGCACATTCTGATACATATGATTTCCTCAACTTTAATGATAACTTTTGATGTATGCTGCCAAGGCTCCAGAGACTATATAGCATTACCAATGTGTATATCATAATGATATACAGTGACTCCAAAAACCCTTTCCATGTTTGACCTCATAGCAGTGTTTGAAGTATACCACCAGACACATGAAAAACCACACTAGGCTTTGGTGGAGTCATAAATAGTACATACTCTTGGCTACAAGATTGCCCTATAGCTCATGTGATTTCATTCACACAGTCCTGAGATATGGGCATTTTAAAACAGCAAGTCCATGGAAAGGGTTTTTTCACTTTTGAATTTACAAGGGTATTAGGGTATTATCAGTACTTGGTATAGCCACCTTTTGCTCTAATCACTGCCTCAACCCTTCTAGGCATACTCTCAATCAGTTTCTGACACTCCTCCACTGGTGTCCCCTCCCACTCCACCTGAACTCTCTCCCATAGCTCATGAATCCCACTAGGGGGGTTTTCATGGCTTGCAAGCCTCCTTTTCAGGCATCCCCAGAGATGTTCAATGGGGTTAAGGTCAGGAGACTGTGCAGACCATACCATGGTCCCAAAATCCTGCTCTTCTAGCCAATCTCTAACCTTTTTGCAAGTATGCTTGGGATCATTGTCTTGCTGAAAGATTGTTTCAGATGGATTGAGACCATAATACTCCAATGTTTGTTGAAGCTCATCCTTCAAAATCTGAAGGTAAAGGTCCCCATCCATCCTACCATCAATCTTTGCAGCATAGCCAACTCCTTCCCAAGTCATACAACCCCACATCATCAAGGAACCCCCTCCAAACTTGAGAGTTCCCTGTACCAGCCTATCACTGAGCCCCTCACCTGCCTTTTTCCAAGCCCACTTGCATCCATCTGACCCCAGGCAATTGATTTTGGTCTCATCAGACCATACAACCCTCTTCCAGTCCTTTATAGTCCAGTCCTTGTGGGTATAGGCAAAATCCAAGCAGGCCTTGTGATGTTCAGCAGACAGAATAGGGTATTTGGTCTTGACTACAGCCTTCATACCAGACTTCTTCAAGTGAAGATGGACAGTATTGGAAGAGATAGGCTGGTTAATGATATTGGAAAGGGATTTGGTGACTCAAACTGCATTTTCAGCCTTGCCAGAAGTGATAAGGTGCTGAGCATGGTGAACATTGGCAGGAGAAAGTTTGGAAGGATGCCCTCCAATGGCCTTAGGAAGTGTGGAATGCCTCTTAGAATGAAGTTTGGATACAGCAGAGGGGCTAACATCAATTTTCTTGGAAATAGCTTCACCAGAATGGCCAGAATCCAGCAAGGAGAGAATGGTGTTTCGTTGGGTAAGAGAGAGGGATCTGACCATAATGGTGGTTGAAAGCAATGAAGGGTGTGAACTTTTTTAAACTCAGACATATTGTTTAAATGTGTGTCTTTGTTTGTATCAACAAACAATAGCAATTATAGCATGTTTTCCATGAGATCCTAGGTACCAATTCAAAAGTGAAAAAACCCTTTCCATGGACTTGCTGTTTTAAAATGCCCATATCTCAGGACTGTGTGAATGAAATCACATGAGCTATAGGGCAATCCTGTAGCCAAGAGTATGTACTATTTATGACTCCACCAAAGCCTAGTGTGATTTTTCATGAGTCTGGTGGTATACTTCAAACACTGCTATGAGGTCAAACATGGAAAGGGTTTTTGGAGTCACTGTACCTGATAGGGTTTTACAGGGTAGATAAAGTCTTATATAACACAATCATTCCATTAAAATTTTCCTGATGGAGGGGGTCTTCAGGTGGCTCAGCTGGATCTTCAGGGATACCTCTGTTGCTGCTGCCCCCACCATCAGACCCACCATCAGGGATGTTGGGATGGTTGGGATTGGGAGGGTCACCACTGAGTGGTGGTGGGGTATGCAATATGGATTGCTGGGTCTTGGATGGCCCAGCTTGAGAGGCACTTTCATGTTGGGATTGATGTTGGGTGGACAACAAGTGGAACTGTTCAACCACTGAGGGTGGGTGTTGCAGATTTGTGAATGTGAGGGCAAGTCTCTTGGAAGTGTCCCACTGTGGCTATGCACCTGGGGGGTCTGGAGGGTCTAGGATGGTCTGGGAGGTCTTTCAAATGTCTGGGGAGTCTGGAAAACTCTAGGGCCAAATGGCTGGTTTACTGATGCTGGGTGCATGCCCAGGTGTGCATGATGTGGTTTTTAGTATGAAAACAGAAAAGGACTCATACAAGTGTGAGTATGAATATACTGTTAAGTTTGGGCCTACTCCAACAGTCTCCAATGCTCACAGAGGCCATGGGATGTGTACAAAGGTAGGCTGACATTGGCAAATGATTGGCCAACAAGGACCAACAGAGAGAAATGCTGGCAGAAGGGTGGCCAATGGTTGCAACAGCAGTTCAGGAGAGGGTGTCAGGTTCAGCTCATGTGCTGCCCCCTTGTATGAGCCTGGCCCTCAGATTTCTGAGACAGAGAGAAGTTGGGGGAAGACCAACAGAAGACAAGAGGCTAGTTGAAGACCACAGAGGAGGAGAACCAAGGTGATATTTGTACTGAAGAACCACCACTGAGTGCAGCAGGCTTATATACAGTGAACATGCCATCAAGGCAGTAAAGTATTGGAGCATCAGAACTAACATACAGAGTACAGTAAATTCTCAAGGGGCAGACATGTCAGAAAACTTCAGTCAGAGTACATGTACAGACAACAGAGGTGAAGGACAGGATAAAGAAAATGTGTCTAAAAGGAATAGCACAGAATGGAGTGTCTTCTGAGCACTCACCAATAGCCAATCAGAAAGTAGGCCAAAAGCCTAAACAGGCATCAACCCTGTGCCAAACCATGTGGTGCAGTAGCTGCACCATGCCTAGACCAGGCCATTGACCCAAAAGGAAACTGGCCCCTAAGTAGAGAGAGGGTGTCACCTGACTGATGGACAATGGTCACATGGTGCTGCTGACAGAGACCAACAGGGTCTGACAGGAAACAAGGTGGGGAAGCATCATACAAGTGCTAGAGTGAGTGGGTGGGTGTGGAGCAGAGTGGAGCAGGGCTGTTGGTACAAGGAGAGGTCAGGAGTAGCACAAGGCAGAGGCATGGGCATGACAGGTGTTGATTTCTTGGCTACATTCAACATGCCACTGCTTTGGTGGACCCTCAGTCTCATCCAAATCAACAACCCTGATGTCTTGAAGAAGTCCATCTGGGCCAGTGCAAGTAGGTTTGAAAGAGATGTCATCCTGCATGCTGGAGTGGCTGTGTGATGGTGTGAGACCATTGCCCTGTAGGCAGAAGTCAGGCATGTCATGATCTTTCCCTAAGTTAGTAAGTGACAGATAGGGTATGTTATTTAACCACATTATCTGAGATAAACTGTGTATGCACCTCTTACCAGTTGTTTCTGGGTGGAGGACTCCCTCTATTGGAGTCTGCATCAGTTAAACTGTCTTTATATGCACCAGCAGGCTATAGTGTTAGGGTATTGCATTAGAATTAGTATAACTACTGTATCATACACCCATGTTGCAACAATCACAATAAAAGGCACATGACAACAGACTATTCCAATTCTGGCTGTAAGCATTGCAATGCATCAGCACCACACCTAGCTTCTCATTGCTTCAAGTGTTGCAACATACCTGTGTATTTAGATCTTGTTCATCATCATTCTAATTGCATTGCAATAGCTCCAAGGGTCCTTACATTGCAATAATCCAGTTGCATGCCAGTGGTGCCAGATCCCTTTGCCACTGAATGTGTTGCAATGGCTCAGCACTCAGTCTCCACTTCTGCCATTTGCATTCCAACATGCCAGTGGTGGCAGCATTGCATACCTTTTCTATCAATCATGTTGCAATGACTCATGGCTTGTTTTTCCACTTCCCACATTGCAACAATACCAGCACACTGGCAGCATTGCATCCCCCTTCTGTCAGTTTTGTTGCAACAGATCAGCTTTATTTTCCATTATCTGTATTGCAACAATGACAGCTCCCTGGCAGTGCTGCATTCCCTTCCCATCTGCCATGTTGCAATGTCTCCCACATTCTGGGTTAGCCCTTAGTCTTCCTCTCAATGATCTACATTGCAACAGTCCTCACTACTATTGCCCCCATTGCAGATAAGATAAGATTCCTTGATAGCTTTTGTGATGCAGCAGCTCCATATTGTCCCTCATATCTACAGGTCAGTTGCAGTACAGGCATCTTTGCTCATTTCGAGGGCTAACATTTTAATATTCAAAGTTGTACCCACTTTCTGTTGATCATCTTGCAAAAATTCAGTGCCTCAATCCTGTCACAGGTAAACCAGACTCCCTATGGTCATTCATGAGGTTTCCCCACTATCCATGGACCATTGGTTAACTCTGTCATAGATATCTACATTGCGATGCTGCAGTTGAAAGTTGTCATATCCTTAACTGCCTATCCCTTGTTCATATGCAAACATGGTGACCCCCCACCCCCCCTCAGACTCTCCAAATTCTCACCCTCATGTTTTTGCACTGTGCCAGCAAGATCATACCTCATAGCATATGTATGTTCTTGATTCATGTAATAGCACACTCTGTGAACACATGACATTCTTAAGCTAGCAAGTCCTCTGGTGACAGGAATTCTCTGCATGCATGGTTATGATTGTTCCCTGCACTGATGCAAAGTAGACTACTGCCAGCAACATCAATTTGTCCAGAGAGTATACATGAGGACAGAAGCTTGAACATGTATGATATTAATGTGAGACAAGCAACATTATCAAAACTACTGTGAGTCTCCCACAGATGTAGTTTTCTTTTTCCTATGTCATCATCAGCTAGGTACTCTGACACAGGCTGAAGATCACTTGCTTTGATGTTGATTTTCTCTCACCTGGGTTGGATTCTCCAGCCTGCATCAGGGAACCAGCAATTGGTCAGGACTGGTCATGGACTGGTTTGTGACTGGTTCTGACTAACATCCTGTTTACTGATGTGCTTCAACGATGCCTTCTGTTTTCCCAGAGGCAGAAAGCCAATGCTCTCCTTTCCAGTGATGCCAATTGCATTGTCTCTTTGTGCACACTGTGATGGGATAGATCTTCGCTTTGAATGGACCATAGCAGCCTCAGTAGTTGTTGAAGGTGCAGCCACTTGTGCTGGGTCAGAGAATGTTTTTCTTGGCACAGGCTCAACTACTGCATTGTTTTGTGCTGGGGAGTTAGGTTGGATAGAAGGGAGTGGGAGCACCAGCAGATTTGGAATAGATGGAGGGGAGATAGCAGGAGGGATGGGGGGTAGTTCAGCTATGGCACTTTCTTCACCAGGTGCAACACAGCTTTAGATGCAACCAATGTTGGTGGCACCTGGTGAAATGGTAGTGGTGGTAGAGAGGTTGTTGGCCAAGTTGAGAGTCAAAGGTTGGGAAGAATTGGTCCCTGCTGTGATAGGGCTGTATGCTGGCATTGGTACCTGAGACACACTGTGAGTGCTACCACTGGACCATTGGACTGGATCACCCATGGCAGTCAAACTGGTATTCTCATACATCATTGTGCCAATGTCTGCTTCAAAAAAGGACAGTGGAGGGAAGTCAAATGCCATTGTGGCCAACAAGTCAAAGTCAGAAATACTCAAAATTGGGTGGGACACATCACCATAAGAGATGGGCAGCCCAGCTACTAGATTTGATGTGCCAGAAGTGAGTAATGGATCCACTACACTCTGTGTGGGTGTGTAGGCTTGGACAAAATCTCCACTCTGCATTGCAATGCTTCCCAATATTGGTACAGTAAGGTATGCCAAAGTGGGGTTATGGAATTGGTCTGTGGCAGTTGGTGTTGCAATGTGTGTGGAGGTCAGGTTGCAGGTGGTAATAAGAGTCACATTGCCAGGCATTGCAATGGGCATGGGTACTGAGTCACAGTTATGAAGCCAAGTTGAAATATTGGATGGCATCCTGCCAACTAAGGGGGTTGCAATGCTTGCTGAACTCATCACAACCCCAGTGCTGGGCATTGCAATAGCCTCCATGGGCAAAGTGGGTGTCACAACACATGTGGAGGTTGGGTTGTAAGCAGTAATATGAGTCACATTGGCAGGCATTGCAATAGGCACAGGCACCAAGTCACATGCAGGAGAACCAGTCCCAACACTGGATAACATCCTGTCAACCAAGGGAGTTGCAATACTCACTAAACTCATTGCAATCCCAGTGCCAGGTGTTGCAATAGCCACCATGGGCGAAGTATAAGTATTCATAGTGGCATTTGATGGACAGTCTTCATAATCTTCATCTCCCCTCAAATCATTGCTGCCTTTGCCATTGCTTGATTCCAACTCACCTGCATCTGCATTATTGACCATTTCCCCATCACTTACTTCAGGGTGGGTTGGACCCTCCCTCATGGTAAGTATGTTATGTTATTAGTTATAGGTGAACAAATGACAAACCAAACATATGATCCAGAAACTCTGTATAGGCTTGCACAACTTCACCATCAAACCTCCAGTAGGCCTGTGTGAAGTTGTATCTGAGTTTGTTCTCTCCTACATGAAGGTTGGGGTCCATAATTAGGTTTACATTCATATTGATAGAAAAATTACTCACCTTGTAACAATGCATTCACCTTGAGCATCCAGGGGATCAGGGCCACCCATGATAATGGACAAAGCTCAACCAGTCTTGGTTTCCATATACTCAAGAACATGTTGAAGGGCAGGCCTGCACTGTTCAATGTTCCTGTAATGAAGTATGTCATCTCTTCAAATGCCTGCAAGATAACTTATAGCTGTTTGCAAAAGTCTGTGGAAAACCCAAAAATCAGTTTTGCACTCTGAGAGTTGTCAATGGAGGACCCCAGAAGTATCCCTAGTCACTACTAGCCAGTGTTACTATTCTGTACTATTCCTCCAAATACATCAAAATACACTGCATTGAACAAACTGGCTGTGCAGCTGACTGGCAGGATATCTCACCATACTGAAGACTGCCTCAGATGACCTGAAGATTTGGATTCCAATCCTCTATCATGAGGGTTACTCCATCAAAACAATCTGTCATTTACTCAGCCTCAGTAAATCCCTGGTTTATAAAGTTCTCAGCCAGTATCAGCAATCTGGCAGCATCTCAAACCCCCACAAGTACTTGTGTGCAGTGGGCCACCCTCATTCGATTGGTCATGCTGACCATGCCTTCCTTTCTGCTGTAGTCCATCATTGGAGTTCAATCTACCTTGACAAGTTGTGTGATGAGCTGCTACTCAAACAGAATGGTCAGACCATGCTCTTGACACTCTCCCACACCCTCCAACATCTAGGCATCACCCACAAGCTTGTCTCTTCCTGTGCCTTGGAGCATAATGAGTTACTGGGAGTGACATTTATGAATCCAATCACCAAAGAAGTTCCTGACTTGAACATGCTGGTTTTCATTGATGAGGCTGTGAGGGACAAATGCACTGTACCCAGGGGGTATGGATGCTCACACTGAGGCCTTCTCTGCATAGCTTGGAGGCCCTTCATCTGTGGTACACATTATTCTATCCTTCCCACACTCACTCTCGATGGAATTATCACATATGACATCATTGAGGGTCTGGTTGATACTGAGCAGTTTGTCAAGTTCCTCAAAGAGCAGGTTGTAAGTACAGCAGCTTTTTTTCCCTATTCCATCACTACATAATATGACTAGATGCTGTTCACAAACCCCTACCCTGGCCCTCAGTGTCCTAGTTATGGACAACCACTGCATTCACCATGGTGAAGAAATTTGGTGTTTAGTCAAAGAGGATAATTGTAAGTGGTATCCATTATGAAAAGACACTATTGTACTCACCATCTTCTAGTTTGCAAAGTTTTTTATCTCCCCACTTACTCACTGGATTATAACCCCATCAAACAAGCTTTTTCTGCTCTCAAGGCCTACCTTTATTGTCACAGCCATGACTCACCCTTGATGTCCATCATCACACATGTCAGAGCATCACACCAGACAAAGCCAAGGGATTTTTCAGGGCTTCTGGCTCCATTGTTTGATCTAGCTATGTTGTAGGATCTGTCTTCCATGTAGAATTGTTGCTGCCCTCAATCATTCAGTGTCATGGCACAAGTTCATGTTTCTATTCAGATCAGATGTAAGTATGATGTAGGAAAAAAAAAAAACAGCAACTACCCAATAACATAGGGATGAAGTGGAAAAAAAAGGAGTACGACACTATGTAGTGACTGATTGACTGGCTCATCATTGACAATGAACCCAGCTGGAACTGGGAGCCATTGCTTCTGGGTGTTGCAAAAATAAAAAAGATTGTAGTCAAGCTCAGGTTGAAATGCAGAGTTCTTGTCATCCTTCCACATTGGGGGCCTGCTGAAACAACAGCCACCTCCATCATGGTACTTCTTGTTGTATGACACTTGCTTTTTGATGGGCAGCTGTTGAGCTTCCTCAGCTGATGCAGATGTGTTGTTTTGCTTGTGCTTTGCATTGGGTCTGTTCCACCAAGCCATACTGCCTTTCTTCAAATGGATTGCATCATGAGCTGAGATGCCAAATTCTGAGAGTAATTTGTCATTGACATCCAGAAGGATATCTGGGCTGATCCCATGCATTTTGAAGATGGGCTTGTAAGACATGGCATAGCACACACCAAGATTCATCTTGGCATATTGAAGGAAGTGTGCCAGTTGAGATGGAGAAGGGATGGGTGGTGATAAAGGAACAGCTACTGGATTGTGACTTGGAGTACATGGTGTGGCAGGTCCTTTCTGTGGGGTGTGCAGCATGGTGGATTCTTGAGGTGTCACTTGTTGGCCAGCAGTGAGAAGACTGGACTGAGTAAGTGTAATGCCAACAGACAAAGCTGTATCACAGTTACTCCAGGAACTAATAGAGAGCTCAAGGGAAAGGAGTTATTGAGCAACAGGCACAAAATGAACTCCATTGGAGTGTACTATGACAAGAGAGCCCAGTATTTATACTACTAGAGTTGTTTGTACCAAGGAACATCATAGAACAAACTAAACAAAGAGAGATAAACATGATTGGGTAGCAGCAAACATGCTGAGTCAATGTGGCAACAGATGACTAAGTAAAGCATCTAATGAGCGTCTGTGTAACCCTAACCAGAGAGCAACTAAAAAAGGAAAACTATGTTATGAAAAGTTAAAGACCATTACACTATCCCCTCCTAAGGTTTGACCTCCAGGTGAGACCAAATAGGTTGGATGATGGTAACAGGTTGGGGTAAAGGAGAGAAGAGGAGTCCAGAAGTGTCAATGAGGTGGAGTTTTCTAGGGGCAGATGGATTTTCCTTGTAAAAATTGTCTACTGCCTCCCAGGCATTCTTAAGAGTGTAAGCTGGCTCCCAAGTGTGATCATCATCAGGATAGCCCCTCCAGTGGACTAAGAACTGTAGGTGCCCATGCTTCAAGTGTGAATCTACCACTTTTTCTACCTTGAACTCTACATCTCCTTTGTCAGTCACTCGCTGAGGACTGGGTCTAGTAACCAGCTGCCCATCGAGGGCACCAAGGTTTTACCTGTGAAACATTCACAACTGGGTGAATTCACATATTCTGGGGTAGCTTTAATTTAACAGCATTTGGGAGAACCTCTACAACCTCATAGGGTCCAATCTACTTTTCGGTCAGCTTCTGGCTCTGCTGGTCTTTCAAAGAGAGATGGTCTGTGGCTAGCCAGACCTGAGAACCAACAGAGTACATAGCAGAAGTGGAATGACATTTGTCTGCCTGCATTTTCTGTTGTTGCCTAGCCTTTCCAAGCAAGTTGTGTACCTCCTGGAACACCTGGAACCAGTTTCTAGTGGTCTCCTCTGCCACTGCTACCTTAGAAGTCATCAGCTCAATGCTCATTCATGGTGTATATGAATGAGTAACTTCAAAGGGGCACTTGCCAGTAGAACCAGATTTGGAGTTGCTATACACAAACTGTGCTAAGGGCACCCAATCCTCCCATCTTTCCTGCTGATGATTTACATACATATAAAGGTACTGCTGAATCTCATGGTTCAACTGCTCAGTTTGACTGTCTGTTTGTGGATGAAATGCCATAGAGAGTTTTTGCTTGACTCCCAACATTTTAAATAATTCACAAGTGAACTGCAAAGTGAACTGCAGTCCTTGATCCAAGACAATAGATAATGGGAGTCCATGATGCTTCCAGACATGTGACAAGTAAAGCCTCACTGTACTAGCAGCAGTTTCTTCACCAGAACATGGGATGAACTCAGCCTCTTTTGAGAAATGATCAACCATGACCAACACATGGGATTTTCCAGAGGTGGACTTGATGCTTACATCCATGAAATTGGTGGTAAGATCTTGCTGGGGTCCACTGGGAACCAGCAAAGGCCTCAGTTCTCCAACTGGTGGCTTATTACTAGGCTTGCTAGTCTGACACACCTGACAGTGTTTTACATACTCTTCAACATTGGGTTTCAAGGTGGGCTGCATGAACCAGTGTGTGACCAATTCCTGAGTTCCTTTAACACCACAATGACCCACTAGGGGTGAATCATGAAGAGCAGCAAGAACCTTGTTTCAAAGTCCTTCAGGTACAAAGACCTTGTCTCCATCATAAAGAAGTCCACTCTTAGGAGTGAGCTTGCCAGCATCAACTCCAACTGAGGCTGCATGAAGTTCTTCTTCCAGAGAAGATTTTAATTGTACCAAATGGAGCTGTTCAGGTTTAATAAATAGCGACTCCTCCATTTTTGCATTTTCTTTGTTTTCTACCAAGTCTTTGTGATGGGAAAGAGCATCTGGTCATCCCATAGAAACACCAGGTTTATGGATGATAACACAGTTGAAGCAGTTAAAGTACTGCACCCACCATGCCTGATGGGGTTGGAGCTTCCGCAATGTCATGAACCACTTCAGGTTATGATGATCCATCCAAATCTCAAACTGGTATGGAGTGGCCTTGAGGTAGTGATGCCATTGCTCTAATGCATGAATGATGGCTAGCATCTCTTTGTTGTGAACCATATAATTTAACTCTGCTCCAGACAACAAATGACTTGAATAAGCAACAGGTCTCCAGAGACCATCTTCACATTCTACCAACAACACAGCTCCAGTTGCATAATCCAAAGCATTGGTTTCTAAATGGGACCTCTGATCCTGATCAGGAAACATAAGAATAGGAGCTGAGGTGAATGCTTCCTTAAGCATATCAAATGCTAACTGACACTTATCAGTCCACTGGAATGGAACATCTTTCTTTGTGAGATCATTAAGGGGGCATGCCACCTGGGCAAAGTCCTTGATGAAATGTTGGTAAAAGTTTGCAAGGCCAAGGAAGCCACAAACTCCATGAATGGTAGTAGGGACAGGCCAGTTCTGCACAGCAGCAACTTTGGTGGGATCCATCCTCACTCCATTAACACCAATGATCATCCCAAGGAAGTCAACTTCCTGCTTCTTGAAGAGACACTTCTCTGGCTTCACAAACAGGTCATTTTCCTTCAACCTCCTAAGCACCTCTAGCACAATCCTGTCATGCTCCTTCTCATTGTCCATTTTTGTAAATATCATAAGGTCATCAATATATACCACCATGACATCCTCCATGTCACTGAAGATATTGTTCATCATGTTTTGGAATGTGGCAGGGGAGTTACAGAGTCTGAAAAACATAACCAGCAGCTCAAAGGCACCACAATGACAGATGAAAGCAGCTTTCCACTTGTCACCTTCCTTGATGTGCACATTGTTGTATCCCCACCTAAGGTCCATTTTCATAAATAACTTACACCCCTTCAACTTGTCAACAAGTTGCAAGATAAGTGGGAGCAGATACAAGTTTTTGACTGTATGCTCATTTAAATAGTGATAGTCTTGCACCATATGCTTCTTTCCATCCTTCTTTGGGACAAAGAACACTTGGGACATCTGCAGAGACTTGCTCGGCTGAATGTAACCCTTTTTGAGCTGACCATCAATGAAGCTACTGACTTTGGCTTGCTCATTGGGAGAGAGAGGGATCAACCTTCCCTTTTTTGGGTACAAATGAGTCTTTTAGTTCTATAGCATGGTCCCAAGGTTTCCTAAGTGGCATGCATTTGGATTCCTGGACAGAGAAGACAGATAAATATTTGTGATATTCCTTCAGAACAAGTTCCTCAGGGGTTTTGTCAGTTTTCTTTACTTCCTCTTGCTTGGCAGAAGCAAGAGCAGCAATGAAAGTGTCCTGCACTACAGACTCAATCCTTTCTATGCATCTCATGAAGGCTAACTTAGGCACAAGCTTCCTACAACTATATGGGCATCTCCTCATTGAGATTTTGCTGGTTTTCCAGTTGACATTGGGGTTGTGGGTGGCAAGCCATGTGTGACCCAATATCATGTCATGAGATCCCAGATCTGTGACATCAGCTACTAGCTCTTTGAAGTGATTCCCAAACTGTATGTGAAGAGGTACCTGATGCATAATCCTTCCAGCAGAATTGTGAGTACCATCAACATTAAATACATCCACTGCCCTAGGCAAAGCAAGCTTCAGGAGTTTCTTTCATTCAATGAATTTAGAGTCCAAAAAGACACCAGTGGCACCACTGTCCAAAAGAGCCTGTACTGTGTGTGCATCTCCTTTTCAGGACCTAATAATTATGGGAACTGATGAAGAGAAAGAAGTGAGATGACCCAGGGAAAGACACCAAAGGCTAGTTAGACCCTAAAGGGAATCCTGTTGAAGAGAAGAACTAGTAGAGAAAAAGAATAGAAAAAGAACTGAACACTTAGCCTGTAAACTCAACTGAAAACTCTGCTGCACCACCACCTTAGGACTTCCCTAAGGCTGCTCAGACCTCACTCTCAAGGGCTGTAGCAGTAAGAGAGCTGCCACAGACTGATCCCACCAGTCTGTGATCCCCAGCCTCTATAGTGGTAGCTTGTTCTTGTAGCTAGTACAATTTTGAGGTCAAGTCTGAATGTGCTTACTAATCACCTCTCACCTCACCACTAAGTTCCCATCCCACTTACAAAATGGGGATCAAGCCTCTTAGAAAAGTAAATAAACACCTCAACACCTCAAACCTCTAATTTCCATCTAATCCCTTACCAGGGAGCTCCTGCTCCCTACATCCAAGGGGGTCTTCGAATCTTGACTGTCCTCAGTCACTTCCCATACCCAAGGCTTTAGGTAGAGGGGAAGGACAGAGTCTTGAAGCTTATCCAGCTCGACTTGAGGGTTCAGGACGAGGTACAAAGCCTTTACAAAGGGGTCAAGGGTCACAATTGAGGCACAAAGCCTTTTTGAAGGGGTCAAGGGTCCAGATTGAGGCATGAAGCCTTTTTGAAGGGGTTGAGGGTCCAGATTGAGGCATGAAGCCTTTTTGAAGGGGTCCAGGGTCCAGATCAAGGCACAAGGGGGTGCAAGGGAGGCTTGAAGCCTGCATGAGGTGGTCAACAGTCTCAAGTCATCATATATACCTGAAAATGAAACTATCATATATGTGTAATTTAAACTAGTGCCCTTGGTCACTCCATGGTGTCCTTCAGACAGCCAACTATGAGCGAAATATATGACATAAAAGAAAGTAAACCTATCCCCCTTCTTCAAAGAGGGGGATGAAGTGGTAGGTATGTATCGGAAGTGGCAGTGGCACTTGGCCTGACTGCCTTCAAGCACCACTTTGAAGCTTTGAATCTAATATCATAAGACTGGTCAGTAGTTTATGTACAATTTGTGCCTAGCACACTCTCATCCTTGTAAAGCCCTTAAGGCTTGTAGCTTAGCTCATATGAACTAATATATGTACTAAATAAAAATAAACATGGAAAGGCACACCAAATTCTGATTATATTCCTCTTCTTCAATTCTTGCTTCTTGTGTATGACAGAAGGTCACTTCAAAGTCACATATTTTACTCTTCTCATCTCTTGGCCTTCATGGGGTTCTTTGAGCTTTGAATATCCTTGTATTAAGTAGTAGTAAGTAAAATGAAACCAAATAGAAAGTAAACACTTGGGCCTTTGAGCTTGAAAGGTGAGCTTGCATCACTATATACTAAGGAGGGGCTTCACTTTGCCACCTCTTTGCTCTCTCTTAACATCCTAGTCTCTCATAAATACTCGCAGTGGGGGGGCCTTCAGGCCCTCAGGCAGATGCTTCAAGGCTTCATCTTGTCACCTTGAGCCTTCAACTTGTCACTTTGAGGCTTGACTGGTCACTTTGAGGCTTCAACTATACCTGGGTACCCCTCTTCAACCCACAACCTGGTGTAGGGTGCCCCAGTCCTTCTTGTATCCTCACCCTCACCATTTGATGACTAACTATGAGAACATGAGCCTTCAAACAAGAGTAAGGGTCCAATGGGACAGGGCTGGGTTGCCAGATTGAAGGAGAGGTCTTGAAAGCAGCTCACCACTCCAGAGAGTGTCTTCTAGAAAGACCAAGAGCACCCTCCAGAGTAAACCTGTAAACAGACTACCATAAGTAACATATTCATGAAAGAAACTAAATACTTCAGCCTCCAAGCTCTGTGCTTGACATTGAGAGTCAAATCACCTGTGAGGACCTACAAATGAGCCTCAAGGGGGTCTTGTGCTCATCACTCTCCTCAAAAACCTTCATGCACTCTAAACAATATAGCCATGAGTATAAACATCTAAGAGAAACATAAAAACTTGAAGGGTAAAGCTCAGGTCTTGTCCTGAGTGCCAGTGGGGCCCTGGGCTTTGCTTCAGCTTGATCCCCAACCTCATAGCCTTGAAAACTCGATGCAGCACTCCATATAGCCTAGGGTAGAGGAACCATAAGTCCACTGAACACAAACAAGAGGGAGAATATGCATGAACATGCCCATCACATGAGTGAGGGCCTTCTTGCAACTGTCAAGCCTCCCCTTCGACACAGGGAGGCATCCACTTCTTCTTGCATGGTATCTCAAGTGTCCTGACTCTTGAGGCGGCTTCCTTAGTTGATTTTTGAGTGCTGGAAATTGCTGTAGACTTGAGAATAGCACTCCACCCACCAGAGTGGGGAGCCTTAACCTGTAGCATCAGTATCACTCCTATATGACACTGTACCTTTCCTCCTAGAATTTCATAGCTTTCAAATAAATAGTTCTTGGACTTCTGGGACAAACTGGCATAGATTTCCACAGCAGCATCACTGCAGGTGTGAGGTGCAAGTGAGTGCACATTGTTGACATGTAGTGTGGTGGCACCACTTCACTTAGCAGGCTGACTAAGCATGCTTGGGCTCATTGTGCAAGTCTCTACACTAAGACTCCTAGTCCATCCCTGCTGCAAATATATCAGTAAAATTGTCCATCCACTTAACCTACTGCTGCTGTGAGTTGTCCAAAACTCTGGTAAGATCTCCCTTATCTTCCAAGTAACTGATTTTAGGAATTTTTCTTGTATCTTCACTTCTGGTGGCTTCCTCCAAGCCACCACCTTCGACTGCCCCTTGGCTTTGACTCCTGACTCGATTTCTTCGACTTCTACACTCCCTGCTTGCTCTGGGACCTTGTGTAGGTCACCTCTAGGCTCTGGTACCAGCTTCAGTACTTCAAGGGCATGTGCTTCTGCCTTGATGGGTCACTCATTCACTCTTAGCTTGTCTTCAGCATGTCGGGGCTTGTTGGAAGGAATCTGGGATGGAATATCAGTGTGGGGTGGCAAGGATGAATGGAAATACTTGGGTTGGGAAACTGGTGAGTCTCCCCAGGCTTCTGTTGCTTCGAGCTCAACTGATGCCTCTTCTCCCAGTAGTTTTTCTTTGCTTCATTCCTCTAGATTCCCTTGTATACACTCTCCCTGTAACTCTGCAGTTAGTGACTCCTCAGCAATATACAAAGTGACCTGTATTTGATCCAAGCTGGACTTGCATCAACCTTTGACAAGGGGCAAGCTGCTCAGCTCAGCTGCAGCTATCTCAATACCTTCTACCTTGACTGCCTGACCTCTTGAGCCTTCTCCTGGCACTTCCAAGGGCTTCAAAGAGTCCTGTAAATTGTGAGTAAGTGACTGAATTTCAAGCAAAGTGGAACTTGGGGGTTGCAAGGCTTTTGAGCCTTGCCTCACACTCTCACTGCATTTCTCCAGCCCTTGACCTTGCTCCTCAGTCCTTGCAGCTCTCAACTCTCACATCTCAGCTTCATACTGGGCCTCTCAAGCACTCCACTGATCTCTGGCAAGGCATGCTTCCCTCAACTCAAAGTGGTATCCTTCCTTGAGCAACCTTTCTGCCTCTCGAGTGACCTGGCATGTGGGCCATGGATTGTCTGCATACTCCCTTTGATCATTCCACTTGAGCCTTCGAAGAATCTCACCCTGAAACTCTTGATCAAACCCTTTGAGGAATAAGTCATCCTTCTCAATCCATGAAAGCTGGCTTGAAATTTGAAGTTGTGCTGTGATGTCAGTGAAACTTAACTGGTAGTTGAGTAAAGCTTGGTATGAATCAATCTTGGCCTTCTTCTGCTTGTCAACTAGGTCATAGAGGTCATGCTTTGAATAGCAAACTGTGGGGCACCTAAACAAAGAAAAGAGTTGAGATGCATCTTTAAGGAAGTCAGCCCAGTCTGTTTCAGCACAAAGTAAATATCTCCATCACTCAAAGTCCTTGATACCAAGGTAGTAGATGGACCATCAAGCCCATTCATGGTCTTCAAAGCAGCCAGCTTGCATGCAAAGGTCTCAAACATCCTCCAAGAACCATATTAAGTTGTCTGGGTGCCCTGAGAACCTTGGGACACCTTCATCATTCCCTCGAGGCATTCCATCAAGGGGTCAGGGGGTGCTTCACAGCCACTCTACCACCAGCTGACCTTCAGCACTTGAACCTGACCTTTGATCTGAACTTTTGTGCCTTGACTGACTCTTGTAGCTTTTGAAATCCCTATAATAGAGCATAGTGAGTAAAATAGAAGAAGAAAATCACATAGCTATGTCCAGAAAAGACTATTCTTGCCACACAGCTTCTCTTGTCTCGCCTTGAGGGTTACTCCAGTGCCTCAAACTCATGTAAACTCATCCCTGAAACTTCTAAAACTGTAGATTAACTCCTAAAGTGAAATAATAGATACTTAGCTTCACTCCTAAGCACCCAAACTGTCAGTAGAAATAGTTCTCCTCCCCAAGACCAGGATCCCCTTGCAGTGGGCTCCAGATGAAGAGAAAGAAGTGAGATGACCCAGGGAAAGACACCAAAGGCTAGTTAGACCCTAAAGGGAAGCCTGTTGAAGAGAAGAACTAGTAGAGAAAAAGAATAGAAAAAGAACTGAACACTTAGCCTGTAAGCTCAACTGAAAACTCTGCTGCACTACCACCTTAGGACTTCCCTAAGGCTGCTCAGACCTCACTCTCAAGGGCTGTAGCAGTAAGAGAGCTGCCACAGACTGATCCCACCAGTCTGTGATCCCCAGCCTCCATAGTGGTAGCTTGTTCTCATAGCTAGTACAATTTTGAGGTCAAGTCTGAACATGCTTACTAATCACCTCTCGCCTCACCACTAAGTCCCCATCCCACTTACAAAATGGGGACCAAGCCCCTTAGAAAAGTAAATAAACACCTCAACACCTCAAACCTCTAATTTCCATCTAATCCCTTACCAGGGAGCTCCTGCTCCCTACACCAAGACATGGTCCTTTAAGTTCAGCAAACAAATTTGGGGTTTTGGCAGTACTGTCACCTCTTCATTGCTTTCCTTTCCAGAGACTACCATACAAGAAAAAGAAACATTTTTTTGGTTTATATAGGCAGAGGAATTAAGCAAACCACATTTAACATCTGGTTCCAAGTGCAACTGGGACCCCACTGCAGACAGTACATCAGAGTCTGTATCTTCATCCATGTTATCTACAGAAAGTGGAGAGAAGCTATTTACAGAAACAAAGTCTGAGAAGGAAACCTTTTTTTGTGTTTTTATATTTTCTATTTTCATATTTTTATTTTTAAGGGAAGAGGGACAAGACAAGGAAGAAAAGTGTCCAGTACTAGAAGAGACTACAGGACCCAACTTCACTGTAGCTCTGACTCTTTTAACTGACTTATGTGAGCAATGATCTGGTCAAAGCTCATCCCCTCCATTGCTTTATGTATGTACCAAGGTTCTTGGACATCATGGTCAAGGTGCCTGAATCAGAAGGCAATGCCACCTTCCTTGAGAACACTCTTTGCACTGCTATCTCTGCTATGGGCAAGGTCCAATACAATCTCATCCAGATCCTGCATCAAGATCTTGGTCCAGTTGTCACTAACTCCTTTTGTTGCTCTACATCCAATCAACCCAGATGCTCTGGCCTGGATGTCCTATGCCAGGTGGCTGCTGCTGCAGAGAGAGGAGGATCAGGCTTTCATTGTGTACAGCCAGAGGAAGCAAACAATTGGCAGGAGTTCCAGGCATCAGTCTGGAATGCTGACCCTAGAGGAAGGTCTATGTCTACAGGAGCTGACCCTGCAAGGCTATCCATCCCTATGGTTAAGGCAGAGATGCCTCCTCCAGCCCCAGAATCAGAAGAATGAATGAAACAAAGGGTCTTCCAGTAAGCTGCCACTGTCCTAGCCTGTTACTCATCCACTGGAGCTACCATCCATGATTGGGAAGCATTCCTGGACAAAGCATGTGAAAGTGCCTGGGGCATAGCTGACCAGAAGCCTTATAATGCCATCCACACTCTTAACATCTTCCTGCCATCCCCTTTTATTGTTCTCAAATTTGAGGACAAGCTCTGCTTCTACCTTGGTGGTCATGTTCAAGTTCCTTCAGATCATCCTCTTCATCTCTATACATGCTACAACTGCAGCTACTTAGGACATTGGTCCTGTGGCCATGGGGAAGGTTCTCACCAGTTGGATCCTGAACATGTGGCTGCTGTCTACCCATATGGCCTGCCTGGTTCCTCCCCTTCCTTGTCTCCCATTGTGACCCCCTTCCACCATAATTTGACCTTGCCACATACCCACCAAACTCATTGACCAGGAGCTTGCCACCCTTGAGGGGGGGGTGATGTTATGCCTTGATCTGGCTCCTTCCATTTCTGGACTAGAGCTGTGGATATGTGCCTTCAGCCCTGCCATCTTCATCATCATGGGTTGTACAATTGTTGCCTTCCTTATCAGCTGCTGGGTAATGCTCCATAACCAGCCTGCTGGACTCTATCTCTGGTGACTTGATCTTCTTGATCAGTCACAACTCTGCTCCATTGGGCATCACCCCAACACCTTATCCATATATTCCTCAAGCCCTTCAATGGGCTCTTGTCTCATTTACATGTTGATGTCCCATTTCCTTCTAAGTGACTCATCATTCACCTTGTGCCCTTTGTACATTAGCTGTGCCCCTGCTGCACATTGTTGCTTCTCTGACCCTAGCCCACTTTGTGCACTAGCTCATTGGTTACCATTACTGACTCATTTGGGTCCTTTGCCCATTCTTATTGTGTATGCCCAGTACCCCTTTTTCATTGGGTAACAGACCCATTTCTGTTTGGGCCTCTGGCCTGTAGAGCTAGTAGTATATAGACACTATGGTACCAGCTGTACTTCCCAACTTTTCACTACCTTGTATATATGCATCATATATTTCCATTCTTTGGGAATACATGTGATTGTACCAAGGGAGCTCAAAGTAACTGTTTACACTCTGAGGTCCTGTCATACCACTGACATTGGTAGCTGCACCATTATTTGGTGCTCCTTGCTACCAGCAGCATAACAGTCCATCCCTGGAATCTGTGAGTAACCCTTCACTACTAAGTGTGCTTTATATTTTTCTAATTTTCCTTCCTTGCTGTACTTCTGAATGAGGACCCATTTGTTGGATACCAGTATCCTACCCTTTGGTAAGTCCATTAGTTCCCACATCCCCATTTGGTGCAGCCAATCCACTTCTGCCTTGACAGCTCTTCCCCACCCTGGCCACCCAGGTGAGTCATGTGCTCCCCCCAGCATTCTTGGGTTGTCAGGTAAGGTGCCACTTTCATTTAGTGCCACTGTAAAGTCTGGTAAAGGGAGTGTGAGGGGAGAGGCTAAGAAGTCTCCCATTGGAAATGGGTCTTAGTTCAACCCAAGAGGGCTTGAGCTGCCTGGTAGAGAGTCAAAGAGTGGAGGAAAAGACTGAAAAATGCACCCTAAAAGTCCAAGAAACAATCAAGATAATGTCTAAGGAGAGTCTGGAGTTGGATAAATAATAATCCAAGCCTTCTTCATCTGTGCTTCTGTCTCTTCTCATCCTGGTAAGTGTCTGTTATTATTGTAAGTATGTAGTGTGTACTCTAAGTGCTTGCACAGGCTTACATAAGCCACAACACATGCACTTACTACTTCGAAATACTAAGTAAAGGTAGAACAAAAGTATAAGAATGAAAATGTAAGTAAAAATGACTAAATAAAGGAAATATCTTAGTAGGGAGCACTCCCTCCCTACACCATGCATACTAACACTGATTGTTCTACAGTGCTATCTTCAGTCCTCCCTTGTTGGGGTCTCATAATATCCCTGGTGAGTCATTACTCTCACTTTCTGACAGTTCTGGCATAGGGTTGTTAAGTGCCTGGTAGTCTTTTACTACCTTGGGCCTACTGCTCTTTCTCTGGTAAGTGCTGTTGTCTTCCATTTGTTTTCATTTACTGACACATCCTTGACCTGCTTTATGTTCTGTTTTATCATTATCATTCTCAGTATCCAGTGCATCCCCAGCAGTTGTGTCATCAAGCTTCAACTCCCCCTTATGCAGCATACTGTCTGACAAGGTGGGTGAAGCATTTGACATACTGACTGGGTCTTTTAGGAAATGAAAATTGTGGGAAGTTTTGATGGATCTGGTGTGGGTGTCATAGAAGCAGACAGTGCATGGTCTGTCAAGGAAGCCAGTGAAGGTGAGTCACATAGACTTAGCATCAAGTTTGCTCATACTGACATCCTCATTCATGATCCACACAGGGCATCCAAATTCTTTGAGATGTGACATGTCAGAGTGGTATCCTGTCCATTTTCAACATGGCATTGCCCCAACCAGTGCCTGAGTGTGTGTGCAGTTTCAGACATATGCTGCATGGGTGATTGCCTCAGGCCATAGGAATGCAGGAACATTTCCTGCAATCCTCATGGCATGAGCAAGCTCTCCCAACATTCAGTTAAAGTGTTTGGTGACCCTGTTCTGTGCTGGTGAGTATGGTGTGGTGACCTGTAGGTCAATGCTGGTATCTTGACACCAGGTGAGTAGTTCATTATTGACATATTCTTTTCCATTATCAGTGTGGATGATTTTTGTCCAGTGGCCCAACTGGTGTTCAAGGTATGTGAGGTATTCCTTTAATTTATTTGATGCTTCTCCTTTATTAACCATAAAACAGACTTCACAGTACTGGCTCACATTGTTGATAAAGGATATGTACCAGCATGTGCACCCACTTCAGGCTTCTGTTTGAGCTGGCCCCCATACATTGGTATGTATCATTTCTCCTGGTATTGTTGTTCTCAGCACTGACATATTTGGAAATGGTATTTTAGATTGCTTAGCCTCTATACATGAAGGACAGTCAATGATCAGTGACAGCACTATGGTAAGTCCATCAACCAGCCAGTCACACTGAAGGTGTTGGAGTCCTTTGACTCCAATGTGCCTAAAGCATCAGTGCCACTCATCCCAGGTATGTGCCTGGTATGTGCACTCTGCAGGTTCATGCCTGGACACATGTAGTTCATAGACTCCATTGTGTACTCTAGCTATAGCAAATAGATTTTTATTTTGGTTGAATAATTTCATTTGTCCTCCCCCTGTAACAGAGGAACTGCCTTCTCTATCAAGGCATGTAAATGAAATTAAATTATGCACAGGATCAGGGGTATACAATATGTTCCATAGGGTGATGACAGAAGTCTTGTTACCCATGCATGCCTGTAGCACAACTGTGCCAATTCCAGACACTGTGATTTTGTGGTCTCCTATTCCTTGGATTTCTTTTTGTATAGGGACTATATCTTTAAATATTGATTTGTCTTTTGCTATGTGTGCCATACTCCCTGAGTTGGCTACCCACATGTACCATTCAATGCATTCATCTATTCCTTCATATGATACACTGAATGTGCTATTATGTGTATTAGTACTACTACTACTAGATGTCCAATTCCCATCTGTGTGTAGTACCTGTTCATCATCCTGTGTGTCACACATAGGCAATTCCATGATTGAGTCAAAATTAGCCTGTCTGGTTTTAGCCTTTTTAGGCAGCCTGCTGTGCTTTGCCAGAAGTCATCTTCTGCATAACCTAACTTCTGACAGTGCCCACATTTGGGTTTCCCCTTATGTTGGCACTTATCAGTAGTGTGATTGTTGCACCCACAAATTTTGCAGGATTTTGCAGGCTCTTTTCACTTATTATTTACTTTCTTTTGAGTAAATAATGTCTGTTCTTGTGGAGTGCCCTGCCTGTGCTTGTATTCATCTATTAATACCATGGTAAGTTCTTTGACTGTGTTATGCCACTGGTTGCAAGAAGTGCCAAACAATGGTGCAGCAACCTATGTCAGTGGTATGACAGTACCTCAGTGTGTTACCAGTTACTTTGAGCACCCTTGGCATGAACACTTGTGTTCCTGAAGAATGGAAATAAATGTACATGTTTGCAAGGTAGCAAAAAGTTAGGGAGATACAGCAGTACAGTAGCTCTATATATACTGTTGCTGTATAGGCAATAAAGCCTTTAGAGGCAACATGTCCATGGCCCTCTAAGAGCAGGCAGTGAGTGTGTACAGTAAGGATGGGACATGGGCACATCCAATTAAGGTAAATGGGAACAAGTCATAAGATATGTACAGATCAAGTAACCAATGGGAGTGAGCACATGAAGTGGGCTTGTGATGGAATGTCAACAATGCACAGCAATGCACAGCTATAGTACAACAGGCAGCAGACACAAGAATGAGTCAGAGAAAGAAGTGGGACATGAACACATAAATGAGACAAGGGCCCATTGAAGGGCCTGAGGCATATCTGGATAAGGTGTTGGGGTTGCACCCAACAGAAGGAAGATGACAGGTGACTGATCAAAGATTGATCACCAAAGATAGAGTCTGGCAGGCCAGTTACAAAGTATTACCCAACATCTGATAAGGAAGGCAACTACTGAGCAGCCAACTATGATGAAGATGGTGGGACTGAAGGCACATACCCATAGCTCTAGTCCTGAAGGGGAAGGAGCCAGGTTGAGGCATAACATCACCCCCCCCCCCTCAAGGGTGGCAAGCTCCTGGTTGATGAGTTCAGAGGGTACACAGCGAGGTTGAATGACAGCTGGAGGAGTATGCGATGGGAGACAGGGAAGGGGAGGATGGTTGAGAGACAGGCAGCCTGAAGGGGCAAACAGTGGCCACATGTTGAGGATCCAGCCAGTGAGAACCTGCCCCATGACTGCAGGACCAGTGACCAATATAGCCACAGTTGTAGCAGGTGTAGGTGTGGAGGGGATGGTCAGAGGGGACTTGGATTTGACCACCAAGGTAGAAGCATAACTTATCCTCAAGCTCTAAGATGACAAACAGTGATGGTGGGAAGATGTTAAGCATGTGAATCGTGTTATATGGTTTTTGATTGGCAATTCCCCAGGCACTTTCACAAGCTTTATCGAGGAAGGCTTCCCAATCATGGACAGTGGCACTGGTGGTCGAATAATGGGCTAGGATAGCAGCTGCTTGTTGGAAGATCCAAGCTTTCATTCATTCTTCCAATTCTGGGGCCAGAGGAGGCATCTCAACCTTAACCAAAGGGACAGATAACCTTGTAGGGTCAATTCCCTCAGTCAAAGGTCCTCCTGTAGGTTTAGCATTCCACAGCAATTCCTGGAAGGTCCACCAATTGTCTGTCAGTACTGACTGTACCTTATGAAATCCTGATCCTCCTCTCTCCACAGCAGCAGCCACTTGGCATAGCACATCCAAACCAGCTCTTCTGGGTCAATCAGCCATAGAGCAACGAAAGGAATTAGCAACAGCAGGGCCAAAATCTTGATGGAGGATCTGAACAAGGTCATATTGTACCTCACCCACTGTGGAGATTGCCACACAAAGCATATTTTCAAGAAAGGTGGCATTGCCTTTGGAGTCAGGCATTTTAACAGTGACATCCAGGAACTTAGGAACATAGGAAGCTACTATGTCTGATCCTTGGAAGATCTGACACAGCAGCCATAAACATTGCTCCTGTTCTCATGTGACCCTGACAAGTGGGTCCCCCAGGTTGTATTTTGTAAGCAACCAACAGTAGTCAAGGAACTGTGCCATTGTGGGTTCCATGATGACAATGGGTTCAGAGGGTCAGTTGAAATGGGGAGAGGGGTCAATCCCAGCACCTTCTGATATGTACTCACATAAAACAGGCTTGGTGATGTAGGGAGCCTAGGCTGCCTGAGGCTGCGAGGCACCCTCAGTGGCAATCCCAACTCTCATTACCTGCCAGATCACACACCCATCACGGTTACAGGATTGTGTCACCACCTACACTATGCTTCCTCCCAGTCATGTGCCTATTACCACCAGCAACATCATCACCTGTCATGTGTCACTGTGCCTCCCCACAGACCTCCCTTTTAGCTATACCACTCCCTTCACCCCCCTGTCAGCTTCCAGGGTGCGACCCCATTGCCCAGATGTGTAGCTATGCCACCTTGTCTTGGTTCATGTTTATCTTCCCTACTTTTGTTTGCTTTCCCTTCGCTGCTGTCACCGCCATGCACATGTCTGTACCAGCATTGGACTTTGCCTTGTCTGTTATTACTTTTGACATATGACAGATCTGAAATATGCCAAGTTTTACCTTAGATACCACTGTCCTTATGATACAAAAGCCTGGGCTACTTAGAAAAATATACCACCCACCTTTTTGCATCACAGAGCAAGAATCTAAGAGTCCCCCTCGAGTCTAGAGAGCCCTCCCAAGCCATCTTTGAGTTTTCAAGAGTACCCCAAGTCCCAGAGATCCCTTTACCACCATTTCGCCGCCATCGAGCCCCAAACACCCCAAAAACCGTCCTACAAGCCAACTATTGCCGCTTACCGAGTTCCAACAAGCTCTCAAGTTCCCCCCTTGTATATTTCCTGCTTCACCGCCTAGTATCCCCTTCTTCTGTCTCCTTCTGACTCAAGACCCCTTGGGACAAGCCTAGGTCTCACCTACAGCTTTCCCCCCTTATTTCCCTTAGCACTCTCACAAGGAGAGTAGCCCACATCATTTTGGAGCCCACTGCAAGGGGTCTGTAGATCTGGAAAGGAGATCCCTACAACCTACCCACCACAGAACAGAACTCGAAGAGCTCTTAGAGCCCTTCCGCCATCTTTCTATATCTTCCTCTGATATTTTCATACCTGCTACTAACCCTCGTGATATCCCAGAGCCTAGTTCTCCAGACGTAGAGCTTTCCACCGTCGGATCCCCTCATTGTCCAGAATCTCCCTCCTTTTCGATAGTCAATATACCTGGTGCCTTCAAGCTCAACAAGTCCTTTGCACCACCACCTCATCATCAAGAATTATCACCACTTACCGACCTATCCCCTCCAGTTTCTCCATCAGCTTCGACCTTTGCCGCAGAACAACTTCTCCTCCCATCGACATCCTTCACCACCTCACAGAATCTCATTTTACTGCTAGCCCATTCTTCCCTGCCAATACTTCAGTACTGCCTTCCACTCCCATCGTCATTTCCTGCAGCCATGTCCGCTACTACCAATCATTGTGAAATGCCTCTTAGAGGTTCTAACAAAGCCCCCAGGTTTTCAGGAAAAACAGAAGACATTTGCGCCTACTTTGAAGATGTCGACCAGATCTGCACCAATGTGGGAATCACTGATGACAGAGTTAAGATTAAGTGGGCTGTTCGCTATGCCAACAGAAACGAGTCAGAGCTATGGTCCTCCCTCAACTCCGCTACAGGTGATGATTGGGAAGACTTTACTAGAGAAGTCACCAGTTTCTACCCTGGTGCCGATGTCAAAGGGTGGCAGTATACTAAAGCTGACCTCGAGACTCTCCTCCACCACCAAGTCCAGAAACCCATGTCATCCCTTGAGGACCTTGGCAAATATGTGTGGGAATTCCACCGAGTTGTAGCCCTAATTAACAAGAAGAAGAGACTTACCGACAACTATGTTAATGAGAAGTTCCTCGAAGGATTTCCCCCAAAATTCCATAGCAGCCTCGCCACTCACCTCCAACTCAAAGATCTAAACCATGACATTGATGACCCATGGCCATTCAATGAAGTCTACAAGCATGCGACCTACCTCCTTAGTGGGGCCCACCAAAATGCTGTTCAAATCGATAGTTTGGCCTTATTCCCAGAATCCTATTCCCAACTGACTTCGCCGTCCACCATTCTTAAAAGGGAATATGTCCAAGCCACTGACCCTGCCTCAGGCAGCTGCCAGACTCAACCTGCAGATCAGCAGTTTTGCCGCTCTTTCGACCCCCACTGCTTCTTTTGTGGAGGAACTGATGGCCATAGAACAGCTGAGTGCAAACTCTGCAAAGAGTATATTCGCCAAGGGAAATGCATGCTTATAGGCGGTAAAGTCTTTATGAAAGACAGTTCTGACATTCCTAGGTCAGCAGCAGGGCAGAACTTCAAAGAGAAAATCGATAACTTCCTGGCTCTCAGAGAGTCTATTATGGCATCAGCTAATCTTGTCTCTATTCAGTCTCCAGGTACTGCCTCTTCATCTAGAGGGCGTGATACCCTGCCCCACCTTGTCAATACCATGTTCTTTGGCTCGGAAGACACCACCAAGTTTCAGGTTGAGGTCCACCCCTTGTCATACCTCGTTGACCAAGAAATAGAAGATAATACCAATGAAGAAGATAAGCATGCCCTCACCAGAGCCTATGCTCAGGTAGAGGAGCTCAAGAATGCTATCAAAAGGAAGAAACCAGCCCATTTTGATGGCATGGAAGTCCCTGCTCATCACCCTCGAAATGCCACTATGGCCAACCCTCCCCCTTCCAACAACCCTGTACCTACCACGACTTCAAATACCCAGCCAGCACATAATGAGACACAAGCTAAATCCAATGCCACCGAGCCTTCGACCTCTAGACCTTCGTCCAACCCTTCCCCTCAGTTTTGTTACCAGAGTGGCTTTGACGAAGCTGCTGCCACTAAACGACTCATGTCCCAAGTTTTAGAGGCCAAGATTGAAATCTCGACCCAGGATCTTTTGGCAGTCAGCCCAGAAATCTGCAAACAGATAAAAGAGATGGCCATGACGAAGAAGGTAGCGATCGGTAGTCTCCAAACCGCATCAGAATCGTCCTCGTCGTCTACCTGGGCCTCATATGAACAATACCTCATTAAGGATACTGACAGCAAGTGTGTCGGTCTTGCCACCGCCCCTCTCTGCACAGTAGATGGTGTCCTTATGGACAAGCTTCGGGTCGAGTGTATCCTCGACAGCAGCTGTCAGGTAGTTGCCCTCAGGCACGAATTGTGGGAGGCTTTAGGGGCCCCCCTCTGTTCAGACATGTGTATGATGTTAGAAGCTGCTAACCAGTCTAAAGAGAGCACTCTAGGTGTCATCAAAAATGCCTCTCTTCGAATTGGGCTGGTCGAAGCTCACCCACAGATTCAAGTCGTCGATAAAGCCCCATTCGACCTCTTATTAGGCTGCCCATTCTTCTGCCTACTCAGCAGCATCCTTTGAGACTCCCCCGACGGCAAACAATCTCTAGAAATCTGTGACCCCAATTCAGGCCACCAGTTACTTATCCCCACTCGCCCTCGACATCGTCTATACCTGTATCCCAGATTCGTGAACCCAGATGACGAGGCAGAATACTTCACCCACCAGAGTCACTGCCACCAACTCCAAGAGAGCGAACAGGGTTTTTAACAATGGTCGATGATCCTACAGGGTTACAAGGAGACCAAGATAAAATAGTATCTGTGTGTTCCCTTTATGTTTCAGATTCACTTTCTGGCTTGAGAAATTCTATTTCCCCTCTTTCTACCAACTTTAAAGAAAATGCCACAGCAATGCTGTTATTCAGTTATACCCCAGATATTGCACCTCCTGACCCATTCAATTCCAGTTTCATTTTGGCTAAAGACCCCTTCCTGTTTACCACTAGTACTATGGTTTCTCCACTGACACTTTCTGCCCTGCAGTCTACCTTTCACTATGACCTGGTTTTCCACATGTTAAAATACAAGCCTGTAGCGAAAAAGGTGAAGCCTATCCCGACTGCAATGCCTGTTGAATTCAGGGTGGAGCGTCGGGAGGTTGGCAATCCTCTCGCAGATTTGCCTGTATTACTGTACCACCCTCCCTTGTTTGTTCCAGGTTCCAGATTTACTGCTCAAAGGGCAGAAGAGCTCGACCTCGACCCTACCAAGTTCCTCTGGCCAGCAGAGTTGGATCTTGTTCATTGGCTTGTTTGAACACATGAAGCTGCCTTCGCTTGGGAGACCTCAGAAAGGGGAACCTTTCACGAAGACATGTTTCCCCCCCTAAAAATCCCAACTTTACCTCACAAACCCTGGGTCGAACATAACATCCCTATCCTGCCCACCATCTTTCGAGACATCATCCAAATAATTAAAGAGAAGATTGCCGCTGGTGTTTATGAGCCCTCAACCTCGTCATATCAGTCCAAGTGGTTCTGCATTGTCAAGAAAGATGGGAAATCTCTGCACCTCGTTCACGACCTACAGCCCTTAAATGCCATTTCTATCCAAGATTCAGCCGTCCCTCCTTTTGTCGACTCAATTGCCAAAGCTTTTGCCTGTCACTCAGTGTACGGGATCTTGGACCTAATGGTCAGCTATGACCACTGAGCCATCCACAATGATTACCATGACCTGACTACCTTCCAAACCCCCATTGGTACCCTTAGGCTGACGAAGTTACCTATGGGGTACACTAATGCCATTCAAATATTCCATGGTGACATCTGTTGGATCCTAAAGGAAGAAATCCCCGAGGTCTCCATCCCATTCATCGATGACTGCCCAATCAAAGGCCCTAAGTCTCACTACCTAAATGCCAATGGGTCTTATGAAACGATACCACAGAACCCCAGCATTCAGCACTTCATCTGGGAACACCTCAAAAATACCAATCATGTACTTCACTGGCTTCGCCATGCAGGAGCTACTGTCTCTGCCAAGAAATGCATCATTGCTGCCCTGTCTATTGTAGTGGTGGGGCATAAGGTTTCGTACAACGGGAGGATCCCTGATGAAACTAAAGTCCAAAAAATTAGAGACTGGCCTTACTGTGCTAACATCACTGAAGTTAGGGGCTTTCTAGGTCTATGCTCATATTGCCACATCTTCATTAAAGACTTCACCAAGCATGCATGTCCTCTCGTCAAGCTCACAAAGAAAGACATTTTATTTGAGTTTCATGATGAACACCGAGCGGCAATGGACTATCTCAAAGCTGCTATAGTCACCTCCCCAGTGCTGCATCCTATTGACTACTGCTCCTCCTTTCCAGTCATCCTTGCCATCGACACCTCCAACATTGCCGTTGGTTATATCCTCATGCAGGAGGGAGAAGATTCCAAGAGGTACCCCGCCTGCTTCGGCTCCATCACTCTTAATGACAGAGAAAGGCAGTATAGTCAAGCCAAACTTGAACTATTCAGTCTGTTTCAAGCGCTTCATGATGTGCAGCTTTATGTTTTTGGAGTGCGGAATCTAGTTGTAGAGGTCAACATGAGATATATCAAAGGCATGATTAACAATCCAGACTTACAGCCTAATGCCACCATCAACTGGTGGATTGCCAGTATTCTACTCTTCGATTTCAAACTGGTCCACATTCCCGCTGCTAAGCAAGCCACCCCTGATGGGTTGTCAAGAAGACCAAGAGCTGAAGAAGACCCTGAGGTAGATGAAGAAGAGTATGAAGACTGGGTAGACGAGTGTGGAGCCTTCGCCATGGAACTCATGAATTGCTGAGAGCCAAGAACTTGGATGCTACGTCCTCCAGAAATTCTGCTGTCCATATACTACTCATCTAAAATCTTGCCTCAGGACATCAGAATATTCATGGCGACTGGTTCACCACCAGAAAGCACCAAGACCGAAATCCCACAATCCGAGAAGGTGAAACAGAGGGATGAGAGGTTGGAGGTAGTAAGGAGGTTCTTGGAAATGAAGAAGCCACCGGATGAGTTGGGAGAAAAGGAGCTGGAGAGTCTTGTGCAGCTAGCAACCTGGTACTTCATAAAGGGCAGAGAGCTTTGGAGGAAAGAGCCCCAAGGTCATCACCAGCTCGTGGTTTGCTGCCACAAGCGGCTTGAAATTATTCGTCAGGCCCACAACAAGTTAGGCCACAAGGGTATCTTCTCTACTCGTATGCACTTGCTGACATGTTTTTGGTGGCCCATGCTTGAGCAGGATGTTCGCTGGTACATCAAGACATGTCATGAATGCCAGATTCGCTGCCTCGATCAAATTCACATTCCCCCTGTTGTGGCAATACCTGAGCCCCTATTCTACAAAGCCTATGTCGACACTTTCGTGATGCTGAAGTCCAATGGATACCGCTACATTACTCAAGCCCAATGTTCCCTCACCAGCTATCCAGAGTGGGCCATGCTTCGTTCCGAAACTGGAAAGTCGATCGGCAAATTCTTATTCAAGCAGATATTGTGCCAATGGGGAGCTGTAGCAGAGGTCGTCACTGACAATGGTGGTCCTTATGTTCTAGCACTTGACTGGCTGTCGAAGACATACAGCATTCGGCATATCCGTATCTCACCTTATAATTCGCAGGCAAATGGTATTGTGGAGCGGTGGCATTTCGATGTCAGAGAAGCAATGGTTAAGAGTTGTGAGGGCAAAGCTTCAAGATGGTCAGAGGTGGCCCTGTCTGTATTTTGGGCAGAGAGGGTTATGGTTCACAAAGCTATGGGATTTTCCCCTTACTGTATGGCTCATGGTGTCCATCCCAGACTCCCTTTCGACCTCGCCGAAGCAACCTTTCTTGCCCTTTCGAAGCACAGTCGTACTCTACTACTGCTCTCATTACCAATCGTGCTTGGCAATTGCAGAAGCGCCCAGAAGACCTAGCGCTAATACACGATCGAGTCCTCAATTCCCACTTCGCTTCAGCAAAGGACTTTATGGCTCGATTCAAGAGGACTATCCACGACTTTGACTTCGAACCAGGTACCCTAGTCCTTGTCAGAAATTCCTGCATTGAGAAAGAGCTGGACCGAAAGACCAAACCTCATTACCTAGGTCCTATGGTAGTCGTATGCCACACCAAAGGAGGCTCCTATCTCCTCACAGAGCTCGATGGTGCTGTTTCGAAGTTTTGCTTTGCTGCCTTTTGCTTATACCCCTATTTCCCAAGAAACAGGTCCTGTATCGAGGTCACCCATCTGGTCGGCCTCAACAGGTCTGCAATAGATCAGCTTGAAGATGACTCCCTTCCTGACCCAGAACTGGCTGGTGTCTTTGGGGACAAGTCAGATGAATAACCTACCCCCTACATTCTTTTTTTTCTTTTCTTTTTTTGTCCTTTGTCCATCTTTTGCAGACGCTTTACCTATACAAATTACTGACACAAAAAGCAGAACACAAAACCATAAAATGATATAAAAAAAAAACCAAAAGCCAAATTTCCTTGTCTCCTCTTTTCCCTTGACTTGTAGTTTTACTCACTGTTTACTGTCTGTAGAGTTCAGCCAAAACTAAAATGACAATCACTGCTACCTACTCAGTCAGGGTGACAGCACTATACTGCTCATTCTTCCTTCCTTTCACTTACATCTCTTATACTATTCTGACCTTCCAACCTTATTGCCAAGGTGTTCTTAGGTCGCACACACATGGATGAAAATTACCGCCACTCTACGGTACAACAGCAGTCTCAAAGTAAAAGAGGAGTTGCAAAACTACCATTTCTACTCTAAGACGAATTAGAGGGACTGGGGATGAAGTGTTCCTCCCACCAGGCCTTCAGGGAACGAAGCTGGCACTGAGACTGATGAAGTGCCTCGCAAACTTGGGTTGCCATTGTACTGACCTGCACCATCTGTGAAAACAAGTCCATCAGGGCATCCTCCCCCCATTCGATCGACAACTCCACATCAGCAATTTGTTTGTCCAACTCTTCGATGGGGTGGATATGACTACTTCGCATGTGGCACTTACCTTTCACAGGCAAACGAGTTGGCCCCATAGGCATGGCGACCTCCTCAGACTCGGTCAGATCGATTTTGACCTTCTCAGGAGCCAAGCATTCGCTGTCTGCGACCTTGGAGGCCTCTTTGCCCTGGCCTGTCCTGACTTGTGCACTTAGAAACTCGCTTGAGCCTCTTGAGGACTTGGCAGGTTTGTCGACAGGTTTATTAGCAGGGTGGGGAGTGAGGAGAGCCAGGAACCCGGGAGTGGGAGTGGGAGTGGACAGGCCACTGGGGAGGAAAAGAGGGAGAGGTTGTGGCAGCAGAGGGTCTTGGGGTTCAGTCACTGCTGCAGCAGATGTTGAGGCTGCAGGTTGGGTAGCCATCGAGTGGCTGATGAGATGGGGTCATGGTCGTCCTGTTGTTGGGGTAGGTGCTGAGGGAGGAGGGGGAGCGGGGTGCACCTTAGCCTTCTTGCTTATCGAGGCCAACTCAGGCTGGGGACCCTCTGGATTTTTGTGCTGCATCGCACTGTCACTAGCTGAGTACACTGTTCAGCAAACCTTACTCACCTTCCTACCCGGCTTCCCAGCCTTGTCGCATTTCTTCTTGCCATCGTGGCAAGCTTCACAGGCCATCCACTCTTTCCACACACAGATAATTCCCTGCTTTACACATTGTTCACAAGGTCCATTACTCCCTGGCATAAGGTCGACTTCCATCATGTCGACATCCACTGTCGAGGCTTCCAGGCCAGATGACATGGCGCCTCCCACAGCCCTTGTCAGGGAACCGCCCTTGCTGGTCTGGTCAGTCTCAGGTGGTTAGTGTGTCGCTCGTCAGTCAGGGTTGGTGGACGCACTGTCACACCCTCTTGTCCCTTCTCTGCGGACTTCTCAATCTGCCTCTGCGACTGCCAGACTACCTCACCTCCTGTTTGAGGGCTGCTGGAACTGGCCACAGTCAGCTTGGCCTTTGGTTTCGCTGCACATGGGGGGAATCGAGCTTGGAGTGCTGTCAACGCCAGGAAGGCATTGCTGATGGCGGTTTCGGTGTCGTCAGGGTAGTTGGGGACCTCAGTGCTCATGTCTGAAGCGAACTTGCATAGTTGCTCGATACACCCCTGCAACCAGGCATCAGAAGGACAGTAGCATCAGTATCATGCAGGCCACTCACTGACAACTCTTCATACTGTCCCAACCACACTCATGCTGTCTCCTCATCTGCAGACTCACCGGGTATTTCCTTCATCAGTACCTCCAACTTCTTCATCTGCAAAGCCCACATGCCCAGAATGAGATCTCTTGCAGTGTTGGGCATAACGAAAGGTGGTATGGATATGGATGCGCTCTGAGAGGAAGACATTGTGGTGGCCTATGAGAGACTGGATGGCAACGAAGCAGGAGTGAGGTTGATGGACTTAGCAGAAAAAGAACGAACATGGCGATTACACTTGGTGCATTAAGCGAACTTTACACCACAGAAGCATTTTCCCACAGCACGTGCTCGAGAACCCTGTCGCTTGTGCTTTTGATCCGGGCACAGCCACTTTCATCACAAAGGTGTTCTGCCTCTGTCTCATACCTGGTCACATGCACTTGACCGAGGACAGTCAAAGTCTAAAGACCCCGGGAGGTGTAGGGAGCCTAGGCTCCCTGAGGCTGCAAGGCGCCCTCGGCAGCAATCCCAACTCTCGTTACCTGCCAGATCACACACCCATCACAGTTATGGGATTGTGTCACCACCTACACTACACTTCCTCCCAGTCATGTGCCTATTACCACCAGCAACATCGTCACCTGTCACATGTCACTGTGCCTCCCCACAGACCTCCCTTTTAGCTATACTGCTCCCTTCAACCCCCTGTCAGCTTCCAGGGTGTGACCCTGTTGCCCAGACATGTAGCTATGCCGCCTTGTCTTGGTTCATGTTTATCTTCCCTACTTTTGTTTGCTTTCCCTTTGCCACTGTCACTGCCGTGCATGTGTCTGTACCAGCATTGGACTTTGCCTTGTCTGTTATTACTTTTGACATATGACAGATCTGAAATATGCCAAGTTTTACCTTAGATACCACTGTCCTTACGATACAAAAGCCTGGGCTACTTAGAAAAATATACCACCCACCTTTTTGCATCACGGAGCGAGAATCTAAGAGTCCCCCTTGAGTCTAGAGAGCCCTCCCGAGCCATCTTTGAGTTTTCAAGAGTACCCCGAGTCCCAGAGATCCCTTTACCACCATTTCGCCATCATCAAGCCCCAAACACCCTGAAAACCATCCTACAAGCCAACTATTGCCACTTACCAAGTTCCAACGAGCTCTCAAGTTCCCCCCTCGTATATTTCCCACTTCACTGCCTAGTATCCCCTTCTTCTGTCTCCTTCTGACTCAAGACCCCTTGGGACGAGCCTAGGTCTCACCTACAGCTTTCCCCCCTTATTTCCCTTAGCACTCTCACAAGGAGAGTAGCCCACAGCGATTGGTAGAGTGGGTAGGGGTTGGTAGTCTGTTTTGGTTTCAATGGGAGTATCATGTTCATAGGGCACAGCTGAGAGTCAATCAATGAGGGGGACAGATGGCATGGGTGTTGGTGGTTGAGGTTGGGTCCTTCCTTTCCCCTTGGTAGTATGACAGAGTGTGAGACTCCTGAGAGGACAGAAGCCAGAGGCATCAGAAATGGGTTCGACAGAGGTGGACATCTCACCATCAGTTGATAAGTTCTTTCCAGCAAACAGATAGCTGAGTAGTTCATATGGGAGGGGAATGGAGGCAGAGGGAGAGGCTGTGGAGACCTCCATGTAGTTGTTGGCAAGGTCAGAGGCAAGGGTAGCATCATCATAATCAAAGTAGTCAGAACTGGGGTTTTCAGTGTTAACAGAGTGAGGTGAAGCCATTCAGTTGAGGCAATGCATGACTTTGTATTGTTTGAGAGCCTCTTCCACATGCTCTTTTATATTTTCTTTGGGCTCCCCACTTCACAAGGTACTCACAGCCCTTTCTGCACCCCTCGCTGCAGTGATTGAGTATTGTCTCCACTTCCCATTCAACTTCATCATCAACCAAATCTGGGAGAGGAGGCAGAGGCATGTTTCCATACTCAGTGGTCTTGGTGAATGGGTAGATCCAAGATGTATGAAACACTGGGTGTACCTTCCAGGTGGGTGGTAGTCCCAACCTAACAGCCACAGGTGAAATTACCTCAACAATGGGAAACAGACCCAAACATTGGGGTTCTATTTTGGATGACTGGCCTTGTTTACAAAGGTTGCCTGAGTCTAACCATACCTGGTCACCTTCTTTGGGTTCAGTGTATGTTCCCTTTGATCTTGATCACATCACATCCTGTGCCCATTTGTGTGACAGCTGGGCAATGTCACAATTGATGGCCAGGGACTGCAAGCAATCATTGACTGATGGAGCAGCAGTGCTGCAAGCAACAGGATAGGGGGAGGGATTGAAGCCATACAACAAAGAGAATGGGGTTTGACTGTGGACAGAGTGCACCTGAGAGTTATGGGCAAACTTGGCATCAGGAAGTTTCTGGGCCCATGAGTTGGGCAGTTCAGCACAGTAGCATCGAAGATAGGTTTCGAGTTCTTGATTTACACATTCCAACTTGCCATTTGTTTGTGGGTGGTAGGCCGAGGAGAGTTTAGACCTAATTCCAAGGGCTTTGTAGAGCTCTTTCATAAAAGCCAACACAAACTGTGGACTGTGATCAGATATGACTGCTTTGGGAAGTCCATACCATTGGTAAACATATTGTTGAAAAAGGCAGGCAAGGCCCACAGAATCAATGGTTTTGTTGGTCAGCACAAACACTGCCACTTTTGTTAGCCCCTGATCCACTATGGTTAGGACTGAGTCATAGCCTTCTGACTCAGGGAGATCAGTTATGAGGTCCATTGATATCTGTTGGAAAGGGAGCAGATTCTTGGGTGTATCATTGGGCATAATGGGTGGAGTGATTGGATGGGTTATGACCTTGTTTGCTTGGCATATCAGACAGCCTTTCACATAGTCATGTATTGACTTCCACATCCCAGGCCACCATACCTCCTTAACCATCTTCTTCAACATCGCTTTTATACCAGGATGACCCACACTAGGGTGATCATGATAATCACAAAGACACTGTTTATGAGTTTTCAGGGGAATATACAGCCTTTGCTTGTATCTCTTCATTCCATCCGAGGCCATTTGTACTTCAGGGTTCTCTTTGGAGAGGGTTATGTCCTTTGGTGTTTCACTCATGGCATGATCATAAACCTCCTTTGAAATAATGTAGATCCCCTTTTGATGATGGTCAACCTTTTTCACATCCATCATGCAGCATTGATCTGAAGTCATGTCAGCTAATTGAGTTTGATCAGAAGCAGAAGCAGAAGAATTGTCAGAATTCACCCCCCCCTCAAGCCACATGGCTTTGGGCAGGGCAGCAGCTGTGATGGTGGGTTCTTCACCATAATCAGGCCATCAGGAGAGTGCATCAGGGACCCCCATGAGTTTACCTGGTTGATGTGAAAAGAGAACCAGGTAGCCTTGGAGAGTATCAAGCCAATGTGCTTGCTGCAGAGTTAACTTCTGCAGGTGGCACCAGTAGGTAAGGTTCTTGTGATCCATAAAGATCACTGTGGGTTCAACCAGCAAAATTAAGTAGTGCCAGAAGGCATCCAATGCACATATTACCACCAGCATTTCCAAGTCAAAGACCTGGTAGTGTTGTTTGGCTCCTTTGAGTGATTTGGAGAGGAAGTGGCAGGGATGCCACTCATCATTGGGTCCCTTCTGGGCTAAGACAGCCCCAGTGCCAACCTTGGAGGCATCCATAAAGAGGGCAAAGGGTTTGCAGTGATCAGGGATTTGTAGGACCAGTGCCAAACATAGCAGAGACTTGATCTTTTCAAAGGCACCATTTTCTTCATTACCCCAGCACCACTTGGTATCTTTCTTCGACAGGTTATGAAGGGGTCTCATGATTTGTGAGAACGATGGAATGAACCTGCGATAGAAGTTACAAAACCCTAAAAATGAATAGGTGCGCTCAAAGTTGGCGCACACGATTTTGCTCATGCTCACGCTTTCGCTCATGACCCCCTCTTGCTACAACCGAATTCATACTTACATATTATGTAATATTCATTCTCACACAGTCATGGCACAAGTGTGCTGCCAAAGAGGCTGGTGTAGTAGTACTGCATTTTGCAAATGACCCTCAAGCCTTCCCCCCACTTCAGTGCTCAGTATGGCCTCTGCTTGCCTCTCCCCAGTCCCCTAGCATAAAATCTGGTCATAAAATAAGCTTAATTTAATACAATTGCACAGGTAAAGTAGCATATACATGACTGGAGGTAGTAATGCCTAGCTAGTAGGCACTGTGAGCTAAGGAACTCAGTAAATATATTATATACTTCCATCAGCCAGAAGGGGGGGATCAAGGTGTAGACAAGATGAACAAAAGATTTAATATATTTACACCTTCAAGCAACTTCCAGCCTGTGTTAGAGTTGCCTCTCCAGTGTCATGATGAGCACTTATGTCTTCACAAAATGATTGAGGAATAGTCTCATATCTGTGACCTGTCAGGCTGAATGTCCTTTGCCATTTCACCTGCTAGAGCTCATTTTCTTTCATGGGGATCCTCCCCTGCAGCTTAACCTCACTGGTTATATGTATTGGTAAACCCCTGAAGGATGTGGAGTCTCCTTCTCTCCAAGGATGCATGGGTCTCTCATTTCTGTATTATCCCTTCATTCTAGTTTTCACCAGTGCATCTACTACATACTGGCACTATGTCATTAGGCTATGTGTAGTGGAATACCAGCAGCACTTCTTATTTACCTGTGAGGTTAATAGGGGTCCCTGATGGCCATAAACAGCATATGGTGGTCAAGATATCACTCATGTAGGCTGGGATGAAGCCTAGTTGTTGGATTCAGTGATTTTTATGTAGAATATGAAGATAACAATACGTCGATGATTATGTAAGTTTCCTTATATATCCAAGTGGGGGGGTGATGAGCGAAAGCGTGAGCATGAGCGACATTGTGTGCGCCAACTTTGAGCACACCTAATGCACATCCTTTAGATTATGTGGGGTTGGCCAGCTTTCAACTGCATCAGTTTGGACTGACACTGTTTTCACATTCCCTTTGGAGATTTTGATTCCCAGGAACTCAATTTCTTTGGCTTTGAAGACACACTTGGAGATCTTCAGGCACAGCTGTTCCTTCTTACATATTTTGAGAAATTCATGGACATATTGTCATAGCTGCAGGATGGTCTTGGCATGAACCACCACATCATCCATATACTGGCATTGTTGCCTCTTGTGGACCTGGTCAGCAAACATGGTGTTCATAAACCTCTGAAAGGTCAGTGGTGAGTTGCATTGGCCGAAAAACATTACAGTTGGTTCAAACAATTCCCACAGGGTTAAGAATGCTGCCTTCCACTGGTCCTCTGGTTTTACCTTGACATTAGTGAACCCCCACCTGACATCAAATTTGGCAAAATACTTTGACTCACATAGCTCATCAACCATTTGCAGAATATTTGGCAGAGGGTAAGAGTCATGGATTGTATATGAGTTCAGGTACTGGTAGTCCTGGACCAATCATTTCTTCCCATCTTTCTTTGCTACAAAAAACATGGGTGCCGATACCAGTGAATCTGAAGGCATGATTTTGCTGCACTGTAAGTTTTCATCAATGAACTCGTTGAGAGCCTTGAGCTCATTGGGCAACATAGGGTAAAGCATGGCCTTCTTCATCAGTTTCTTATTATCTTTCCAAAACTCTTCCTTCATCCATATTTCATGATCTAACCCCTGTCACATCTGTGACATGTGCATAAGGTCCAGACTGCAGTCCGACCATCTGAGGTGTTATTCTAGCCCTATGGGCTTCCATCGTAAAACTCCATTCCATCTCTGATTTGACTTATGATCTATTTCTGTTTCTGTTGCCATATTTAGTATGTTTCTCTCATGCTTCTAAGTGACTTGCTACACTTCTGTACCCATATGCCTTACTAATTCCCATACCATCCAGCTATCTGGCGACTTCCAACTTACCTTACTAATAGCTCACTAATGTTGTTATTCATCCGTACTGCGTTCCAGTAGTCACTACACCTGGACATTGCATTAGACTTTTCTCTGTACTATAAAAGCCTTGTACATACATCATAGCACATCAGTTTGAATATTGAATAAGATACTCATCGATCTCACTCAACTCCAGACAGTCTCTGGATAGCTCTGACCTCTGGGACTTGGCAGGAAAGAAGTGTACTAAGTTGTATGCTAAAACTCCAATTACCCGGACTTTTGCCCTAAGCTTCCTCTGCCCTCAGACCCTCTTGGAGACTGTTGAGAACTGGTCTTGACAGTATATTCAAACTCAAATTCCCACATGAGCCCACCAAACCCCCATGCCATGACTATGACTACCTGACTCCATTCCCACTCAATGGCTGTTGAAGCTTCGGAACAAGCTGCAATTGACGATATGCATAAATCAAGTGCATGTATTGCGTTAGCAAGCCACCAACATCCTCCACCATTGGTCAGCCAATTTCGAAGTTTCTCTGCCAGGGGTGAACCCCTCGCTACCCCGACCCCTAGAACTGGCTCCTCTAACAGACGTTCCTCATCCATGGCATGACCAACCCCAGACCTCTTTGGAGGCGATGACCCCAGAGATGATGGTCCAGGAGACGATGGTCCCAGAGATGATGACAACGATGACAATGATGATGACAATGATGACAATGGCAACCCTTTCATCGATGCCCCAGAACAGCTAGACCCCCAACTGGCAGTCTTGCAGAACTTGGCAATGGCCATTGACCATCTGTCATGCTCAACCCGTCGCTCTGATGACACTTCATCCTCACATGCCAAGGTCTGAGAGCCAGACACTTTCAACAGTACTGATCCAAAGAAACTCTGGACATTCTTAGTCCAATGTGAACTGTGCTTTCAAGATCGTCCCAAGGCCTTCTGCCTGGACAGAAACAAAGTCACATTTGCCCAATATTACCTCAAAGGAATGGCTCTCAAGTGGTTCGAGCCAGACCTTTTAAACTCCAGAGACCTGGCAGACCATCCACTTTGGATGGACAGCTGGTTGGATTTCATAGCAGACCTCCAGACAACCTTCGGACCCCATGATCCAGTCACAGATGCTGAGCACCAGCTTGATCACCTCCATATGAAAGAAACACATCATGTGAATCGTTACATGGTCGACTTTAACAGATTGGCATCGCAGGTCTGAGGTTACAGAGATGGCACTCTCTGCCACCTGTTCTATACCAGACTCCCAGATCTCATCAAAGATGAAATCAGTAGGGTTGGGAAGCCCACTACACTATATGGGTTGTGCATGTTAGCCCAAGAGATCGACACGCACTACTGGGAGCACAAGGATGAGGTCTCTTGTCAAGCAAGGTTCTCTGGCAACAACTCCAGAAGTAACTCTGGAGGTAAGGCCAACTCGAACAAGGGGGACAAGCAGAAGACTGGTAATGCCAACCCCAATCTGGTAGTAACCAGCAAACTCCATCTACCTCGAACCCCAAGCCTCCAAACAATCAGAACTCCAGAGCACTGTCCACATTGTCCAACAAGCTTGGTAAAGATGGCAAGTTGACACCTGCCGAGTGAAAGAGGCATTTCAAGCAGAACCTGTGTATGTTCTGTGGAAACCCCAGGCACAAGGCCAAAGAGTGCCCTAAATCTACATCTCGTGCAGCTAAGGCTCATGCTACCATGGTTACTGAGTCAGAAGCCAAACTGACTGCCTCCCCTGAGGCAAAAAAATAGAGTGCAACTCTCAGAACTCCACACAGCCTGGGAGTTGCATTGATACTGACTGTGCACCCTCAGAGGCACACCTCAATGCATCCACTCTCTCAAATCCTAATTCATTAAAACCTTCTGTCACCCTCAACTCTCATAATATTCTGGACTTTCCAGCATTAATAGATTTGGGCTTGACCCATTGTTTTGTAGATTCTACTTTCGTCAATAATCACAGTCTTTCAACCTACTCTGTCCCACCTCTCGTCCTCCGTCTGTTTGACGGTGTGACAATGACATCAATCAGTAAAGCCTCGAACCTCTCAGTCCATTTTCCCTCCAGAGATATCACTGATATGACCTTCTATGTAACTCCATTGGATTCTGAGTGTAAGATTGTTCTCAGACATAACTGGCTCACCTGCTACAATCCATCGATTGATTGGGTACTGAGCAGTATTAAGTTCCAAAACCTTACATCTCATTTGCCAGTGCTGACATCGCCCTCTGACTCGGAGTCAACTCCAAGAAACCCCATAGATGCCCCCCTGGGCTCTCTGGACACCACACTCCCTGAGTCAGTCAATAACTCCTCTCCACCCAACACCCAAGCACTGAACATCTCCCTTGTCAATGCAGCAGCCTTCATCTGCACTTGCAAGCTAGATGGCTCAACCCAGTTCTCCCTCCAGGTTCGACCCCAGGACATTACCAAACCCTGGGCTGCCACCATACAGGATACCCTGGACTTGTTGTTGGTACCCCCAGACTATCATGACTTCGCTGATGTGTTCAGCAAGGCCAAGGCAGCTATGCCTGTGCCTCACCGGGAGTTCAACCTCAAGATAGAATTGGAGGAAGGAACTACTCCACCATTGGGAACCCTCTACTTGCTTTCATCCATTGAGCTTGCCACTCTCCAGACCTTCATCAATGAAAATCTCACTACCGGCTTTATTCATCCCACATCGTCCCCATATGCCACACCTGTCCTTTTTGTCAAAAAGAAGGATGGATCACTTCGTCTCTGTGTTGACTTTAGGGGCCTCAACAAGATCACCAAGAAGGACTGTTATCTGTTACCTCTCATTTCGGACTTACTTGACTTGCCTAGTCGGGCTAAGGTATATACTAAAATCAATCTGTGCCATGCTTACCACCTGGTGCAGATTGCCAAAGGAGATGAATGGAAAACAGCTTTCAGAACCCATTATGGATCTTATGAGTGGCTGGTGATGCCATTTGGACTTACCAATGCCCCTGCAGTGTTCCAATGCTTCATCAACTCCGTCTTCATGGACCTACTGGATGTATGCATCATTGTCTACCTAGACGACATCCTTATTTATTCTGATAATATCAAAAACCACAAAAAACATGTTCATGAGGTACTCCACAGACTCTGGGAGCATGGCTTGTATGCCAAACCAGAGAAGTGTGAATTCCACTCCGAGTCTGTGGAATACCTCAGTTTCTTTTTATCCCCTGACGGTTTGTCAATGTCCAAGGATAAGGTAAAGGCCATCTGTGACTGGCCTGAACCTCACAAGGTGAAGGACATTCAGTCCTTCCTCGGCTTTGCAAATTTCTACCATCATTTTATCTTCAATTACTCAGACATCGTGGCCCCACTGACACATCTCACATGGAAAGGGGCACCTTGGAATTTCTCTGAGGATTGTTGCTGGTCCTTTAATCATCTCAAAGAAGCTTTCTCCATGGCTCCAATATTGACTCACTTCCAGCCCAGACTTCCCATCATGGTTGAAACAGATGCTTCAGACTATGCTGTCGCCAGCATTCTGTCCATAGCTTGCCTGGATGGTGAGGTATGACTGGTAGCATTCTACTCCCAGACTTTGACCACCCTGGAGTTGAACTACGATACACACGACAAGGAGCTGTTGGCAATTCATGAAGCCTTCTGGACCTGGCACCATTATCTTGAAGGCCCCACACACCCCATTGACATCATTACTGACCACAAAAATCTCGAAGATTTCTCCACCTCGAAAGTGCTCACCAGGCACCAAGCACGTTGGTCTGAGTACCTTTCTCAGTTCAATATGGTCATTCGTTTCTGCCCTGGTAAGCCCAGAGCAAAGCCTGACACCTTGACTAGACAATGGGACATCTACCCCAAAGAGGGGGATAGGGGCTATGCCCAAGCCAACCCACAGAACCTCCGACCGGTGTTTACCACTGAACAACTATCCAATTCGTTACAGGCAACCTACTTAGAAAGCCCAGTACTACATGCTAGTATAATCATGGACATTGAGAAACTCCATGAAGATATCAAGTCCACCTTACCATCTGATCCACTCAGTCAACTCCACCTCTCTGACCCATCTAACCCCTGTTGGAGGGTAGATGAATCTGGACTTTTACATCTGGATGATCATATATACATCCCTGAAGCAAACGACCTCAGGCTTCATGTACTCCATTACAAGCATGACCACCCCTTGGCTGGTCACTTTGGACAAAACAGAACACTCAAACTCGTCCATCATGAGTATGTCTGGCCAAATGCTTGGACTTTCATCAAAGACTACATCAAGTCTTGCACTGCCTGTGCACATGCTAAAACCCCGAGACACAAACCATACGGTATGTTGAAGCAACTACCAATACTGGAGAGACCTTGGAACTCCATTTCAATGGATTTCATCGAACAACTACCAAACTCCAGAAACCATACCACTATACTGGTCGTTGTAGACTGTCTCTCAAAACAAGCTGTATTCATCCCCACCAAAGATACAATCACCTCTCCACAACTTGCTAAACTGTTCCTACTCCATGTCTTCTCCAAGCACAGAGTTCCCTCACACATAACCTCCAACAGAGGCACAGAGTTTGTGTCTCACTTCTTCTGGTCACTAGGCAAAGCACTGGATATGAAGCTTCATTTCACTTCCAGATATCACCCTGAAGGTGACGGTCAAACTGAACGAACTAACCAGACATTGGAGCAGTACCTACAGGTCTACTGTAATTACCAACAGGACAACTGGTCCAAGTTGCTACCACTTGTGGAGTTTGCATACAACAATGCTCCCAGTGCTACAACCAGAGTTTCACTGTTCTTTGCCAATAAGGGTTATCATCCTAATGTTACTGTACACCCAGAAAGAGAATTAACATCTTCTTGAGCTAGAGACTATGTGGTGGACTTAGATGCCCTGCATACATTCCTACAAGAAGAAATGAAGGAAGCTCAGCAGAGATACCAAGGTCCAGCAGATGCTAAGAGATCTCTGCCTCTGGACTTTCAGGTTGGAGATTTGGTATACGTCAAAGCAAAGTACTTCAGGTCCACACGACCTTCAAAGAAACTCTCGGAAAAGAACCTAGGCCCATACCCCATCATCACTCGTGTTGGATCATTATCCTTCACTATCTGACTACCTGATGCTATGAAGTCCATACACCCTGTATTCCATGTCTCACAACTAGAACTGGCAACTCCGAATACTATCCCTAACCATGTCCAACCTCCACCTCCACCCATTGAAATCAATGGAGAACCAGAGTATGAAATAGAACAAATCCTAGACTCTAAAGTGGACTACCATAGGCGATGTCCACTGCAGTACCTAGTCAAGTGGGCTGGCTACAAAGGCACAGACAAAGAAATGTCCTGGCTCATAGCTACCAAATTAAGCAATGCCCCTGACTTAGTCGCAGATTTCCACAGAGCATACCCCCACAAGGATGGTCTGTTGAGCGCCATCCCACCCTGGAAATAAATGGACTTTTCGGAGTTTACTCCATTTATGCTATGAGAACTCACGCTCACTCGATTCTAAGATGGACACAATGGGAAGTATATTTCAAAAAAAAAAAAAAGAAGAAGAAGAAAGAGGAGGGGGGGGGACAGGGAAATTCAAAGTATGCTACGGACACAGATAAACTAAGAAAAAATAATGACTAAATGTCATCATCATCCATCACCCAGCTGACAAGGGAGGTCATCGCAGTCTTGAGGACCTTGAACAATTCCTCCAAAACTCCAGACAGGTCTTTGACCTCCTTTGACATCGTCTCCACTGCCGTAGTGTTCCTCTGGATCACATTGACGATTTCTCCAAGCCGATGGTCCAGGACCTCTGCCAAAGTGTCTTGACATGGAGCTTGCATGCGGGGGGCATGAGGTTTCGAGACGACCTCAACGTCCAGCATTTCATCCAGGTCTTTGTCATCGGCCAGTTCTCCAAAGTGAGCAGACTTTCTTTGTTTCCTTTTTTCTCCACCCCAGGGAGACGTCGCAGTCAATGCTGGCTTCTCAGACTCCGGCACCTTTGGGTTCAAGTCGCATTTGCTCTTTGTCTTCTGACACTGGATGCACGACTTGCTACATCCAGTGCCTGGCATGCACAGTTCTCTGGCCTTGATGCAAGCAGAGCAAGCTTTCACCTGCTCTGTGGACTTTCTGCCAACTGACACGACATGCTGAGACTGGTATGAACTTGTCAGTATGGATTTTAGAACAATAAACATTGTTATGCACCATTGAACTCTCCGCCTGCTGTGCCCAATGTGTCTCCTCCTCAAGACGCCTCTTCTCCACTTCCAACTCACAGAGTTTCTTCTCCTCAGCTGCCTTCCTCTGTGCAGCCTCCTTGGCCTTTTGATGCTCCTCGGCCTCCTTTGCTTTCCGGGCCTCCTCAGCTTTCTGGCACTCCTCTTCTTGAATTGCTGCCTGCATGGCAGCATGCTGGCGATGTTGTTGCTCATTGAATTTTGCCATCTTCATAGTTGGCAGGTCATCCAGATATTCTTGGAGCAGTTCATCATCAAGGACCTCCCAGGCAATGCCTGCAGGGTTGAGGGAAGATTTAAGTCATTGGGTGGGGGCCATAGCATTTAGGAGAATGGGAATGGGCATCTGGACTTTGACAGAACCCCATCAAGCTCTTTTTACTGTGAACTTTTCAGACTCTGACAATGTGGACTTCCAAACTCCAAAGCAACGCTTGAGCACAACAAGTGCCTCAAGGGCTTGGCCCTAAGAGGGGGATACTGTCACATCCATGATGCATGTGTAAGGTCCAGACCACAGTCTGACCATCTGAGGTGTTATTCTAGCCCTATGGGCTTCCATCGTAAAACTCCATTCCATCTCTGATTTGACTTATGATCTATTTCTGTTTCTGTTGCCATATTTAGTATGTTTCTCTCATGCTTCTAAGTGACTTGCTACACTTCCATACCCATATGCCTTACTAATTCCCATACCATCTGGCTATCCAGCAACTTCCAACTTACCTTACTAATAGCTCACTAATGTTGTTATTCATCCATACTGCATTCCAGTAGTCACTACACCCGGACATTGCATTAGACTTTTCTCTGTACTATAAAAGCCTTGTACATATGTCGTAGCACATCAGTTCGAATATCAAATAAGATACTCATCAATCTCACTCGACTCCAGACAGTCTCTGGATAGCTCCAACCTCTGGGACTTGGCAGGAAAGAAGTGTACTAAGTTGTACGCTAAAACTCTGATTACCTGGACTTTCACCCTAAGCTTCCTCTGCCCTCAGACCCTCTCAGAGACTGTTGAGAACCAGTCTTGACAACCCCTTTCAGAAGTGGGGTAACAGGATATCAGTTTTGGAGAAGACTTTGGTGAAGTCTGCATATTCTTTCAGCAACTCTGGCACCTTGGAGGGTCTGGCCTTCATCTCCAGTTGCATAGAGATCATAGTGTGATTTACAGAGGCATTCTTGACCTCATGCTCATTGGCTTCTTTCTTCTTCAGCAGTTGCTTGTCTGGGGAACCACCCCATCCAACCACCCAATGTGTTTGCCAATTTATTATTGGCATTTCCTTCTTGAGCCACAGCATCCCCAGGATCAAGTGATCCTTTTCCATTGGTCCCATGTAACAAAGAACTTGAAACTCATGAACAGGTTTAACTAGATTTTGACATTTCAGAAAGACCTTCTTGTGGACAGTATACCAGACATGACCATCAAAGGTGGTAATGTCCCATGTCTTCTGTACAGGATAGGTATGGAGTTTCATTTTGGCAACCAACTGGGCTCCAATCAGGTTTACTTCTGCACCACTGTTGATTGTGGTGGGTATCCTTGCATTTCCATAATTGAGCAGCTCCAGTGTTCCATAGATTGAACATGCACACATTTGAGATTCATCAGTGATACTATTACAGGAAACACAACAAGCAGTCAAAACATCTTTAGAGTTGGGCAATCCACATGAGGAAGATTCAGAATGCCCCTTTAAAAATCCTCCTTCTTTGAGGACTTATTTGCTGATTTCTCAACTTCTTCTTTGTCATCCACATCCACTTCCTTAACACACCTCTTCTTCAGACAGTCCTTGCTGAAGTGTCCCTCTTCAGAACAGTTAAAACAGCACACCAATCAAACATGGCTTCTGCCCTTCTCATTCTTCTGACATCTCTTGTTGTCAATGTCCATAGCATTAGGATCCCAAGCAAGACAGGAGGGATACTGGTATTGTGGGGATGGGTGAGCTTCCCCAGCTTTCCTTTTGTTAAGGATTTGTTTCTGTTCTAGCTTGCTAACCACTTGACCAGCATAGGCAATCCAATCTGAGACCATACGAGGTTCCTTGAGATCCAGAACCCAGTCATGGATCTCCTTCTTCAATCCTTGTCCAAAAAAGATAGCACTGTTGAAATTGTCATCATTGTAGCCAGTGTGATTAAAGACAGAAAGGAATTGAGATACATATTTTTCAAATGGATCTTGGCCTTGAGTCAGGGTGACAAGTTTGATCTGCACCTTATGTTCAGGATTGCTGGTTACAAAAGTAGCACAAAGGCAAGACTCGAACTGGTCCCAATCATCTTTGTATTCAAAGTGGCTGCTTCAGTCGTGTTCATTAATATAGACCTTGGTGAAAGCAGTGGCAGAACCTTCTGTCATAAAAGACAAAGTCAACCTGATCCAAAGGTGATCAGAAGTGTACATGTGCTGATTGATCTGGAGATAGCCTTTAACTTGAGTAATCCAAGTAAAGAACAACTCATGGTTGCTGTCATAGACACAAGGCTTGTTAAGATTAAACTCACATCCACCATTAGGCTTAGGATCAGCAGCATAGGCAATCATAGTTGCAGCAAATTTAGCACAAAGCTCTTCAATTTCCTTAGCAGTGGGTTCTTGGTTAAACAGTGGAGTTTGATCAGAAGAGGGCTTTGCAGCTTCCTGCCCAGATCCTGATCCTGATCCAATATTCAATCCTTTGGTAGCATGCAACATGATGTGGATAAGATTTTCTTCATCAATGTCTGGAATGTGAGTGTCTCCAACAATAGATCCTAGTTTGGACTTATCATCAAAGGTTAATGGTTCAACATCAGTTTCTGACTCTGGCTCGTTTTCTTGGTAAGCCCCCAAGATAGCTGGGTTGCAAAGGGAGGATGGAGGAGTCATGGAACAAGGTTGATTGGGATAGCAATACTCATAAGGCAAACCAGTAGGTTTATGCAGTGTATACTTGTGAGTGAGGGGTTGTGGTGGTACTCAACATTTGCCTTTGCTTAAAGAAAAAGCACTCAATGACTCAGGAGGAGGCAGCAGAGGTGGTCTTGGAGACACCTTGGGCAAACAATAAGGTGAGCTTGAAAATGTAGAGGGGTAAGTCAACAATGCTGAAAAATGGTTGGTCAATGGTTAAGGTAGCAGATGCCAGCTTGTCAATCTGAAAGACAGATAGTCCAGTGAAACAGCAGATAGCATAGAGAAGCTACAAGTTCCAATGAGTTGGCAAACCTAAAAAAGGTTAGTTCATTATAAATGGAACGATGTAAGACACTAGTCCTCCAGGCTAAAGAATAGCCAGACTAGCAAAGATGCAGTTCTGAGATGGAGAGGGGAATAGCAGTTGTCATGTCCAAAAAATGGTCACAGCTGCAAAGTGAACTTTTCACTTTTGTTATGCTGCTGGTTGCAAGAAGTGCCAAACAATGGTGCAGCAACCTATGTCAGCAGTATGACAGTACCTCGGTGCATTACCAGTTACTTTGAGCACCCTTGGCATGAACACTCATATTCCCAAAGAATGGAAATAAATGTATGTGTTTGCAAGGTAGCAAAAAGTTAGGGAGATACAGCAGTACAGTAGCTCTATATATACTGTCACTGTATAGGCAATAGAGCCTTTAGAGGAAATGTGTCCATGGCCCTCTAAGAGCAGGTGGTGAGCATGTACAGTAAGGATGGGACATGGGCACATCTGATTAAGGCAAATGGGAACAAGTCATAAGATACATACGGATCAAGTAACCAATGGGAGCAAGCACATGAAGTGGGCTCGCAATGGAATGTCAACAATGCACAGCAATGCACAGCTATAGTACAATGGGCAGTGGACACAAGAATGAGTCAGAGAAAGAAGCAGGACATGAACACATAAATGAGACAAGGGCCTGTTGAAGGGCCTGAGGCATATCCAGATAAGGTGTTGGGGTTGCACCCAATGGAAGGAAGATGACAGGTGACCGATCAAAGGTTGATCACCAAAGATAGAGTCTGGCAGGCCAGTTATGAAGTATTACCCAACATCTGATAAGGAAGGTGACTACTGAGCAGCCAACTATGATGAAGATGGCAGGACCAAAGGCACATACCCATAGCTCTAGTCCTGAAGGGGAAGGAGCCAGGTTGAGGCATAACAGACTGTAACTGAATCAACTCCTTTGCTGGCTATCCAGTCTGCCATATATGATGTGGTAAATGTGGTCCAAGACTCTGACATATTTAATAATAGGATATCTTTGAACTCATTGTCAGGGACTGGTTTCCCCATAGCTGATAGATTGTTCCACATTTGCTTAAGTTTATTGATATGTGCTGCAATATTGTCACCCTCTGGACTTTTGGCATTCAGTAATCCCCCTTTTGCTATGAGGGCAGTCTGAATGCCACATGTCTGGTGAGCCATCTTTAGATTTTCCCACATCTGAGCTGCTGTCTTGGCATGCATCATATGGTCAATCTGCTGGTCATCAATATTGGTTAATATGAGGGTTTGCATGATTAGGTCTTCTTCTTCCCATGCCACTATCTCAGCACTACTAGCAAAGTCCTCTTCCAGCTTCAGGCAACTTCCCTTGGCATACTTAAAGACCTTGTGCAAACATAGGAATTTCTGCATTCAAATTTGCCACACATGCCAATTATTATCTTTAAGCATATCTACTTTGTATGAGGAGATAGTGCTGAGGCTTCATACCCAACTGCCAGCTTCACAAGTATTGTTTGCATGTGTTGTGACATCAACAAAGTCTTTGGTGCTTCCCAACATAGTGATATGAAGTTTTTAGTTAGATAGTGATAAGTTTTGATAGAGGTTTTCTTGTTTTTATAGCATCAAGCTGGGACTCATAACCTATTAGATATGAGGCTTGATTGTGTAGTAGTTGATAAGATAATTGTTATTCTCCCTTGCCCTATTGGCTCAGGTATTTATACTGTGTGAGAATATTATTCTAGAATAATCTACCACAGTATCATATGTTCGTCTACCTTGGAGTTCTCTACACGAGATGCCGGTATCTACTCTGCGATACTAACATATAGAATCACTGATAACAACATTTGTAGGCTGCATGATCTCGAATCAGGCAAGCAAGGTTGTCGCCGCCAGTGGCAGCACTTCTCATGTTGTGACGAGCTGCCGAGGTGTTTACGTATGTTTGTACCTGGGCCGACGTAGTCGGCCTGCCAATCCCACTCCCACACGCATGGTAGGGGGATTTTACCCATGCTAATCGAGATTGCAAGTCACGGACACCGACATTGACAGCTGGAGTGAACCTGAATCTCTTCCGGGAAACACTCATTCCACAACATTAACCCTCCAAAATGCCTCGCATTCGCAAAAGTACGCGCTCTAACATCCATGCAAGTTTTCCATTCTACTAATGTGCGCGAAATATCCGCCGTCAACCACCCGCAGAGACTTCGAAGCGCGTCACCACCAACCAGCGGGAGAAAATCAAACACAAGGTCTCCGCACAGCGCAAAAAAGTGAAGAAGCAGAGCAGGAAGGACAAAGCTGCTGGGAAAGGTGAGTAGTCCATTTCTTTCCGTCCCCTGCGTTCTATATCGTGAACCTTTCTTTCGTTCCTTGCCGAGTTGTTCCGTATTTTGGCTCAGTGGCCTGGGATCCCTCGCTCCGGCTCGAGACACTGACTCATACGTTTCCCCCGCCGTCAGTACAAAAGAAGTCGAAAAAGGATCCCGGTATTCCGAACGCGTTCCCCTGCAAGGACGAGATCCTAGCAGAAATAGAACGACAACGCCGAGAAGTACGTCGTAATCCTTCTCTGTCTGAACGACGTCTCATGCATATGCTCTCCTCTGGACATTTCAATAGGCTGCAATAGAAAAGCAACGCCGAAAAGCCGAGAAACGAGCCGCTAAGGTAGGAGCAAGAGATGCAGATGAGACGCAGTCTCAAGTATCAGAAAAAGCCGGAGAAGGAGAGGAAATCATTGAAAAAGAAGAAAATGACGGACGTGGATTCGATGGGGTAATGTCCATGGAAAGGCAACCTATAGCCGTCCCCATCCCTCAAAAGTCCAAAATTGGTATTAATGGTGAATTGAAAGAGCCTGATGTATCCGTGTATCCTGGTCCGTCGACGCTCAGGGAGGTGCTGGACAAGGCGGATATTTTGGTATGTGTTTTGGACGCGCGGGATCCAGAGGCTGGGATCAGTGAGGCGTTGCTGGGAATCGCAAAAGAAAAAGGGAAAGCTGTGGTTGTTCTGGTGAACAAAGCTGGTGCGTATCGGCGATGTATGTTTGCCTTCTGTAGGACCTCACCTATCTTCAGACACCGTACCGCGGGAATCACTCGCGGCATGGTTATCATATCTACGGAAAACATACACGGCAATACCCTTTCGGGTGTCGTCCGCATTCATGCCTGCCACGTCGCCTTACGACCATTCCGCGAACAAGGCAAGAATACAACGGCCTGCGGATGATGCAACAGGGACAAAACCGATATGGGCATGGCTCAGAAAGTTCGCAGAGGAGAGGAAGCATAATGAATCAGTGGTTGCTTTTACGGGTGTCACGAACGTGAGTCTACCGTGAAATGGTCACGAGCGGCCGTGTTGCTGATGGGCCCTTGAAGTCTGGCAAATCGGCCATAATAAATTCCCTCTTAGGTGCAAGTGTACTGCCGGTATACAACCCTCATTCGTCGGAGGCTGCGAAACTACCATATACAACAACAACTGCACAAGAAATCATTGCATCAATACCTGGTAGTGGGAACTCGAAAGTGCGCTTTATTGATACGCCGGGATTGGAATTTGAGAGGGAGGAGTTTTCGGATAGTAACGAACGACAGGCCTCCCGTGCGAGAGACATCTTGTTGCGATGTAGGGGTCGGATTGAGCGGTTGAAAGACCCGATGTTTGCAGGTGAGTCGCTAGCTCCCGGCTCTTCCACGCCTTGGTTTGAATGGTATTTGCCGTATCGTTGCCTAGTGACACATATCATCTCGCGGGCAGAGATGCAGGATCTTATGCTAGCTTATAATTTGCCTGCATTCCCCAAAGGAGACACCACCGCGTTCTTGGCTGGAATGGCGCGTGTGAATGGCCTCGTGAAAACGGTAAGTACATGATTCCGTTGTCATGAAGCCTTCGGGGTCTTCGATGAGGTAAACTAATGGACGGGTCTTCTACATATAGAGAGGAGTACTTGACCACGCAGGAGCTGCACGGATTGTGCTGCGTGATTGGAATTCCGGAAAACTGGTCAGATATACGACGCCACCTGTTGTGAGTGCTAGTGGACAGCCGGCGTTGGCAACGGATGGGGATGAAGATGTACTGAACGGGCTGAGAACGCGTAAGGAACTTAGGAAGGAGGTGAAACTGGTGAGTTTAACACCCGGAAAGGTGGACAGTCGGAACGTAATACTTGACGAGGCATGGGAGGTGGAAGATGAAGGAAGCGAAGGTAGTGGTAATAGCAATGAGGACGAAGATGACGGCGTGGACGATGAATCTGGGTCCGGCGAGTCCGACGTCGAGGGCGAGGAGGATGAAGAGGACGAAGATGAGGCACCTGAGTTACTTCCCTCACCGCCGTCCCCGCCAGCTGCGAAGCGAAAACGGACGGTGTCATTTGCAGGGTTGCCTGGTAAACGGCGACGTGGGTGAATTAAACGCGTCCTACAATAGCAATACTAGTGACGTCATCAGTATGTACTCCCGACGGTCAGAAAAAACGTTGTCCATGTGCTCGTCGTGTGCCCGCCTCAGTCGATGCCAGTAAAACAAACATTCATTCAGAAGGTCCTGCGTAGACCATCGAGACGATATGCAACGACGACGACGACGACGACGACGACGGGCTCGGGCACTGCATCACCGCTGACAACTGAGCCACCCCGGACAGGCGATTACCATTCGACGAAGAAAGAGCTCGTTCGAATTGCACAAGACCTTCAGATCCAGGCTACCCAACACCACCGCTCCAAGGAGGTTTATCAGGTTAGCCTATATCCTTTTCGCTGGGTCGACTAATGTGCTTATCTTGCTTCAAAGGATCATGCGGTCTCTTCGTTTTTAGACGAACCAGCTCATCATCCCAGGGGAGCATCGTCCGAGTCATTACCCAAGACTTCGAACGGTGTTGGCCCCGATAGCATCCCCTGGCAGACAAAGAGCAGTGCGCCAGACGATTCAAGCGAGGTATTTTACACGCCCATACCTTCCCCCGCCTCCTCGCCGCCGCAGCATTGTGACCCTCAAACGCCACAGCACCTATCCCCAACAGAGACCCCCCCTCTCACACCCTTCGACTCTCCTTCATCCTCGACGGCGTCTCTGGGCTCTACCCTTCACGACTCGCCTGAACCTATGCACTACTCTACATCTTACCCGCACAAATCGTCTCCATATAACGTGACGATGGTCCCTATCAGTTCCCCCTCTCCCCTGCGACGAAAATTACCTCCAGAGCGTAAACTCACATACACAGACGAAGACTGGGCAAAAGACGTCCGCTGGCTTGTCGCTCCGCAAGTCACCAGCTCGTCTGGAAAACAGAAAAGAAAAATGAACCAGCGATCAAGTTCACTTAGCATGATCCCAGACCACAGTGCAAGATTGGCAACGAATACACCTTCTGCTAGGTACCCATACATGTCGACCCCTTCCCAACATCCACCTTCGCGCGCAGCTTCGTCCAAAGGATTGGGTCACCCTAAACCCAAGTCACCCACAGCGCGTGCCGTTATCGGCATGACCGCGTTGGTTGAGGTGGAGGAGCCTCTAGACGAGCTCAGCGGGTCGAGAGTAGCCTCACCACCTAACCTTATGAGCGCTCGCAAGCGTTCTCAGTCGCTGTCAAACTCTCCTACTCCTATTCAGGAACGACCTCCCCCTTTGCCACTATCACAATTGCCTAAACCAAGAGCAGCAAGACTAACCAGACAGCGTTCCTCCTCTTTGCCTTCTCTTGGTGTTTTTCCCGATACGGCTGCTACTGAACCCAAATTGGGCCTCTCGTCTGGATACTCTACACCATCATATTCACATCGTCGTACAGCAAGCACCGCGACGTCGCGTCCGACGAGTCCACTATCGCACTTTACCACTTCAACAACTAAATCACCCTACACCTCCGCCCCTTCAAATGCCTTAGATGCTCTTGCAGCGCATGTGTCCATGTCAGATGAACCCGATGCGCTTCCCTCCAGCGGTACGCGCGGTTTTACAAGCCTAGTGTTACCTCGAGCTGCCCCACCTATGACGCTCGAGACAAATTACACTTCCAAGCCGTCAACCAAGGGAAGACGCTCCAGTACGGTCTTGGGTGAGGCGATCGGTATCGGACTTGGTTTCGGAGACGGCGTAGATTTGACACGCTCAGGACTTGCACAGACGACAATGGCGAGCGTCGAGGTCGTGCGTGGAATTGCTGGCGAATCAACCCGTGCGGACAGAAAGGGGGGTAAGAACCGGGGCAGTGTATTTGGCGTCGGTTGGTTCGCTGGTAAGGATCATGGGGACAAAAAGGGTAAAGACAGTGAGAGTTCGCTTGGATTCACGTCACATCGTCCCCCGCCGGGATATGTTGGTGGGAACGCAGTATTGGTGCAGGTGTGGGCGGTAGGATTGGATGGAACAGATGCCAGGCTCGTGGGTATTCCTTCCCCGCGCATCTCTGTGGCTGGATCGCCTGGCATCCGCTATGGGAGAAAGGTGGCGAAGGCCTCTGAAAAGGAAAAACTTCGCACTCCCCCAGTCGGGTACATCCCTGGGCGGTCGTTCGTCGGACGAGTGCTTGAGGCAGGGTGGGAGGTACGCGAGGACATTGTCAAGCGCGGTGATTGGGTGGTCGGTCTCGCAAGCGTACAGAAGGTAATGGCGTTTCATTGCATCTAAGACTGCGGGATTTCTGATGGCTCATCTGCGTCTCATGAAGTGCGGCGCCTTAGCCGAGTTTGTCCTCGTCGATCGTCACCGCATACACCGTGTCCCACAACCACATGTTCTAAGAAGAACCCCATATTCCACAGATAACCCTGCGCTACCGCTGGCGATCGGACATGCATCCGTCAGTAGAGATGCGGTGGCTGGCCGTGGTACTTCGCTTCCATCGGGTACAGATGTCCTTACCGTGGAAGAATTGGCCCTTCTTCCCCTGAGTGGCGTTCCAGCGTATCGTGCTATTCGCACCTTCCCTCACGTCTCCGGGCCGATGGGAGCCGCACATCGCCAGGGCTTGGCCCAGAGCACTCTGCGGCCACTTGTTCCCCCTGTGGGTGATGGAGGCGTTTTTCCAGACAGTCAGGGGGGTGACGTGCCAGCAGCTCATCAAGCGAGGGATTCCCGGCCGCGGGCGCTCGTGTTGCGGGGCCATGACGGACCCGGGGCACTTGCTGTGCAAATATTAGTGCGGGAAGGTTGGTGTGTTTGGGCTCACGTACCTGTCCCATTTACGTTGCCCGGTCCTGCATTGGAAGTGACAGGTGAACTGCGAGACGAAGAGGGAGAGAAGGAGTCCGAGAGACGGCGGGCTGCCCTCAGGCGAATAGAAGAACGTCTGCGTGGGTGGGGAGTGGATGAGGTGCTTTTCGTGTCGGTCACTTCTCTCCGCCCTTCCTCGCCTGGTGGCAGGACATCCATGTCTTCCTCAACGCATTCTGTTCATGCGAGTCCCCATTCATCCTCATCCTCATCACAAAGTCTATCTCCTTCTCCATTCTCGTCGTCTTCGGGGTCGGTTCTCTCACCGCCCTCGTCCTCCTCACCTGCATCATCAGGACACCAGCAGAGCTCCGCGTCAACAGTGCCATTCCCCCTACCGTTCCTTCAGCCATATTCATACACATCTCTCCCTTTGTCTTACTACGACACCGAGCAGGGTTCGGTTGCAGCACTTCTCGCCTATCTCACACGCTGCTGCGTGCGCGTAGATGCAGTGCTCGATACTGTTGGCGGGCGAGAAGTGTGGGAAGTGGGACGGGCCCTTCTGTCACTACCCGTACAAGAGTGGGAGGTGACGAGTAACTACAGGACAGAGCAGGCGAGGGGCGAGGGGCAGGCCCAATTTACGACACTCTTAGGCGATGCCCCGGACAGAGTCGTTGCGAGTGCAGGAGACAACTTCAAGGCAGGAGTCAGGGCTCTTGGGATCGGGGGGCCGAAGGACCACCGCCAATCAAAAACCCTAGACTTGCATGATCCTTTCGATGCCTTGAGTTGTGGGGGAAGGAACGCTTATGACAGTTTCTCTCTCCCCGAGACGAAGGGCAAGATTCGGAATACGACCAAGAAGAAGATCAAACCGAGGGCCGTGAACTATTCCTGGGTCAGCCTCGCATCAGACATCGATTGGGAAGGCGGCGATGTATGCGATTCGCTTCGTGAGGTACTCAAATTAGCGGCAGATTATGGTGTCAGGCCAGCCGCTGACCAGCTGGATTTCCCTCCGTCCTTTTGCGGCACGAGCGCAAGTGGGAAAGGAAAGAAGAAGGCGGTACTTATTGGTGGTGACAACTTCGACGATGAGGCAAAGGTCGTCCCATTCGAGAACACCCCGGAGCTATTCGTAAGCGGAGGAAAGCTCGAATACGGTGGGACAGTCGTTTCCAGAATTGTCGGCTAGTCAGTGCTGTCTCGCTTTGGCGACCGGCACTTTTGTGAGCTCGACCAAAGCAAGAGACACGCAATATTTTCAGAAATCGGTCAGCCTGTTCTGTGTTTCTGTAACATTATCGTATTTGTTTGCAGCTGGGTTTGGCGATATTGGTGAGTGGACTCTTCCACTGTCTACCACTAACTGACGGGACTGGTCGACCAGAGGATAGACTTTTATTCATTCGTTATCTGCATCTACGTTCACATACCGATTCGATTGTGGTTCTCACTACAATCAAGCCCCTTATCTGCTGTAATCAAGCCAATCTCGTGGACGATCCTGGAGTATTCTTTGTTCCTTTTTTCGATTCACATCCCTTTACTCGTTTCTTCTACAACTCATCGCTATCGAGAACAGTTCTGCGCAGTGAAGGTATATGGTTCGCTTTTGATATGCACGATGTATGATATACCCTTCCAAGCACGTTACACTCATCGTAATCCGTTGTCTTGCTGGTACTTGCTTTGCCAATAGTAACATAGATGCCGGAGTAGCGGAGATGGACACCGTCTTTCGCTCACCAATACCGTCGACGGACTCGACTGAGCGTGAGTATCTGCCATTTCGTCGTAGTTGACGGTGGTACGTGCGGTGTACGGAAACGAATTAGACCCGGACAACAGGCCCGACGTCGTCGTCTGCACTTCCCTTTACTGTCGTGTTGGATGATGGGCAACGTGTTGTTTGAAGACCTGTGGTTGCTGCCACCGCCACGAGTGGGGGCGGTGCCCACCGGGTGCTCTCCCTGGCTTCCTACCCCCGATTCCACCACCCCTCCTGTACTTTGTGACCCCTATATCTACCCCTTGTGCACATTGAGTACACCGGCACTCGTAGACGGGGTTTTTAAAAGGATACGAGATACCTCAATACTATGACGTCAAAGTTTATCGGGAGGATTGGGACTGGGAACATCTGAAATTAGTGAAGTACCGCTTGAAATGGCAGTCATGGAAATGATGTAGGGAACAATTGAGGGCGAAAGACGCGTCCGCCGTATGTGCCTTCCCGACCTGTGACTGTTGTATGATGACAGCTCCTGGCAGGAACTTATGTAAACCGACAATATGCACTAGTATGCACTAGTGGACTCAGACAGCCACACAGTATACACGAATCCGTTTACAATAGGGGTCTTTATACTTGGCGCCCATGTCCCCTCCGTTGAACTTTACTTCGAAGGCACTAGCCAGAATTTACCTAGGTTCAAGTTAGAACATCCATCCTAGATGTACTGTACACTGATCAAATCTCTTGCTGCTTAATAGAGACGTCGAGTAACTTCTCCGACTCCTCCCCTGTAAACTGCGGCTCCCGTTCACATTGAAGTCAAGACGTCCATTCGACACAACCAAAATTGTCAGACCCAGCAGATTGTATAGCCTTGCCTATGACGCAAAATGTCAGTTCTGTGTTCTGTTAAACAAGAACTGAAGACATTTCCACTCACCCGCAAACTGGTAATAAAACAAGCAGGGCGGACAGTGAGATCGGAGCGCTAGAGACACACGAAGTAGACTCACCACAGCAACCTTTGTCGCTGCAATGCCGCTGTAGAATAAAATGGCAAGAAATTTATTGGGCCACCCAGGGATCGAGATATTGTTCCTAGCCAAAAATCTGGAAGAGCCCGTATAGCCACTGTATGCCAAGTAGCCAGTTGATAACCCCGACCACTCATCTACGAATGAGTTACAGGAAATGTAGATCATCAACCCACTACTCCCGGGTTCAATGCGAACCACTTGTACGTACGAACACTCGAGCCCTCGGCAATAGGACTGCTGGAACTGCCGTCTCCTAACTCTGTGATCCTGATCACCTTGGACGAGGAGAACTCGGTTTGAGCTTGCACGGCACGCGGTCGCGGTGGGAGCTCAACCTCATCGTTACCGGTTTCAAATAGGTGCCTGGCAATGACTTCATCAGTGGGCCCTGCCGGAGAGCGACCCTCGAGACTAGCAAGAGCTGATGTGAGTTGGGCCACGAAGTCCTCATTTGATATAGGGAAGGACTTGTCAATACCAACGGTGATAGACATGGTTGGTGGTAGTGACTGCTAGGTTGTGAGCAAGCGAGAGCTGTAATGTGCTGCAAGATCAGACATGACTACTGGAGGTTCATATAATAGGAGAGGGCATGGACCGGGATAAGAAAGGAAACTACTGGCAGTGCAATAAGGAAATGAAAAAGCAGTGGGAGATAAGCAAGATAGGGATGGAAGTAGTCTCATACCCGGCTAGTGTTTTGTTGGGCCCCGGCCTCGGGCCCCAGGCCGGGCCGGGCTGAGCTCTACAAGGCCGAGCCCTTAGGTTGGCTTGGAGGGAGCTCACAGGTCAACGCGGTCTCTCTTTGGTGACCAGCACTGTTGTGAGCTCGACCAAAACAAGAGATGCACGCGTAACATCCTTTGAAATCGGTCAGGTTCTGTGTTTCTGTAACATTATCGTGTTGGTTTGCCGCTGAGTTTGGCGATTTGGTGAGTGAACTCTTCAAACTGCCTACTACTGACTGACGGACCTGACTGACAGGAGGATAGACCTTTTTCATTCGTTATAAATGCTCATACACCTATTTGATTGTGGTTCTCACCAGAGTGAAGCCTTTTGTCTGCTGCAATCACGCCAATCCCCCGAACGGTTTCGCATCCCTTTATTCGTTTCTTCCGCAATTCATCGCTATTGAGAACAGTTTTGCACGACGAAAGTACATGAGTCGTTCTTGATATATACGATATATGATATACCCTTCTAAGCACGTTACACTCATCATAATTCGTTGTTTTGCCGGTACTTGCTCTGCAATAGTAGCATAGATGCGAGAGGGAACATATGCGGTGCATTCATATCGTCACCCCAAGGTTCATTGCAAACCAGATGAAGAGGAAGTTGTATTCGCCCGGGTTGTACACAGAAAGGAAGAAATATCAAAAGCACGAGATAATATAGTGCTAGATATTCGGAGGTCCCACAGAGTTCGGTATCTTCAACCTTGTTGGTCCAACGTGACTCCACAGCTTGCCAAGTTAAACGCCAAGCAACGTGGCCATGGCCAACAGCCCCCTCGCTGCCGAATATCGAAACGGAGCCTAATTGCCATCGGCAGACCAGCGTGATCCGCCAACATACAACACAAAAAAAGGGCGTACCATCGAGGTTTTCAGTCGCCAAGCTGTGAACACAGTAAACAAGCCTTGCGTGAGGGCATCCATAGCGCCCAACGAGCTCATGTATCTTTCCCTTATCGTGTAAACTTGCGCACGTTCTCGATCTTGCTAGTTCATCTGAGTGTTGGCATGTAAAATCCACGTTTCGCTCTTCCAAGACGTCTTCCTGACGGGCGTCACGCCACCTTCTACGTCATTTCACGACCAGGGGGCTTGCCATCCTTGTTACATTGGATGTTCGCCAGCCTTCACGCTTGCATTACCGACAACTCGTTAGCTTGCCAGGGAGTCTTCAACACTTGGTAGAGTAACACAAAATAACAGCGACACGAAATTGGGGGACGGAACGGAATACAAGCAACAGTCGATCACGAAAAAATACTTGAGACTTGAATTTTGTGTATATCGAAGAGGAGTCGCTCGCATCTTCAAGACAAACAACGGAAGAAATTTGCAACACTTGAAGGCTGCTTCCACTCGGCCGTCATGAACCATATTTTAATCTTTGAGTTGCACCTCTTGCCCTTGCCACAATCTGACCGAAGCTTGTACACTCGACAAGCGAGGCCAACGTGATCCTATGCTTCACCAACGGCCACCATTTTCCTGGTTGGAAGAGCTAGAAGCTCCATTACCAGACGGGCCATCATAATCTTTGCGAGGGCTGCTACCCCTGGGAGGGCTCTTCGAGTAGCTTCGGCGTCTCCTATAATCAGGTGAGTAACGTCCACTACGTGGTGCGGGACTGCGACGGTCACGCCAATCGCGATTGTCGCGACCGTAAGGGTCCCGGTGGCCGTCGCGGTCATAGCGACGGTAATCACGGTCGCGGTACGACTCGCGGTAAGAATCACGGTATGAGTCACGCCCAGAATAAGTGTCCCTGAAAGAGCGGCGATGGCCCATGTATTCACCAGGAGTCGGCGCATGAGGACGATCGGTAATTGAGTAGTCCACGCGAATACGGCGACCGTTCAATTCCTATTATGAACGGTGAGGATTAGGGGGTCACACGTCAAAGACAGACTGACGACTCCGTTAAGTTCCTGAATGCAGCGTGTCGCTTCCTCCGTGCTGCCCATCTTGATGAAACCAAATCCACGGGAACGATCAGACTGCGGGACATGTGGTTGAGGGTCGGACTGGCCAGGCGTTTGTTGGAGTAACCTCACCCTCTGGTCATACACGATGGTAACTTTTTCGACTCTTCCAAAGCGACTGAACTCATCATCCAAGTCGCGTTCTTGCGTTCGGATACTGAGGCCAAACACGCCTAACACCGCTGAGGGTTCGGGCGCCTGAGGGAGAATGAATGATACTTCATTGCAGAGGTCAAATAACAACATACAATTGGGGCATGCGGGGGGCGCCTAGGAGGGGGAGACTTGCGACGGTAGGGGCTCTTATAGCCATTGCTGCGTGCCGCTGGGCTGCGAGAACGAGAGCGACCGCGTGGGGGTGGGGGATCGCGGTCACGAGCGTCAGATGCCGGAGGCGGGGCATTGTAGGCATCCGAGTAGGGGTCAAGAGGAGGGGCAGCAGGATCCTCGTACTGAGACTAGGAGCAACGTCAACTTCCTACTGTTGGCTAAGTAGGGGGAAACTAACTCACCATGGCTGTTCGAGTTGAAAGAACAAGTTTGTGCCTGTTTGGCCTTTAGCAGGCTGGAAATTCAAGCCCCGCCGGTTCAAACCTTAATTTGTGATACTGTACAGTTTGCCAAGCCTCCGCATCACAGACGAAGCAGGCCAACACGGTACGCAGCAGACATCGGCAAGACCAAAATGGTGAGCTCGTTGTTGTCGTTGGTGACGTCCAATTCTCATTTTTCTTGATTTTTGTGGGGGGCGCTGCGTAGGGTATCGATCTCAAGAATCACCACGTGAAGAAATCCCAGCGTACCGCACCCAAGAGCGAGGATCCTTACCTCCTCCTTCTCGTCAAGGTATATTGCCCGAGTATGTGCTCGAAAGCGTATATCTTACCCTTTTCAAGCTCTACCGTTTCTTGGCGCGCCGTACCGACTCGAATTTCAACAAGGTTAAGATGCTGTTCTATGAACGCATTCGACAGTTTGACTCAAGGACGCCCCCCTTATGACAGGTTATCCTCCACCGACTTTTCCTATCGAAGGTCAACAGACCCCCGATTTCGCTCTCGAGAATCACTAAGGAGACCGCCAATGCACCGGATCTGGACTCCAAAATTATTGTCACAGTATCCACCGTCACGGACGACGTGCGTCTCACGGAAGTACCCAAATTGACGATCGCTGCTCTGCGTTTTACCCGTGCCGCCAAGGACCGCATCCTCAAGGCTGGTGGTGAAGTGTTGACCCTTGACCAGCTGGCACTACGCGCACCGACGGGTTCCAACACAATCCTCTTGAGGGGCAAGAAGAACACGCGTGAAGCTGTCAAACACTTTGGCATGGGGCCTCACAAACACAAGAAGCCCTACACTATTTCCAAAGGCCGCAAAGTACGTGCTTTTGTGATAGGTCTATTCTCGCAAGTGCTTAGACGGTTTGTAGTTCGAGCGCGCCCGTGGTCGCCGAAAGTCTCGTGGTTTCAAGGTATAAGAAGTTTAAAACCGACGTGGGGTCGGGCGGAGAGCACGCTTCGTCGAGTTCCGTCATATGCACTATGGGTATTTCTACAAAACGTTGTCATCCACCATATTCCTTTGCACTCGTACGCCTCATTTATGCATATGTCTACTCAAACATGGGAACATGTTCCTCACCGAATCCCGTGAATAATTGAATGCCAGGAATTTCGGTTGTTTTTTTGGCGAGTTGAGGACGGCATGGTTTCTTAGGTACTGGGTCGGGTTCCGTCGGGAGTTAGGGTATACTCGAAAGAGTCTCCATCTCACCCATCTTGCATATTTTTCGAATTACGATGACTAGTGTTTGACTCTCTTTCCGGGCTGAAAGCCCGTTAGTAAGATAATCCTCCGGCATCAGGAATGACTTACAGATACAACCTCGCCGACATCCATGTCATCCCACTCGCGCTTCAAACTGGGTGAGTCTATTTGCATAGTATCATCCTTCTCTCCTTGCGTGTTCGGGGAATATAGCTCAGGGACGCGCCAAGTCAGGATCTTGGAATCCTCGCCACCAGTCACAAGGACATCGTGCTGGGTTCCGCAATCAGATTTTCAGTGGAACAAGTAGGTGAAAATGTATACTGACATCCTCGTCCCACAGTATTGAGCGCACAATACCGATGTGACCACCTGTCCAAACGGAATGAATTGTCCAGGGAGCTGCGGGCTGTGATAAGTTACTATTCGTGATCAAGGCTGCATCTCCTCTGCGAGAGCAACTTAAACTGATGTTAAACGTGCCGATACGAAAAGGACACACTCATTAGATCCTACGAATACTGCGAGCCCACTTTCTGCCTTTTGCGTACAATGACAATTGATGAGATAGTCAGTGACCCACGTCTGCCCATGGTCATGCAAAGATGGATGGCGGATATCTGCATCTTGTAAACGGTCTAGCTGGATAGACGTGGCCGAACATGTGAGACACAGACCAAGAATATAAATCACTCATACCTCGCCCGACCAGTATCCGAACGTCTCCATGTCGCTGGCCGTCCAGAAATGTGGTTTCTTGGAGTCACCGTGTGCCCACCCGCCTTGAGAGATGCTACATCCCCAGTTTCCGACGTATGTTACAGCCTCATCTTCATCCAATTCATGGGCGTTAGATAGTGAAATCAAACCGTCCGACGAGGCAGAAAAAAGGAGGTTAGGTGTCTTCCCAAAGTGCACGGCCGTGATATCGTCGGAGTGAGTGGATCCATGACTACGCAGTGGTGCCGCTGGGTTGCGGGGGTCCCTTTCAAGGGTTCACGATTAAAACTTTTATAGAATGTACGACAAACCGAATGCTTACTCACCAATAAAGGATGAAGGCATCCTCGTTCTGGAGGGCAGTTCCAGCAGCCACCAGAAAACCATCGCTAGATGCATCACAACAGAGAAGTGGACGTCTGCCAGCAGCCATCACTAACAGATTATCATATCTTACAGTTGTAAAACGACGGTGCTTTCATACAAGGAAGATACGCGAACATACTCTGGATGCTGACCATTCCCGACCTCTCGTCCCATGCTTTCACGCAGCCGTCTCTGCCAGATGACAGTAGCGTACTCTGAGTAGATCCTCCAAGTAAGGAGATGGTGCGTAGATATGTTGTTGCTTCTTCATGACCAGGAAGGATCTGTACGGCTCGTAGTCCTATTTTATCAAGGAGGGTGATCTTGTTCGACGGTGACGATGCAGATGCAACATAAAAGTTGCCTAACGATGTCAGCGAGAGCACGTAGTTTGAATCCGGTAGAGATGTGGTGCTCAGAGGCCTGTCGATCGACTTCAACGACGGCGAGCGAAGAAGCGACATTTGTAGAAGATCGAGGGAGAATTTCCTAATGTGGATATGTTTTTGAGGGTGTATTACATAATCAGATAATACCCGTCAAGGCATTTCCTTGGAGACCCTTTCCTCAGCTTTTCCCATCTTTGACTTCTTTTCAATCCACGTCGTTGCTGCGGTACTCGCCCGACGAAAAACCTTTACGCTCGTTTAACACCACCACGCTCTTTTCCTTGCTCGTTCACGCTCGACGAGATCCTTTCTAGCCTTTGCGAAATCAATCAATCCCGGAGCAAACACTAGCCGAATCAGCCATGCCTTCCCGTGGTATGTGGGATCACTTTGAGCGCAAGTAGAACGGGTTTTGAATACGGCATTTATAGCTCTCCGTGCCCACCGTTTGCCCCAGCGCCTCGATTACAACCTGGTCCCGGCGCCAATTGGTGAGCACCGCCTGTTTGACTACGGGGATCCCCCCTCATGCCCTTCCAGATATTTCCCTTACGCAGGTGACCGAGAAGTCCCCCTTACCGGCTATCATCGTCACTCCATCCTCTCCGTCCGTCGATACGCCTCAATTTTACATCGCATTCTTAGACGCTCCCAAGCCTTCCTTGCGCGAGCGCATCTTGCAGTATTCGCCTTTTCAGTCCAAGTTTCCGACCAAGGCTAAGACAGCGATCGTCTTGATACTGCTTCTGTTCGTTATCATTAGTCACTTGTTCTTCCACCTCGCAAGCCACCGCCCGCACTTTGCCTTTTACAAGTCATCGGATCTTTCCTCCTTCCGATCGGACGCGCACGGGCTGGATGGCTCGTCCTGGGATCTCATGCCTTTCGATTTTCAAACCCTGTGGGATATGTCTTCTGTGCACGAGGGAGCGAGGGATGGCATAGTCGCAGATCTGTCTCACGCTATTCAAAGGTGATGAGTGGCCGTCGTGTCTAGGTTACAATACTGCTCGGTACATACTCTAGATGCAGAGACCCCTCCGTTTAGGCCCGAAACTCGTCTACTCTTTTGAATCCGTTATATCGTTAGCGAAACAATCTCCCATGTCATGTTAAGACCAGAATATGTTTCTACTAGGTGTTGTTATATACCACTGAACGCTTGTTTATTTTATTTTATTTCCGGTGCCATGTATATTCTGTCATGGGATCAAAATCAACGTTCCTGTCCCTGACAGGTCATCGATGGTTGCCCCTTCATGCGAGGCTGCTGTGCCTCGATTGCTGTGCCTCCGATGCTTACCTTCTCTACGGTGATGATGTAGGGCATGAATACATCTGAGGCTGAGGTGACAGCATCGTCAACATGCACTGTTTAGTTGCCGTGGGAGATGGGCCGGTGATTACCATATTTGGTGTTGGTGGGGTCTACTGAAGACGAAAACTGAAGCCTTTGCTCTTTTCTTGCCATCTCGATGGACGCGTTACTCGTCCCGCTGGCAACTACGCTTGGGGCTTCGGTCGACCAGATCAAGGCAAGTACCACCCCTCCCTCTCAAAAACGCGCGGACCGAGAACTGAGAATGCCAATGCTCTATACTGCAACAGCTTATTTTTTGTCTACTGGTTGCATACCCACTCGGAAGTGTCTTCATTCGGATTCCAGCGTCTCAGCCTAGCCTCAGGCATCTCTTTAATATACTCGTTTCGGCATTTTTCTTTATACCAGTCCTTAACCTTCCATGGGGGTTCACCCAGTTACTGGCGAGCGTCCTTGGGACGTACTTGATCGCTGCAAACGTCAAAGGACCCATGATGCCGTGGATAGTGTTTGCGTGAGTCGTCACCGCGTCCTCTCCTTTGTCTTGTTGTCTGACCGCAATTTTGCCTCACAGCTTCGCTATGGGACACCTCACCATCAAGTACGTGCCAGTTCCAAACTATAGAGGAATGTGTAGTCAACACGGTGCAAATCGAATAGTCATGTGATACGTGCACTTTATGAGCTGAGTTACGAGACTTTCGAGATTACTGGACCACAGATGGTCCTCACGATGAAATTGACGACGTTTGCATGGAACGTCTGGGACGGACGACGACCTGCAGAGGCGAGTATACGTACCTGTTACTTGTTCTCGAAGGGACGTTTCTCAAGAAGCTATGTAACAGGACCTGGACAAATGGCAGATCCAGAAGCGTGTCGTTAAATACCCATCCTTACTCGAGTTCCTTGGATTTTCGTACGTCCTGCCGCGTCAGGCACACGATTACTTCGTCTTCTAATAACGCGCGCGCGTCAGGTTTTACTTTCCGGGCTTGTTGGTCGGGCCATACATAGACTACGCTTCGTACTCGTCGTTGATCGACGGGTCTCTTTTCAAATCAGCAAACCCTGAACCCAAGAAAGGTCCAAGAAGAGCCATCCCTACCGGCAGGAAACGTGTCGCGTATCGTAAGATGCTCGTTGGGCTTCTCTTTTTAGGCATCTTTGTAGTGTTGGGTCCAAAGTTCCATTTCGGAACCGCCCTCACCCCTTGGTTCTTGAGTCAAGATCTCTTGAGGCGGTGAGTAACTCGGTGCCTGTTTCCGCTGGGATGTCCGTGTTTCTAAAATTTCCAACAAGGATCGTCATCTTCCAATTCTGTGGGTTCACCGAACGAAGCAAGTATTACGCTATATGGACGTTGACCGAGGTACGGCAGAGCCATCCGCAATAACCTCCCATTCTCACTCAGTGTACTTAACAGGGAGCCAGTATCCTGACTGGTCATGGGTTCACTGGATATAGCCCATCAGGAGAGTCGCTTTGGGATGGAGCGGCTAACGTCAGAATCCAAACCATCGAGTTCCCTCCCAATTTCAAGGTTTTGCTCGATTCGTGGAACATCAACACGAACATCTGGCTGAGAGAGTGCATCTACAAACGTGTCACTCCCAAGGGCAAGAAGCCCGGTTTCAGAAGCAGTATGTTGACATTCCTGACCAGTGCTTTCTGGGTAAGTGCTTTTGAATGCTGCTCGTTCGTGACGATTGAACTGTTCCCCAGCACGGTATCGCACCCGGCTACTACTTGACCTTCGTCTTTGGTGGCTTCATCACTGCTGCCGCACGTCTGTGCCGCTCCGGATTCCGTCCTCTCGTTCTTCCGTCACCAGGAGCTCCGTCAACGGCAGTTAAACACTTATACGACCTCGCTGGCACGTTGGCGTCCATCCTACTACTCAACTATGTTGCCGCCCCATTCATGCTCCTCACACTGACGGATTCCTTGGAGGCGTGGCGTCGTCTACATTGGTACGGCTTTTGGATGGTCGGCTCTGCGCTCGTATTCTTCTATTCTGGAGGATCCAAGTATTTGCAGAAATTGCAGAAGAAACATGCGAAACCCGCTGTGGTGGCTGAAGCAAACAAGTTGCCACAAACGCCTGGGCCTCTGGTTGTCCCGCCTTTGGAGGGAGCGGTGCAGGACTTGGTAGTCAAATCCTGAGGCTTAGATAAAGGAGAGTAATTGTCTTCCCCGTCGCTTGTCTCTTGTTAAGGATAGATTATAATGGCACCTCATCTTGATGATCACGAACTGGGTCTGGTTTCAAATTTCACAGACTGTTCGTTTCATGCACATCATGCCAAGCACATCAAGTACCGAGAAGTGTTGATCCCCAAACTCCATTGCTGTGTAGAAACTTTGCACTGTCCCGGCGCTGTCCTATCGCAGCGCTCGCTGAATGTTGAATATATTGAATGACGGCAAGCGTAGTTGACGTGTGACAACAAACACGCAATATAAGTATATGTGTGATGGCGTACATACAAACAGAAAGTGGTAACTAAGACTACACGGCAAAATTGCACACGACCAGCTCGAACGCAGGTCGTGTGCACACATATCCATCAGGCGCAACGGTCGGTCCGTGACCGAACCGGAATGGGGAAAGAGGTGACACCGATTGGCTGGGATAGCTCCGAGAATCCGAGAAAGAGCATGTCTCCGTGAAGTCTCCACGAACCGTATGACATGCAGGGCGTGAACAAAAATCGGAGAGATCCGGAAGCGGCCGTGTGAGGGATCGTCTTCAAGGGCTGTGTATGTAGGTATGAGCTGTCAGTTTGTGGAGACGGACATTAAATGGCCGCGAGAGGAGGCCTGGGGACGCCGAACACATCGGAGGAAGAGTGGGCTCGACATGACATGCTCCGATCCGTACTAGAATAAGAAGCAAGGAGTGGATAAGGGAAGACCAGTTTGTCTAATAGACGTATATATATAAAAAGGACGATGGAAAGTGGGGAGTAAGTATCCCCGTGGAGAAACGACTGCCGACTCCGGGTCGTCGTCCGTGGGGTTCTCTGTCAAAAAAGAAAAAAGAAAAAGACCTGATTTCACGGAAAGGTAACATATAAATTAATAGGGGGAGCGAGATATATGTAGTCAGTCTCTAGGGGAGATGAGGACAGGATCACCGTTGCCACGCGGGAGTGCCCATGGCAAATGGGGAATGCGCGTTGGGTCGACCAGCGAGCGCAAAGAAGTTACCCGCACCAGGTGCTGTGGAGAGGGGCTGCTGTGCAGTCTGGGACGCCTGGATATAGAACGGATCCGTGGTTGTAAAGAGTGATGAAGGAGGACACGAGGGATCCACGGACGTGGTCGTTTGATGTGAATTGGGAATGGAAAGGGCGTTTAAAGCGTCTTTGCTTTGGTAGGATGACGACCAGGTGTATGAATTGGAACGGGAGTGTGCGCCGCCCGGGGAGGAGCATGCAGGTGCGTCCGAGGGTGTCACCATTGCCTCCACGAGGCGCGCGTCTTCTTCGTCTGCGTCGTCCATCTCTACTAGTACGGTATCCTCGAGGCATTGTTGCATTTTTATCGAGGAGATACTCGATCTGCGCGAATGGGAAGCATATTCCTGAACGGGGAGCGGCCATATGAAGGCCGAGGAGGAGGGAGTGCGAGATGTGGGCGTGGTGCAGTGCTGGACATGACCGGGGTCACGTCTAGGCACGCTAACGTTGGGGTGAGAACCAGAGACGTGTTGGTGCTGGAAGTGGGGTGAAGAAGAGGAGAACTGGTGGACAAGGAGTGTCTGTGCGAGCTGTGCCTGTGTGGGTGCATGTGAATGAGGGGAGATAAGAACATTCAGGGGGAGAGCGAGGACTGGAAACACACCTGAAGTGCAGCGAGTTCGAGAGCTTCCTGGCCGATGTGATTAGAAGAGAGTGAAGCGACGAGGTCGTCGACGGAGATGCTCATGGTCAATGCTTTGAGGGGGTGCCTGCGTGTCAGTCGGTGCTTAAGGCCAAGCCAGTGTGGGGCAAAACTCCCAAATATCATTATATAACCGCACCCCGGCCAATGAGGTAAACATGTGCCCCCTCTTCACTTCATCATATCGGCCCGTGCAACCGCCACCACACGACCCTATTCGCCACTTCCCCTATCACACAGCGGACTCGTTCTTCTAATACAGCCGGCGACTGCAGCCTCAGATACGGTACACTGACAGAGCAACACGACAAAGGCATGCAGGAAAGACGGTACAGCTTGGCCCGAAGTGCACCGGCATCAACTCAGGGTCGACCCGCAGGTTCACTCTCCGATGGCGCCACACATTCCCACTTTGAGACACCTCCGAGGATTCGACAAGAAAACAAAAAAGAGTGCTGATGCTAACCTAGTGCTCTACATGAAACTGGGGATTGCTACATCCTGTCCTAATATGCTGCTCAAGGCACGGGTCAATGGTCATCGGAAAAAAAAAATTGTGTGGAAGCTATACACCGCGAGGCCGGGGTAATATGAGATTATATGGGGCATGCATGCATGCGTGATTATGGCACGTCTGCGTCCTACTTCATCTGTCTCGTCCTAGCCAGTCCACCTTGGCAAGGACACATTAGAAGAGATCCTCAAGCGTCATTTGTTTTACGATATCCTGCTCGGACGTTCAGACGACCACCCGCAACGTCCGCGGACGACAGTACACACCGTATTCGAAACCATCTGGGCAAACTCTTCAAAACTGAGTTTGCCGTCCTGATCGCGATCACCCTCCATGATCGTCTTATCCACGATTTGTTGGAGCTGTTGGTCCTGTCATTCAATCCATGCATAAGACACGATGACGATCGTAGTCGCGTCATAACGGCGCGGTTCTTATGCAAGATAACACACTTTAAGATTATTGCCGACCATCATCTTCAACACGAGGAACAGTTCCCCGTTCGAGATAAACCCGTCTCGGTCGACATCGTATACTTTGAAGGCAACTACAATCGAACGGAATTAACACGGAGCGGGAAAGAAGAAACGGAATGGAGAAAAGAAGACGTGACATACATCGTAGCTTCTCTTCTCGGCCACCGCGGCTACTAAATGCACTAAGACCGCCAACGAATTCCTGGAAATCGACCGTGCCACCACCACTGAACAAGGCACGTCATAGGTAGTTTATTTCAAATTTTGACAATACGGGGTAAGTGTACCGCATGGTCACAACACAGGGAAGACGGAAGACTCAGTTCAGATGCAAGGAATCAGTACATGTGAAACACGCACTCCTCGTCGAATATAGCAATCATCCGGGAGGCAAGCGGGTTGGACGCTATTTGAGGTATCTGGAGAAACTCTTCCCTATCTATCGAACCTGAGCCATCGCTGGGCAATATCGTCAACATCACAAGTCATCGTCGCGAGTTCCGGAGTTCCGGCGCGAATATAACTGAACGAGGACCCACCTGTCGAGTTTCATGAAGCGCTTTTTGAGCCTCTCCAGTTCGGCGGACGTAACTGGCCACAAGGGCGTCAGTACGAGTCGTTTCTGCACGGTTTATCGGTCATCGCTCGTCGTTTTGCGAATCGAGGGCGCCCATCTTTCAATCAGGACGCTCCTTCTTTTCACTCCGAACCAGCACCGCTGACCAAGGGAAAGAGCGATACCAGCCCTGGACGATACGATGGCCCATGGAAAAGAAACCAAGTCTGAGATGGGAGACGTACAGTTGGACCGCTTTTGCATGTCCTCCATAAATTGCGACGCTATATCGTGGAAAGAGGTTCGTGAAGACGAAGGATAGGTAGAGAGTGAGAGCGATACGAACGTGTTTGACCCATGGTGGAGACTAAGGACTGTTCTCCAGTCTGCGATTACTGCTCAAAGGCTAGAGTGATGGACGCGATCTGGCACAGTAAGAGGTTGTGAGAAACGATGCACCGGCTGTCGTATCCCGAAGAAGAGGTTTTGGTTCGGTGGGGAGTGTCAGCTGAGTTCGATCGATCGAGAGATGTGCTTGACCCGCTGAGAGCGCCTCGACAACTACAGCTTGGACGATTGGCGTGGGAAATATACCTCCGGCCACCATCATCACGAGTGTCATCGGGCGACAACGAACGAACGACGGCGGCGGCGTTGGGACGACATGAACACTGTAAGGATGGTCAACTACTAACACTGCATACAAATATCCCAAAGGTGCTACATATAACCACCACCCACGTCGGCAGATGGAAATGTTCTGCGTAGAACTTCGAATGGGGGAGTATTAGCCTTTTCAAGGACCGATACACACGTTTGTACTATGGCGGCACCTCTACCTTGAAATTTTGGGATCGTCTCAATTCCGTGTATATCGCTGACGCCGCAGCCCCATATTATGAGCTAATACGGATCAGGTATGTCCTCACAGAAGTAATAAAACTAGGCGTAATCCCTATCACGATGTCACAGGACTGGCTAGTTGAGCTACACTGATGTCGCAATGGCAACACGATTACTCTCCGCTACGTCATCTTCATACCATTCAGGCGCCGTTTGTCCCCTGTATGGTCTATTCGCTGCGCATCAGGTGTGAGTATTACCCATCGGGCCAGCTTGGGTTCGCGTCTCTCGCTTGGTAGGTGAACTCCGCAGCGATGGCTGCGCAAGGGGTCCACCTTTGGTTCTGCACAAGATGACTGTTACTCCGGGCTCCAAAGCTGGCATTTCCCCAGTGGGCCTACCCGGGATGTTTGGGCAGCTGACTCGGAAGGTCCAAGCTAACCATAGTTCTTGCAATCAAAAGCTCAAGATCGACATCGCCGTTCGTGGTAAGACTCCATTCCAAACAAGTTCCGGCCGATTCCAGCTGGGTCCGTCACCGTTAGAACTTGGTGGATTTGTGCAACAAGAGGTACCAATGGCCGATTTCCGTAGGTAAATTATGCCCCAGGCACACCTTAACATGGTGGTGCAGGGGTGGTGCGCTTCGTATTTCTGCCCCGTTCCTGACACCAAGCATTCAGATTCGGAGGACCTCGGATGCTTCGTGAAATTCACGGGGGTAGCTGCGTAATACTTCAGCACTATGGTGCTCGTATGCATACGCCTTCAATTGGTTGGCTGTTCTAGCAGGCTAGTGTACGTAGGAGTACTTTACAACAGGCTCTGTGTAGTTACATGTCAATGAGGAGTGTATACCGAATGGAAAATATGGTAATCCATGTCGTCGAGATTCCAGCATCCAAAAATGCTAGGCGGGGTATCGTCATCTGGGAAGAAGACGTTACATTGCTGGCGGTTTGCATAAACGGGAGACTGACTAGTCGTAACCTCTGTTCGTCTGGCCGTAACTACAGAGCTGGTGCCAAGCCTCGTCCATCTGCAATCGCAGTTGCCTATACTCGAGTTCCAACTCCGAGGAATTTCCACCCTCCTCATCCATCTTGCGAAATATGGATAGTTGTCTTTCTGCAAGTGTTTCCAAATTCTTGACCAGTGCCAGGCGAGAGCTTTCCCGATCAGTGTTCTGGCTCGACATTGATCTTCGGCGTTGTCCTCCACGATTCCGTAGGACTTCACGGACAAGATCTCTGGCCGTTTCTACGTTGTCCATATATTTCGATATCACATTCCAGAAGTCCATGGACTTGAGCTCGGCCAGCCTGTTGTCACCTAGAGCTTCGTCCACTTCGTTCCACATTGTGAGGGTCAGAGTGGTCTTGGACAATGCCGCACCAAAGCCTCCACATGTCTCCCCAAAGACACATAGAGCCCTCACTGGATTTCCGGGTATCCGATTATCCGATATTCTGTGGAAGTAGAGTATCCCGGCGACAACGAGACCCCGCTTCTTCCTGATGCGGAAACGGGGGCCAAACAGAGGTTATCGTGTGTGATTTTACGGAGATATTTTGGGAAACTTACAGCGTGCGGAACCACCTAGTAAACATGCGCAGAACCTCAGAATCATCTTTCAAGGTATTACCGAGTCCCGGCGTGTCGACCAAGACGATTTTCTGGCCACTTTCCTCGTCCGTATATTTGACCACCAAAATTTTGGATGTCTTGGAGACTAGGTCGTGACCCACGATAGTGTCCTCAAAGCCACTTGCACGACTAACAAACTAGCACAATATTAAATGTGAGGTTAGAGCTTCGTGAGCTTCGAAGGCTTACAGAACTTTTTCCAGAGCCCGTGGGTCCCACCACTCTGTTATTAGCGTGTAGTGAGCAAGAGAATCGGGTATTTGGGACTGACTCACAAGATGATGATATCTTTTGAATCCAGCTCCTTGAGACTCACACTGCGAGCAGAGCTTTTCGGCATCGTTACCTGTCAAGCTGTAGTAGGTGCAATTATGTGAAATACGGTGGAGGAGACAAGTTGGCGCACTCTCGTAGAGACACGAGGACTACTAGCACTAAGGGGTAGTTATATGTGGCGACAATGCGTTGGTCGCGTCAGGACAGAGAAGGCCATCATCAAACACCGTTAGTAATGCCCCGAAAACACGCGCTTGGGCATCATTCTGGGTTGCATCGGCTCATTCATTCAGGTTGGCCTCCAATCGGTCACCGGCGCCATCCAGGAGCAAGATCACTCAGACGTGATACTCACACGGAGGCCGATACTCTCAGATGCACAAAGGCGGACGATTTATGCGTGTACAGGGCTGTGACGCGCAGCGTTCGTTCGCTCTGCTCATTCCATGAGAGAGGAAGAGACGTCGACGCCATGGGTAGCAGAGTATCGGGAAATCATTGACCAAGTCAGTGACTGGAGAGAAGCTGGATGACAGGATCGCACTATTTTCCAGAGTGGGTGCTCGACCTCATGCCCAGTTCTACCGCATGGGTATGCGCCTCATGTTCTCATTCTATGACATTACGCAGCGCCAAAATCATTCATTACCGAGGACACCCGCGAGCTCTAAGTACACTCTGGGAAGGTAGTGCTCACAGCTATCCTCACCACACTTTCAAAGCTTCACTTCTGTCAAGTGGAGGGACTGCGAGATCTCATCGAAGCTGAGACGAAGGCACAGAGGAAGATTGCTGTCTATAGGGTAAAGGTAAGTATTTGTCGCGTCTTTCCTAATCTCACCTGCACTCATTGTGCGTTATTCCTGGCTTAGAGGTGGGTGGCAGGTGCTATGATGATAGGATGTACAGAAGGCGAAGTCTGAGTCGCTGCGAGCTAAAATACGGGATTGTCTGATGTACGTTGAAGGATTCATCGACTTCGGAGAGGTCGTGGATGAGTTAGGCCAGGGGGACGTGCTTGAGAACGGTATACTATCGTTTCTCCGTTTTCTCCCAGCTGTTCGAAGCTAGGCTTCACGAGTTCGTGGAATATGGCACAAGTGTTATCGCACGACGATGGACGTCGGCAGCGGCATTGGGACGACCTGGACATTGCGAGGACGATGAACTACCAACATGCAATACAAATTCCCCAAAGGTTCTGCATATAACCACCACCCACATTGACAGATGGAAATGTTCTGCGTAGAACTTCGAATGGGTATTAGCCTCTTCAAGATCGACACGCGCTTGTGGTACGGCGGCGGCGCCTCTACCTTGAAAACTTGGATCGTCCTAGTAAGCATGTCGCTGGCAGCCTCATGAGCTAATACGGACTAGGTATGTCCTCACGGAAGTAATAGGCCTATGCACAAGTCCTATCAAGATGTACAAGACTGGCCAGCTGAGCTACACCGATGCAACACGACTGCTCTCCACTGCGTCATCTTCGCACGATTCAAGCGCCATTTCTCCCCTGTACTGGTCTATTTGCTGCGCCATACTTCGGTAGTTTATACTCGGGTGTAAGTATTGCCCATCGGGCCAGCTTGGGTTCGCATTTCTCGCTCGGTAGGTGGGCTCCGCAACGGCGGCGTCTCAAGAGTCCGCGTTTGGTAATGTTCGAGCCAACTGTTACCCTGGGCTTCAAAACTGGCATTTCCTCAGTGGGCTTACCTAGGATGTTTGGACAGCTGCCTCGGACGTTTCGAGCCAGCAATAGTTCTTGCAATCAAAGGCCCATCGTCATCACCATTTGTGGTAAGTCTCCATTCCAAACAAGTTCCGACCAATTCCAGCTGTGTCAGTCACCGTTAAAGTCGATGGATTTGCGCAAGAAGAGGAGCCAATTGGGTTGTTTCCACTTGTAAATTATGCCCCAGGCACACCTTAACTTGGGATGCAGAGGTAGTGCGCTTCGTATCTCTGCCCCGTTCCTGACACGGAGCCTTCAGATTCGGAGGACATCGGGTACTTTGTGAAATTCTCGGAGGTAGCTGGGTACTTAAGTAGTATGTACAATACCGTATGCATACCCTTACATCAGTTGGCTGTTCTTCAACAGACAGCATCCGATTTTCGAAAGATAGAGATGGTAGGGTAGCGTATGCAGGCGTAAATTTACAACAGTCCCTGTGTAGTTACATGTTAATGAGGAGTCAAATGAGTACCGATCGGAAAAGACAATAGTCCACGTCATCAAGATTCCAGTATCTAAAGATGCTAGACGGGGTATCGTCCTCTGGGAAGAAGACGTTGCATTACTGGCGGTTTGTGCCCTTTGTACGCCTGGCCGTGGTTGCAGAGCTTGTGCCAAGCCTCGTCCATCTGCAATCGCAGTTGTCTATACTCGAGTTCCAACTCCGAGGAATTTCTACTCCCCCCCTCGATATTGCGAAATATGGATAGTTGTCTTTCTGCAAGTGTTTCCAAATCCTTGACCAGTGCCAGGCGAGCGCTTTCCTGATCAGTTGGAGCCATGTTCTGGCTCGACATTGGTCCTTGACGTCGTAGGACTTCATGGACAAGCTCCCTGGCGGTTTCTACGTCTTCCTTATATTTCAACATCATATTCCAGAAGTTCATGCCCTCGAGCTCTGCCAGCCTTTTGTCACCTGTCGCTTCGTCCACGTCGTTCCACATTGTGAGGGTCAAAATGGTCTTGGACAACGCCGCACCAAAGCCTCCACATAACTCCCCAAAGACGCATAAAGCCTTCAGCGGATTTCCGGGTATCCGGTTGTCCGATATTTTGTGAAAGTAGAGTATCCCGGCGATAACGATACCCCGTTTCTTCCTGGTTCGAGAATGAGAGCCGAACAGAGGTCATCATGTATATATATTTACGTAGATATTTTGGGAAACTTACAGCTTGCGGGACCACCCCATAATCATGCGCATAACCTCAGAATCATCTTTGAAGGTGTTGCTGAATCCAGGTGTGTCGACCAAGACGATTTCCTGGTCACTTTCCTCGTCCGTATATTTGACTGCCAAGATTTCACGCGTCTTTGAGACCAATTCGTGGCCTACGATGCCATGCCCAATGCCGCTTGCACTATTGACAAACTAAATAAATTTTAAAAAAAAAAGAAATTGGCACAAGATTTGATGTGAGGAGCGAGCTTCGTGAACTTCGGAGGCTTACAGAACTCTTTCCGGAGCCCGAGGGTCCCACCACTCTGTTATTAGTGGGTAGTGAGCATGAGAATGGGAAGTTTTGGGATTAGCTCACAAGATGATGATATCCTTCGGATCCAGCTCCTTCAGACTCACAGTTCGAGGAGTGCTTTTCGACATTGTTACCTGTCAAACTGTCGTAGGTGCGATTATGTAAAATGCAACGGAAGAAGCAAGTCGGAGCACTTTGAACTGAGACACGAGGACTGGCACGACAGGGTGAAGTCTGTTATATGTTGCGGCAATGGGTTGGTCGCACCGGGACAGGGAAGGCCATCATCAACGCCGCCAGTAATGTCCGTCAGCACGCGTTAGGGCCTGGGCATCATTCCGGGTTGCTTCGGCACGTACATTCAGATCGACCTCCAATTAGTGGCGCCATCCAGGACCAAGATCACTCGGAGGTGATACTCACACGGACGCCGATACTCTCAGATGCACAGAGGAGGACGATTTACGCGCTCTCGACTCCACCCGGAAAAGGGGGTGTAGCAGTCGTGCGTGTCTCCGGACCGGACGCAATACGCGTGTACAGGGCTGCAACGCGCAGCGTTCGCTCTTCTGCTCATTCCATGAGTGAAGAAAGAACGCCGAAACCATGGGTAGCAGAGTACCGGGAAATTGTCGATCCGGTGACTGGAGATAAGTTGGATGATGGGATCGTACTATTTTTCAAGGGTAGGTGCTTGACCTCATTCCTCCTCCCACTGCATAGATATACGCCTCATGTTCTCACCCTATGATATTACGCAGGACCAAAGTCGTTCACTACTGAAGACACCCTCGAGCTCCAAGTGCATTCTGGGAGAGCGGTGCTCACAGCTATCCTCACTGCACTTTCGAAGCTTCACTTTTGCCGGCCTGCGGGACCAGGCGAATTCACTCGGCGTGCATTTGAGGGAGGGAGGATGGATTTGACTCAAGTAGAGGGACTGCGGGATCTCATCGAAGCTGAGACGGAGGCACAAAGGAAGATTGCCGTCAATGGGGTAGGGGTAGGTATCTGACGCGTCTCTCCCAATCTCATCTGCACTTGTTGTGTGTTGGTCTGGCTTAACGATGGCTGATAGGCGGGATGTTGATAGGGTACACAGAAGGCGAAGTTTGAGTCGCTGCGAGCCAAAATACTCGACTGTCTGATGTATGTCGAGGGATTTATCGATTTCGGGGAGGATGTCGATGAGTTAGGCCAAGAGGGCATGCTTGAGAATGGTATGTCATCATTTCTTTTGTTTCCTTCGAGTCATGCAGAACCAGGCTCAATGGGTTCATGGCGCAGCTCGCACCCGCGCTCAAGAGATTATTGATTCCATTAATTCACATCTAAGGGATAACAGGAGGGGTGAGATATTGAGGGCGGGGATTAGCCTTGCCATCTTTGGTCCCCCGAACGCGGGGAAGAGCAGTTTGTTTAATTTTCTAGGTTCGTTTGTTCGTCCTCCCTCTCACATGAACTCACCTACGACGGCTAACCATCGAATCTCAAATCTCTTAGCGGAGAGGGACGTAGCTATCACGTCACCCATTCCTGGAACGACTCGAGATGTGCTCACGCTCACGCTCGATATCGGAGGGCTACCGGTCGTGCTGAACGATACTGCGGGAATACGGAAACTGACCGACGATACTATAGAGAAGATTGGGGTGGAGAGAGCAGGGGGCGCGTGAGTTACTGCCGTACTGCTCTGTCATGTTGTGGTTTCTGAACAATTTAATCAGCGTAGAAGGTTCGGATGTGTCGATATGCGTTCTGTCTCTCGAAGAAGTCATTTCTGTCGTGCCGTCCTCCAACCAGAGGGCCGGCAGGATTACGCTCACACTCCCCGCTGACGTACTGGCTCACGTGAAGCCGCACACGACCTTCTTGTTCAACAAAGCGGATTTGACTCGGGAGGTCGCGGGTCTGTCGGGAGAGTCGTTGGAACATGAGATTAGGGATGCGTTGATGCGTGCATTACCGGTTCCTGCGCAACAAAAAGGACCGAACGTCGCGCGCATGTGGACCGTAAGTTTACGCACCGGTGAAGGGACAGTGGAGTTTCTAGATGGGCTGGCTTGTGTTCTCAGAGAACGCGTCGCGTACGTTCCTTTTCTTTTCTTTTCCCGTCCCGGTTGTGCAAGTTCTGATGCTCCCAAACAATAGGTACTCTGAATCGATGTCCGCTGAAGACGCTCCGCTCATCACGCAGGCCAGGCATAGAGACTACCTTCGATCAGCAGTAAAGTTTTTGAAAGAATTCCAGGAGTTCCGTGAGTGCCCCGGTGGTGTCACCTGCAGACGAAAAATAACGTCTATCATTCGGTTTGGAAGCTTTGTCTCAGATCGATATTGCCGCTGAGTCGCTGCGGTACGCTGCTCGGGCCATAGGTTCCGTATCCGGCGTTGATGTGAGTACGGAAGAAGTCCTTGGAGCAATCTTTAGTTCGTTTTGCGTGGGGAAGTGAAGACCAAGAAGTACTTCCGTCGCGAGGACTCCGCTTCTCCTCAAGAACTTCGGGATACTGGTTGGGTGATCAGGCAAGTAGGAAACCAAGCACAGCAACGAGCATGCGGACGGCCAAAAAAAAACATTCTGCAGCCGGACAAAACACGTCACTTAAAATCGACAGAATCCATAACATACATAAAAAAAAAAAGTATTATAATACGAAAGTTCCATTTAGTACCCCTCGATTCACAAGGTTCACGCCCAAGCAGTTACGATAAGATGCGCCTTTTTTCTCAATTTGTAGGGATCCCCAAATGGGATATCCTGAAGTTGAGCCAGTTTGTGTATGCACTGCCGGAGCAAATTCACCTGCCAAGGCAACTCAGAACTTGACACGGTACCGCTGTCGAGTGAAAACCACGTACAATGGGTATACTTTTGTCTAGTTCAGTTTTAATGGAGTCTATCTGCGTGAGCAAGTCGCTCAGTTGCTTAAGGGCCTGTTGTTAATATCATGATTCTTGTCAGTCACTGCGTCAGGCACACAGTAACACACATCAGACCTCTTCAGTGAACTGTATTTTTCCTTTGAGCAGGCGCTGAAGGTTGGAAATCCAACTCTGAAGTTGAACCTCATCGAAGTCGAGGCGTTGCCTTTTATTTGCAGATGGTTGGTGTGCCACTTTCCCTGGGAAAGCTGTCACATCACTGGGGCCGTGGTCGTGATGACCAACAGCGGAAGTGTGGGTATCAGCGTCCATCTCCTGAGAGGCTCGCCGTTTGAGATGTCTTCGCGGCGTCGGTGGAAGGTCAGCTGAAACACGTTCAGCCATAACTGCGCGTTCCTGCATAGGTGTAACTGGAGTGTTGGCTTGGACATTGTCCACGGGCGCAGGCGGGGTATTGTCAAGCGGCGAATCATCACTGTCTTCGTCCGCTTCAGGCGCGGTAGGATGAGTCGCGACATCATCGTGGTACGTGTAGGCAGACTCGTGAACATAGTCGAGGGAATTCTGCAAGATCATGAAAGATGAAAAGGAGGTCAGCTGTCAGCATTAAATCCAAGAATTTAAATGTTACGAACCTTGCGCGGTCTCGCGCCTCTATCCATTCGCACAATCGCGTCCTCCCCGAAGAGAGAATGGAGCTTCCGCTGGAACCGATGGTGCATCGATACATGTGGTATAATAGTAGCTGTCCTCTCAACCTTCTTGCGTGGAAGCCCCGCTGCGGCAATGAGCGCGGATGACAACAGTGGTGGCTGGAAAAACGGAAGAGGGAGAGGACGGTCATCAATGAAATCGCGGCTTTTGGTATTTCCCCTCTTCTGGGGACTTCCGCCATCTGAGTCCACCAAGGCGTCACTCGACTCATCCCAAACATCCTCTATTCCCTCAGCCTCGTCATCGTCTTCGAGCTCGTCCACTTGCCCCAGCTGCACAGGTGCGAGAACTGTCCCAAGTTCAGCATCAATCACTTCGGGCATTGAATCATAAGGAATGCTCTTGACGCGTTTCTTGACGGGACCATCCGGAAAGGCTGTCGTGACCTCCGCTGCATCGTTGTCACTTTGGGCAGCCTGACGACGCAAGATTCGACGTTTCAATGGAGAGAGTAGAGGCCGTGTTATGACTCTCTCGTCATCGGTCACAGCCTCCGGATCCGTTTGAGGTATGCTCGAAGCATCATCATCCTCTAGGGATGAACGATTGTTTGCATCAAATGTTCGTTGCAACGCGTCGAGCAGAGTGAAGGAGGTTGTTGAAGCGCGAGACTGCGTCACTGATGCTGAACGAGGCCGCGTGGATTTCGGGGCGCGTGATGTGATCAGTACTCCATCAAACAAGATCTTTTTGGGGGACTTTGGGCCGATCCCCGGCGCTTCGGTGGAAGCCAGTGAGGCACCCTGAGCATGCTCATCATCCGCGCCAATTTGACGATGAGTGGCTGTGCAGGGCTCCACACATTGTGGACTCCGGAACTGCATTTCAGCCGGAGTCATGTTGTCATTGCTCGCCTTCGACGGATGGAAGATGGTCCACTGTGGGAGGTCAATGGGAGTCCCTTGTGTTTTACTGTTATGTAAAGGGTTGTGTAGGGGAGGAGGTGTTGCTGGGTTTTCCAGAATCAGTGGAGGAGTAGAAGAGTGCTTGGCATTTGGTGTATCATGTTCATATAGAGGGTTTGGTACCTCAGGAAGTGCTGCAAAAACATTGTGAATTGAAAGTCTTAGTTTCAAGGATGCACATACATTGAATCCATGTCAGTTCATGTGGAAGGGTTGCATCATTCATGCAAGGTGATAATATCTCTGTGCCCATAACCTGTTCTTGAGAGTAATGGCAGAAAGCATGGAAATAGTAATTTTAATGTAGTAAATCCCCAAGGTGGTAACTGATGCATCAGACTAAAATGCAGATGTTGAACAATCATATCTACATTACCTTTGTGTGAGATAGTGACTTAGAGTGGTGACAGAGGAAAGCAGCATGGATTTGCTGACTTTAAAAATCTGTGACCTGTGTTACACTTTATTTGTCCATGCATCCTTGCACAAATATTGGTCAGAATTGCAAACTAAATATAATCATGTGGGAAAGGGTTTCCTAATTTGAACATTACCCTTAAAGTCACATGCTGATTTCTTTGTTTGCTTGTCTTTATGTGTGGGAATTGTTCATCACACCCAGCAATACTGTACACATCACTGCTGCAGCTTAAGCCTTATTTTCCTAATATACATCATGTCATGAGGTCCATGAAGCTCCTCTGGATTTAACAATGACACCTACACCACATTTGGGCATGAGTGGGTTCTGTTCTTGTTACAGGATGTACTTTTCTTTTCCTTTATCTTATCTTATCTTCCACTCATCTAATCTTCTTATGTAATCTTTTCCCTTATCTTTGGACCTGGTCCAGACCTCTGCCTTGTGGTCTCCTGATGTCTGTCTTCTGGACCTTTCTGCTCCACTATGACATCACAGTGATGTCATACCCTTTTCCCTACCTCTGCCTTGTGTATGCCTCACCCCTGCCTCCCACTGTAGTGACTTAGTCATCTAAGTCATGTTCCATTGCTTTGGTGCTCTCCTTCCTTTCTTGTACATTCTTCTCTTGGTCTGTCTGCATGCATAGACTGCCACTACTGTCACTGTGTTGCTTTTCTATACACTTTTCTTTGACTCATTCACTTGTCTTTGATCATACACTCCAATTCATATTAAAATTGTCTCTTGTTGTCATCTCCCCTAGTACCGTGATTCCCTACTATGCCTATTTCATAAGCTATGTCCAGTATAGGTACATATACTTATAGAGGGTAGGGACTTCACAGCCTTGCAATTGAGCTACCTATTACCATTCTTTGGTGAGTTGTTGACCAGGAGGTCTTAACTCATCTGTGGTGCTAGGTTTGCCATACCACATGGTTCAAAGGACTTGTTCATTATTTGGGCTCACATCTTGTGTGGCATAACAATGACTATCCAATTGCCCAGACTAGCTTCCCTATGCTAGTTCATTTGTGTCTTGTCACAGTTGTCCAACAGGAAGGGTGTGGGTCAATAGGGTTCAAGATCAGATATCCGATAAGTGATCAGCAGAAAAGGTTATATCCTGGTGGCCAGATAATCCAATCTAGGACTAGAAGACCAAAAACAGACATTAAGTTCACTGAGATTTCCATTGATCTGGAATTTCCATCACTGGATCCTGAATTTACCAATTGTAGAGTATTGAGATTTGGTAGAATTTTCATACTTGACCAAGCACAGTCATGGGTTTGATACATTGAGTGAGAACAAAGACAAGCATACAATGATGACATCCATGACTGTCAATCTTACCTCAGAAACTCCCCAGTCAGATACAACAGATGATCCCTAAGACCAATTACACCTGACTCCCTATTTCATTTAACATTCCTAACCTCCAGACACTGGAGATCACCACGGATTTGAGTGGTCTCAATCATTGTTCAAGCACCCTTACCATGCAAACACATTGAACCAAAACCCCATAAAGCCTACAGAGTAGCTGTTCAGATGGCACACATATGCTCCCATAGCTGCTGTACCTATACAAGCACCATCATCAGACACTGTAATAACCATAATTAGAGTGCTTCATGAGATCTTCACACTGTTTGCAAAGTAGCAGTGCTAGGATTATTTGTAGCCATGGCACTTCCAGGTGTGGCATCATCGCCCAGAGTCGTGCATATACTTCCTACTAGTCCATCAAATAGCATCCTATCGAATTCAAGAAGTTGTATGAATTCGTTCTGTCAGGTTGTGTAAGGAAGAAAGATCAGGAAGGAGAACGGTGCTTGAAATGACTGCTTACCCTGACTACATATGGACAAGCATTCGCCAGTTCCAATGCAACCCCCTGCAGGCGTCCTTGGAGCACCCCTAGCTGAGGTGGTGCAGTGTTAGTAGTCATGGCATCTACACAGTTAACCCAACATCTAGCCAGACCATCGGTAATGGTTGTGGCCCACCGAGCCATTCGTGTTGGGCACGTGTCAATGAGAACGTGCACAACATGCAGCGCTGCAAGATGCAAGGCAAGCGGTCCATCTACGCTCTCTTGCGGTTGGTTAGGCTCTCCACCCCTTTCTGACGGGTCAATAGTGGGCCGTACAGACACTGGGGTAGAGATCGGCAACGCAAGCCAGCCAACCGCCACCGGCACGACCCCTTTCAAAAATCTTGTCGCCCCTACACCGAGCGCAGATATAACGGGCGGTAGGACATGCGCAGCCGCCACCAAAGTGGGATGTGGAGCACTAATACTTGGCCGTGCTCCCTGTACAGGCTGGGTTGTGAAAGACTCCGACTCAGATTCAGATGCCATGTGCTCCTGATCTGAGAATGGATCCACAATAGGAGCCGGTTCCGATGGGACAACTGTCGGCGTGTACAGAACCACTGTCCCTAGAATAGACGAGGAGAGTAGCATAGACAGACGGTTGAATCTCGTGGCAAGGGACCTGTGTAAGGATGGAGAAAGCGTAAGGCTCAGATCCTTCGAAGTGGCTCCTCCTGTATCATCGGTGGAGAGTGGAAGAGAAGATGCATTAGGAAATAACGAAGGTGTAGTAAGGTCAATAAGCTGCAGCGTTGCAGGGACTGCCGTACGAATCAATTCCGGGGTGCTGGGGTCACGGAGGTGGTTCAGGGCATTAGTAAGAGACTGGGCAGATCCCAATTAATGCATGCAACAAGAAAAGGGTTGAGATGCAACGAGACACAGCCAACGACTCATAACGTACAGTGAAGAGCAGTGCATCCACGCCGGTCCGTAAGAGTAGCTCTGGAGGTACGCGCGTTAACATATCCGAAACAAGGCGCACTCCAAGAACTTTGTAAGAAACTTCATAATCGTCAAGGAAAGTCATTGTGGGGGGTAGAATGAGAGGCCATATTTGCTCATAAGTTGGCGACTGGAAAACGAGGTGAGGGGTATTTCAGGAAGGTAACTTGTCATTCGTACCTGTGTGTTTAAGATGCACCATCTAAGGACCTCCTCCAGGCCGGGATGATCTTTCCACGGCTGATGGTGATATGTATCCTGTGCATCGGCTGGGCGGGGAAGGGCACGTGCTGTCGTGAGGTGGAGACGAGGGTGGGGCGTCGCAGCAAAGAGGGGTTTTACCACGTTCGAGAGTGTATATGTGACGAGTGCGGGAGTAGGGGAAATTGTGGCGAGGAGTGCTGCTTAGGGGGGTTAAGGACTACTGAGGTACATCGAAACGAACTCCTTACTGGCTGCAAGGGTGCGAGATTTCAAAGAGGTCCACGGCGCACTAGCAGTAAGCGGGGCGAGGACCCTCACAAGTTTTGCCTGCTCAGCCATCGATAGTGACGACGACGAAACGTCCAGTTGGGAAAGGGTCGGCAGTACCCTCGACTTCCATGCCTGCATGTCAGATAGGGTAGTCATGTCTGTTATCCTGTCATATCGCGAAAATGCTGGGGGCACGACCAGCGCATCAAGCAGATCGTCGAGGGTTGTGGCCATAACTCGTTGACCGTTGAATTCGGCGACGTCGGCAGGCTTGGCCACAAACAACCATGAACGCGACCCTCCTCAGTGCGTTGCCCTATGTTGCAAACTTACTGTGAGATCCCCTGATGTGCTCGTATTATAAGACCCGTTCACCATCACCCATCCGACATCTATCCAAACATCTTTGGTCTCAGGCGCGTCATTTGCCCGCTTCGATCCATCAGGAAAACTCCTCGCAGCTGGTCGCCCCGATGGTTCGGGAGTCATATGGGACCTCGACACACGAGCTACCATAAGATGGTGCGAAGGACACGTCAAAGGCATCACGGCTATCGAGTACGTTCGCCTCAAAGCTCTCCTTACACGTCTCGTTGTTCAACATGCCTGATACGCGCAGTTGGTCCCGCAACTCGCGATTTGTGCTCACAGCATCAAAGGACTGGAACATTATAATATGGGACCTGGCGTCACCCTGTGACCCCCCTCAGAGGCACACCACTATCAGATTCGACGCTCCGGTAGTCGGAGCAAGCTTTCATCCTAGAAATAGGTGCGTGAATGTGTGTAGCTAAACTATCAGCGGGTATCAAACTGCCGTTAGTCGCATCGTTCTTGCTCTACTGAGCACCGGAGAAGCATACATTGTTGATCTGCGCAGTTCTCATCGCGGTAGGTTCGAACTCGGCGCGGAGGACGATGGTGATGAGAAACGGTACGTCAACGGAAAAACTGTGCTGGTAAATGCTCGTTCATCCGATACGCCCACTGCTTTCGGATGGGAAACTCCTATCCTATCGGGTCCGTCCATTCATCCTGCTAATCATGTCGAATCACCGCGTCTGCAATTGCATACCTTGACCCAGAACGATAATGACCACAGTTCGGTTTGACCCGACCGGTCGGCATGTCTTTGTTGGTACTTCAGCTGGTACGATTGAAGTTTATAATACCCGCACCAAGTCGGTAAGTCTTGCCACCAGGTTCGTCACCCCGACAGGAGCGTGGTGACCAAGCACTTCCCTCCATCTGTTTACGTGCACGATGCGAATCGCTAACTATGCCTTCCCGTGGCAAAAGTTGGTAGCGAGACATCGTATAGTTGGCGCAGGGGTCATCAAAGGAATTGTCTTTGCGAACGGTGGGAGGTAAGTCATTTGAGCAGTCCCATAAGTTTCCCTCTATAGTGCGGGAGATGGAAAGTTGACTTGGCTCACTGCTTTTGTAGAAGGCTTGCCACCAACTCGTCAGACAGGACCATCCGCCAATTCACACTCCCTACTTACCCTGCACCTCCAGAGCCAAATACGACCTATGGATTAAGTAAATCCCAGATTGTAGAGACAGAACTGGAACCCACGCACCGATTCAATGACCCGATTTCGAAAGTTGCATGGCATGCGATATCGTATAGTCCTGATGGGGAGTGGTTAGCTGGGGGTGAGTCTTCTCGCCCGTCGATACACTCTAACTTGCAAGACGACTCGCACGGCCGGAGTAGTGGCTAACTGTCATCTGGGCAGGTGCGGCGGACCCTGCGGCACATAAAATCTACATTTGGGACATCTCAAACGACGGGCAATTTGCAAGTGCTCTGGACGGAGGCAGAGAGCCACTCTTGGACGTACATGTATGTTTCCGTTTACTCCTCATTTCACTACGTTGGCCACGAAAGCTAATTCGTCCCTCGGCACTTCTCAAAAGTGGCACCCGCACGGACCACGCCTCGCTTCAACTACGAAAGATGGAAACATTCTAATCTGGCATTGTCCTTCACCCGAGCGGTGGGGCGCGTTCGCTGGTGGGTTCGAGGAAGCAGACGAAAATGTTTGGTACGAAGAGGGAGAGCGTGAGTTCGATTTAGTGAGTACTTGGTGTGGTTAATGCCAAAAACGATGATATCTGAGCGGGACTTGTAGGAAGACGAGGCTGAATTAGCGCTGCGCAAGAAGTTGCAGGAAGATGAGGACGTAGATATTGTGGGAGGAATTGAGGACAGTACTTCTACGGCACCGCTGAACGATGTCACACCAGGAGATGTGGACCTCGAGTGGGCAGACGAGGAGGGAGAGTTAGATCGCAAGGATTGGAGAATGAAGATCATCACTGTGGAAGGCGAGGAAGTTTACTAAATGGCACACTGCTTTGCATGGGACCTTCACGTGTTCTCTCATCTAATACTCAATAGCTAGTCTTAGGAGACGCCTCTATCTACATGGCATCTTCATCCCTCATCTAGTGGCTTCCTCCAACTCTTTCCTCCACCTCTTTTGAATGTCGATCACCTCCAAGAAAATCTTATACTTGGCATCGAGGATTTTCTTGACGTTGGGGGGAGCAGACGGTGCGACTAGTGTTCCTGGTGGTGTCATCTCGACCTACAAGGACAAGTTACCAGTGAGCTGTGATAATAGCAACTATCCAGACTCACCATCACCCACCACATGTCTTCCGCCTGAGTGATACCCTCACTCGCCACTTTCCCCAGCATTGCCGCGCCAAGAACCACAGCTTCCCCGCCGTTCATCGGCAATACAACTGGAATCCCGCATGTGTCCGCAAAAAGCTGCATCATGGTGGCATTCTTTGCCTGACCGCCAGACATGTAGATAGAAGTGACGTCGTGCCCAGCAGCATTGAGAGAGGAAACGATGTGTCTCGTTTGAAGGGAAATAGCTTCCAGCGTGAGATAATATTTACGAGCGAGGTCGTTGATGGACGCATCCTAGATAACGTCATTCCATTCAAGGTGGGTAGTGAACATCTGCCGAATAGGACGTACAAGTTCGAGGCCGACAATCGCTCCACGCATTCGAGGATCTGCAATTGGAGACCTGTTGCCTGGGCAAGGCCATGCACATGAATTCCGTTATCAGGAGAGAAAACAGCCTGACACACCATGGAAGTCAGGGTAGAAGTGTACGTCCTTCATCAGCGCAGTGAAGCTATCGACTTGGTTGTCCGCACAAAGCTTCTTGAGAATTTCAAGTAGTACTAGAGGGACCGACGGGTGAATGGCGACCTGCATGTGAACGGTTACAACGGACCTTGATGGATGTTTTTGTTCTCTTGCCTCGCACGCTCTTGGAGTTCGGGGTATGCAGCGTGAGTGGTGATGATAAAGTCGATCAACTGTCCGGTCGAAGACTGTCCACCTTCGTTCATCCACCAATTGGGGAAGGCCGCATCCTTGTGAAAGTTATCAACATAGCGTATACGTCCTGCAAGTGGACTTGCTTGCCTTGTAAGGACCCCAAACTCCCTTGACGAATATCCCTTCTCTGCTCTATGAAGCATGAAATATATACAAGAGAACAACAAGCTAATGCGCCCACCTGGACGAGGTGACATGTACTGGTTCCAGCTACGGCGGCGAGTCGATGGCGAGACTCGTCGAGAGAGGGGAAACCGGACAACCTGCCGTTTTCTACGTATCTTGCGCCAACGGTACCCATCCAGCCCGCGTAACTATAAACACCATGCGTGAGCAAGAGACATACCTCACAGGTATGTCACCGAACAAGACTTACGCATCTATAAGACCGCTCCCAACAGCGGTGCCTTCTTTGAGGCCCAACTCCTCAGCAGCCCTTCGCGTGAGTCCCTTGCCAACTGGGGTTCCTGCAGCCTGAATTCGTCCTTTTGCTGCCCCAATTTGCCTCCATTCACCTCCGTCGATCAATTCCTCAAGGCCGATGCTGGTGAAGAAATCCTCCTGCCATCCCTTATCGGGTACAAAAGAGCACTTGCACGTTGTTGAACAGAATGAACGAGTGTTATCGTCGGTACACTTGTACGTGAAGTAGTCTGGAAGATCGAAGAACTGGCAACGAGAAAAGAGAGCAGGATCCATGTTCTTTTTGAGCCAGAGTATCTTTGGAATCTCCATCTCGAGCTGTATGCGTCGAGTGCATGAGGTAAACGTAGAAAGACGTAGGGGAAATGACAAAGGGATATGGGACATACGCTCATGGTTCCACCAACGTAGTTGAGGACGATCGACTTGGTGGAGTTGATGAGTTCTGCCTCTTCCTCGGCTCTGTGGTCTGCCCACAATATGATGTTTCTGGTCCCGACCTGGCCAACATCAGTCCCCCTGGTCACAGTGATGGGGTTTCCCTGAAAATCGGCGACTGCCAACGAGCATGTCGCGTCAAAGCCGATGCCTTTGACAGCAGCGGGGTCCACCTTGGAGTCCTCGAGGACTTTCTTGACGGCAGTACAAATTTTTAACCAGATATCAGTCGTCGATTGCTCGAAGATACGATGATCGTGGGGATCCCGCCATGTGGTGGTGTCCTGGGTGTTGGAAGCTCTGATGGAGCCTTTGGACGTGACAAGGCAAGCACGCGCGGAGCCAGTGCCGACGTCGACGCCAATGTAATAGTCCGTCTCTGCGCTCATGGGAAGAGGTATCGGTGGTGGTGGTGGTGGTGGTAGTGGTAGTGGTCAGCCTAGATCCGGAGGGAACCAACGTTAGGACAGATCAGGTATAGGGCCATACCGTAGACCTTGTACGACATCGGCGCTCCACAACTTCTCTCCACGCGCTGTCTTCAAAGACTAGAGTTTGTTATCTAATCTTTCGCTTCTGCTCCGAACCATCACCAATGTCATCGACAACGCGACCTGTCGTATTCATGGATATCCACATCGGAGAAACGCCTGCAGGGCGCATTAAGATGGAGCTCTTCAGCGACATCGTTCCAAAGTATGTCCCAACCAACTCTCGTCGCGTACATCGCACGCATTACTGTCCATCAGAACAGCAGAAAATTTCAGACAACTCTGCACTGGAGAGTACAGGTGACTTGTATTCACACTGGATTGCTCGCCAACAATTTCTCTGAAATGTCAAGCAATCAATAGAAAGGACGCTCGACCGATGGGGTACAAGAACGCCACGTTCCACAGGTCGGCGTCTCCATGTTTCCAATATGTCCCATATGCTAATTAACCTGGTTTCGCGAGCAGAGTGTACGTCGACCGTGATCCACTAGGAGCGAATTTCATTAACCAGCTGACTTTATGCAAAGTGTTCCTAACTTTATGTGCCAAGGTATGATATCTAGCTTCCTTGACCACGCAGCAGGCGCATGTTTGTCATGACAGGTGGCGATTTCATAAATGGCGATGGAACGGGCGCGTTTTCAATATACGGGAAGAATTTCCCTGTGAGTCGCGTGCCTTTGGCGCTGTCGGCGATTTCATACTAGTTACCCTCAGGACGAGAATTTCCAAGAGAAGCACACGGGGCCAGGATTGTTATCGATGGTGCCTACGCAGTACTGTATTTGTCCCTTCACGACTAACACTTGTTGCAGGCAAACTCGGGGCCGAACTCTAACGGCTGCCAGGTACGCGTCTACATTTGTGAAAGCCCGCAAAGTCCTGACTAGAGAGCCCATCCTAGTTCTTTATTACGACAGCCAAGTGTGACTTTTTGGACGGAAAACATGTTGTCTTTGGCAAGGTTGTCGATGGGATGCTTACTCTTCGTAAAATCGAGAATGTCCCCACCGGACCGAATAATAGACCCAAGCTGGCTGTGAAGATTGTAGGTGAGCATTGCATCGGACGACTGCCAAGGTGCCCTTCTAAACAATCTTAATACAGAGTGTGGGGAGATGTAGCTTCAGAAAATGTAATAGCAGGCAATAATGAGTCGACTATGTTGTCACAGAACGTGAACATTTTCGCCGGCGCATTTGCAAAGTTGCTGAGATGATGGCAGCAATCCACAGGCATGACACACGAATCTCCAAATGCCAGTCACAAGCATAATTTTGCGTGCAATATAATGGGTTACATGGGCTTATGAGCGAGCATAGTGGAAATAGAGAAGATAGCTGGTGCGCTAGTCGGATGCGGTCGTCACCCGTGCTATCGAAGCGCCCAACCGGTCAGCTACCATCGTATCCAATACCAATAACAGTGAAGCACTCACTGTAAACGAGTTGACTCGAGTGATGCACTATCCTCTTGATCGTGCCCTCCTTCTCCAAGTGTCTGATGGCCACGCGAGCCAAACTACCGTTGATTTTGAGTCGCTCGATAAGAATGCTCTGGCTGATGAAGCGGAAGGTGGGAACCTCCTTCATGATGCGGTCGTATGTTGGCTTGTCAAGCACGACGGCGTGTTGGGCCTTGTCCTTGACTTTACCCTTGGACCACTTCTTCTTCTTGGCGGCTTTTCCGCCTGATGACGGTGCTGGTGCTTTTGCTTTGGCCTGGAAAGTCGTGCGTTAGCGGCTGGTTTTGGGTTATCTGAGGCGCGTCCAAGACATCCGTGTGGTAAAGCAAGCGAGCTCACTCGAGTTTACGCCAACGGCACGCGCCCTCACAAAGAGAGTCCCACAGAACAAGAAATGTGTTGACTTACCATGGTCTAGAGGCCTCGTCGTCGTCGATGTCGGGGAGGGTCTTGTCTTGTCTCCCTACTCTGAGAATGCGGCGGCAAGGTCCGAGACTCTTTCATCTCCGCTTGCTTATATAACACAATGGTGCTAAAAGAGACACGTAGGTATTAGGTGTCAATAGGCTCCCCTAAGATACATTTAACAGGGAGCACCGCGCCAGATGCATCCCTGGCTTATCCTAGCTGTCTTACCACTTCCTGCACTCTCAGTACTTGATAAGACACATGGAGTCCCACCCAGCCTCATCGCGAAATATGTGCCTACTAACTCCGCTTCCGGAACGGGGCAGACGTGGACGTGTCTGGATGGTTCGAAGCAGATCTCGTGGAATGCTGTGAATGACGATTACTGTGACTGCCCGGATGGGACCGACGAACCAGGTGTGTGTCGTGTCTTTACCACGTAATTAGGGAGCATCGTGCTTCCGAACTACAGCTCAGTGCGCGATAAACTGACGCAGGGCGTGGGTTTGGTATTCTTTCAGGTACGAGTGCATGTCCGAACGGCGTGTTTTTCTGTAAGAACGCGGGCCATGTCGGCTCGATCATACCGAGTTCGAGGGTGAATGATGGTCTCTGTGAACCTGAGTGTTGCGACGGCTCCGACGAGGCACCAGGTGTATGTCCCGACAGGTGCAAGGACGTCGGAGAGGAGTACAGGAAGAAGACGGAGGCAGACAGAAAGTTGCGCAAGACGGTGCGTTGCAGCATCATTCGCTCCTGCAGTACCTGGCATTGATTCATATTGCAGGGCTCGAAAATTCGTGCTTCCTACATCGCCTTTGCACACAAAGAAAAGAAGAGGTTGGAAGGTGCCCTCGTGGATCTCGAGCAGGAAATCGCAACTCGAGAAAAGGAAGTCGAGAGGTTGAGAGGTGAGAATCATTGCTTGCCGATCTGCCTCCAAAGTTGTTAATCTCCTTGTCCAGATATTGCGAAACGTGCCGAATCGCTTTCCGCAAAAGAATTAGAGCACAAAAAGCAGTCACGTACATCTCCATAATTCCCTTTGCATGTGTAAATACTAAGCTTATTTTCTCCCTAGCGCTCTATCAGTCCCTCCTCACCCATTATACTGCGCTCAAGTCCCTTCAGCATGAGTACAAAAAGCACCTCGAGCGTGAGAAGGCACTTGGAGAAATTCTTGACGCACTTCGAACTGGGTACAACCCCAATTACCAAGACATGGCCATTCTAGAGGCCGTACGTGGGTGGGAAACCCTCGCAGGGTTGCCACACATCAATAACGTACGAAAGGGTGAGGACGAAGACTCTGCAGCTGCTGACGCACCTCAAAGTCCGAAGGAGGATGGGAAAGAGGATGAGGAAGATGGGCTATGGGACGCGGAAAGAACCGAGAAGGAGTTGAATAAACTGTTGAACATTGATCATGTCACTCTGCTACTGGAGCACGAGAAGGTGGTAGGCGAGCGCTCTTCCCAGTCAATCCGTAAGTCGCACATTTCTGCAATACCGAGGAATGTCGGCTGAAGGGACGAGGCACAGTGTTGGATGTGACAGCGTATCTTCCAGACACATTTATTCCGCACTACCTGGCTTTCCGGGAGAACCTGTTGTCGTGGCTAGAGTTGTTAGGTATCAAAGCAGGCAGCTCAGACACCTCATCAGGCAAGATTTTTCTTTTACTGCTTCGCCGTCCGCTCAGCTTTTACGTGATGCTTAACAGAGGCCAACCGGGCACGCCAAGCTCTTTCCGATGCAGAACACAGCCTCAAGCTCACCCGAGATGAACTTCAGACTGCTCATGAGGATCTCTCTGATATCTTCGATCCCGAAGGTTTTGGTACGGAAGGAGAGTGGAAGAAGCTTGACGGACTTTGTTTGGAGAAAGACATAGGAGAGTGCGTTGCTTTTATCCTTTACATTTCCCGGATTAACTGACATGGCCTTCCTGTGTGAAAGGTACACGTACGAGGTCTGCCTCTTCGATGAGGCTAGGCAGAAACCAAACAAGGGAGGATCGTCCTTCAGCCTTGGGTGAGTCCCTTGCTTAGATATTACGTGTCTCATGCGCCATGCCCACGACTGCCGATCCATACAGTAAATTTACGTCATGGAACAAGCTCGCGGAACCTGGTACGCCAGAGTACTATACCAGGCAGCGATACACACAGGGTGCTAAATGCTGGAACGGCCCACAACGAAGCCTCGAGGTGCGTTCGCTTACTCGTTTCATTGATAGCCAGCACTGGCTTCGGTACATAATGACTGACGTTAACGACGGCAGCTCGTCCTCACTTGTGGCACGGAGAACGTGTTGCTTACGGTCTCCGAACCTGAGAAATGTGAGTATCAGATTACGGGAACGACACCTGCATTGTGTCTTCCTGTGGAGGAGGAGAAGCGGGATGAGCTGTAAGCGGCCTAGTAGGAGCATTGTATAGGTTTCAACTACTATCGTTCGTCTTTTCGAATACATACCATGTCACGGCCAGATTTTTAGGGGTGTGCTGGTGTGACCAGGGCAGGAGTGGTCCGGGTACCGTGCCTGGCAAATGGGTACAGCGTAGCCGCAGGAAGCTGATCAGCGATCTGGTTACGTTCGTGTGGTGGTCGTCCAGCTGCCATGCGCATCACGAAAAGTGTATCACAACGCGGTTAGCAGTCTTTAGGCTAGGTTTAAAGGTTGTCGAAAACGTGAAGGCGATACTTGAAATTTAGATTGACATTGGGGCGGTGGTAAGACTTGAAGTGTTGTCAACGGAAAAAATGTCGGCTAAGACTTCAAGTACTTACGGATGTACGGCTGCGTCCTGAATGTCAATCTAAATAAGATGTATAGTCCTGGAAAAAATGTACGTCCAAATATCAAGTATTGCCTTCAAATATAAAACCTGTCCATACTTCAAATTTCGCTAGTGCCCGAACGATGGCCTATATTCAAATTATCGACGAACAATAAAATCCTCTTTTGTTCTTAAAGTTTAAAATGTCAAAAAAAGATGCGTGCAATCTTGAAGTATAATCTGCGAACAATACTAATCGCCCGACGATCGCCCGACGAGCGCCCACTCACTGCTCGTCCGTCGCACAAAACAGTATCGGTCCATCATTCAGCGCCCGGTCTGTGGTCCACGCGGACCGCACAGGGTCAATATTTACACGTTACAATGTATAATATCTATGGGGTATGGGTTGGTGCATACGACCTTAGTCCTGCATGAGGCCAAAGTGAGTGAACATGGATGCAACAAGATCACGATCGACGTACCCTGCACAAAGAAATTACCACTGCGGTGTCGCTTGAGATGGCCCAGCGAGCGTAGTGACCAAACACCCAACTACACCTTACGCTTTCTAAAGTCTCTTCAAGGGTGGAGGAGTACAGCTTAGCCGGGAAATGAGGGTACCGAGCGAATGGATCAGCGCTCTCTTTCATCCCGGCAGGCAGCGGACGTTGCCTTTGAACCGCGAACAGGAAAGAGTCCCCAGACTGATACATGTATTTAATACTCCCCGGAACTGGACGGAGGGTGCGGTTTCCATCAGGGTAGAAAAGGATGAGCGAGTTCCCAACATGAGAAGAGGATCTGCTATAGTAAATTCCCGTGCTATGCTTCACATGAGCACGCAATACAACTTTTTGCTGCCCAATCAACTTCCGCAGATCGTGAGGTGTGTTCGTCATCCCCAGGTCGTTAGCCACTTCATTTACTTGAGGAGAAACGAGGTCGTCAGTATCAAAGTCATGAGTGTCGTCTTGTAGTCGATATGCCCGATCGAGTAGGATCTTGCACTCGCGGATGGTAGGCGGGCAATCTGTACGAGATAACCAGGCCCGGAGTCGTGCACCTTTGAGATACGAGCCCAGCATCGTGTTTTCTAACTCCCCTAAAGGCCGCATTTTTAATTTTGCACTAACGTGCGATTACGGACCAGGCTCACCAGTTTTATTGTTAGTGGGAAGGCGCTGAAGTATTCCAATAAGCCGTTCGAAGGGGAATGTCCACCATGAGTGAACTGGTCCAAAAAGTAGCAGGTAGTCGTAGACGTGGAATGACATATGATGATTTGGCCGTAAGTCGAAAGTAGGGTGAACCCGCTTTAAATTGCCAACGTAGCGAGCTATGCACGAGCGATATGCAGATGCCCTTTCGTTACTCATTGTTCGTGCACAGGCCAGGTATACCGACGAGACAAGATCCATCGTGTGGTCGAGGGCCATTTTAGCATCCGGGCTCGCATCACTGGTCCCCCAGATGCTGATCAGACCAGTCGGTATGTAGACTGTGATAAGTGACCGCCACTCGTCAGCCTTAATCGTACCTGCAGATGCATCACCAAAATTCGCCGGGGCTGAGCCAAACCAGGAAGGTCTCGAGGTATGTCGGATGACGTCTCGTATTCTTGCAAGAACATCCCTCGTGTCGAGCTTGGGTCGATGTTCTGCAACAGCAGAGAGGGGCTTCTGAGAACGCTAGTGATTTTTTAGTAACAAGGGCGGAGAGCATGATATCCACCTTACCCAATGTACGAGTGCCTTCACATAATCGATCTTGTACAATCTTGTTTGCTTAACTGGAATACAGCCTACGGTCTTGCAGACGTACTGCAACGAGTGGAGATTTTTTCGGTAAAGGGCGTCCTGGAGTTTCTCCATGAAAATATGAACTTGAGCGGAATCATCCGGAAATGGAACCTGGGCGACGAGCAGGGCCCGGATAACTGACAATTGAGACATCTCCCTTGTAGTCAGGGAGAACTCGGTGGTACGCGGATCGGGTGGCTGAAGGACAAGATGGAAGGCAGGTTGTGGAGTCTGAGTCGGCGAAGTGCCTTCGGTGGTAAGGCCAAGGAGGTTACGAACGTGGTGCTGAACTAGGCCTTCAAGAATGCAGTGCATAGAATCAACGACAAGCTGTCGGGCCGGGTTCCAATATGGCAGTCGCCATAGCTCCGTCCAGCGTACACCATGCTTCTTGAAGATCTTGTCGCGGTGGGCAGAGGTCGCAGCGTCCCTCCACTGCTCAGCGAAGGCACGGAGCTCCTGCGGGTCACGAGGTAGCCAATTCTCAAAATCGACCCTACCGTAGTTGTCCTTGTGGTAACAGTCACATGCACCGCAGAAGAAATGACTGCCAACGCCAGCAAGCGCAGCGAGATGACGAGCAGCGGGGAGATCGCAAACAGCGAGGGCGATGGCACTGCGTGTGAGTTTTCCCCTAGGGTGGTTTGCAGTTCGCGAATACCAGACACCTCTCTCCCATGAAGCAACCAAATCGAGTATGAGCGGACGGATGTAGTGGTTGAGGTTCTCGAGCGACGGCTGTTTTGGGCCAGGGATAATACCTGCTAAGTACATATTCTCCGGCTTATACCTTATATTGAGCGGTAGGTTAAGACACGCCATGGAAATGATACCCGATGACGTGCTTGCACCTCGTACATTCATGCCTGCAGGGTTGAAAAAGTCGACGTGCAGCGCAAAAGCATACCGACCTTCTTCGCCTCTGTCAACGAACAGCTTCCCTGAATTTGGACCCCTGAACTCGCGAAGAAACTTGGCCTCGAAAGGGTGCTTGACAAAACGAGGCGGAGGTGAGGACAACGAAGCAATGAGGCTATCACAGGCCTCGTCCATCGCGGTCTCGACATCACTCCTGGACAGTAAATTAGCGAGGTAGTCATTAAATTCATGGTAAACGAAAGCCTTCTTGGGGCGATGTTCGCCACTTGGTTGCGCATCCAGCAGCGATTCGTTACACTGAGTCTCGGGCTTTGGATAGTGAGTGCAATATTCAGGATAGACAGGAATGTCGGAACCAGGGGCATATGATGGGGCGTATGTGCAGTGGCAGCTGCATGTAGCGTACGCGGTGGTCTTGCAAGTGAGGTTGAATCGGGTGAGTGCGCTCTCTATGGTTGTTGGTATCTGTCTGATAATGTTTTCGTGGGAGAGGCTGAGGGACCCGTCAGGACGTTGAAACGCAAGATACAGTAACAACGAGAGCGCGCCGATAATGAAGTTGCTGTTACGTTGGCTCACGCCCATCATGACACTGCAGACGACCCCAATGACAAGAGCAACCTGTGCAACAATATCCATACGTTCGATCGGCAGTTGATTGTTCTTACCTGCATGTCGATACATCAGTTTTCGTGTTCCAAATTTGAAGGAAGAGAGAATTTACTGGTGTCGAATTGCACAGGAGATTCTGACCCGGCAGAAGACCGCGCTGAATCCCTTGATTGAAGCTCAAGGTTAAGCTTGTCGAGAGCGTCGGCAACTTCTTGCTTGCGGGACTTGACGAAATCCGTGTTGCGTTTGATACCTTCAACGTTGTTGCGGAGGGTCGCTATCTCCATTCTGAGTGCTGCAATGCATGCGTCGGATGCGCCCAGTAAGAGGCGGGAGCACCTATGGATACGGGCCTCAATATTGGACAATAAGTTGAGTGCCTTGACGGAGTGTTGATTGCGATCCTTCTTGGACACCGCTGCGACAATAGGGACAAGAGAAGCGGGGTGGGAGCGCGTTGGTTTTGCTTTCGACGAGCTGCTCTCTGACGGAGGGTCAACGGGACCAGAAGGGGAGTCATCCAACCTGAGGCGCGAGAGACTATCAGCGAGGTCGGCAAAGGGAAGAGGCTCTGGCAAACTGGTAACAACACGTCTGCTTGGTCCCGTCTCCTGGTAATCGGTGCGGGACTCCCACAACTTGCTGACCTGGGTGTTGGTGTCAGGTCCGTTATCCGTCAGTGTCAGGCCAAAGAGACGACCGGCAAGGTCGCTTGGGTGAGGTGCACAGGTGTCCGCAGGTGCTGGAATTGTATTTGAGGGGGCCTGTGGGGCATAGCTAAGTCTAGAACGCTCTTCTCCAACGCGGTTGAGGTGTGCCAGTAAGAGCCGGGCTTCCATGAGTACGCCATTGGCATTCTTCTCGATACATTCTGCACACACACATCGCTTAAGTGTAGGGCGTGAGGCAGGCATGCTTTACCCGTCAGATAGGTGTATACAGATCACGAGAACGAGTACTTACCGTCGTGCTGAGGCCTTACAGTAACTCTTCGTGAGTCTGGGGTGACGACTGCTTTTATAAGGAAAGCGAGAGGGTCGCTTAATCTCGTAGGGAACAAGGATACTTGTTCATTGTTTTGCGAAAGGATGAAAGGACTTACCTTTATTGAGATGCACCACCGCAGGTACGGCGGGTTGCGCAGAGTATAATATGCATTTTTGAACAATTACAACAGCAAGTAGGCGCATTACAGATATATAATGACACTTTTTTCTACGTTCGGATCAACTCTATCAGAGAGATCTTCCACGACCGTATTAGTCATCTCCTTGTGCCCGCTTGGCCACGCATCGCTCGCCGCGTTCTCCCTAGCACCTTCATAATTGTTCTTGTGCGCCCCCTTTGCTAAATCCACCAACTGCATTGCTAACTCTTTCAATATCTCCATGTCACTTTCCATGTCACTCAAGTCTACAAGCGGAGGTGGAGGCGTCAGCACGTGAACCGGTTTCTGTACTGGGAAGCGGGAACACCAGTAGGTGACTTGCGGGATATGAAGAAGCATCGTGCTAAGTAAGTTCTGGTATCATGTTAGCATGACTTTCTTCTCTAATAGTAGCTTTAACCATACCGTCTGTAAACCGAACCCGAGGACTCCCAGTACGAAAAGGAAGGTGAGGACGGTCGACTTCAACATTTGCTGGCGTTCTGGCCTTGCAGCCGGTTTATGAGAAGTGTACTGGTGAGTCCAAACCTGGATAAGTGATTTCTTACGACCCGATGCAGGCGAAGCGCTCGCAATGATGCAACAGCCCCCAACATTGCGCGTCTGACAGGTGTTAAGGTAAGCAGAATGCAAATATTTCAGGACGTACAGTAATTGTTTGGACTAAACCCGTTTTTGAGTGGGCGAGCTTTTCCAGCATTCGCCCCGTCCTTCTTTCGAACAAGTACACGCTGCCATTGTCACTACCCCCAACAATAATTTTCGACTCTTCTCCGAACGCAACTTGTTTGGGTACGGGAACACTTTGTGGCTCTGTGACAAAGTACCGGATCGGATCTTCACGGTCCAGCGAATACAAGGTGAATCCGTTCGTGGCGTTGTCAATTACTACGAGCTCCTTTTTCAGACTAACTGCTGCGCAACCTCTGCAACCTTGGTGGGACAAGCGTTCGATAAGTAAACAGAATAGTGCGTACATCACAGAGTCATAGCAATGTTCACTAAGAATGACCCCGTCAGCGGCGTTCATCTTGACACTAAAGACATGATGTAAGTGATAATCATCATGACCAACTTCATAGCTTACACGTTGCCATCATATAAGCCGAAGATATAAATGTTCCCGCGCTGCGTAAAGGCGACCGACTTTGGTACTGTATGTTCGAGCCGCCCGGCAAATATTGATTGGAGTTGCGAATTGGAGTTGAGCAGTAGTACTTGAATAACGTTGTCGCGCATTCCAATTGCAATCCGTGCACCAGCATCAATCCATGATGCATCCCATGCTACACAGGTAATTTCAAGTCCAGTCCCTAGTCGTCGTGCGGTTATCTCCTGAAAGTGATTCTTTTTAAAAATTAGATATGACTCTCCCGTATGCAAACTGCACCGCACTCACGTCAACAGGATTTGATCGCATGAATACCAGATAGCCCATTCCTGTACCATAGCAAAGCGTTTCCGTGGAACTATGCTTTGTTTTGATCCAAGTCGCGCAACTAATCGCGCCGTAGGACTCGTGATTGGCACATGTAAGTTCTTTGCGTGATTTGATATTCCAAAGTTTGATGCCGTCGGTACCTAGATCTCACCTAAATTCGGTGCGGGCATCAATAGGAGGGTCCTACCTCCGCTGGCAAGAATGTTGCCATCATTTGATAAAGCGAGGGCATGGAGTGACGCAGCATTTGTAGCAAAAGATGCCACGTTCCGGTAGCGCTGCGGTGATCTCATAAAAATAGCGGAGAACATGCTGTGTGAAGGAGGACTTCCCAGCTCTTGATTATAAGCACCAGCGGTAATTGTATTCCGGGGGTCCGCAGCACGTTTTTTGTTCGATTCTACGGCTTCTTGTTGAGTGGCGCACTCCATGACAACTTTTGTTAGGTGTATGTACTATTGTATTATTGTTACTTTCACTTCTAGAGCTGTTAGTTGGGCGACCACACGTTTCGCAGCCATGACGACTTTTGTCGGGCGAATATCTATTTACTCTAGCTGCTTGGGACTTTGGGTCGGGCGACCATGTACGGAAGTTAATTGTTATTGTGAGCGTGTTAAATGCCACCCACCATGCCACTAAGTTGATCAACTGCTAGTTATCATACTCGTCAACCATGCCTTCTGCGATTAAGAGCATCACACCGTTCTATAACAATGACTCAGCGGCGCCTCCACCATTCCCTACTATGCTTACCGACCAACTCGAGCTCTTTGGAAAGACGTCTCATTCGAAGAGCTCCGGCCTACTCGCTGACGAAGTCCTCACCCCAGCCCACACGCTCTCGTCGAAGAAGGTCCGTGTCTCTGAACTTCCAGCACGGTCCCAGAAATCTACTCTGGCCCCTGAGTTTACCGCATCTGCTAAGATGGCCGCGCGACTTGGATCCCCTTACCCGAAGAGAGCGCCCTCGCAGGCTGGCTCTGCATCTAGTACTCCTAGCAACTCATCAGAGGAGGAAGGAACGAGCTCTTCAGATGACGAGTCGACTTCAAGCACTCAGTCAGCGGAAGCGTCGAAGATCCCCAAGCCTCCTGGAGAACCCGGACGTCCCGGAAGAGGCGGTTACACACTTGAAACCGCGCTGGATTGGAATCAGAAGGCGTACTCGAAGTTCAAGGTTTCCCGTACTATCGCTACCTTGTCATGACTTGACTAACCTCTGCACGGTATTAGAAGCACATACACGCCCTTATCGATGAGCATCTTGACACCACGAAGTGTCTATCTGCGCAAGACCCTGCCCTTCTCAGGGTTGTCCGCCAAAAGGTAGGCCGTCATCTGCTCTACAGCGTTCAATACAATACATTCTTACATTGTCAAGGCTATTGACAAGTTTCCAGACCTCGAAGACTACAGTAACTGTTGGCCAGTAAACGATATGATTATGATGCGACTGAAGTATACGTCTAGCCGCGCCAGGCGGCAAGAAACCGAGATGACTGTCAGCAAGAAAAAGAAGGCAAAGACGCCTGTACGTCAGCCATTTTTCCTGACGCATTTGTTGCTCATTTCCTCATTACAGAAGTAGCTGGCAATCGGTTGTGGCACTGCTGCTAGCGGTAGATGACTTCGCACTATGTACATCCTCCATGCATTGTGAAATACCTGAGCGCCCGTTAATTGAAATCTGTGCCTGTTTTCCAGACACCTCACCACCACTCACGTCTAGAGAGGGGAAATGACCACGCAAAATAGCGTTTGTAATGTATGGGGTCAATCAACGGGGCACCCATGCCCACCCGTACAAGTGTGTACTGCAACGCTGTGATGTCATGGCTTGAGTAGCTTGGACGGGGGTTGGGCGTGCGCGCGTACGGCGAACGGGAGTGTTTGTGGGGTGCAATACATAAAAGAAATCATAGGGAATGGACGGGGTACGCACGAACGTATTCGAACCATATACAGTTGGAAGAGTATTCGTACCATTCGTACCATCGAAGAACAGAGCATGAGTATCAACGAGATCGTTAAGATGCGTAATTATGGTGATGTGTGCGAGGCAGAATAGAGAGAGATGAGGCAGCTGAATAGATCACGGGTACGCGTTGCCGTTCCAACCATCGTCAAACTGCAGAAAGAATCCGGAGTATAGAGGGTATCCTTACTCAGAGTGATGCGAGTCATGATGCGTTTTCCCTTCCCTGGAGGCGGCATCATGACAGGGTAGGTCCTGACTTTGTCGTATGATGACCACGAGTGCACTAAGTATAGCCGTGCCACGTACCTGACGCAGATGGTTGCGAGAGGACCGAGTCGGAAGTACTGCGTTCCTCGTTGAGCATGCTGTCCTCGCTAACTTCGCTGGGATATCGCTAGGCAGACTGCTTATACATGAGGACACGCTCCGACTCGACGCACCGTGGTGAGGAAGAACGGTGACATTGAGAACGAGCAAGCGACCGCCCGCCTTCACAAGAAGGTTATTTCGACAGCGACGTGTCGATGTCGATGTCGTGGAGGTGGGAGGAAGGGGGGGAAGGGACTGACTGGGACACAACGTGGAAGGCGCAAAGGTAGAGGTGGGGGGTTCAAGACAGCGTGAGAGGGGAACTACTTTTACATCGAGTTGGTCTGCCTCAGACCGACCCAAGCGAGGTAGCGAGCTGGATGATTTACAGATGTCGAGGTTGCTCGAGGACCATTGGGCGCCGTGAAGGCAGCAAAGGACGGCTTTGCCTCCAAGCCAGGGGCAACTATGGAAAAGGAGTGGGGTGAGAAACTGTATATGGAATCAAGTCAATCTTGGCTGCCATCAGTCCACCCAGGGATAGGCTTGCGAGGTGGCTGTGGTTCGTTGAACCGAGGGCGTTCCGTTGATTGGGCAGCGCAGAGGGCAGCTTGGATACGCTTTGCGGACATCATTACGCCATTTTGGTAATCGTGGAGATGTCGAGGGTCTGGTGGGGAGGGCTTGGCTGACGTGTGGGTAGAATGGGTGGCGCGAGAGGTAGAGGGGGGAATCCGTAGATGGCAGAGAGGGTAGTCAAACTGGGAGAGACGGGACCCGAATCAGAGGAAGAGGAGCGAGAATCGAGAGAGAAGGGTGCGAAGCCGCTGGACTCGTCCTCGGACTCGCATTGCACCGACCGGTCGAAGGAATTGTGTGGCACGGGCGGGAGAGGTGGGGAGGTGCTATTGGGGTTGTAATCGATAGAAAAGGCATCGTCGAGTCTGGAGAGATCCTTGAGCCTGCACTCGTCGGAGCAGTACAGAGGAATGGGACCCTGGTCGATGACCGTGCGCAGCTTAGGCTGAGGGGCCGATTTTGAGGGTCGTGACGGGGGCTGCTGGGAGGGAGCCGGAGGGGAGGAGCGATTCTTGGAGGCCATCGACTCTAGCCGGTTGACGGCTGGTCTGATACGCCCGGTGCCATGAGTGAGACCGCCGCCTTTTACCTTGGTTGCCTTCGTGCGCGGTGGGTCCTCTTTGGCTGTGAGGAGACCTGAGCCCGGGTGAAGACAAAGGCAGGGGACGAGTTGGACTCACAGAGTTGTTGCTGCTGCATGGGGACCGTGTACAGCTTAGGCTAAGGGGCCGATTTTAAGGGTGCGGCAGGGGCCGCTGGAGGGGAGGAGAGGAGCGATTCTCGGTGGCCGTCAAGTCTGACTACCCGATGCCTGGTCTGATGCCTGGTGAGCGAGACCGCCGGTTGTAATTGGTAAAAATCGCGACGCGACTGCCATCATTTTGGTCGACATACTACACGACATACATACATATGGTCAACATACGTATGTATACTACTGTAACCGGCCCCAGGATTCAAGTACGTCCCCGCAACTGCTGGATACGTGCACTCATACGCAGGTTCAGTGGTTTCACAAAGGTGAGTGAACGAGGCGCCTTGGACCTTCGCACCCCCTTGAGATATTGCGCGAAGCTGCGAGTGAGATTAGTAAAGATTTTCAAGGTCAGCTCATTACTAACCAGGGCATCATGTAGTCTGCAAGGGCAGCATCTCTGGGTCGCATATTGACTACAGACCTTGTGCCAACTCTCATTACAACAGCATCACCCCGGAATTCGCTGTCATCCCTGCTCAAAAGCGGGTTCGGGCGAAGACGACAGTGTCGCTTGAAGAAAACGCGGAATCGGTAAGTATGTCGCCCCTCGACAATAGTAACTTCGCAGTTGTGAATATATGGCTGTAGGCAGGGTTCCTGGAATAAACTCTCTGCGATTGGAAATCTGTCTGCCGTCACCGTTTGCGATGAGTCAGCACAACGTGTGGGCATTGTCACTTGGCGTGGGCGGGACCATGCAGATGAGTATAGCCTACATTTGAGGCGAAGCTCAGCCGTCTAAGACCAAGGTCAGGTGACTATTTGCTCTCATCATTTCATTCCAGCGACTTACCGATGAGGAAGGCAGGATATACACGTGGGAGTTCACCATGGAGAATGTCCTGAACGGTGGGGTAGCAGTTTCGTAAAGGAGCGACAGGTGTCCAGCACCGAAGACAATATGTGATACAGTGAGTGGGCGATGTGAGCGGGCGATGTGAGTGGGCGACCATATATCTTTTCTCATATATTGACTCTCCAGACCCAGACTAGCCGCTTTTATCGCAACAATCACAACAATAAGAACAATAATTCGTCGAGCGTTGAAGTTGTAATTACCGTACGTGCTGCTGATCGTCCCGTGTGCCGTCTCCATTTTTTCGTTTCCTTTTTGTTTGAAGGTGGCGCTGTGCGGCGATATATCTTCACGATGAAAAAGGATCAAGGCTACCCAATGTTCGACATGCCTGGCGGATTCCATGCACACTACGATTCATGTTCAAGCATAGGGTCATTTTCGTCGTCTCTGCATACCACCCGAGGACTGGAGGATATACAGACGATACCTGAGAGCACCCTATTCGATGATGACAGCGGCCAAGTGGACGCGGCTAGTATGGGGCTGGCACCCGGTGATGCCGTTGGTCGATCAGGTGATGTTCGTCGTCCCGTAGGTGACCACGATGCCGCTGTTAGCATAGCGGTGGTAGCGGAGAACAATTGCAGTGCCGCTGGCGGCACGACACCGGGAGTACCGCCCTCCGTTGGTATGGCGGAAGCGACGGAAGACGAATGCAATGCCACTGGCGGCACGACAGTGGGATCACTGAGTTCTAAACGGGCAAGGACGTTCCTCAGATTCATCACCGCTCATTTACTGACCTGTCTGACAGAGCTTGCAGCCAACTTCTTCAGCTGACAAATGTCGTCACAAGGAGGAAGATTTTTCTATGTCCCTGCGAAAGCAGCTTTACTACCAAGGAGAACGTATCCGAGAGCTGAAAACCAAACTGCGAAATCAAGGGGAGGTGCGTAGACGGAGAACAACCACCTCCGCATTTCTAACCTACCCCGACAGACTTTTCAAGAGCAACAACGCGTTCTCCAGCGGCAATATGAAGATCTCCATCATACGGCTTTGAAGGATGTCGTGCAAGACTTCCAGGCACATAAGGATGCACTCGGTGAGATGGAGACAGTTCTTCAGAAGAGGGATATTGAGTTAGCGTCACTGCGCGCCGAGCTTGAGGTACGGCCCCGTAGCCAATCTGTTCATATGTTATACCAAGTTACACCGGGGCTGGAACAGGCTCATGCAAAAGAACGTGCAACGCATCAAGAACAACTTTGCAATGAGCAGCGACTAGCTATGCAACGGAACCATTCACAGCTTGAAGAGTTTCAAAGGCGACTTGAGGTATGCATTCACTCTAGACAATGACATCGAAATGATGTTGACATTTTACCTCTAGCTCGAACTCCAATCCCAGATAGAGCAAATGTCGACCACTCGGGCAGCCAACCTCGAGACTCGTGTGCAAGAAGAGGTCACAAGGCTGAGAGAGTCGTTGCAGGTGTGTACGGAACAAGTGACTCAAGACCAGGCAGCCACTAATACAATCATCAGGCGGAGAAGGAGAGGGAAATGGCAAAACTCGAGCAAGAGGTCACGAGATTGAGAGAATCACTGCAGGTGTGTAGGGAACGAGTGGCTAAAAGCCTGGCGGCGACTAATACAACTCATCAGGCAGAGAAGGAGAGAGAGATGGCGAACCTCGAGCAACAATACCATCGCATGAGAAAAGTTCGTACTGCTACACCCCGGCCTGATGAAGATCCGATGGATTGCCGACAAGGGCGTTCTTCATCACCACCCTCACGACCCTTCCAGTCCGCTGCTCATCCTTCTCGGCCCCCTCGACCGGCTCAAATTCCGCAAACCAGTACTCCTTCACTTGATGCTATTAAAAGGATTAGGCGAGCCCGGGGCATCTCAACACGAACTCGTCTCATTGGAGTTACCGTTGACGTAAGTCACAACCACCCATTTTGACGTACGCTTTTGATGTCTGACATATAGATGGAGGACGACACAGGGAATGGAGGAAATGGAGGATTATCAGGAGAGAGACAGACGAGCCCTGTTGAAGGGGGTGACCCGAGTGGAGGCAACAGCAATGCGGTTCCCGTCCCGGCGATGGTGGAGGCAGTGACCAGGGGAGTAGAGGCGGCACTCCGTAATATCCTTGCCAATGGAAAGATGATTCCCGGCCGAAGTGGAAGGCGCAGTCGCCGTCGCCGAGCCTGCGAGGATGAAGAGGTCAGGCTTGAGAAGGAGAGTGAACCTAGTGTTCACCGGGATTTCATATTGGTATGTCGTTGACCTGTTCGTCCGCCCGACCTACCCAAACCAATATCATCAGGCAGAGGTTCGTCGCCTCTTCAAGGAGAAGCTAGCAATTACCCAAGACCTCGACTTCATCACGCACCGCCCAGCCGCAACAGAAGACGTCTTTGTTTACGAGTATGAGGATGGACCTGGACCGGACCGAAACAATCTCGCGTTCGACCTTACCCAGAATTACTCGTCGCCATGGAATACTCGTATTCTTGAACTCCTCTGTCAAGAGCTCCAGGCACGCCGTGAGGAAGAGAACTGGCCAATCAAAAAAAGCGATAATTATATTATGGATATACTACGGGAACGTTATAAGCGACTGCGGACGGTGTGGAGGAATGCGCAGCCTAAATTAACATCCAAAGGTGTCTTGGAAACACCTGCTGAGACTGAGGCGCGTTTGGTTGAAGGAAGATTGCAAACGGGGAAGGAAAGCAGGCAGGCCAACCGTCGCTGGAACGTAAGTTTGTAGTTGAGCCATGACCCTCTACTAATATCCGCACTCGTGGGTCAGAAATACCACCGCAGGGTCATGGTACTCGATGAAATGGTCAAGTTAAAGTCCGAAGTGCAAGACGACGATCTGCAGAGCTGGAAGTGGCTCCAAAGCCTTATCAAGACGTTAGGCAAACATGGTATGAGTTCCGAGGAGAGCTCAGTGGAAAACGGGGTGGAGAACGTCCTTCGTGTGAAGAACATGCCGTGGCGCAGGAACATAGACCGGGAACTGGAAATAGTGGATTTCCAACGTGTTCTTGACACTGATATCTTCTCTCCCCAAGGTTCCAAGCCTCTCACTCGTAAACACTCACCTGACAATCCATCGACTACTCGTAATGCGGTGAAAGCCTTGCCCCTTGCATTGTACGATGGGGCCTGGTTTGCGCAGCTCACCGAATGCCAGATTGAAGCACTCAACGTTCGCCAACAAACATTCCCTTGGATGAAAGTCGTCGTAGCGTAAGACAGCTGGCTGGAAATATCCCTAGGTATCCACGCCTTACGAAGATACTGAAAGTCGTAGCAAAGGACAGCTGGTGGGAAACATTCCTATGTATCTACTCCTTACAGAGATACACTGTTACTCGTTCGATTTGTGGACCGATGTCACATCACACTACTTGCATGACGGACGAGCAGTGAGTGGGCGCTCGTCGGGCGATCGTCGGGCGATTAGTATTGTTCGCAGATTATACTTCAAGATTGCACGCATCTTTTTTTGACATTTTAAACTTTAAGAACAAAAGAGGATTTTATTGTTCGTCGATAATTTGAATATAGGCCATCGTTCGGGCACTAGCGAAATTTGAAGTATGGACAGGTTTTATATTTGAAGGCAATACTTGATATTTGGACGTACATTTTTTCCAGGACTATACATCTTATTTAGATTGACATTCAGGACGCAGCCGTACATCCGTAAGTACTTGAAGTCTTAGCCGACATTTTTTCCGTTGACAACACTTCAAGTCTTACCACCGCCCCAATGTCAATCTAAATTTCAAGTATCGCCTTCACGTTTTCGACAACCTTTAAACCTAGCCTAAAGACTGCTAACCGCGTTGTGTATAGCCTAACATTCTAAATCCTTGTTCTCTTACATACCTTGGGCTATTCACACATTACGGTTAATCCACGCATGCCCAATGGAGACAAGGAAGTCGCTACAGACGTTTTATTCTGCTTTCTCTCTATTCGTGAACAAACAAGGGTGGAAAGCCGGCATTTACAAAAAAGAAGCAGAAAAGCGCTATCATACTTTCGGTCAGTTGTTAATGTAGTTATTTAAAGTCGTGGTGCGATTGGGGTAGGTGTGCATAACGCGTGCTGTGCTTGCGGTATATGTAGTCCGGTAAAAGGACAAAACCTGATATTAGGAGGACGTGCAGCCTGCATTGAAACAGTGAAAAGAAAGGTAAGGCATGCGAAAGCAGTGCACACAACCATGCCGGACAACATAGCAACCATGAGAAAATCATTTAACCCAATCTAGGGACTTGACATCCCAATGTCCTCGCTGATTTCGCGAACTCTTCTTTGCGCTCTTAGCTCGGGAGTTGCGTCCCCTCTGTCTCCATCGCCCTCGACCTCCCCACGGCGGCCTACCCTCTTATCAACCAATGTCTCCACCAGTCCGTCTTTTCCACCAGCCCGTTTTCCATCACACTCGCCTTCCCGGACATCTTCTGGTTGGAACTTCCCCTCACTCTCATCCTCGAGGACGTCACTACAGCACGAACTCCTCGAATTCGGTGGTCGAATTGTGGGTTCGTCATCCGTCGTATCTCCACCCTCTGTCTCCGTTGTCTCGGTATCAGTACTTACGATGCTGCTGGCATCATCGTCCCTCGAGCTGTTCGTCGGGTAATTATTGTGGTGATGGGAACTGGAAGCATTATGAGAAGCGTAGCCAAGTACGGATGGAGCGTGTGCGGGACGCATGCTGGGCGTCCTGTCGGGCGCTACAGTACCGCCATAGGCGTCTATGGCTCCCATCGCGCGTGCCGGTCCAGAAAAGGAGAACGTCGGCGAATGCGTGTTAGGTGATATACGCAGGTGGAGATGTGAGTGCGGATGCGGGATCGTCGATGACGATGATGACGATGATGAGGGAACAGGGGATGGAACAGGTTGTTGGGAGTGGGAGAAAAGGATGAGTTGTTCCGCATATTTTTGCATCTCTTCCGGTGATATAACGAGACGGAAGTCATTAAGCAGGAGGAATTGGAGTTCGAGTTGGTTGAGTTCGGCCTGAGGGAGACCCCCAACCTGCACGCAAAAAGAGAAAGAGGGAATAGGGAAAAAAAGTAAGCACACGATCACGACCGTAAAGAAAATGAGTTTTTTCAACTAGAATGGGGACAGACCTTGGCATATCTGGAATTAGTGTAAAATACGTCGCTGAAGAATTTACTGGCGACAGTGACCCCCGCGATAACAAGTCTATGCACGTTATACGAGTCGATAACGAATGTTCTACCAGTTGCCTCCTGGGACAACCGAGACATTCTATCGAAGTATACCAACAGGGCGAGGAACACCTCGTTCGTCGTCGGACAGTATCGGAGGATGCGGAGAAGGTAGGCCTCGAGGGTGATAGTAGGGATGTTACGGGCGTGGAAGGTGAGTGCGGAGGCAGGATTGGCGAGAGCTGCATGTGATGCGGATGTGAGTGTGTGCCATATTGACGGGTGAGTAGAATCCTCGGGTGGGGCGGCGTGTGGGAAGGTGGAGAGCGTATGGGCGGGATCCGTTGATGACAGTGCGTCGTTAGTGGATGCGATTTGGGTGAGTAGGGAAGCAAGGAGTTTGAGAAGGTCAGTCTGAGCGTATGAATGGATGTCGACGGGTTGGGCGGCAGGTGGTGGCGCTTGCTGAGTGAGCGGCGCACGGGCGGGCTGTTGTTTATCAGACGAGGCTTTCTTTCCGGCGACGTATGTTGACTGCTGATTAGTCGAGTATGGCGGCTGCACGGCATTTGGCCGAGCTGACTGCAAGTTACCGGCCACAGTGGAAGAAGTGGAAGGACTCTTTTGTGTAGATGAAGACTCTTGTTGACGGTGATAGTGAGAAGGGCGATGTTGTTGTATTGGTGGTTTTCGGCTGGCAACTTTGGTTGTCCTGGACGAAGAGTGTTGGATTGGGATTGAAGACAATCCCGAGATGTTAATTTCTAGTGATCTGTCGACGTTTCTGTGGTCTGCTGGAGACGGCAGGGGATGGACGAGGGCGAGCATGGTTCTTCGATATGACCCACAACGCCAGAGACGCCAACGAATCTTGCCAATCGGACAGGGAAAAAACGTGATCGTGCGAAAAGGTAACCACGTGACGTGTCACGGCCGAACCAGAGAGAGGGGAGGGGGAAAGGAAAGAAAAAGACCGGGACCACTGCAAGGAGGCAAAGTTCGGGTTATATAGGAGGGGATGGCAATCCAGTGGTGGATTCTGACGACGGAAGACATCGCTTTGACAACGTTTGCTCAGGGCTAACTTGCCATCATCATCAAAACACATGAATCCGAGGTCCAAACGCGTGCATCTCGGGATTGGCTCGTCCGACTGGCTCCATGTCCCTTATGTGCCATGAACATACACGCTCTAGATCTCGATGATGATGCGGCTCGACTTGGTCATTCTCAAACCTTGTCTGACCTGGCTTCTCCCGTTCTTCGCGGTCTTTCGTTGTCTCGGGCGGAATCAGTTTCTTTACGCGGCCCCTTGGTGGCTGTCTTTCTCCCCTCCACGCAGGCTTTCACATGTCGGTGGAGAAATACCCCGCTACTTTTTTCCTCGACCAATGGCCGGACGCAGCTCTACTAAAAGCGTTTACGGATCATGCCGCGTCTCACCTATCCGAGCACAGTGTTCTGTATGTGGCAGTACGCGTCATTGAATGAATGGGCTATCATGTGGTTATGATCCTATGGGCACTGTTACTGATCAGATACAGCAAAACGCCAACGCCTCCGCAACAGTCCGGCTGTGCTCAAATACTAAGCACATACTCGTATGCATACCTAATTAATCCGTTAGGGGGCCCGCTCACATCAAACGTTTTACTCGGCGCAGAAACTTGGGTGGAACTTTGGGACAGCCGAGGTTGCACGTGCGAAGTACATTGCGCTATTCCTATTCCCACTTGGTTTCGTCTGACGTGGTATCGTGCCATTAATTCTTGCCATTCTCATGGGGAAGGTACGCCGCGCGTCATTCGTTGCCTATCCTTCAACGGACGGCGTCTCTGCCGCCCACGTGCAAGCACCGAGTGGTTGCAGAAAAGTATCTAACTTACCTTCAAGTGGACGCCATTCAGGAGCGTAGACAAATGTGACTGTGCACCGAAACGGAAGACACTGTCACCGTAGTGCATGCCGTCGGCCATGCTGTAGCATTTGCTGCCTGACGTTGCTATACATATTCGAAAGGAAGCTTCCAGGCGACAACCCACCATCCTGGCGTTCCCTCGCTGTCAAGTCCTGTCAACTATATCTGTCAATCGGCACGGCGTCGTCATCGCAGCCGTTAGGAGTGTTGGGAAATGGCCGGAAAGGGGGTGAACCAGTATGGAATGTCGTCTTATCCGTGTACTGGGCTATGGCGCACCAAAGTGGAGAATGAGGTAGCGACAATATCGCCATCCTGACACCATTTCCTGTAACGAAGCGCCGACGCGCCTAACCTCCCTCGGTATGCTGATTAGTACACTTCAGGCCTCAGAAGACATCAGGAAGATCGTGCTAACTCAGGATATCCGAGGCTTCAAAGCGTGCACCTTTACAGTCCACCATTGATAACATGGAGCAAGGGCTCTTGGGGATTCAATTAAATGTTGTTCTTCGCCGGTGCCTCCGAGGGTATACAGATAACCTATAATAGTAACCCATCCGCGGCCTTGTGCAGTTGCATGCTCTCGTGAAGCTTCTTCTCTGCTAATAATAAAATATACAAAGCCCTGGGTCAAGTGCTGTAAACAGTAGGAGTATATACACCGTGCCCGACCGGTCTCAATCTGTGGGGGCCACGATGATACGCCCAGGTATACACATGCAACTTCTCTTCAGAAGCCCGAGTACCAAGACTGTTAGTCGAGGCGAGGGACTACTGCCTAACCTGTGCCAGCTCATCCCGGAGAGGTCCCCTTCTCGGGTACTAGCACCGTGGAGGTGCATGTACAGCGAATCTTTCCAGGCCATAGAATTTGTAGAGAAAAACAAGCTCCAAACTTACCAAAGTACGGGTAGCACACGTCAAGTGTTCATGCTTAGAGTCAGTTTGATCGAATGCCTCAAATAGCACACTTGCATAAGGAGCATAATTGCATATGCAATAGCGCATACATCGTTTTGGCAGAAAGTGGCATCGGCAATATAGAAAGGAACACACGTGTGCATGGATAGAAGGTAAGATATGGAAGTGACCCCAGTTGCTTTAAACCTCCTTGACCTTGACCGTTCCGCGCAAAAGACCTGTCCGGCGGGCAGCGATGAGACCAACTTTTTGTCCCGGAACTGCGGAACGTGCGATGGTGGAAGCCTTTCCAATGTGTTGGTGGTTACCACCACCGTGGGGATGGTCGACGGGGTTCATGGCAACACCACGAGTACGAGGCCAGCTGCAAAGACAAATCAGGATTGGGGCAACCCGATACGGGAAAGGAAAGTTAACACACCTGTTGCGCTTAGCCTTGAACTTGTAGTACGCACGGCCAGCCTTAAGCAATGGCTTGTCGATTCTGCCACCGCCCGCAACAATACCCACCGTTGCACGTGCGCTCCCCGAAATTGTCTTCTTCGCACCAGAAGGGAGTCGTACGCGGGTCTTGTTGTCCTCTGGCGAGTGACCAATGACGGTAGCGTAGTTACCGGACGTGCGAGCAAGGGCACCGCGGTCGCCGAGCTTCTCCTCCACATTGCATACGATGGTACCTTCAGGACATTGGTTGACGGGAAGAACGTTTCCGACCGTCAATGCAGCTTTTTTGCCGCAGTAGACAAAGGCACCGGTGTGGAGGCCCTCGGTAGCGATGAAGGTTTCGGTGCGCAACTTGTAGCGGTAGGGATCACGGAAAACGACACGAGCAAGGGGTGCACCACTGTAATGCAGATAAAGAAATATATCAAACGTGGACGGCATTTACGAAGACACATACCGTCCAGGGTCATGGATGATTTCTTTTACGATACCGCGAATGTAGCCATTACGCTCTGCGTAGTCCAGAGGGCGGAGCTTGGCAGGAGCCTTGTTGTGGTGAGTGTGTGCCTTGAACTGGACGTATGAAGAGGATGAGCTGAGGAAGCAAGTTCGCAAATGTGGAGTGAACGCACGATGGCATGTGAGCGTCTCTGTGCCCTGATGACCCGACCCATTATTTATCTGAGGAGAAAATGTGAGTCGGATGGTTGAGAGGCAAAGTGGACAGCAGGGAGGTGGAAACCAAAGGACGCGAGGATTCCTAAGTGCATGTTCATCTAGACCAAGTACAACCCATCCGTCGCCCAACCCAACCATCTTGCGAACTGATTTCTCTCCACACGATCAAGACAATGCCTTTGACCTCCAGTGCGTCATGATCAGAGCGACATACTCACGTTCTTGTGTATCTCGACGAGTCGTTGGCTGGCGTTCGTGGTCGGTGGTATCGCCCGTCTGGCCACAGAATCGAAGCGGAGCCACAATATTCGGCAAATGCCGACTACATTCGTAGTTACGTTAATGAGGTACGTGAGAAGGAGGGGTTTGGGGGCGAACGCTGTTGAATTTGAAAGCGACGGGGGAACAGAGAAACCAAGGGCTATCGAGTTCCAGTGGTCGTTCTGTGCGAAGAAGAACGGATATGTGCCTATGGAGGTGCAAGGGAAATACGTATCACGCGATCATATAGGGGGAATGGGTTCAGAAACACATGCAGATAATCAGACCGAAATATATTCACAGCGAGATCTGGCCCTGCCCTATTAGTTGGGGTTCGCGTTCCGGGATCGGTGGACAGCGTCACAGAAACAGGTATATAATAGCATGCAGGACGTACGAACAAAAACTACCTCACGGAATGTGGGTCCTCCGCTCCGTCCATTTCTTCTTCTCTTTATTTTATTTTATTTTTTCCCTCTTGTCTCCTTCCCCTCATCTCCATTGCGACCTGCGTTTGGGTCTGCTGATATCCCTGCCCTGTAAATGTGGGTGGGAGATGTTCTGCTGCCGAACGAGTTGTCCCGGAGATGACTGACGACGTGGCTGTAAGATCACACCGTCTACTTCTAGTGCCAAAGTTATCGTACGAGGGCAGTCTTCCCCAGCGAATGCTCGCTTGAGGTCGTTGCCCTCGCCGTCGAGAGTGTTGACGCCGGGATTGAATTGGCACTCCGCACTAAATGACAAGGGACGCGAGAAAGTCACACGGGGTGTGCGTTTGAGTCGTCGTTGACGCGGACAAAACGTTTTTGATATCCCAACTGTATAACAGCGTATTTACTAGGCTACTCCTGCCAACCCGACACATCCCCAGCCCCAGCCCCCTACAGCAGTCAGACTCCGTCCCGTCCATCGCAGCGGACGGTCACCGGTTACCTGCGAATCTGGTGCTGCTTACTCGGCTAAGCTTCCACTCTGCGACAAACGACGCAGCACTGCCAACGTTCCGACGTCTTCCTCCGCCATAACACGGTCCCATATTAGCAGCTGCTACTCCGCGCTCACATGATCCACCTCGATCGGAATCCTGCCGACCAAAACCAAAACCAAAACTCAAATCTAATCTCCTCCGGCGATCAGCACTCGACGACGACGACGGCGCCCACCACCCATTTCCACTGGGAGGCCATCCACGACCGCGATGACACACGCTTAGACTTCGTCGACAGCATTCGCTCCTCGGACACCCTTCTCGACTTTGCCGTCGCAAAGGACAGACCCCCGACCACCCACGACGTCGTCCATGAAGACAAGAGCTCGCCTCTTTCCCCCGCCCCCGACTCTGCCTCCCCCAATCACGAATCAAAGGACCTCCCTCAGCAACCCGTCCAGCCCAATGCAGAGCCTCCCGGCTTGGACAAGGGCGAGCTCGACGTCCCCAGGGAAGGCACTCTCACTCCCCTCACAGACCTCTCTCCCGCACCGGAACTCGACGATGACACCGAAAAGAAGGATGACGAAGAAAACAACCTGGGAGAGTCTTCGCAGTTCAATTCTGGTTCCTCGCTGAGAGACGACGTCAAGCGTGATACTAAGGGCAAGGGCGACGCACCACTAGGCGCACACGTGAACGGCATCTCGTCCTCGTCATCTTCTCGGTCCATAGATGGTTCTCCAGCACGACACAAACCATCGAACCCTTCCGCGTTTCAAAATGCGTCAGATTTGCGGTTGGCTGACAAGTTTGCCATCCCCTCTCATTCCCCCGCACCATCAAGTGATTTCATGACTCCCCCTATAATACACGCACCCCATAACATGCCACCTCCAAATATGGCTCACGCATCTAACAATGCAAAGGTCATCAGGATCTTGGAACTCAATGCCGAGCTTTTCCAGTACGTCCCCCCTTACTGCTACTCAATTTCTTTCTCTTCGGACCTTGGCTGATGTCGCCCATCTTGCAGCGTTTGTCTAGAATTCCAGGCGCGTAGCGTGCCAATAGCAGATCATCGTTTCCAACAGTGCGTTCCCCCTCATGCAGCCCGTCTTTCTCCTTAAACAAGTGACCTTTCTTCAGGTACGCCCAACGTCTGCAGTCGAACCTCACTTGGTTAGCTGCGGCTGCGGACCAACGGCACCACGTAGGCAGATATCCTTGTTTGTCTGGAACCCTTCCCCCTAATTCTTCCTTCGTTTGCAGCATCCAAGCGTCGCCCTACCCATCATGACTCCTCCAACAGCAGTCGAGTTCTCACCCGCTCGACTACAGCGTCTATACTCTGATATGCCAGAGGTCTTCTCAAAAGAAATTGCTCGTCGGAAAATGCACAATGCTAACGTCAATGTCCCTTCCTCACATCCCCACCACAACCAAACTCCACATGCCTTGTCACCCTCGAACGGGCTCATGCACCTTAAGCGCAACAGGTCCGATGATGTCCCAGACCTTTCCACAAGCAAAAGAAGAGACGTAGGCGACGGTAAAATGCATGCATCCTCTTTGTCCCCTTCCTCAGTCTCGCCAAATCCAACGATGCCAGGTTCTACTGGTATGCCGCCCATACCGGTCCCCGGTCCTGGTCATGGCCCAGGTCCCGGTTCAGGCCAAGGGGGACCTCCAGGTTCGGGTATGAACTCAGGTGTGCTTCTCGCTTCAGGTATGGGTGCTATTGGCTCGGCGGGTTTGCGGGCAAGCCCAGATACATTTGCTGGTCCAACAGGCGTCAGCGGAATGACGGCACCTGGGACACCTCACATACCGCAGAGTCCAACTGCATCGGCCTCATCGAACATGGGTATGCCTCATCCACCGTCAGCTACGTCCCCTTCGTCTGGAATGCCCGGGATAAGTATCGGAGGGATGTCAGGCATGCAGAGTGGCACAGGGACAGTAGCAATATCAACCTCAGCCCCTGGAGCATCGTCACACGCTTCCTTTGGCACCGGAGATACTGCGGTTGCAAATCTGCGAAGATTACAGATGCTGCAGCACCAGTCGCGGGAACAGCAGATCAGGCAGCAGCAACAACAGCAAGCCGCACAGATGCAACAAATGCAACAAACGCAAGGGGGAGCAGCAGCCCCACGACACATGTCTCCTCCGACGTCTGCGCAGGCAACACAAGGCGTGGGTGGCATAGGGGGAGGAGGAGGAGCTGGTGTACCATCGAACCAACCGCAACAGCCTAGTTCCTCGCAGCAGGCCCAACTCCAACAGCTGATACAAGTGTTACAGAACCCTAGTCATCCACATATGCAGTACATAACGCAGCATGTGCCCAACTTCTCTGCGTTGCCTATGCCGCAGCAATTGCAGAAGCTGCAGCTCTTCCAGGTATGCCGGTTTCCATTTTTGAATGAATATATTTTTTCTCGGAACTCACAATCATTGTCACTGCCTTCTTTCGTGCAGCAAGCGTTGGCTCACAGAAATCAGCAAGCTGCAGCGCAGCGCAATCCTCAATTGGGTGGAATGCACTCGAATGCAGGCATGGCAGGTGGACTCTCTAACGGCACGATGACTGGAGGAAGTGGAAATGGTCGCGGGTCAAGTCCCGTGTCACCCCTAGGTCAACAAGCTCCGACGATGTCGCAACCGCAACAGATCCCCTCACAGCAATCGTCGCAGAATGGCATGTTCCCGTACGGTCAGCAACATGGCGGCGGAGGCGGCTCGGGCATAGATCCACGTATGGCTGGGGTAGCTGGAGGATCCAATTTTTCGCAACAAATGCCGGGGAATATGGGCAACGTCAACATAAACCAGCAGCGGCAACTAATGCTGATGCAACAACAACAGCAGCAACAGCAACAGCAAATGCGGAACATGAACGGCAATCTCAACATTAGTGGTGGCGTGAGCGCAGCGGGTATGATGAACTCACAACAGCATGGGACGTACGGGATGAACTCCAGGATGATGGGTCAGCTCGGTGTGTCGTCGCAACAGCAGCAGCCACAACCGCCACAGCCACCTGGTGCCGCGGGCGGTGGCTCGCCGATGGTGCCGATCAACGATACATTCCCTACCCTCAGGTCGAACTCGACGATTCCTGGTATAGCAAGAAGCACGAGATCTCCTTCGGATGGGGTTCATTCGCCTATGACGCCGAGGGCACCATCGAGACTTTCGCATCAGCAGACACCAAACGAGTATCAAGCCATGCTGCAACAACAACAGCACGCCCAGGCTGCATTCAGTCAGGGTGCGGCTTGGCCACAGGGTGCACAGACGCAAATGGGCCAAGTGAACGGCTACGCTATGAGCGGTTCTATGAATTCGCCAAATGGCATTGGAGGAGCCTTCTTCAGCGGAAGCCCTTCACCGTCAAATCAGAGTTGGCAGCAGGGTGGTGGTGGTATGGCGGGTGTTGGAGGGTATGGTTATGGGCACGGGCAATCGACAATGGGCGGCGGACAACGTCCTCCGGATCAGGTGCGTCCACGGATGGGTGGCGGTACACCTACGCCTCAGGCTGGTGGTGGATCTGCACCTCCGTCCGCTACACAAAACATGAGTCCGATCGGTCCGGACATGACTGGCAATGTGGACTACGATATTTTTAACCCCTACGTCAACGGCCAATAACTGTGTCACCCCCTTCCTCCCCCTTTTCGACTACATTTTCCATCGGCATCTGTTTCTACACACCTACTCGCAACGACGGGCTTTGCGAGTGCCTTCGCTCTATCTTATATATATATGTGCCTGCATCTGGTCTTTTTTTGTCTTACGTTCTTGGAAGTCCTCTGTATCAAGGTTTCCCGTTTGTCCTGCAATTCTGATGCTACTATCTCATGATCTCACATTGGGACCTTTGTCCTCTTTTCCCTCAGTGCCCCACCTCCTACCACCTTTTCTCTCTCTATTTTTTCTCCGTTTTTCGTTGTGTCCCGCACGGTTCAGGCTATGGTCCGCCGGTTTTCGCTTCTTCGCGAGTTCAGTAATTTACTTGTGTGTACAGCTTGGATATGGCTGGGTTAACGCTGCTTGGAAAGTGATTTATGATGATCATATCATCCATGTATGTACATATGCACATAAGATGTACTGCACCTCTTCCTCCCGCTGAGATTTGGACATGCCGTCGTCAGCGGATTTGTTTTCCTTGTGGACTGGGTCTCTGCATTTTATATGTGAAAGAGCTGCATTTATCTAGCTAAGAAGGAACGGGACGGTCTAGCGTTCCGAAGGGTTACGCTTATAAATATCTGCGAGGGGGCTCGTGGTCCTTTGAATGAGAGTAGGTTCAGAGGAGAGCCAGGATTTGGCCTAGTAGTACGGCGTAAACCGAGCACTGGATATAGGTACACACTCTTAAACCCATCCGCCTGTAGCAACGGTGTGAAGGGAGGCAGTCCATGTGGACACGCATCATACCTACATCAGTACCTGGGGACCGTTCGTGGACGCATGATGGTCACTAGTTGATCATCGGCAACATAATCATGTAGCTAAACTACAGAACAGATGTGTGTGGGTATATCGGACATCCCCAAATGTACATACTAATCAACATCTAGATAGGTATGCGCAACGCTAGGTCGAGTACAGCACGATCAATGACATCGATGATCGGATAGCAAGGGGAATTAGGCACTCAAGTACTCAAGGATCACCAAATGAGGGGATCTGTGCGGGGACCGTTACAAGCTTTATTGCAGTAACTGAACGCTGGGCTCACCCAAGAGAATATGTGCCATGGGAGTGATTCACTCCCGGACCTTCCTCATCGCAGGGGGGAGTCTTCGCTCGCCAGTTTGGAAGTCGTGGCGAGGATGCAGTGGCGATCAGACGGTCTGTAGATTTTTTTTAGGAAAAAGAAAAGGTTTGGCTTGTATCGCCCTGTTCGAGTCTTGGTGCAATGTGCTCTCCGGTACCGACCACACCGCAGGCCTTTGGCTCTGCACCCTGGAAGGGGACAGACGTGTTGAGATCTATGACGGAGAGACAGACACTCCCGGGAGAATGATAGTATTCTGTAGTTTGATATCTATATGCGCAACGATCTACGCGTGCATGAATGCGACCCCATCAACGAGTTGGCTGACGGCGGACCAGAATTATTCACAAGGCATATTAAGACACATGAGACGGGTGCCAGTCTCGGGAATAGAGATGATGTTCGCGCCCTGAATCGATCGGAAATCCACCCCAAAGATAGTATGGTTCAACGGATCAACCTTCCTTCCGGCGTGCAGTTTCGGTGAACTTGAGGTAGCCAATGCGGTCATCGGTCTTGTTTCTGATTACAGAGAGGGTCTCGTGCCGCAATAATGTGCTCAACGGGAGACGTTAATACGATGAAGTAAAGAACCAACCCCAAGGGCGGATTTGTGCATTTCTTGTTCCGCAGGTGCTTTTGAACATCGCCCACACCAAGAATCGTCCTGTCCCAGGATAGGGTATATTCGGATCATTGGTCGAGCCAGTAAAAAAAACGTCTTCGGCCGTAGCTTTAACCTGTATAGGGCTTGTGTCATGTCCGCGTCTAGGTCCTTGGCGAGGTCATTCGACTCTTCCATAGGATTATACATTTCACGGACGAATATGATCGCCAGAACCTTTTCGGTAATATCGAAATCCCGGTGACAAATGGAAACTTGTATTCATTCAACGTATTTTATATCCATTACAAGGCAGCGAAAGACCAACTGCATTCCCCTTACAGAAGCCTTCAGCAAGTTCGTCATTGTCTTGACCAATCTGTATAACGACGTACTGTGGAGCCATCATATCCTCTTCGAGGTATACGACGACCACGTAAAATTTGCGCATAGTCGTATTGCTTAAGAGCACTCTGCTGGTACGCACCGCGTCTGTTGCTTGTAGGAGTATTCGAAAACGGTCACCTATCTGTTGAAAACGACTTCGGAGACAAAGAATGGGATGAAAAGACCGGCAGGTAAGACCACGCAATCGCTCTTTGTCCTGCACTTGAGTCAATGCCAAGGATATCGCTAAGATCGGAAAGCTTCGGGGCATTCTCCAAATTCCGGTGCACGAGTGAACGCGGCTGCGACCAACTGGACGATTGCATCTCGCAGCCGTGCCAGACTGGGTAGGCAAGCGGACTTGGATGGATTGAAGCGGACAGCGACGGCTCAGACGCGAGAGGGGTAAGGAGATATAGTGTTCCCGGTAGTAGCAGCTAGCGTGCTAGCTGTTAGATTGCAGGGATGGCGAGAGGCTTGCGCTCCCCTATGACGGAGTAGACACCTCCTGTGGCAACAAACGCGCCGTCGCTCTCCATGACGTTTTCTGAGCTCCCCTGCGGAACCTGCACCCTTCGAACGGAGGAAAAAGGGGGCAGACGTTAAGATCCTTCGCGACCACGACCTACGAAAGCTCGACAGTGAACAGGCTTTCAACGTCTTCACTGCGAATCCAGAGCAATCTTTTCATGTTGCGACATGAGTTAAGGTAGTTGCCTAGAGGGCAACGGTAGTCACAAGCGAATACGATGCATACTTGCCGGGTACTCTGCAGGCGACATCCCAGGTTACCGTGTATTATGTAATAGACTATGGCACGGTGATTACCGTCGGGCAAATCCTTCCGGCGTATTAGTACAGCCTCTGCAGCTTGGCTCGATGAACCTGTTGATAAGTAACACTACCACTTGAGACTTCCGGAGCGCCTCCTGCAAGGGCCAAGAGCCTGTCGCGAGTTCGGTCCCCAAGGAATCTCCTGCACATTTATCGTTACACTTCGTCCCGTCACCTCTGCCAGTTACGATAATTCGGCTCGGCGGGCTTAGATGGTGTTCACTAGGCTGTCAACGCAAGAGAAGGAAGCCTTCTTTGGGTTGCTGGACGAGTGAGTTGCAAGTACAAATCCCTCTACTTTTTGAGTTGGATTGCTTCCCCGGCGGTAGCTTTAAGATACTCCGCCTAGATGTTAAATGATATTTGTCTAGACCGCTGATCTTATTGTCACTAGATACTTCCAGTCGCGCCCCAACTTGTTTGGAAACGGCGGCGTATCAGAAACAGGAGCTGGTCTTGGGATTTCGCCTGCAACAGCTGCGTCAGCTGTGCAGCGTGCTCTATCTACCGCAGCGTCCGACGACAATAATAATGGAGGTAGTTCATCGACGCCCGGGGCTAGGACCGTACACGGCGTGCCGGTCGGCGGAAGGTTACCGGGTAATAATCCGTTCGTGTCGTCTGCATCAGCTGCGGTAAGCATACTAGATCTGGTCCGCGTGATAGATGGAATAGTTGACATTCCATTCATCAGGCTTCAAACCCTGAGGCTGCTCATACAGTAGGACGTGTCGCCGCAGCTGCGGTAAGCATACTGGATCTGGTCCGCGTGATAGATGGAATAGTTGACATCCATTCATCAGGCTTCAAACCCTGAGGCTGCTCATACAGTGGGACGTGTCGCCGCAGCTGCGCTCGCTTTTTCGGGTGGAAATACCGGAGGTTCTACAGGAGGAGGAGGAGGGGTAGGTAGCGGCCCTGCACCCTCCACGAGGGGGCCGCCCCCCGGCTTGCCTTGGCGAACTTCCAGCGCCAGCGCTGCGAGCACCAGCTCCTCGCAGGATCCCACTTCTCCCTCGGGTTCTGAAATTGACAAACTCGTGTCTAAGAAGGTATGTCGATGCCGGACTCTGCAGTGCACAACTGTCCAACGATTCAATGCCACGGCTGATTCCTATTCTTTCATAAAATTTATAGAATAGCATGTTTTCTGCGTTTAAGAAGTCAAACCCCCCCACGGGATCTCTTCCACCTGCGTTCGCACCTCCGAAAAATACTTTTGGACCACCTCCTGTTCGCCGCGCTCCATCAACATCGGAAACCGGCGAGAAGTCGTCTTCGCCCGTCCCATCTGTGCCTCCAGGCCGTCGGGTTCCTGAACCGGAGCCAGACCAACAGGGCGAGTGGGTGGAGGCCTTGTATGACTACAACAGCGAGGTAAGTTGGGCATCTGCGCGCTTCAGTGTTAGCGGATATTGCACTTCGTCGGTCCGCTTGTGATAGGTTTGAGACGGTTATTGACGTACTTCACTTAGGACCCTGGTGATCTGACAATCGAGGCAGGTTCTCGGATACTGGTTGTGGAGAGATCTTCCGAAGACTGGTGAGCACTGTGATCTTTCCACCACAAGTCTATCAGGAACATTGATATTTATTCCGCGTGAAGGTGGAAGGGAAAGATTAATGGTCAAGGTCGAGAAGGACTCTTCCCAGCATCATATGTCAAGCTTTTGTAGCTATGTCAGAATGGACTAAGACATGATATCCATGACCACGGAGCTGGTTGTTATCTGTGGTCTGCGGAGAGATTTTTTGGACACAGGGACTTTCCAAGCTTGGTTCCTTTCTTCTGTGAAAATACATATCATTGGTATCTGGTTGGCGTGTATCATGCAGTGTATGTAGTATGGCCTGAATGAATGACGGGTTGTACAGTGATGGTAAGATCCACAAATCCAATAGTGCGTGACAGGAGAGTTAACAGGGTTCGATGGGGCTTAATTACACAACGAGTACACTTGGGGGACCTTGAGACTTCGGGGAATTTAAATGTGAAGGGTATTACACGTCGACATTGCGAACAGAAATTGTCTCAGCAGTTTGCTGTCTGGAATGATGCAGAATCTCGATAAAAAAAGGCGTCAATGGGAAGTAGCGTAAGGTCGGTTGGTTATATCGTCCATTTTGGTGGACGTAAAGACAACCAGAGAACGCCTCGTACTGTCCGCTGGAAGCGGGGATTCTCCGTGGTTCTTGTCTTGGCCAGCTCGACACTCCTCCATGACGTTCCGAGCGTGAGCGCGGACATGATCGGACGACGACACACCGGCACACTCTCTAGTACTCACGTCGTCACCGCTATCAAGGTCGACAGTCCATAGCGGGTCAGACACCTTGTAAGAGGACGGGCCTAGTATATCCGTTATGGGCATACCGTTCAGGCGTGTAGCTGGCCTGAATGACGACGTCTCCAGTTTGGCGGGCCACGTATTCTCTCGGTCGGAGCCATCCTCACCCTGCGAAGCCATCTTGGATTTCATCGAAGGGCTCAATACGTTCTTCCATTCACGACGTCCGTGCCTAGGGAGCTGTGTTCGGAGGGCGCTACGTTTCTTAGGTACACTGTCCCGCTTGTCGCCTGGTTCACTCCCAATGCTGTTGTTAGCAACGTTGAATGACACGCTTCTACCATCGACGAGGGTGCTTGTTCCCGAATCCCTTTTGCAACTTCCCATACTGGGGCTCGAAGTGGGTGATGGGCTAGGATCGGAGGCAAGATTTGCGGAGGTAAGCAATACGTTCTGGTGACCACCATTTGAACCCCCAACAATGCAGCGGAGGGTTGATGTTATAGAGTGTGTTGGGGGTCCATTTGAAGCGTCGTGAGTGGATTCCGGGGATTGCGAAGTCGATTGCGTTTTTGCCCTTGCTTTTCCGGCCTTCGACACGGCTTGAATAGCAGCGGCCCTCGTTTCCTTCTGTCCGGGAGTGGGCAGCACCTTCGACATCCTATCCATGAATGGTGCAAAGAACTTGCATGCCTCTTCTTCGTCAAAATCGAGATCATAGTCCAACAAAGAGAGAAGCTGCTTCTCCATGAGGTTTACCTCAGCCAAATCGAAAATTGCGGCGTATGTTGCCCAGTGTTTATTTTTAGGCGAGGAGTCATTGAGGTACTTGGCAGCTACGATGAGGGCGGCAAGGAATACTCGATGTCGGGTAGAAGGCATACCTATCGAGACAGATTCAAGTCAGTTATTTACTAATTACGATGACGCGGTACCTTTCGCCATCGGGGGCAACTTGAGTCGGAGACGCTCGAGATAAATGAGTGTGGTAAGGAGCGTCGGGACTTGCACGTTCGATTTCGCTACCAAACGAACTATGAAATTCTCAAGGGTGGGGAGCGGTGAAGAAGTCCCGGAGGCGGCGATGTCCGGCGGGTGTTTCTGTGGGAGGGTAGATCCAACGGGGGTATTCGGTGGGGTTGGCCAGAATGGGTCAACAGCACGCTCGTCAACTTTGACGACCTGCGATGCCCGCAAGGCGATGTATCTGATCATGTCCATGTTGACCTTTTGCCTCATCAAGTCGACGAGCTTGGGATTATGGAGTGATCGTGGAACGAGCGACGCTGGGTGAAAACGATTGTCAGACATTCCTTGAAATGAGTGTGGAAAGCCCCGGCAAAGCAGGGTTGAAACGAAAGGAGGGTAGGGTGATGAATGAAAATGAACGATCGTCGCTATTATACAGGGGCTTTATATGATATCATGAGGCGCGAGGGGAAACAACATTTGCACGACGTGTCGAGGTCACGTGACGGAAATCAACAGTGTGCTATGTATCACGTGCTGTCGTGGTTTTCGATTCCTCTCTCAAGGCAAACACAAACGTCTCCGAACATGTCTGGTAACCAGTGTGCTCCAATTATCATACGTGACTTGCAGAGAAACCGTGCAGATATGTATTTTATTTCTCTCCGCGACCATTCACTGATCTCAAACCTCCTATTATCGTACCTCCTGTCCTTGAAGCGGACGAAAGGAATCGACGGACCACATATCCATCTGTACAACCGCCTACTTTGACGGAATCATCACCGTCGTCGATCTCGAGTACGAGTACTGAGTCGTGGCACCGGGGTGACCAAAGGGAAAACCACACCCGAATAAAACGCGGCAACACATCCATAGCTCCACAGGTCAGCCTGGATAGGCTTGTCCAGGTTGACCTGCGGAGCTAGACCTCGTGTTCAATCTACAAACCATCTTCTGATTGTGATTTCCTCTTCAGCGTAACTTCCAGACTGACGAGCCAAGACTCTGAACCACCCTGCCAGACGATGAGATGAAGGTCCAGAAGCTTTGGCTTGTTTCCAGTGACATATCCTCTTGAGTCCGGGGTCTAGCCGCAATGAAGTTCGTAACAATCCCTCATACAGGCCCTCTGTTTGTCACCGATCGTTAGTCAACTGTGTTCATTCCAACGTTGTGTACATCTATACGGCACACTGTCCTTGTGTCCTTGAGGCTTAAGTGAGCCTTAGTTGTACCAGATGATCTGTACACGGTGCTCCCAGTGATCAGGGATCGGGTCAACGTGTCAAACTATTAACGCGTTGCTGCGTGCGGTGCCACGGCACGCCTCAAACGTCAGGAGTATGACTAGTCTAGTAGTGCCAGAACAGTTAACACATTTTTGGCTTGAAACTAAATCGCACGCTGAGGGGAAAGTCGCTACTTGCTTTTCACCCAAGACCGTAGTCGGATGCTTTCCCTGTCTGACTGGGTGACGACGCTCACCTTGATATTTGGGGGTTGCTGCAGGTAGGATCTCGTCGCGAACGCATTCCTGCGGGCTTCACTCACGTTGGTTTGGCCAGCAATGCGATCACCATGGAGCATATCACCTCCTCCTATCCGCACTCTGGAGTCCTCATCACATTCTTTCAATTTCTCATAGTCTTTCTCTACGGACTACCTAGCCAGCTGACATTCACTCGCCCGGAGACTGTCCAGGCGGCGAACGGGGACTCAAGTAGTCACGAGACACCTTCGACGTCACCGATTGCCCGTAGAACATGGCTACCCCGTCTAAAAAAACGGAGAGTCCCCCTTCTGCCTTACTTGATTCAGGTCGCACTCTTCTTCGTGTTGTCCACGTTAAATAATGCGGCGTTTGCATACCATATACCTATGACGGTCCATATCATCTTTCGTAGTGGTGGGATGATTGTCAACATGGTCCTGGGGTGGCTACTTGCGAAGAAACGGTTCGTGTCATTGGGCATCGCTGAAGTGTTACTAGTTGACCCCGATGCGTTCCGCAGGTACACCCTCAGACAGGTCATTTCTGTCCTTGTGGTCACGGTTGGCATCGTGTTGACCACGCTGTCGGCCTCAAAGCCGAAATCCAAGGCCGCCACCAGCCAAACAGTTGAAACTTCTCTCTATGCTCAGGGGATAGCCATCCTGAGCCTCGCACTCCTCTTATCTGGCTTTCTTGGTCTCGCACAAGACTGGGTATTTGGACGGTATATTACGCCAACGGAGTCGCAAGCTGCCTCCGATCCCGACATTCTTCCGTCATGGCAAGAGAACATGTTTTTCCTCCATACCCTTGCCCTTCCACTCTTCTTCTTCTCCAAGGATAATATCGTCGGGGAGCTCTCCCGTATGAGTGTCAGCGCGCCCATCTCGTCGTGCACGATACCAACCCGGATGCAGCATTATATACCGGCATACGCATCAACAATACCCTCCATATTCATTTATCTCTTTCTGAACACGATCACGCAACTACTCTGTGTTATGGGCGTGAACAGACTCACGGGGCGCGTTACTTCCCTAACAGTGACACTCATTCTGACGGTGCGCAAAGCCGTGTCTCTCCTGCTGAGTGTTGCTGTGTACGGTAGACAGGCAAACGCAGAGATGTGGGCCGGAGCAGCATTGGTATTCCTTGGGACTATTGGATATTCTACTGGAAGTCGATCAAAGCCCGTAAAGGACAAGGAGGATTGAGTTTTGAAAACATCACACCAGCATAGAGCATCAGAGAGGAAAAGCAATAGAGCACCACTTTACTGTGCATCGACGAGAGACTGAAAGGAAGACGCTTACATTACTAGACACCCAGTTGTACAGTGTAAAGCAACGTACACGCATATACTAATAAAAAAGTGACGGACTATGCCTCTTGACCGGTCGTAATGTCCCATATTTTCTTGACCGACTGAGCTGTTGGAGTGGTAAAGCCTTCAATCTTGACAAAGGCTACGGTGCTCAAGGTCGTCGAGTAATTACGGAGATAGGGTGAGTACTAATGGATATGTATAGGTGAACAAGGACAACGAACAAAATGTAAGGAGTGACTCACCAGCCGGCAGAAGTGTCGGTACCATCCCCAGGTTTCCCAGGTCCTCCACTCGTCGTTAGTCCACGATGCACGCCGTTCCCATGCATGCTCTTCAATGACAGTCTTCGAATGAGCATTCTGGTGGGTGTCACCAGGGGCGGGAGAGAGGCATGCGACGAAACCCTCGAGAGTTTTTGCAAGAACGCTCCTCTGTTCACGAGTAAGGCTCGTAAATGCTTTGAGGGCAGTTGTTAATTGGGGGTTCTCGTTTGCAGACTCATCTAGAGGTAGAGAAGCAGTCAGTGACGCAGTCGGACGATCCGTAATGACTGCCAAACCTTGCTTGAGGGGTTTTATTTCTCCGTCAACCTCCATGTTGCCAACATCCGCTCCCCCGCTCGCTTTGGCACGAGCAATACTGTCGTCTTGCTCCTTCCTCAGTGCGGCTACCTTTTTCCGGGCTATTGTCACCCTTCCGTTTGCTTTGTCCAATGCCCCTTTCAGCAACTCCCACTCGAAAGCTTGAATATACACGGGATTCGCTACATCATCACCGGGGGCCGTATTGTTGAAGATCCACGCTACAATGTCCGTAGGATCCACGATCTGGTATTGCATAAGCTTGTCGAACACGATCCCAATCATGTGCTTATTCCTCTTCCAAAACGCTGCAGTAGCAGCAAGTATGTCGCGTTTGGCGTCAAGGTCAGTCGGCGATGCCAGTCCCCGAAGCAATGGAAGATAACGTTCAATAGCATTCAGGAAATGAGAAAAGGAGCGGGATCCAATGGACAAGAGAGATTGGATGGCCAACGATCGTATGATCGAATCGACGTGCATGTCGGTATGAGATGTGTCCAAGGTCGTCTTAAGGGAGTCGATCTGAGCAATGACTTCCTCGGCACGTGAACGACCACGAAGAAGGCTTAAGATGGAATGATAAGCGTCGTGGTAGGGATGTGCTATTGACATGAAGGGGAAATGCATCAGACATCATCTTCCACAGAGTGAATAAAGAAACATACAAGGCTCCTCATATTCTGGATCAGGCCCTGGTTGTTGACTGGAGATAACATTTGGATCTTCTTGCATAGCTTCAGGGAGCGCTTTCAGAATGCGATCATGGTAAGATAGGCGGATCTCCGATTCCACAGCGCGCCGTACAAACGCGCGCTTGGGATGATTGTCCGGGAGTACCAAGTCCGGGATCCTGTCGAGTGTGTTCAGTATCACCCTTGTAACCATCACAGCGACCAACGCTACCATTCTTTCCACACCCATTGGAAGCCAAAATTGCTCATATGCACTGAGAACCACTCCACAAATCTCCGTGCAACTTCCACGTCCAACCCCTCGGCAAGGCAGCTATAGAGCCTACGAATGGACTTGCCTACTGCTGGTCCTACAGTCGAAGGCGACAACTTGCAAAGCTCGGTAATTAGTGCGATGAAATAGATAGGTTTTTGGCCTGGTTCAGGCAGGAGGAAGAGGTAACCAAGGGTTGCCTAACGATAACCGCATGAGACTTAACAAGGCTAACGGTGGCCGGAAGAAAGAATACCCACCTCGATTATGGCACTTTCCAATTGCCAGTTGTTCGCACTTGGATCGTCCTCGATAACAGGTCCACCAGCCCGAGGTTTGAAGGTGCCTAGCACGCACCACTTAGGGTACTCGAGAAGGAGTCTGGCACATTCCTTTCGGTTAATCTCAAAGATGTCAATCATATCTCGGAAATTCGATCGGATCAAGAACCCGGAAACGGTGTTCGGATCTGGAGTCACCTATATACATGGTCAGTCATCACTGAGATGTCAATAACCAAACACATACGGAATTGTCGAACAGGCGGAACCAAAACTCGGGCCACTCATCCCTTTTAACCTGTGCATCTTCACCACCATCGGAAGGGAGTCCATCTAGCTCGATAACTTCGGGTGGAACCAGGATAGAAGGGAGCTCGAAGGGCGGAGAAGACACAGGGTCTAGATCTTCATATTCAAGATAAGGTTGAGGGAAGCTTGCCGGAGGATCAGCGAACTCTGACGCCTCTAGAGCCTTCAATACTGCGATCACGCTATCGAGGAGCTGATTCGGTGAAACTTGAGTAAGGTCGGGGGAGCTGATCTCATCCTAGACTTACTTCATCTGCGTGATCGATCGTAGCAGAACTGGAAGCAAGGGACGTCAGCGGTTGAACTAGATTCTTCGAAGATGCCATAGATTCGTTAAAGCTGTGGATAGCAGCAATGATTTCCGCTGTATTGGATGATAGGCTCTTCTGTATCACAGCACCTGCCTGGGAATTGAACAGTTTAGGATCGGTCAAGGAGCAAAGAACAGTATCTTACAATCATCAATCCCTCGGAAGCGCAAAGTGCAGCGTGTTTTCCTCGTCCATACGATACACCGAATTCATCCAGAACTGCAGCGAAGGACTGCAGAAGGGCAGCCATGGACTCGGTGGAAATGACTTGCGCAACGGTCAAGTGAGCAAAGAAGTGTATCTTGTCGACATCAGCGGAGAGAGCAACGTTTGCAAGATGCCAAACATACACAGAGCCGTACATCTCTCCAGGAAAGTTTGTCGAGGTAACCTTGGAAACCTTTCCAGAAATCGTCGAGCACCTGCTTTCCAAGAGATGAAGGTTGCGCGGTGGAGGTGTCCGTGCCTGATGAACTAGGGCCATGTAGGAGTCGAAGAAGCGCCGCATAATACGGTATTTTATACGGTTGCTCGGTAACGCTGAAGAAACTCTGAGTAAAAAAACTATGATGGAGAGGCTTAGAAGCTCACGCAATGCGAATTCCCTCGGAAATAGTTGGCAACATGGATGTAGCATCTTCGCATAGCTGTTTAGCTAGTCTGGGTACTTCCTGGACAGGGTCCTGGAGGCGCTGTCAGTACTACCGGCCTGGTACCGATGCCCCGCGAACTTACAACTTCGCCGAGTTTTATGATGCTATTTTTCAATATCTGTTCCGGCGATTCGTACTCTCGGCGGCGGTCATGCGTATCATAATCCTCTGTGACTTGGGTTCAACCGGTACTCCGAGGTTGTTTGGGGCGAATGGCGACACCTTACCTCTGTCTCTGTATCTTCGTCGCCCGCCTCCACCACGGTAATGTCTGTCGTAGTTCATTGTAGGTTCGGTACTCCAACACGAATCCTGTTAAATGCCAAAGTTCTTTCCGAGCTTTCGTCGCTGCAGTCACTTGCAACTACCGACGGCCGCGAAATGAGATTCTTCACTACAAGAGTCACGTGATGGAGATGGGTTACCCTTTTTGTTCTAACCTGTTGTTTGCTGGCTTGACTGCCGGCGTTGGCATCCAGCAAGCCTCGAGTTCGTCCTGCGAGCTGTGAAAAGGATATAAGGCGACAGAGAGACCTAAAGGTTAAACAGTTATCGTCAGCTACTTTACAGGCTGGTAGGTACTCCAGTGACTTGACATGCAGGGTACTGATGTTGGGATGAAGGCATGCGACACACATGCAATGGGTCTCACTAAGAGCAGCTCGTAGCATCTGTAGCAGGGCCAGCCATCGCTTGGCCTACTCGGCTCACTCAAAGAGTCTTTTGGCCCCAAGAAATCTCTTTCCTGTCGCTATTCCAACACCATCTTCTTTTCGGCGGCACCTCTTCTATTCCAGCATACGTCCATTTCCTCGACCCGACACCAAGCCCAAGGATCCCAATGGCGAGGAATCTGCAGATGATAACTACTTTGACCACCTGACCAACCTCCACGAACGGTTTCAGCTGCCAGATGATACACCCAGCCCTTCAGAATCGCTTTCACCACCTCCACCACCTAAACAGTTTATACTCCATCCTCCTTCCTCACAATTGATCAAGACGCATCTTTCTTCCAACCAATGCGCCCTTGCAGCCGCCAAGGCGGTCCGGATCGCATGTCGGGATAATGCTCTCCCAGATGCAGAGTATATCGTTCACTCTCTCATTTATTCCAACATACCAGGAGCTCCGGAAACCATTAGTCTAGAGTTACCAGTACTCGGCAGCTTCGAATTCATCCCAATACGGTTCGAGCGGCCTATCCCCCCTAGACTTGCGGCCCACTGTCTCATACACCACCACCTCCGTTACGGCAATGTATTAAAAGCCAAAACCACCGCAGATCGACTTCTCGCCGATGGAATTAGAATACGCAGCACGACTCTTGAAATGCTTGCGACAGCACTCATCCGAGCTCCTCCGACTACGTTTGATGTTCTTAGAGAAGGCGGTAAAATTATGTGGCGGCAGATGGATGTGATTGGAGACGGTGACTTGATCGTCAACCCCGAGATGATCAAGAATGACGGTGCTCGGTTCGCGCTGGTGTTACTTTTGAAGGCGAGAGAGAACGGCCAGCGGAACTCTGACCGCCTCCTTGAACGCTTTGCCTCCATTTGCCTCTTGAACGGAGAAATCTTACTTGGAGCCATTCTTTTCGCGCTAATCGTGAAAGACTTCGAGTTGCGGTGGCAAAGGGCACAGGTACTCAAAGCGAAAGTAGCACAGGAGGAGGCCTTGCATGAGACTGTTTCGCAAGAGTCGCGGGCCAGCGTTGCTCGAGCGTTGGCCGGCGTCTCTCGCATTCCGCCGATGCGAGTGGTGAAATCTATCGCGGAGCGATGTAAAGACGAGATCTCGGCGGATCCTGTGGGTGTGGAAGAAGAAGGTCAGAGAAAAGAGGCGTATCAGGCACTGGCATATCTGGCTGGCCTTGTTGACACTCGGTCGTTGCCGTATTCGGACATCTCAACCTTATTGAGGGTTCTCTACTCATGCCCAAGGGATCACAATAATGTCTGGATCGCGCGGGACGGTCATCTGGAACCGAGAAACGCGTACCAATATTTCCATGGTGTCTTACTGCGCCTTGTCAAACGGCCTCCTATTAAAGCTAAAGACTGGCTAACCAAACAAGGAGGCACCGGAGACCATCCAGGACCACCTGTTATGCCGCAGCTTTCTCGCGAAACCTACAATACTCTCATCCACTACGCTCTCCGTCATCGCATGTCCCTAGAAAGGGCGCGCAAGCTCTTGCAGCATATGGAGTTTACCCGTTCCCCTGGTTTAAAACCAGACATTGCGACGTATAACATCTTTCTGCGGTCTGGAACTCTCCTGAGGCGGAACGACTTGGTATCCTGTGCTTTGGAAGAGCTGCGCATGACGAAGGCCAATAACCATCATGGCATCATGGTATTGCCCCAGTCACAGGAATCACCGCAACCATCAAAGAATCCCGTCGAGCACTCGGTGCCGTCATCCGGCGCAGTCGGGCTAGATCCCAGGCCTATTCCACTATCCAAGGTTCTTCGCATTACCCCGCCTCATTCTCTTACTGCGGATGGTATTACCTTGGCAAGCTATATTTCCCACCTTACCTCGACTGGGCGTCCCCATGCGGTAGTTGACGTATTATGGTATATTCTTCCCGAAATGTCCGTTGTCGACCATCCAGCCTGGGACAAAATCACCCCTGAGCTTCGTGCCTCTATTTCTGAGCGTTCTCGCCAAGAGCGTCTTGATCGTGCTGTATCCCTTGGCCCTTGGTTCTTCACAACCGTGCTCAATGCTCTGTGTAAGGCTGGAAGGACCGGACTCGCAGAGCGCGTATGGCTTCTTGCGAAACAAGCGGAGATGGCCAGTTGGCTAGAGGCAAGCGAGGATGGAAATGGACGTGTTGTCGAGGGATGGCGTATGCCTGTACACGCCCACACCATTATGCTCCAGGTGTACGGGAAAGAAGCAAAGAAGGGTATCGGTTTGCGCCCTGGAATCTCCAGAGAGCCAAACTGGAACCCGTCTTCGGCGGCCAAAATACGGAAGGGATGGGCTCGATACGTGGCGTACCGTGCGCGTGTCACTGATCTGCGTCTTTCGCGTCGGTTGAGGGCGTTGCGTTTGGGTGCTATACACTACCGATCGATGTGGCGTGGCGCACTGGACATATACAATTCCCTCGCGAAGTTCGATTCTAATTGTGATCCAGTTGCTCGTCATTTGCAGCCTGATGAACGATTCTTCAATGCCGCTCTGGATATGTTCGGAAGACAGACGGCCATGGCCAGACGCTCGCAGCGTTCGAACCCGGCCCACTGGCGGAATCTAAATCGACGTGCGATGGTTCGTTATTCACGTTTTGGTATTCCACCGCGGAAGTGGAATCCTTTCCTCCGACGAGTGGTACATGAAATGTTGAATGCGGGTTATACGGTGCCTGTCGGGTTTAGGCGATGGTTCGTGGACACATGGTTCTACACTTTCTTGGACCGGCAAGGACGACCGCTGCGCCACCAGCAACCCTACGGGTTCCCGAAGTTGTGCACTCACCCATTCCGTCCACATGCATTACCGACGCTCAAGACACGGGGTCTTCCAGTGTCGCGTGACACTTGGACCAAAGTTCTGAACCAGGATGCAAGAGTTTGGAGGCGGAGGTTGCGGAGGTATCTTCATCGGCGGACGCGAACGAAAAAAAGGGAAGAAAAGTAATACTCCGCAATAGTGTATAATTGAACTAGATGGACATATACAACCACCCGCATTACCCTGAATCGCATGTCCCTTTGAAAGATATAACTCTCATCGTCGAGGTAACCTCGCGCACCTTCCACTCCTTCGAAACGTCCTCCAACTCTGATGCAACGTCTTGTAGGCGTGCTTGCATCTCCTTTGGTGTAACTGAGGGCTGACCCTTCTTCCGCGCGAATACGATATCCACCTTGCATCCCTTCTCCAAAAACGACCGTGCCTTCGCCAGCTTGTGCGATACGTCACCGGATGCCGTGGCCCACGTGAGCTGGATTTCTTTCGCCGCTTCTCCAGACTTCGTACCCTTCTTCATCGCTTTGCGTTGTTCCTTGTACTTTTGAAACGCTTCCTTTCGGTCAAGAATGCGCACAATCGGTTCTGGTTTTGCTGCGACGAGTTCTACGATCCATTGTTTGAGGTCTAGTGATGAGAGAAGGGTTTGGAGAGATTGTTTAGTCGGGGAGAGTTTGTCGGTCTCGGGATCGACGACGCGGACGAAAGCGTAGGGAATCTTGTCATTCGTTGGTTTTCGATTATCGACGTGCTTCGAGGGTGTGGCGTAGGAGCGGCTAAGCGTGCGTAAGGCAGGAATAAAAATTCCGCAGGTGTATTGGGGGTATGGTGGTAACAGTTGGTGGTGTACGCGCGTCAAGACATTCAAAATTGAGCGCATAGAAGTAGAACCTTCCTTCTCTGTGGCTATCTCAGTGCTCGTTGTAGCTGGATGCATGAGAATGACCTACACCCGGACACTAGTCAAAATGTGGCTGAGTAGTCGAGGCGAGTACAATGGCTAATTTAGGAAGCGGTTGTTTGTGCTTGTTAGGATCGAAGGCAATTGGACCACAAGTACAAATTGCGAGCAGAGACTTCTGCCTTGACGGATCGTTTGTTCTTTTTCGTCTGCAAACTTTCAAGATCTCGAACGAGGTGGGTCTTTCTCTTTGTCTGCTCTCTTCTTGCTATCTATCGCCGGTGTGATGAAATCTTTATCACTCTCTTCACGAGCGCGGGGACTTAATCGTCCAGTCTTTCCATCGTCCAGCTTGTAGACTCGTTTTGAGGATACTTGCATATACGGTTGCTGGAGTAGGCGTTCTGCACCATGACGTGTGTGGGTTATAGTTATTTGACCGGTTTCCCTTATGTTCTTTCCGCCTGGGACGTGTTTACTGACAATCCTCGCGCAGGCAGGTCTTTCAGAATCTATCATTGATATAATCAATTTTCTGTGGTGAGTTATCTTTCCTTGATTAGTTGAATTTTTTTTCGTCGGTGGGATGAAGTTCAAAACAATTTCGAGCACGGGGGGCTGTACAGCTCCAGTCTTTCCTTCGTTCCGCTGGTCCCCTCGTTTTGATGGGGCTGGCAAGCGGACGGGGGAGCAGACGTTCTGTGCAATGAAGTTATACGTGGTTATAGTTATTTTGACCGATTGAAAATTCTCTTTGCTCTTGATCGTGACCGCACTACTCCGAGCGCATTTGCTAACGGTTCTTTTCTCATAGGTACATTGCTAATGAGTTGGGCGATCTTCAATCTATATATGTTGCTAGTAAACTATACCGACCTATGTTAGATTGCGGTGTTTATAAGTAAAGCATGCTACTGCCACTAGACCGATGGATTGAAACCAGGTCAAACTACGATGCGATGGTTGTAGTACTTGCCGCAGCTCGCCGTCTGGTAGCGGTTGTACGGAGAAGCCAAGCCAAATTCTCGTAGACAACGAAAGTAACACACGTTCCAGGAAGGACGCGAACGAGGTTGGTACCCAAGCCCCTGTAAAAGCCTCGGAAACTTTCCCCTTTCCAGGTACGCTTGATGGTAGTGAGGATATCCGGGTATAGGTGCGCCGTAGCGTCATTCTAAGCAGAGTCATTCGTAAACAACATAACCTTATATGCACAAACTCACTTGTATCCGGGATCGGATGACTTGATATGGATATGTTATTGCGAGAGCAAAGAGCTTGCTTGCACCTGACATGACCGTATACGCCGTGTTGGACTACAGATTCCGTTGGAATTAGAACAGGGCGGAAGGGATATAACGTACGAGTTTGTCGTCCTCCGGAGTCATAGTCCTCCCGGCTTTCTTGAATTGCCTTCGTTTTCGTTCGAACCCCCACCGTTTCATCTCTTCGTACACCATAAACTGGACAGCCCCGTTGCTGACCCCGACAAGGGCAAGCGTGGTGCCCTTCCAAAGGCCAGTTATGCCCTCCGTGTGCCATACTCTCGAAAAGCCATCTGATACAGTGTAAGGGCATCGACACCCGCGATTTCCTCAATACACTTACGCCATAGACTTTTGTAGGAATCCGGAGAATCTGGACGAGAGGTAAACATGCGAACTTTGACGACCCATATTGGATTGGTCAATATAGCAGTTACGGCACCTAAAATCAATACCATCAGTATCTCTCAAGACCCGGATGTCGAGACCCGGCAAAGAAGTGTGACCGCGGACTTGCTTGCGCTGAACAGAGCAGGTATGATCCAGCAGACATGCGAAAGTTGGGGTCGTCCCCGGAGGCGCGTCTCTTCAGCATGTCGTAGCTTCATACAGCCGATGGATATCAGCGTTCCGATCACCAACAATTGTAGGACTTACAAGAGGAAGTAGAGCCCCCAACTAGAGGCATTGCCAGCAATGTTCGGCCCCAGACCACGATACAGACCCCTCCAACCTTGCTGCGCTTGGATATCTTTTAAAGAATTCCATATTTGCCTACCAACACCGCCTTGAGGGTTCTTGGTTGAAACTTGAAACTTCACCTTGAGCAGATCCAGGGGCTGCATGCAAAGCACAGCAACGACACCAGCGCCGAGTCCTGCTGCGGCATGGTCCTGAAGGCGGAGTCATTTTATGAGTACAACCATAAGCGTGCTACCCACCAGAGCAGGAGTCGGAAAGAAAGATGGCTGGCTGGTGGACATGCAATGGTGGAGTGGTGCGAGTCCAAGAAAATACTCGATGACATATTTACACACAAACCCAAATCAAGCGACTCGCATGACTCGCTGTGGTCCTGTTGGCAAAAGACGCCTCCCCGTAACAGACGCAGAGAACAGCAATGTCGGGTGAGAACGTTCTCGATGTCAAGAACATACGCCCAGTCCATGCCGTCCACGTCCAAAAATATATGGTGATCGAAGACTAAACCCCAGGGGCACATTTTCACCTCGGCACCACGTATCAAGTCCGAGCGCAACACACATATCTGGCTTATCATCCGGTTGGTCTTGGGATGTCTGATAGACCTTCAGTGGTCTTACAGGGACGTGACTCATCAAGCCGAATAACGGGAACATGTGTTATGCGCAGCAAAATGGGCTGACGTCGGACAAGCCATGCTTGCTTCCTGGGCGGTAACAAATTGCTGTACTCCCCTTACATACATATATAATATATATCAGTCCCTTGGTGTCCCTTTTTAGCGTGATCCTCTCACACAGCACCCTCCACCTTACCTCTACGATGCAAATTGCGCTGCTCCTCGTCTCTGTAACGTTGGCCGCCGTGGGAGGTGTGAAGGGCCTGGTCGCGGTCGACAGACGGCAGAACCCTCTCAACGTCCCCGCTGCCTGCAGTTCCACATGTCAACCCGTTGTAGACGAAACGAACGCGGTGAGCGTTTGCGGTTACTTGTCTCGACTGAGACATCCGTGTTGATAAAGCCGCCAGGGTTGCCCGGTGTCTCAGTGTTGCACCAACACGTTCCTCACTGAGTACTACAACTGCATCGCCTGTATCGGCTCAAATACCCCCAATTTCGACTATGCTCCTGAGCAAACCGCTCTTAACCGTATGTTCTTCCATGGATTCCGTCTTGGACAGCGCTGATGCCTATCCGATAGAACTTTGGGACGCTTGTGAAACAGCCGGTTATTCGCTTTCGCCACCATCAGCATTGCCGGGCCAAACCGCTCCCACAGGTAACGTTGACGCATCCACACCAGGTAAGACAACAGCGAAAGGTGTGCAGGGGCCACCTGCCGTCCGTCTGTCTGCTGACAATCTTCCTACAGCGGCAAGCGCCACTACTAAGAGTCTTGCTACCTATTCTACCATCACTGCACCCGCCGCTACACCCGCGCCTACGACTGCAAGTGCCAGCACCGTAACTGCGACTGTTACCACCGACTCCGGTAATGGGACATCCACCGTTACCTCTTCTCCAACAAATGGTGCGGCCAGAGAAGCTCAAGCGCATATCCGTGAGATCTTGGGGCTGACCCTTATTTGGCTTTTCCACCAATTGCTGTGATTGGCATGCCCGGACATAAATCTGCATGAGTTCCGACCGATCGCTCTGAGAATGATGAACTATTACGATTTTCTTGTCATAACGAACGGTGTGTAGTTAGTAGGACCTTTCACCACTACATACTTGATGTTTGACGATCGCCTGTAAGGATGTGTTATGTATTTAGCTACAAACCGCTTTGATCGGATGACTGACATCACTTGATCAATAACATCAGTCCGTTCCGCATCTGGCAAAGGCCAAGCCTCCCGTCATAACACAACTTCACGTCCGATGACACTGAAGCTCGCCCGCAGCACCTACGAACCGAAGAATGTCGTTAGAATGCACAGCATTGGTGCTTTTATCTGTCTTATCGGTCCGCCCAAGTCCCACTCGCGGCTCCACTTGGTCTTCGGTTAGAACCACGACGGCGGACATGCTCTTCCTGCACGTTTACGCAGCAATAAATCAGCCTTTCAGGGTGCAAATGCGTTGCGCAATATATATTGGCTCGTACATAGTACGACACCTTGAACCCAGCTTCCCGCTACCTCTCGAACGCTCTCAATAACACCGGCAGAAAGTTCTCATAATGCGATTCGTCTCACTAGTGCTGGTGGCGTTCGTGGCCGCGGGTGGTGCTCAGACAATCGGCCCTGGACCATACAGCGCGGATGCCATTTTAGCGTTGTTCGGTACCTCCGTCAATAAGAGACAGACAACGATCCCATCGCAGTGTACGCCCGTTTGCAACCCCATAGCAAACAATACGAACGCGTCGGTAAGCAACGTTGTGGCGTCACCTGTTGCGCCGATCCTTAACGAGACATACAGGACTGTCCGACATCTGTATGTTGTACTTCGACTTTTATCAAATCGTACCATACCTGCCTCGGATGTGTGAGCAAGGTTGTCGACGGTTCCAATTCCACCAGCGCCACGAAGGCCGCAGTTGAACGTGGGTCTTTCCGTTAAATTCGCACCACTAATGGTTGATAATATAAACGCCGGATAGAGCTACTGACGTCTTGTATTCAAGCGGGCGCCTTGCCTTCGCCCCCACCGTCATCCCAAGATCACACTAAGCATAATTCATACACTGAAGCACTGTCGTCTCAGACGACACCCAAACGTTAGTGACGATCACCCTGTATATTATTTATTTATGCTGATCGCATTATAGCGTCCGCAACCGAGGCCTCTGCGACTGGGTCTGGAGTAGTCACAGTACCACCTGTGACCGGTGGCACCGGTTCCCCGTCTGCAACTAGCGCCTCCTCGACGGGTGCCACGTCCTCCTCGACGAATAGTGCAACTAGAACTACTCTGGGCCAGGCTTACAGCGTCATTGCGTCAGTGCTCGTATGGGCTATTCTCCAAATGATGTGATCTATGCTGTATTTTTGACTGTGACCAGCACGAAATTCGAATCAGTGTAGATATTCTGTGACGCCGCCGAACGTCTTCAATTTTTGCTGCGCAGTGCGCTGTAGTATGTTGCGTAGAGATTCGTTACTGTGTAAACAGTTTGTAGATTGTAGAAATGTACTAAGGGCGAATCAATGATGCTAACTCCACTGTGTTATTGCAATGAGTTCATGTCGAATTAGAGTCGGTGTTTTGACTCTGTAACACGATATTCGAGTAAAACGTGCTCACGGACGTATATGGTGATCGAACTGTTACTATCAGGTCGCAGCTTTCCAAAATTTCACCGGTGGTGGTAGAACCACGATACGTTGAGCTATCTCACACGATATATACTAATAGCTCAGGCCGACGGCCCATTCGTTTCCATACCACCATTACATGCCGGAATTCGATCCACATAATCGTCAAGAAAAGAATGTCTATATAGCACCCATTTTCGGTGCAAAATTGGGCAACTCTCGGACCTCTCTACTATTCAGGGATGAGTTATCGCCTTTCCAGCAAGAGAATCAAAGGGTAGCCCTCTTCAACTTCCTCCTTCGCCCACCCTCCCCGACTCCAACTTCATAGGGCTGTCAACACGAGTAGCAATCCGAGGTCGATCCTACGTAAGTTGGACAGTCGCTGGTACTGCTCTCGAGGCTAAGGACGTAGCCGTCGGACTGTCATATTCGCTGTTAGGAGTCGTCGCGCTCATTTCTTGAGCAATCGTGCACGCACCGTATAAACACAAGTGTCGCTCTCATAACTAACCAAAAGCTTAGTGAGACTCCACAGGATAAAGCGGAATGTTCACCTGCAATAGGTGTAGGAGCCAATGTCCGAGACGCACGAGTTTACAAAGCGCTCGCCGTCGACAGTACTCGGGCAAGCTGCGCATTGTGCGCGCGCGTATGCGGCAAGGGCAAGGAGGACAAACGTCTTCACGAGCTGCATCTTTGCGAGTTGGTTGGGAACTGTAGGGATATCGCACATTTCATCGTGCTTTTATAACTCAAATTCTAGGCCCCCTTCGACAAGTCGAGTAAAAGAATGCAGGACGTGCGAAGGCGACACGTTGATTTCGTTTCTAATACGTGGCAATTGCCGCAACGGGCGGGCCAAGATATCAGACCAGACCTCATACATCATACCGACGATCTTGGCGCACCGAGGAAGCAGTCCATTGACCGCAGCTTCAATCAGAGCTGTCCGCGAATGTGATGTCAATAGATTCGCACTGGCATCGATTTCACATCTCGGAGCTCAACCCTGTTAATGAGTTCAAGCCGAGAACTGAACCTCGGGCGCCTGGCCAAGAGTCACCTGGGGGTTTTAAAATGAAGATGATTGTCCAGCACGAATCTGTCGGATTCGATGGAATCTCGGAGAGGTGCGTTTTTGCCGTGTGACACAGAGGTCGGAGTAGAACTTGAAGACACTTTGGTGCCGGATGAAAGTATTCCACTTGGCCACGACGTTGCGGGGCTCACCTACCTGCTCTCGACCACAGGTATACAACAGGAGCACTGGGCACTAGCCACTCTAGCGGGGACCGCAGAGACTCTGAGATATGTTGTCTTGCCGAGACAACTCAGTGCGAGCCTCGTCCACTACTCACCAAAAGTGAGTTTTCAAATACGTGAACGATGCTTGTACCGCCTTCCATCCCAGGGCAATAGCGGCCAGAAGCTCTGGTACCCGCTACTACGGCCGCCTCCTGCTGCGCGTACCGGAAATCGGGGAAGCATGCGTGTTCACCAAGGGCATTTTCTAGAGTTTGCTGTGTTCTGGACGACCGGCCTCCGGAGAAATAAGGAAAATTAAGATAACCAAAAAAAAAAAAGGTCGCAAAACACTGCAGGACAGTACAAAAGCGATTACCAGAGTATGTAGGACTTCACGAAGTCCTTCCTGTCAGGTATGGGCCGTGCCAACTGAATGGACTGACTCTTTCCTCTGAGTATAGTCACGACCAGGAGGATTGCGCGTGGAAGCCATAGTTATTCAACGTTGGTGGACCTAGGCAGGAAAACCTGAAAGCGCACTAACTAGCGTGAATATTAATCCCGGACTTCTTATGCACACATCGCGCTGCGGGGTCTGTTCACTTGGTACGCCGTCGACCCGATTGCACCGTACGTCAAACACCAGGTAATGGTAATCCTAACGTGGCTACTGTTGATGCCAGCGAAGCGAGCGACTTCAGTCACTGACGACCTCCGCCGGACATTGTTAATACAATCCAATCGCGTGACATGACGTGACCCCCGCTACTAATTACCCAGTTATGCATGTCTGTTTACAAATGACTAATGACAGACATCCACAGCTACACTTATTGTCCTAAGAGGGGTCATCCCATCAGAGTCAAGAAAAACCATACAAGCCGTCAGGGGGCTGGTAGCAAAGAAAATTCAGATTTACTTCGTATAGTTTCAACTGACACCATGGGCAAAAGGCGTTATAAGTAAACGGCGGGTTATCGTTCTCAAGATCTCACCCCTCCTTGTCCTGCTGTAAGGAGGTCGGGCTTAACGAGCTCCAACATCGGAAGGCTACAACCTATAGGCTATTGAAGGTATGATTCCACAGTGGGGACTATCCTCTCAGAGGAGAAATTTAACGACGCTTGACTCAGCTACAATCTTACGTTCTTGGGCATCTTGCGGATGGCCTGGCGGACACCAAGATCACCCAGCACGTCTTCCGCACCCCCAAGAATAGCATCGAATGGAGAAGTTCGGTGGAACTGACGAATTGACCCACAGCACGATGAAAGGTAAAAAGGGGAACATTAGCGAAGGAGGGATCACGGGCAACACATAACGCACGTTTTCAATAACTTTGCCCATCCCTCCTATCGTGATGCCTCGCCCACCAAAGATTTGGGTTGCATCTTCTGCAGTTTCGCGACCCGCACGAGATACGAACCTTATCACATATACTGAGCGCGATATATCGAAGTGTTGGCCGTAACTTACTTTTTCAGTAGGGCGATTGGCCCAGCAAGCTTGTCGGACTGCTCCGCGTACGTCATCTGGTTCACAAAAATTGCTTTCAGCATTGCTCATGATGCAAGACTCAGAGACGCACGTGGTTCATTTGATGCGTTATGTTTTCAACCCAAGATTGACATGCCTCGACTCGTTCGATTATGAGTGCGAGTTTCGCTCGTATAACTGGTTGCGCGCTAAGCGGTTTCCCGAACGCCATACGCTGGTTTGTCCATCTGATGGATTTAGTGACTGAGAATTAGTAGTAACAGGAGGAGAGTAATCACGTGCACCCACTTCAGGCATTCTTCAACAATAAGTCGCTGCGCGCCGAGGCTTGTCCCAAGAATCATCCACCGTTCGTGGTTGAAGTTGGACAGAATGACATGCAGACCTTGTCCGACCCTGCCCAGTGTGTGAGACACGGGCACACGTGTGGCAGAAAAGGTGACGTAGGCAGTTCCAGCTGTTGCGGAGTAGGATGTCTTGACAGGCTTCGTGGACACTGTGGAGGAACGGGGAACCAGAACAACCGTAGGACCGGACTGCGTCAAAGGGAGGACGTGAAGTAACATGGCGATATGGAATAATCACATACGTCCGTTTGACAAAGCGTCGTGAAATAATCCGCGAACGTCCCGTTTGTGATCCACCTATGACTTGTCAGCATCGCATGGCCTCTGAAGTTGATGTTATACTGCACGAACTTCTTGGTTCCGGTTATCACCCATTCGTGCCCCTCACGTACAGCTGTAGTCTGCACGCCAGCCACGTCACTACCCGCAAATGCCTCCGTGATTGCCAGAGCGATGTATTTCTTGCCCGCAAGTATGTCGGAAACGTACTGTGTCTGAAGTTCCGGTGTGCCGAAGTTGAGGACTGGCGGTAGAGCAATGACTCCACCATTGAGCAGACCATCAACAAATCCTCGAGTCCCGAAGCGTGCAAGTTCGGTATTTAGTATGAGCTGTGGAAGCCTCGCCAAAATGGCAGTGACAGCGACAGATGAATATAAGACCAACCTCATGGAAGTAGTCAAACTCTTCAGGTTTGACGATCCCGCCCATAAGCGTAAGATCCTTGAGATGCTTCCCGGGACCCAGCCGCATCGCCAAGAAGTTCAAGGTACTACCAGGGTTTGTGTATTGACAAAGACGTCAAAGGCCAGACGGAGGTTAACCCACCTGAGCTTATCAACCATTTCCTGGGATATACGTCTCCCGCTCTCTTCGCAGCGCAGGGCTTCCGAGTAAAGCTCCTTCATGAAGAAGGCACGTATTGCATGATGAAAGCGTCTGTGATTGTCACTGTAATAAGGACTATAGAATCCGGAGCAAAGCCACGTAGGCTCTGCGTAGGGAACACGAGAGATAGCTCCAGGTTCTGGAGCCTTGATCTGTTCCTCCTCGCCACGGATGGTGCCGATCTGCAAGCGAGCATATTGAGGACGGAGAAGAACTTCATGGCGGTGCAAGCCAAAAAAAGCCATAGTCGCATCTTTACCGGCTGGCATGCAATCGTCCAGCAATGGGAGAAGTGCGTATGCAGCTACGACGTACCCACACCTCCTGCAAGTAGCACGTCCGGTCCTCCAGGGTGAAGGTGGGCAAAGCGAGACAGATCATAAACTTTGGCGTCGATCACCACCCACTGCCTTGAACGTAAGCTCAACACAAGGGAATACCGATCGATAACGAACCAAGTCCCCTTCCTTGTTGTGCTGTATACAGGTCACTGAACAATTTGTGCAGATCGATGAGTTGTCCCACCGCTCACCTCTGCGACCTCCTCCAGGGTCAATTCTTTCAAGAGAGGTAGCGACATGTTATCGGGTAGTGATGGTTTGGTACGAAGCCCGTATAGATGAGGGCGAACTTTCCCGGATCGCTTCGCAAGCGGAACTTTCACGTGTCGTAGTAGCAGCCCAAATATGGAATCACCCCTGACTTGGCTGAGGATCGATCGCGACCAACTTGGGAAATCGTCACGTGGTCGCAGCCGCTGTGTAGATGATTGTTACAGTGACCACATAGTGTGCCAGCCTTTCCGCCACCGTCCATGACACCAAGCCGAGGCATTTAATGAAGGAATCCGTATCTACACAGGCACCAAAGGTCATGTAAGCGAGCAGCTACTGTGATTCGTACATCAGTGACACAGACCTGTAGCAAGCGGCTGCAGTTCAGCCTCTTAAATGCCCAGGACACTGTACAATTATCAGAGTTCCAAGTCACCCATCGCGATTTATATACTCCTATAGACAGACTTCCTGTCAAGGATGGCGTTTTGGATAGGCGACTCGTACGTACTCCTGGCTTTCTCATCCTGCTTGTCAAGTTGAGGGACGCTATCTACGCAGGGAACATCAGAGAAGAATGCTTTCTGCGAAACATGTGGCATGTCGTCTGTGGACTGTGTTGGACACTACGCCTACATCAAACTAGTTGTCCCCGTTTTTCATATAGGGTATTTCAAGCACACAATTTCCATCCTCCAAGCCATATGCAAGGTACGCTTTTTCTTTTCACCCCGACAGTCCGACAAATATCGCCGACATAGGTTTATTCTAGACTTGCGCGTGCGTCCTATTGGATGGGCCAGAACGGCGGGCTTTTCTCAAACGATTTCGTCGTCCTGGCCTGGAAAACATCCAACGCCAAGCACTTTGCAAGGCTGTGAATACCGCGGCCAGAAAGGTCGTATATTGCCCCTATTGCTCAGCTACAAATGGAGCTGTCAAGAAAGTAGGCGCATTGAAAATAATTCATGACAAGTTTCGTGCGAAGAAGACAGCAGATGAGATGGAAAAGTGGAAGCGGAGTTTTGCCCCCGCTGTCGAAGCGCAGAAAGAGCTCGGAATGTACCTCAAGAGGGCGGTCCACGAGGAACTTAACCCGTTGAAGGTGCTTGATCTCTTCCGAAGGATATCAGACGAAGTGCGTTTCCCGTTTCGCATGATCGCCTTTCTGCTCGATCTCACTTAAACATCAGGACTGTGAACTGCTAGGGTTGCGACCGGAGTTCGGAAGACCAGAAGAATATATTTATCAGTATATTTCGGTCCCCCCAGTTTGCATTAGACCTTCAGTAGCTCAAGATGGAGCTTCGAACGAGGATGACCTCACCGTGAAGTTGACGGAAATAGTCTTTACGAACGCTCTGATAAAGCAAGGTCTGTCAAAGGGGGCGCCTACAGCGCAATTCATGGAACATTGGGAATTCCTGCAGCTCTCCGTCGCAATGTATATCAATTCGGAACTTCCGGGTGTACCCTCGCAAGCCGGCCAGAAGCCAATAAGAGGTTTCGTTCAGCGTCTAAAAGGAAAGCAGGGCCGTTTCCGTGGTAATCTGTCAGGAAAACGAGTTGACTTTTCGGGACGTACCGTCATCTCTCCCGATCCGAATCTTCGGATCGATGAAGTTGCTGTCCCGGAACGGGTCGCCAAAATCCTAACGTACCCAGAACGTGTAACACCTCATAACATTGAGCGCCTACGCCAAGCCATCCGCAATGGTTGCGACGTTCATCCTGGCGCCAACTACGTTACCGCTGGAAGTAGTGGCTTCAAGAAGTTCCTAAGGTTCGGCAATCGCAACGCAATTGCTGATGGCTTGCGCATCGGGGACACTGTAGAACGTCATGTTATCAACGGCGATGTTGTCCTGTTCAACCGCCAACCCAGTCTGCACAAGGTTAGTGCACCCTCGAGCCGTTATCCGGTGGGCTCATCGAACCGTAGCTCTCCATCATGTGCCACCGGGCCCGGGTGCGGCCTTGGCGCACATTCCGATTGAATGAATGTGTCTGTGGCCCTTATAATGCAGACTTTGATGGAGACGAAATGAATCTTCGTGAGTTCTAGCGCAGAACATCGCTTTGTTATCTCAGCCTTTCTTGCATAGATGTCCCACAGACAGAGGAAGCTCGCACAGAAGCGCTGGAGCTTATGAGTGTCAAAAACAACCTTGTAACACCTCGAAACGGTGAGCCCGTCATCGCAGCCATCCAGGATTTCATCACCGCGTCATACCTACTCTCCAAGAGGGACACGTTCTTCGACCGACGTCAATTCACGCAAATTTGTTGTTACTTCGCGGATGCAGACTTACAAATAGATTTACCGCCACCGACCATATGGAAGCCTGTGCGACTATGGACGGGAAAACAAGTTTTCAATGTGCTCATGCGTCCGAACAAACAGTCTAAGGTCCTTGTAAACGTCGAATCAAAGTGCAATCGAGTCGACGAGCCAGACCTGAAGCACTATGCTATGAAACCGCTCCCTGACCTTTCGCCCAACGATGGTTGGCTAGTGGTCGTCAACAGTGAAATCATGTGTGGTGTTATGGACAAGGCCACTGTCGGTGGCGGCAAGAAAAAGTCGATCTTTGGTGTAATCATGCGCGACTATGGTCCACATGAGGCGGCTGCCGCGATGAATCGTGTCGCAAAGCTCTGTGCGCGATGGTTGGGTGAGCGCCGTTGGCCAATCAAAGATATGATTGATTGATAAGGTTCCTTCACAGCCAATTTCGGTTTCTCGCTAGGTATAAACGACGTTATCCCTGGGCCCATGCTAGTCTCGAAAAAGGATATCATGGTCGAAAAGGCCTATGCGGAATGTGATAACCTCATCGCACAAGCCAAAAAGGGACTCCTCGAAAATAAACCTGGATGCAATCAAGAACAAACGTTGGAAGCCCTCATTTCTTCTGTACTCTCAAAAGTCCGGGACGAGGTCGGGAAGATCTGCATGATAGAACTTAGTCGCCATAACGCACCGCTCATCATGGCAACCTGTGGTTCGAAAGGTATGTTAACATCGCAGTAGCAGCTAATCATTTGAAGCTGACACAGTATCTTTGAGGTTCCGTTATCAATGTCTGTCAGATGGTTGCCTGTGTTGGTCAGCAAATTATAGCTGGAAAACGTGTGCCAGATGGATTTCAAGACCGATCGCTTCCTCACTTTCCCAAGAAATCCAAGGAGCCACCTTCGAAGGGTTTCGTCCGCAACAGCTTTTACACCGGCCTTCTCCCTACCGAATTTCTGTTCCACGCTATTTCTGGACGTGAAGGTTTGGTCGACACTGCAGTGAAGACTGCGGAAACCGGCTACATGCAACGCCGATTGATGAAGGCATTAGAAGATCTGACGACGCAGTACGACCTCTCCGTTCGTAACTCCGCAGGCGGAATCGTACAGTTCAGGTACGGGGACGACGGGCTCGATCCCGCTTGCCTAGAAGGTGATGCGCAACCCGTCGAGTTTGAAAGGTCATGGAAACACGCTTTGGTATATCTTTCTCTCTCACAGCTAATTCTTGAGTGTCTGACGGAGAAGTCATCGGTAGTCTGTTAGCGGCAGGGGCGGTCGTCCGCTCTTACCGTTCGAAATACTTGAGGTGGTTGATCGTGAGTTGAGCACCAACAAGTTCACCAACGAATGTACGGCTGCGTACATTGCAACCATCCGCGGATTCATCACGGACAACGTTGTACATCGGTTGGCAAAGGTGCGCAAATCCCATGGGATGTTTGAAGCCCTCGAACGTTTCGAAGAATGGGACTCCGACACCGACTTATCTATGGGTGCAACCGGTATGTTCGTGCCCCGCTGTACGGATGAGTTACTCATCCATTCCCACAGCGGCTGGGAAGAAACTTGTGGACAACGTGGGAAGGGTCACGGAAGCGCAGCTCTTGTGCTTCTTGCACCTTTGTTGGGTGAAATACGTAAAGGCGAGGATTGAACCAGGTATTCTACTGTGATTCTTACTGCGTGTTTGCATTTGACTTTCCCATTCTAGGCTCTACCGTGGGCGCCGTCGGGGCCCAATCGATCGGTGAGCCAGGCACTCAGATGACGCTTAAAACTTTCCACTTTGCTGGAGTTGCTTCCATGAACGTCACCTTGGGTGTGCCCCGCATAAAAGAGATCATCAACGCTGCTAAGGCCATCAGTACTCCCATCATTAGTTGTAAGCTTGTTACCGCGGACAGTGAACCCTCGGCTCGGATAGTGAAAGGTCGACTGGAGAAGACCCACCTCGGTGACGTACGAAGACCTTTTTTGCTTGGCCCTTACCGATTGCTTAATCACCGACTTTCGTACAGGTCGCTGCAGTTTTGGAGGAGGCGTGGGCACCCGAGTATACTTATATCGGTGTCATCGTCGATATGGACGCCGTCTCTAAATTGCAGGTTGGTCATTAGTTCTACGAGTGGATGCACATCCACTCAGTTTTACATCGTACAGCTCGAGCTCACTTTGGACGATATCAAATGGGCTATTGTAAACGCAAAAAAACTCAAGGTCAAGCAAGAGGTTCGTATGACTTAACATCGTAGGGGGCTGCAATTTACCATTCCCACTCTAGTCTATCACCATTATACCCCGGAGAAATCGACTGCGTATATATGTCGATGGCTCGGACAAATATTACAGGTTGCGCGAACTCAAGCGTTTACTCCCCGACGTCGTCGTAAAGGGAGTGCCAACCATCGAACGCGCCATCATCAACATCAAGGAAAAAGATGATGCGAAGGGGAAGAAAGGTGACAAAGAACTACTTGTAGAAGGCTATGGTTTGCAGAAAGTCATGATCACAGAAGGTATGTGAATACTTTGATCAAAAATTATGGGGTCGTCACAGTAGTTTCAGGGATCGTCGGGGAACACACGACATCTAACCATGTGATTGAGACCGCAAAAGTCCTGGGCATCGAAGCGGCTAGGAGAACGATCATTAATGAGATCCAGTTTACAATGTCCAGTCACGGCATGAGTATCGATCCTCGACATGTCATGCTTTTAGGAGATGTCATGACTTACAAGGTACGACAGTTACAAGGGCATCTCATCTCTTGTCCACTCATACACACACGCGTCATAGGGTGAAGTTCTGGGCATTACGCGCTTTGGCGTCGCGAAAATGAAGGACAGCGTTATGATGCTCGCGTCTTTCGAGAAGACGACGGATCACCTCTTCGACGCCGCAGCGTTCGGGAAGACCGACAGCATTGCTGGGGTTTCTGAGAGTATCATCATGGGAAATCCTGCCGCAAATTGCGGCACGTCTATGTACGTTGCTCCGTGTCTGGCATTTCATTCCCTGGTCTCATATTTACTACGTTCGTAGGCCAGCATTATATCTGCCTCCGCCCACCATAAGTAAGCCACGGAAGCTGTTGTTTGAGGGTGCATTGTAGCAAACTTGTGTGGTAGAAAGCTAAGAGTACCATGTATCGACGTAGCAAATTTACTTGTTATACCTTGATTTCCAGCACGTAACTTACTACATTGTACTCAATCCGCCAGGTATATGATGGAACGTTGGAATGGAGTGCACATTTGCCTCCGGAAGGTATTGGCTCACTTGCAAGATGCATCATCTATTCGATAACATGAAACCTAGTCGCTGTGGATTCCCCTCGTAGAGAACCCTTGGGAGGAAGGCGGCGCCGCAAGGAATGAGAGTCCACACCTTCCTGGAGGGGATTGATCCGTTCGAGTCGTTCCTATCCTTGTATGAGTGATACAGTCAACAGCAGGCAGAGAACCTACCCGATTCCCTTCCTTAACAGTTTTCACGCCAAATTCCGAAAGGTGGCTGCCGTAGTGGTTCCTGACCATCTGCAGAAATCCACGAACAACCATATTATCCATGTAGATGTTCTGCCAGTCTTTCTGCATGAGACGACGGATGATTCTGTCATCCACGTCCTTCTTGTTCTCTTCTGTCAAATGGCGCAAGTCGATATTGTACTGACAACTCGGCAACGGACACTGCCAACGACCAGTTGCATCCGGCGGATCTGGAGGAATCGTGAATTGCCAGGGTACCAAACGGAGAACCTCTTTATCAGCTGTGGGGAATTCCTCTGGTTCCCAAGGAGAGTCCGAGTCTCCTGAGAAGTCGGATACATATGCATGCCCCTGCACATCCGACTCCGACTCGGACGTGCTACTTTCTATCCTCTTCCTACCACTCAGTCGCTTTTTCCTGGCGATCTCCAGCTTACGCTGGACAAGTGGCGTCGGCTTTCCGATGACGGGGTTTCGTTCCACGATATAATCTTCATCCTCCTCACTGGAGGCAGATGATATGGGGTCCTCCACCCGGGACTCCTGCCCGATTGGCCATCCCCATACAACCCCATTTCTGGCAGCTTCTCTCCTCTCCTTCTTCACTCGTTTCCGAAACTTGTCCCATACTTTAACATTGAATATTTTGTGTCGTCGAGCGACCTCGTTGGTAACCAGCCACTCAGCATGTGCGGCAAACAGGCCAAGGATCTCACTCTTATGCACGTGAAGCGGTTGGCGTGGTATGCGAGGAACGCGTTCTTCGTCTAAGTCCGAGTCGGCAGAGTCATAGATGACACGCGGATGTTTGCCCCCCTCTGGGTAAGCGAAGTCCTGGATGTACTTGTCCACGAACCATTCCGGATCTCGTGATTCGATGGGAACGTAACGATATCGGTCCACGATTTCTTTCATGAGAGCCAACAGGCGATAGCGCCAGAAGAAGTTTTCGGAAAATGAATAGGTTGCCACGTCCATGGTGAGCACCTCGTACTGACGAAACCTCGACAACTATGAAGTAGAGACTTTAAGAGCTTATTCGAGCACTCACTGGTCTTTCGATGTCCAGAGAAGCCCTTCCTTAGCTGGGTCAGCTAGAAAGGGTCAGCGGTAACTTGGAGAATAAAAACTCATATGAGAAGGAGGTACTCACCTCTCATGAAGACAGCAGGTTGCCCCCTCTCGCCTTGAATTCTCAGTAAGAGTTCGCAATCATCACTGCTGTCACGATGCTCTGAACCGGAATACTGGAGTTGTCCGTTGTCATAGAGTTCCTTCAGTGTTAGTGGTGGTCCCCGCCTCCCTCCCTCCCGCAAAGTGCATTCAGACCAACGCAGGTCGAGTTCTGCCTCCACTAACTTGACACCCCAATCGGAGAGCCAATCCGGATCGCCAATCTTGAGGGTGCCACGGAAACGAAACTTGCGATGATCTTCTACCTGTCCATCCAAGGGTGTTTCTGACTGGTCAAGACTGAATAAAAAGATGTAAGAAAAGAACCAGGAAGTGCCAGAAGTCTCATAGAAAGTATCATACCCTGTAACACGGCCGTTGTGCTCAAGGACGAACGAGTAGAGGAATAGCTTGGGTTGACCTGGTGGCCGACACGCCTCGTTAAGGACATCCTTGTCGTGGTAAGGACCCAGCGGTTGTTGTAAGAGCTCTTGGAGAACCCTGCGGCTGATCATAGTCACCTTCTTGATGTCGGTGATGCTATCCACATGCAATAGCCGTCAACAAATGTGTCCCAGTACGTAACGAGCAAGGCGCGTAAACCTCAAATTGCATACAAGACACGCCTTCGCTCCGCTCCGGCGGTCTTTTGCACGGGGATGTTTGTTATACGAAATACGTGTTATATGGGTGATACTATTTTACAACAACAGGTCGTGGAACGTAACATTTATGGTAGTGCTCTGTTGGGGTCTAAGTAACGTGCGTGCGTTATCTCGATGGTGAACGCGGGAGAAGGCAGTATATAGTTGTCCGTGTGAGAATACCGGCCTTGTGAGGTCGATTCCCACACAGTCGAGTGTTAACCCCTGGCAGCTGTTGAAGGTCGTGGCGTAGGCGGGGGCAAGGGGGAATTGACGGCGTAGGAGTGTGTGCCCTGATGAGAGGGTGGTGTTGAAAGTTATGTGTGGTATGAGGATGTCATCTGCAGGGTGTAGTTCGCAGTCACTTTGCAGAGTTCGGACCGCTATCAGTCACTGTCCCAGGGCACTCACCACGACCCTTGAGTTCTTTGTGAGACCTTGTTCCAGAGAGAAGTTGCGGATCAGGTGGTAGACGCCACCGACATGGATGGGTAGTGAGTGAGGGGGGAGGCCTGCAGGGCTGTGCATAGCGACGTAATCGAGAATATTTTTGGGGGGGAGCAGGCCGGCATCCTCCACCTCTTTTAGTGAGTCAGCTGCAGTGTAGATTCATTTATTACCACGGATACTCTTGAGGATGGTAGAATTGTACGAGCTGATTTGTTCATTCGTCGGACACAGTATTGCATGTCTTAGGCAGGCCTCCGGCTGGGCAAGAATCTCTTCTGGAAAGACAAATTGAATGAGTTCGTTGACATCCACTATGTGCTTGAACAGGCTTGTGGGAATCTTGGGACCCTTGCCGTCGCCTATGGCATCTACAAACCGTGTAAGGGCGTGGTCTTGTGCATTGCATATTGGTCTCCGAAGATGCATGATCGAGAATTGTCCCCACAGGGGAGATGAACGTATTGATGTGTCGACGATCTGTTTGTGAGAACCGCCTCATACGACGGGGGATGTCTGGCAAAAGTCGCTGAGTAGTACTATATTTTTTCCACCAAAGGGCATATCATTCTTCATGATCTTTTGACAGATGTCGTGTATGCACGCAAGCATGGCACGGTTGGCCATGGGTGCTTCATCCCAGATGACGAGTGATGTCTCCCTGATGAGTTGTGCATGAGGGGAGTCCACACTTATGGACGATTGCAAGAATTCGTTGCTTTCATTCATGGGTACCTGGGGTAGTGTGGGTGCATTGTCTCATTCAGCCTGTGGGGGAAAGTGTACGGGGAAGGCATACCTTGAACGTGGAGTGTGTGGTCCTCCCTCCGGGATAGAGCAGTGCTGTGGATGCCACTGTTGCCGTCGGGAGCACGATGTGTCGTAGAGAGCGCAGCTTGCTGCATATAGCGTTGACCAGGAATGTTTTTCCTGTTCCTGCCTTGCCATCAACGAATATCTGCGACGGGGTGTTTGTAAGTGCAGCCTCGACGATCGCATCGAATACCTCCTTTTGCTCCTGTGTCATTAGCATGTATGCATTGCATGCATCGATGTTGTGTTGCATACCGTGGAGTGACCATTTTCGTTGTTCATGGAGAACCTCAGTGGACGGCAGTGTGAACTGGGGGAGACCAAAATCGCTGAGGCTCTTACCATGTTCTCCGAGTGCTTTGCCCATGGCCCCCAGTGAGAGTTGGTTGGCAGTATCTTTGTCATTGTGGTGCAGCAGGACATAGTCCAGGGAGATGTCGTGTTTGAAGTCTTCCCATAGATTCAGTGGCTCCACTACGCAGTCATTGACGAGGAGGTGAATAAACAGATACCATAGTTGTTGTGGGGTGTATAACATATGCACCGCTTCTTGCATGGCATAGTAAGCCTCCCCATGCTCTGCAAAAAGGCCAAGTGCCATAGTGGACTCCTGGTACATACCAAATTGCTGCTGGTTGACAAATAAGCCATCTGCGAAGGAAAGCAGAGGGCAGTTTTGCAGTATAGCATGGAGATAGAAGACTTCACCCTGTGAAGGACGGATAGCCTGCAGGCGGCATATGTGGCGATGTTTTCCACTTCGTAGTATGACGCACATTGTGGGACTTCCGCTTATTCTTCCTTGTTCTCCATAACACGCTGTAGTTTTGGGAGGCTGTGATGTCAGATGGAAAAGCATGAAATATTCCATGTAGGTGAGTTCGTCGAAGTAACGTAGTATTCCCCTGTTGTCGTGGAAGGCGCCCGTGGGTCTTAAGAAATATTGTTCTAGGAGAGACAGAGTACTGCATGGCCCAGAGGTCCCGTGGTACTGGTAGTGGGAGCATGACATAGACAAATGGACGGGTAGGGCAGTGACTGCAGGTTCTTTGTGTGTGATATGGTAACCCAGTATTCGCCACATGGCCTCTCCAGCGGAAAGGTATCTGCCGTTCCAGTAGTCTTGTATCTCATCGATGGGGTCTCCTGCTGGCGCATCTGCGACATGAAGGTTGTATCTTGCATAGTCAGGTCCTAGTAGTACTTAGTTAGTTAGCAGCGTCATGAGATTAGGTTGCTCACCCTTATGGATGTATTTGAATAGATATTGGAAAATGTGTGACATTCCTGTGATTTCGAAATTCAGGTGACACTTGAACTGCCAGAGGAGTGGTAAGGAGTGAGGTACGATCATTTCATCGCCAGGGTGTCATCATTGGTAGTGCACACGACCGTCGATGTCAATAGTTGTGCTGGCTTGTAACGGATGCGGATAATTGAAACGACATGTACGAGAGCCGTCTGCCCTGACAGTCTGGCAGTACATGGAAGGCGGTTGGTCGGCAGTGGGGTGATTGTGAGTCATGTACGTCCGTACCAGTTGTGCATCATGGGGGTCAGGGGGAACTTCTGCACTGACGATGGTGTCGATGTCGAGAGGTTCTTCGCAGCCAGTGGAATACTTCACCAATATGTGTGTGTGTGGGAGGCCATGCTTCTGGAATTCAATAGAATAGATGCAGTATAGTATTCTGCCGGAGTTCATGAACATTGTCCTCAGCGTCTGTAGGAGTATGCATAACTTCTGTCTGAAGACACGTGCGACGACAACGGGGACATCGCAGAATGTCTGTCTGGTTCGTAGTTGAGATATGATTTCTGGCCACGCTGTGTTACACATCATAGTAATGAAGAAGGTCAGGTTGCCAAGTGCGGTGGCTACCACAAGTGAGTCTGCAACTTGTTCTGCAGCCCAAAGGTGCGAGCCGAGAAAAGAGGCGGGTAAGTACACGTCCTCCGATGGGGCGACATCCTCGGAACCCATCAATTGTGCATCCTCATGGCAAATATGCTCTTGGTTGTGGCATATGAAATTGAGACGTGTTTCCAGGTTGTGGCTGAACATGTCTACCACATATTCATTTGTGAGATGACTGAAAACTTGAAATCTTGATTCTCGTAGTATTCACACTTGATAGTGCCATAGTTGTGCAGTAGCATGGTCATACCCTGCCTCCAAGATTTCCTCTGTCCCAAGGGTGTCCGACGAATGCGTCAGGCCCCACCCCAGAGTTCCATGCAGGAACAACAGTGGATACGATAGTGGTTCCCAGAGGCGGCTTACTGTGGGAACAGTTTGTGTGCGGCTGGAGCGATGGCTGATCACTAAACGACAAGCTTTGTTTTCAGAGGATGAGGTATTATCATACGACATCAATGCAGTGACCTCGCTAGCCCTGGTGTCTTCGAGCATAAGAGTTGCAGACGGGTATGTCTCTGAAAATGAACAGAAGTGTTGTAGTGCACCAATGAAGGGATTAACAGCAGTCAACGCATCATGTATGAGTGGGACCCATCCTTCAGGTAGTGTTGCTGCCCACTGTGCATGAGGTACATTTTGCATAAAGCCATTGAACAGCAACCACCATACAGCAGAGTTGTGATGCGTAGGACAGATCTGGTGGTAGACGCAACCCTGTATGGCAAAGAAACTGGGTAGTGTTGTTTCGTCAGGAAAGGGGTGTGTTGTTTCGAGCGCTGCAAAGGAGAAGATTAGGTTGAGGATGCAAGACAGTTGAGATATCTGGGGGATGTTCTGCAAGGAGCTGTATCTGTGGGGGTAGGGGCAGGAGGGGAGATACATCAGAAAGACGTGATCCATTGGGACCACAGCAAAACCCGGGATGTTCCCCCGTAAGCAGCGGGATGTGACAGTGGGGACACTCGTGTCACTGACCATTGTGAACTGCTCCCCACATTAGTTGACATGGTGCGAGTGCGTGTACGCGCCATGGTGAAGAGGACTCCATCGCCATCTGTAGCACTTGAGTATCATTTCTGCCTTGGCTGGACTCGTATGCACCCGGGGGAGATACAGCAGGTACCCGTAATGCTATGACAACATGCAAGCTGTAGTGTATAAGAGTACATCAGACCCGGCATTCATCGACGTCACCATTGGCAGATCAAAGACATTACCGCAACTATGTAGTAGTATGATCGGCTAGGGGTGGGCGTCATTACAGACATATTTCAAAGATTACGAACCTCAATACATATGCCAAGATACAGGAAAAACCACTGAGGTGATTCCCATGCATCCCTGCAGCGATAATTTTACACATCATCTCTTGCTATGACGAATGTGCAGAAGGTGTAAGTTGTTGATTCCGGAAAGAGAAACACATCTGAGGAAAAATCCCAGGATTTCCCCAGGAACTACGCTGTAGCACGGCGGTGGACGGTGGGGAGAAAGACCTCATAAAGACGACTGTAAATAAAGAGTTTGATGTCTTTCACGAATATTGGATGCAGTATGCACCTTTACTACCATCGCTTTTGACGGTACGTCGGTCCTCGTAGCAACGGCCGGCCTGGGACATATACTGAGTACTCCATCTAGGCTAGTACGCACCATCCACCCATGCAACGAATATCACCTGTCGATGCCGAAAACATACTTGCCCCCACCCTTTTGTTGTGGGAGAAGATTCCCCCGACATCACCCTTCCGCACGTCAGCAGACCATGTGATCCATTTCATAATGGATGCCAGGGAGCGAAATGCAGTATACGCACTTTCGGACTTCCTGATCTTCTTATCTGGCCTTGCTTCCAACTGCCAAGGGGGACGTATTAGAGAACTGGCATATGCGGTTGGAGGGAACAGTGCCATTGCCTGCTTACTGTGCGACGTTCGTAACTTCAACCTTCCTGCCTCACCGGCGATGATGTTTGTGGAAACAAAGCGGCATGTACACATGTCAGGTCGCCATTTAGTCGCTATGTTATTTGGTAGTGACAACGAAGACTTACTAAAAGAGGAGAATGTGTGCAGGTGCTTAGCCAGAACGAGGTATGTCCCATGTATAACGCCGCATAGAACCATGCTGAGTACTGCATTGCGAAGACTTCTTGGGTTCGTATGAAATTGTAGTATACGTCATACAAACACATTTCATGAATTGTAACTTCATACATGTACATACAAAACACGACGAAGTAACAGAATTTCACGGGAGAAAGAAAGTTGTTTCGTCCTGGGAAGAGTTAGTGTCGGGCTCCTCCTCCTCCATAGCACACCTTACCTCGAAACCTATATTATGGAGGGGGTGTGTGATGTGCAAGGATGGGTGCGTAACATGAGTACACATACCCCCGGCTAGAGACGCTGTGGGGGAACATGTCATAGACATAGAGGAACTAAAAGGAACGAATGACCACAGCATAGTACAATGGCGGGGAACACACACCTGTCTGTCGTAGTGGTGGACCTACGTTTTCCAAGAGTCAAAGTACAGTCCACGTTGGTGACAATGCTTTTGACGTTGATAGTCATACCGCCACTGGAGCCAACGTCTTTAACCAGCCCAAAGAACTGCACGAGTGAATTGTGTGGGAAGGACGAAATGCAGTAAGGGGGGAGAAGGTCATTGTTGAAGCTGCATCTGACATTAATCTCAGGAGGGAGGAAATAATAATGACTACACAGATACGAACATCAGTTTAGATGACATCTTGCCATCCCAGACATAGTCCGAACACAACATGGAAGCCGAACTATGGTGACTGTCGCTCTTTGCAAAGGAGGATGTTACATGACTGAGTCCGATGAGGAAGGGCATGGTCCATTGAGGAAGAACAAACTCATATGTGTCGGAAGATGGGTCTCCGGGCAGTGGAACGAAGTAGAGAGCCTCTAGAAGTGCCTGTTCGCAGGCGGAGGAGGGGGGTAAGTAAGCCTTACCCATGACAAATACCACAGTGTGATCAGCGACGACACCATCACTATACCAGCCTTTCACGACAATTTGAGCCTGTGTTGACCTGCCAGCGGAAGCATAGACATCAGCGTTGTAACACGTATAACAGCTGTTGGATGTAGAACCCGGCTTGAGAGAGGGTACACGGCAACTGTCCGAGATGCAGAAAAAACTGAACATCATCAGAGAAGACATGTTCATGTGGTACCCAATGCAGTAGGTGGGTTATAAGACAACGGGAAGGGAAAGACGTCATGACTGACATACGTTGCAAATAAAAAATGGATTTCGAAAAAGATGGATACGCCCTGTAGATAGAGATCAACAGCAACACACGGATTAGACTATGACATTACACTCACCTACCCTTCCCCCGGCCCCTGGTTGCCGACACCACAACGACCTCTTTTACAATGGAATCGTTGGTGGGGGTGATGGAACGCGACGCTGACCACAGACTTCGATGCGTCGCAGTTGTAGACGAGGCCAACTCGACATGATCGTTCGAAGACGGGGATGCCACTTGCTCTGCCTTACCCACCTCCAGAGACATCCCCATGTGCTCTCTGTGGGAAGTGTGAGAACACAGGAATGCAGCATGACTTGGCATACCCCCCCCTGGGAGCAACTGCCATGAACTTCCACCTCTTGGAGGGAGAGGAAGACAGTGCCCCCATGTTTGATTTAGTATCCACCACGCCGACGTTAAGGGCAATACTCTCCAGCTCTACCTGCAACCCACCTGACGTCACGGCATCAGAAAAACGACCAACGTAGAAGACAATGCTATTCTGGTTCGGGAGGGGGGTTTTGCTCCAACGTGGACGTGCAGTGTCAAACACACAGCTACAACATGAATGCCAACGCTTCAGAGAGCGGCAAAGGGGGTGTACACACCAAACGGTCGATGCCATTCTACTATCCCGAACATAGTCGGTGGAGATAACGTCGAAGGCCTTGGATGTACCATCGCACAGAGTCTTGGGTTGGTTGGTCACCGAACCCAGTCCAATGATCATGGGATGGGGGAAGTCTGGAATATGACGCTTGTAGTCCTCGGTGTTGACATCGCCGGGGACTGGCATGACGCAGATACCTTCGAGGAGAACAGGGTCCCCTGCGACATTGGCTGGTATGGCGATCTTCGCCGATATGAAGGCCACAGTATTATCAGTGAGTACAACGTCATTAAACGGACTGTAGACACACAACATAGCAGGAAACACCACGCCAGAGGTGCACTGAATCGTAGTTTCGTAAACGCAGTGATACGTCGCAGTGGAGGAACCAGCCCTAAGCATTTTCACACACTCGCCATTGGCCAGTGCGAAGAAACCGAACACTATGGTAGCAGACATGAGTGGTGAACAAAGAGTAAAATGGAACATAGGCGAGGTATTTATGCCCCCGAGACTGCGATTGCCAAATGATAAGACAGGGGTAACAATTCATGACGTCGTGACGCAGGGCTATGATCGAGAGCTACCAATGACGGCAGCGTACCCGGTGGGGATCCCAAAAGGATGTGCAACAAACAACCGGGCACAGATATGAGATACATGTCATATGGATAATATAGTGGTAATATGTACATCTATAACACATTGCACGAGGGTGTCTGGCAGGGCAGACCCATTGGCCCCGTCTGTGAGCATTGTTCATATTAAGGTTTGGGCACGTTCGTTGGTAAGTAGGCATGCTCGTAAATTGAATCATCTAGCAATAATGCAGCTTCCATATAAAAACAGTTCATGGTGTGGTTACACTTGATTATAGTAGATGCCGTGAGCCTAACAGAATGTTACCGGGCCACACAAGATCTATTATAGCTTACTAGAATCATGATATTGGAAGTCCAACCACAATGCCGTATGTAGTCTGATGGTCATACAGCAGGTTCCAGAAGCATTCGAGGGAAACAACTACGCATTGCATACCAAGAGGAGGAAAGGCGAGGAGGCATATCTATGGAAATATAATTGGAAAGGTGATCTCACATACTGGCACCAGTGGAACCCTCGAAGTCAGTGAAGATCATGTCATCGGGGTCGTCAAACTGGCGGGTGTTCAGAGATCAACTCCACGCAGTGACCTTCATAGACTCAATGGGCATCATGGGCATCTTGGAACAGTCCAACTAGCATCTCTTTCTCCTTATTAGTCCAGGTGCCATCATCCCAGTCGGAGGTTCCAAAGTCAAAGCCTCTCCCATGTTTGATATGATCGAGGACGATAGTCTTCCACTTCCCCCACGTTCTGGTGGTTGGAGTAGGCAAGAGCTCATTGATGACCTCCTCCGCCTTTCCAGTCCGCAGGAGCAGAAGTGCGAACACCACACCACCAGTGCGAGTACTAAACTTGTACTTTCTAAGCTTCAGCTGGTAGAAAAACTGCACCAGACTCCATCGTTGCAGTCCTTTCAACTTGAGGGGAAATAACAGTAGCAGATGCATGTAACTCATTATGATGAATTGCAACAGCATCAATATGAGTGTTGCGGTAGAATTCCCCATGAGTAGATGTTCTAAAACAAGAACGATGGGAACAAGGTTTCCTATCAGCAGACGTATATCCCGCAAGGCGTGAAATGGAATCATTGTCTCGCCATGAGTGGCTGAAGTGACTGCATGTCCCTCCCCTGTTAGCAAAGCAATATCCTTGTCGGAATTGATGATATACTCCTCAAGGGGCGAACATTCCGCTGCACAAGGGAAGGTGAATGGGATTCTTGCAGATGTTTCTGACGATATCCAAAGAAGGGTGATAGCAACCAAGGCTGCTTCAAAGAAAGGCTGAGGCCCCCAAAACACAGAAACCCACCACAGGCTTGAAACAATGTTGGCAAAGGTCCTCTGAAGATGAGCAAAGAGGGTGGCGACGATCCATAACCATTTGCCCGGGATGCAACGAATTTCCACAGTAGTGACACCAAAATGGTGTTTCTGGTTGCCCACCACCTGGGTGCCAGGCTCGGCCACACATCGGTACAGGAGTAATTCTACGACACCATCCACTCCTTCGATGACAATTCCAGAGGGCGCCCCTGTGGCCTCATTAGCAAGAATGAGTTGTGAGTACTGGTGGGAATTTGCCAGGGGGGCCCGGCCAACCTTGCCATTATGCCTGTAGCATCTCGACTGCCAGGGGACTAGGTCAATGGTGATCGGCCCTGAACTATCTTCTCTCTTGCAAGCCAGTACAACTTGCAAGAGAAGTGGACAGCCAGGGTAGCGCCTAAGGGGAAGTTGCACTTGGATTCCCTCATTGGAGGCGACGAATGCTCGAGATGCTTGCATCTCAATGGTCCACTTCCAAGGAAAAGTGATACACAAAGGAAAACTGTATGCCCTTTGTTGGGATTTAGTGACCATATCAGTGGGACGAACACCCCACAACTTCCGTAATTCCAAGTAAAACTCCGTCAATTCCATCCGGACAATGTCATGACAATGTCAGAAGAGACTCAGGTCGTCCGCCAGAACACCACAAGTTTGTGGAGTTTCACCTGTTGGGTTCCAAGCAAAGATAGTTTGGTTGCTCGACTTGCGGATGACCTCTTGTTGAAGACATAGAAATGCTTTCTTCCCCTCCCCATACAACATAGGCATGTTGACATCCAGCAGACCCATCAGTGAATATGCTCAATCCTTGACTCGTGTTGTCTTCCGGTCAGCAGCCCACAACATCACTTGGGCGACGCTGGGACAGTATGAAGCCAGACCATCCTCCAAGACTCCAAATGAGACATGTGTAATTGTCGCTAGGATGAATGAAAGCCCTCTCTTATCTCCAATGTATTGCCAATCCTTGTTAAAGAAATGGAGGTCCATGGGGGCTATCAACTCCTGCAGCATCCAGCCCCATGAGAACCACTCCGGCCAACCCTCAGATTCTGTGAATGTCTCATTGTGAGGCGTAGTGGGGAAAACATCAACATCATGGAGGTAAGTGTAACACTTCCTCGAGTTCTCGTACCACTGAAACATTGAGTTTAGGGCCTCTGACAGCTCTGTACTGTTCCGCTTGTCGATACAGCAGGTATCGGCCCAGAGCCATTCTAATCCATCGATTTTAGCCTGCTGGCAACTCTTCATAATCTTCTGATACCCGACATGCTCACGGATTTTGTCTCGATTCTCCATTTCTGTGAGGTCCATGATCTCCAAGTAATCCACCTCATGTTTCCAGCGATGCAACAATATGGCATAATCTGTGTCCATATCATGGAGTACCTTCAAGACAGTCTTCAAATCACAGTCGACAGTCCCCTCCTCCTTTATTTGTCTCTCCCTTTCCAGGAAGGCTTCAACGTTGATCAAACGCATTTTAGGCTAGGGAAATGCGATTAGCACACACTAGAAATGTCATTGAGGGCTATGAGAAAATCAGTTATGAACTTGCCTAGAGGCTAACCAGGCCTTGCGAGCTCCGTAGGATGGATCGCAGTGGGGTGAAGTTGTCGATGGGGCTGAGGAAAAAGAGTAGCTGTAGAGCTGTGGTCTCTCCAGATGCCTCCACCATGCATGGGGCTATGCTCATGACCCAATTGTAATATTAGGCCATGTACAGATGGATTGCCGTCTACGAGCATTGTTCATATTGCAGTTTGGGCGTGTTTGCTGATGAGTCGACTGGCCACCCACAGAATCAGGTGTGGTCATAAATAGCTAGATCACTGTGTTGTCTAGCAATACCGCGGCCTCCAGCTAAAATACTTCATGTTAGTTGTGGTTACATCTGATTATAGTTTGTTGAGTGAAGAGGCTATGCTGACTTTGCATATGTTCGCAATAAGACCTTTGTGGAACCCCATACACGGTAGGACGACATGCAGTTTCACCAATAGTCTTCCAACATCTGCACTAGTTACCAGCACCACTGTTCTTAATGAAAGATGCTGCGATCGGCCAGCATTTGTTCTCAGGTACAGTAGACTATCTCATAATGCATATGGTAGTATTGCATAAATCTCATAATGCATTGAAAATGGCTGGTCCCACTGTGGGACAGTGGTAAATCATAACAATATTGCATATTGCATAATGCATTGAGCTGCATTGCCATTATGCTGTTGGAATATAAACTGCCCCCTAGGTAGTACATTCTTTAGGTGCGAAGATTAGTCACTTACATAAGCAGAAAAGTGGACTACAGTACAGTAAATTTTCCTGTAGTCTCCTCAGTAGCTTGGTGTTACTGAGGAGTAAGTCATTCTTTCTATTTAGCTTTACATTTACTGACAACCTGTAGAGTAACTATCTGACAGGTACATATTAATACAGTAGCTTGGTGTTACTGAGGAAGTAACTATCTGACAGGTTATGAGCCCCGAGCTCTAACTGCGCCCAGGAGAAGAACTACAGAAGGCTACCAAAAGTGGAACTACGAGAGTGTCCTTCGAAACTAAACTCGGAGATGAATTTTTGAGGGTGCCGAAGCTCGTGGCAGACGGCACGAACTGGGTCACTTACAAAGACCGACTTATTTGGTCAGTCGAGGCACGAGGCCTCGGAGGGCACTTGGACGGCTCGGAGACAGAGCCCAAAGACCTGAAATCACTTGATGGTCGAGGGGAGAGTTGGTCCCCAACAAATTCAGCTGAAAGGAAAGAGGTCGAGGTTTGGAAAGCCGAAATGAAGGCGTGGCGAATGGGCGAAGCCGTCGTCAAGCAGCAAATTGCTGGTACCCTACCTGACACCTTATTCACGCAGATCAAACGACTTAAAACAGCACGGGAAATTTTCAGACACCTTGCGAAGCTCTTCGAGCAGCGATCCCGAGTTGTAGCGGTCGAGATCCTACGAAAGATGCAGAACCTCTATTGTCGAGAGCGCGAGGACGTGCACAAGCACTTCGATACCCTGCGAGACATGCGAGAACAGTTAGCTTCGATGGACCAGGCGCCAACAGACGAAAGCTTTACCGCGATTATAATCAGTTCTCTTCCAAACTCGTACCAGGCGCAAATTGGTGCAGTCATGGCTCTTTCGAAGGTTACAGGAACAACGATAACTTCGGACGTACTAATGGAAACTGTTCTGGACGCATATGACAGCCGAAATTTGGGCGCGCGAAAGTCTACAAACGAGAGTGGCGAAGATGCCGCATATACTGCCTCAGGAGATTCAAAGGGAAGACGCATACATGGAGATTGCTATACCTGTGGCAAGTATGGCCACATGGCGCGAGACTGTCAAGCCAACAAAGAAAAGGCTACAAAGGAGAAAGACGAGGTTAGCAACTCGAAAGGAAAGAGAAATGAGAAGTCAAGCGAGAAGGCTGCAATTGCAGACGAGTGGAGTGGTGTGGCAAGCGATGCTGAACCCGATGGCGTGTGGTTCGCACACGCAGAATATTCTAGCGAAGACGATGAGCTATCAGATTGGCTCACCGAGGTAGAAGAAGAAGATATACCTGAAAGCGAGAGCGCGGCAACGACTGCCAGCGCTATACAAGAAAAACTTACTCTATGCCGGAGTTGTGGGCACTGGAGCCCAACGGTGACAAAGAAGGACTGCCCGCTCGAGGGCGAGACAGCAAATGGGTTGAGCGACCGCGAAAACGAGCCGAGCATTTGCGAAAACCTCGAAAACGACTCCAAACGGAGCGTGCACAGCAAGCGCCTTACCCCCGAAGCCAAATATCGAGTTGGAGAAACAGGCGTCTATATATCTGGGGATATCCTACCAACAGGAAGATGGAAGTATACATTTGGGAGTATAGAAGCGAGCGGCGACGAAGAACTATCACTATCTGGAGGAGAAACGGGTCAGGACAAGGTTAGAGGCAAAAACATGAAGCGGAACTCACCTATGCCCCCCACACAACCCGCAGAGCACCCCCGCGAGGTCACCCCTACTGGCCGTCATAGAAAACGAGAGAAAACGGAGCCTAGAAACATTATCAGACGAGGTGCAGATAGGCAAGAAACTTACCAGGGCCATTTTGAGGCCAAACGAAGTCTTCGAAGCGATGAAACCTGTAGAAATCGCATCAGAACTTACCTCGGAGATCCTACAAGCAATCTGGGGGAGCCGCCAGTACGCGAAACCGACTGGGGAGGCAGCGGCAGCGTTAGCGTAGCTGCACGGACGAGCACGAGACGGCGCAACAGCCACAGACCCGCGCGTGGCCAAATCGGGTAATCACGCCACAACACGACGCGTCAACACTTCGAGAACCCGGACTAGACAACATTTGCTTCACACATGAGTACATTCATTTTGCATTTCTATCATTTAATCCTTGCAGTTTATGGGGGAGTGTTGGAATATAAACTGCCCCCTAGGTAGTACATTCTTTAGGTGCGAAGATTAGTCACTTACATAAGCAGAAAAGCGGACTACAGTACAGTAAATTTTCCTGTAGTCTCCTCAGTAGCTTGGTGTTACTGAGGAGTAAGTCATTCTTTCTATTTAGCTTTACATTTACTGACAACCTGTAGAGTAACTATCTGACAGGTACATATTAATACAGTAGCTTGGTGTTACTGAGGAAGTAACTATCTGACATATGCATTATGAGATTGGTGTTTTGGTGTGTTGGGATGCAGCAGAGCATGAAGACCATTGTCCATTTTTTTAGTATTAATAGCATAGCAACAGGAATATGTTAGAATAAATTTTCCAAAGGTGTCACCATGCCAGCTGAGAAGCGCAAACCCCGTAATAACCCCCCACTGCCATACAACCAGAAGCCCAGAGTGGCAAAACTCAAAGATGCACCTGTGACATCTGCTTGCCCAATCATCCATACCTCACGTGAAAATCTTACCCTTAATGACTGGCTCACAGTCTTTGCCTATGTTGACTCACATCCAACATTGCCACAAGCAAATGTTGTTGACCACTTCAAGGCCTTGCCATCAGGGTCATTAATTTTCACACAGTCAACCCTCTCACGCAAACTGAAGGACCGGAAAAAATTAGAGGAGCATGTGAATGACAACCCAAGTGCTTTGTCATCAAAGCGTCCCCGTGTTGTTACAAGGCCAGATGTTGAAAGGGCCTTATTCCTCTGGGTCAAACAAATGGAGAATAAGGGGGAACAGGTTAATGGGCCAATGCTAAAAGAGAAGAGACAGTGATTGGAAGCCTTGCTCAATGTTCCAGAGGAGGAGAGGCTTAGTGGAGATGGCTGGTTAACCCCATTTTGTAGAACCTATAAGATCCAAGAACATCGTCAGCATGGTGAAGCTGGCTCAGTTAATCTCAATAGGGTTGAAGTTGAACGAAGTCGTTGTCAAGCTATTTTATCAAAATTTGCACCTCAAGATTGCTGGAATTTTGATGAGACCAGTTTGTTCCCCTTGTAAGATCCAATTTATTAGTCTCAAATTTATGGGGGTTTAATGATCACATCTTTTAGTGCACCACCAGACCATGGTCTCTCAACCAAACTTATGAGTGGAAAAAAGAAAGAAAAATTCCGTATTACCATTGGCTTGGCCTGCAACTCCAATGGCAGTGAGAAGTTTGGTCCAATTTATATTGGGTGATCTCGCAAGCCACGATGCTTCAAGAAACAGAGTCCGGAGCAGCAAGGTTTCTATTATCGTAGCAACAAGAAGGCATGGATGATGGCAGACCTTTTTGAAGAGTATGATACCCAATTTCTCTTTACTAGACCTGCGTGCTGGCTGGTAAACCACAGATGGGTCAAAAAATTTGATTTCAAAATGTGTTCTGAGAAGCGGCATGTGTGCCTTTTTGTCGACAACTTTGCTGGTCATACAATAAGCTACAACCCCACAAACGTGCAGATTGAACCCTTCGAGCCCAATATGACCTCATTTGTGCAGCCTTGTGATGCTGGAATTATTCGTTGTTTCAAAGCACTCTACTGCTGCAATTACTGTTCCCGTGCTCTTGACCTTGACGAGGCTGGTGTAAGGATGCCCTAAACTACCACACCTAAACAGGTGTGGAGTTCATTAATGGTTGAACTCCGTTGTTATTTGTAGATATATTACATAAACAAGGGCGCCCATATATAAACGGGCGCCCGTTACATAAGGAGGAGAACTTCTTTTTTACCATACTTTACGCACTCCAATATAACACTGGTCGTGTTTATATTCGAGTGACTAAGTATACAAGTGAACGAGAAGCTAGCAACTTTACATTTTTTAAACACCCGAACATGTTATGGGCCCCAAGTCTAACAAGAACACTGCGCCGCAGAAGAAAATTTCTCGTGGCGCATCAAAACCTCTCGAACCCGATAAAATTCGAGAGGACGGCGATGGTGACGATCTGCCACCGTCAGGGAGTCAAGAGAACTACCCTCAAGCGTGATCATCCGAGACGATCGCACAAGGAACTACTGATGACGCTGATCGTGCCATAATCTTAGACAAAGGGCCGAGTGCGCTAACCGACTTGACCACCGAAACTGCTCTCGTAGAAACTACGAGAGCAGAAGGGTCAGGAAAAGGAAAAGAAAAATCCGACAATAGAAGAAAACCACCCACGTTCCCCAAGTTCATCCGGGAACTGAAAGACATAGTGGCAGAATGCACCACCCAATGGGAGAACTTTGGTGACCAGGACGAACATGGTCACCAAGTACGTACCTTCAGAAAATTATATGACTTGGTGGACATGCCCGATATCGAAAGCGCACATGACGGGACTGGCGAAGAAGGCCGAGCCACTGCGCGTGCTGAACGAAGGGAAATCCACTACGAAGACGAGCCTACAAGAGGTGATCGTAAACATGAAGACACTCCACGAGTAGATATGCCTCGTGGAGTGAGGACAGCCAGATACCAACCTATGAGAGACTGGCCGGATCGTGAGACCCCTCCCCACCTGGAGAAGGGTCTCAAGGAAGAAGGAACCTACATCTGGGGAACCGGCGCAGGACACCCAGATGATGACCCAGACGACGACCCAGACGATGACCCGGATGACGACTACCGCCGCAGAAATAATCGCGACAATCGGGACGATGATCGCAGGAGAAAAGGACCCGACACTATAGCCCCACTTTGTCGGAACCAAAAGGAAGCCGAAGGGGAACGCGATCACCGATATCGCGGACGATCGCAAGGGGTACAATCATACCGAGGGCAGACCCCCGGCATGAGTGGATATACCGAATCGCTCCTAGAAAAATATCATCAGAGAATATACGAAGCGGTAGGCCGTCACACAGCTCCTGCAGGTCCAGAAGTAAAAGCAATAAAAATTGCACAACTGAAGTACTACAAAGGCCAAGACGACATCGACACCTTCAACAAATGGGTCAACCAGATGCTGTGCTGGTTGAAGATATACAAAGTGACAGGCCCAGCCCGTGATGCGGATCGCATCACATATGCCGGGACCTGTCTGGAAGGAATGGCCGCACAATGGTTTGACCAAGAGGTCGACGGCCCAGATTGCATGATCCACGACTGGACATTCGAAGACTTTGTATGCGCCATGTTCACTCGATTCATACACGAGGCGTCCGCGCAAAATGCCGCCGAGAGATACGACAACACCAAGTACTCTCCGGCTAAGGGAGTACTTGCATATTATAACGATCTGAAGCGCAGGGCATCCAGGATGGTCCAACCACCGGATGAATACTCCATGAAAAGGAAATTTGTCAATGGACTCCCCCTGCCGATCGCAGAAGGAGTCCTCAAATCGAGAGGTGTATCGGCAGAGCATACGCCGATGGACCAGATCCTGATTGAGGTACAAAAGATGGAGAGTGCGCTGAAGCTCATCAACAATCACACTCGCGTCCAACAAGCCAAGCAAACGGGGACTCGCCCCGCCAACCCTGACAACAGGATTGGCAACAGACAGTACACCGACAGCGAATATAAGTATATGCAGAAGGGCAACGTCCTCTACAGGAAGGCGCTGGATAATGCACCCTTCCAGAGAGAGGGATCGTCCAAGCCACAGGGACAACGCGTGACTGGAGCCAGTCACGAGAGAAGGAACGGACCAGTAGGCCAGAGTCTGAGAAAAGATTCTGGCCCGCCATGCCAAAACATCAAATGCTACCACTGCGGAAAGGAAGGGCACTATGCCAATGAGTGCAACCAGAAGAATGTCCCCTCGAAGGACAATAAACCCGGCAAGGCCAGGCTATTTGCTGCCGAGGTGATCGAGGACGATGGTACCAACGAAACTCCAGAAACTCAAGAAACCACTGCGGCTTCTTACAACGAAGGAGACCAGGGGGTGCTCCTGGAAGAGGAAGCAGATGCCGACGACGAAGTCATCGACATCTACGGCGAGTACTATGACAGTGAGGACGATGGAGAGCCTGTCGTGTATCTCGGGTCGATGGATGCCCACAGCGATACCGAGGGCCAGCAAATTTACTACGCCCGAATGGACGTCGAGGAATCTACCGTGGAAGGTGACCCGACTGAAGAGGCCGAGCCAGACGACGAGGCGCCGCCTGGCGAGAACGAAGTCGAAGAAGTCATGGCCAATCCATGGGGAATAGTGAACACGATGGAGAACAAAGCCATGCTGCCTAGCACGGACGATCATACATGGCATTACTCAGAAAGATTCGGCCTAACTCATATAGACAACTGCCAGACATGCCGAATCCACAGAGCTCATATCATAGAAGATGAGCTCGCTGAGGTACCGTCCCTGATAGCAGCCCGAGCAGTACCACAACAACTGAGACGAAGGGCATACGACGAGGGATGGGATGCACGAGAAGAGGCGGCAGGCGAAACCCTAGCCCCCCACGTAGGGTACATCTTGGCAGAAATGAACGCCGCCGAGAACATAATAGACCTCGCCCTCGAACATGTGGAGGGCGTAATGGACAGAAGATGGCCGACAATCAGCGTCGATGGAGTACATCAGACCCTGCTTAGTCTGGGGCGCCTGGCAGTGAGAACGCGTCAGGCAATACGTCCTAGGGAGGACGATGCCTCGACGAGTGCACTACCCTCGTCGAGGCAGATGAGGATGGCAAGAGCAGACGTCGACAGGACGGGAGAACTCATCCAGGGGATCTGGGGAGCGATGACCCGGAACGAACGGCGGATGCAGCAGGCACTGCAGGAGAACGATCAACTTCGAGGAGACCTGCGAAGGTTGGCCGACAGGCTCTCACGTGCCCGTGAGAGCCTCGGGGGGGAACCACACTCGTACGTTGAAGTAGAGGCCCCGGCCATCCCAGACCGAATGACCGTCGGCGGGCAATTGCGTCCTAGCTCAAACGAAACCCCACGGACTAATGGCACTTCGTCCAACGGAAGAGACTAACCGCGCATTCCGGTACGGAATGCGCACCAACAATACCATCACCCCTAGACCAACAATCTCACCACAAGCACGTGCTTGTGTAGTAGTAAAAACCCAGGTCAACGACTGTGAAGTGTTGACCATGATAGACACAGGGAGCACGACCAACTTCGTGAGCCCTGCATTCGCTACCGTCGCCAAATTACCTACGTTTACCCTGGCCTCCCAGTTAACCTTACAGCTGGGATGCGTTGGAAGTCGTTCCAAGATCACACACGGCTCCCAAATGAAGTTGCGTCTGGGAGCCTTCACGTGCGACGCCTACTTCGACGTCGCGAACATCGACCGATATGATTGCATACTCGGGATCCCCTTCCTCCGATCACACGGTGTGCGATTGAAATTCGATACAAATACGATAGAGGTTGGGGGAATATCCGTGCCGGCATACACAGAACTGGACCTGTCCAGTTCTGTGGAAAAGCAAACGCGAGAAAAGGGACGATGCAAAGATGCGTCGTCCTCAACTCCAATGAGTACATGACTAGCGGGTGGGGCCGCACCGACGAGGAATCCTCCCGGCCCCACGACACCTCAACAAAGTGTTGAGATACCAACGTCGGTAACCGAAGGTGAAGGACAAGTCGCGCTTGCACAAATGAAAACCCAAAAATACTCAGACGAGGATATTCCCCGTCTGAGGGAAGAACTGTATAAGAAATATGAGCACCGTATGAAAGGAGTGGTGACCAAAATGCCACCACTCCGGGAAGTGAACCACCGCATACCCTTAATAGACGAGGGTATGCAATATACTTACCACTTGCCGCATTGCCCGGACTCGCTGAAACCTCAGCTGGCAGAAAAGATTCAGCTGTATACAAAGGCCGGATGGTGGGAAAGAGCAAGTGTACCACAAGCGGCACCCATGCTCTGCATTCCCAAGAAGAACGGAAAGCTATGGACAGTCGTGGACTGTCGTAAACGAAACGACAATACGGTTAAGGACGTCACCCCGTTCCCTGACCAGGACCAAATTCAAATGGACGTCGCTCGAGCGAGGTATCGCTTGAAGATTGATCTGTCGAACGCCTATGAACAAGTCTGAATCGAACCCAATGACGTCCACAAGACGGCATTCTCGACAGTCTTCAGTACATTCCTGAGTCATGTCATGCAGCAAGGGGACTGCAACGCACCAGCCACTTTCCAGTGGCTAATAACAGTGACGTTGCAGGAACACATAGCCAGGATAGTACATGCATATCTAGACGACGCGTTCGTGTATAGTGATACCATAGAGGAACACGTGGAACACGTATGCCTCGTATTGGACGCACTAGTGAATGCCGATTTCTACCTTGAGAGAGAGAAAGTTGATTTATTCGCCGAGAGGTTGGACTGTCTCGGCCACATTATTGATGACAAAGGCGTACATGCGGATGAAGACAAGATGGCCCGCATTTGCAGTTGGAGAAAGCCAACGAACCTGAATGAAGTACAACAGTTCGTGGGCTTGGTCGAGTACCTAGCACCATTCATGCCAGACGTATCGGCGTACATGACACCCCTAACGGGCATCCAGAGGAACGGCCACTCCTTCCTCTGGCGCGAGATTCATGACAGATGCTTTCAAGCGATCAAGGATCTCGCCTGTAAGTACCCCATCTTGCGACCAATAGATCCAAGATCAAACGAGCCCATCTGGCTCATTTGCGACACGTCACTATATGGAATAGGGGCGCTGTACGGTCAAGGCTCGACCTGGCAAGGGTGTAGACCGGCAGGATTCATGTCAAAAAAACTCACGGACGCCCAACACAACTATAGGACGTTCGAGAGGGAAACCCTCGCCATACTCGAGGCGTTACTGAAGTGGGAGGACAAGCTTTTGGGGTTCCACTTCAAGATTATCACGGACCACGAAGCACTTCAATTCCTTCGCACGCAGCAACGTCTATCCAGCCGTCAGATGCGCTGGATGGACTATCTGTCGCGCTTCGACACTGAGATCATATACGTCAAAGGATCAGAGAACAAGGTGGCCGACTGTCTATCTCGGTACTACGAGACAGACGGGGGAGACGAGGCACAAAAGGAAACCGTCGAATGGGCAACAGCCGACATTCGTCTCGACCCAGAAGGAGACGATCTTCCAATCGACAGATTAAGAGAATTGCGTCTCGCAGCGATGCGAGACGAGACGCCAAAAATTAGGGAACCAACGGAGGAGCGTCATGCAGAAGCTGACGCGCTAAAGCAACACGCAGAGCAGAGAAGGGAAGAACCCACTCGCGTACCCACGAGTGAGGATCCCACTCTTCTCGACTCTGCAGGGGACCCACAGACACTCATCACCCACTTCCAGGGGGAGCGTGGCTTCCTCGATTGCGTCAGACAAGGGTACCCGACAGACCCTATCCTGGTGAAGGTACTACTACACCCGGATCACCACAACGGATTCGACGTAAACGATGGACTGATCCACTTGAAAGTCACGGCAGGAGACAGAGCACTCTGTCTCCCCCGGGTGGACTGGAAGAACAACCGACTGACAGCGCAAGTGATCGAGCACGCACACAAGACGCTCGGTCACTTTGGAACACTGCACACGGGAGACTACATCCGTAGGCGCTTCTGGTGGCCTGGGATGAGCAAGGACATCGACCGATTCTGCAGATCATGCCCAGTGTGCCAGACCACCAAGACCAACAACGCACGCCCGGCAGGTCTACTTCACTCCCTGCCGGTGCCCAAGAGACCTTGGAACTCCATCGCGATGGACTTCGTCGGCCCCTTCCCCGAAAGCAACGGCGCCGACTACCTATGGGTCATCCTGTGCCGACTGATGTCTCTAGTTCACCTCATACCGGTCAACACCACCATACGAGCATCTGAACTCGCATGGTTTTTCGTTCGGGAGATCGTGAGGCTACACGGTCTCCCTGATACGATCGTGTCCGATCACGATGCTAAGTTCACCTCACAGTTCTGGCATGAGGTGCACCGACTCCTGGGCGTGAAGCTGCTAACGTCCACGGCCTTCCATCCTCAGACAGACGGAGCCTCAGAACGGGCGATACGGAACGTATCGCAGATACTATGGGGTCTAGTCTCCCCAGATCAACGAGACTGGGCTGAGAAACTACCGATGGTCGAGTTCGCTATCAACTCGAGCATTAGCAGCTCGACGGGATTCGCACCGTTCAAGCTGACATACGGATACCTGCCCCACTCACTGCCTAACGTCGAGGAGCAGTCGGCTACGACTGCTCCTGGGGTAACATCCTTCGTTCATCGAGCAAAGGAAAACCTAGCGATGGCTCACGACGCTATCATCGAGGCCCGTGTGGTGCAGACACACCACGCTAACAAACGAAGGAGGGAAGGAGGAAAATATGATGAGGGCAATCTAGTATACTTGTCAACGAAGAATCTCACCTTACCCAAAGGACGTGCTCACAAACTGCTCCCCAAGTACATCGGCCCCATGAGGATCGTTCGAGCGAACCAGCCCACAGACACATACACTCTGGAACTGCCTAAGCAGCTCCAGGAACGACGAATCCACCCCACCTTCCACGCCAACCTCCTGCATCGTCATGAACCCAATGACGACGCGATGTTCCCCAAACGTGACGCTCACATCTTCTACAACGTGGGCGTACCAGATGATGCGGAATGGCTGGTCGACGAAATAAACGCCCACCGATGGGTGGGCCATCAGCTGGAATTCTTGGTCAAGTGGAGTCTGGGCGACTCCACTTGGGAACCTTACCAACACTGTAAGGACCTCGAGGCCCTAGACAGGTACCTCGAGCTACAAAACGTTAAAGACCCCCGCCGACTGCCTAGAAGCAGTCAGCATACAACAGAAGCTAATGTGTCGTAGAGAGACCTCGCAGTTCACACAAGTCCTATGCACGTGACCTGCCCATGCCACCCCCCCACACTTCCCTTTCTGGACTTGCTGCCAGCTCTACGTTTAAGCTTTGAGAATACGTACCACTCATCACCAGGATTATGCAATCATTCCCTTTACGAAAATTTTCACATCGCCTCTCTCTTCCTTCCTTACCACACCTCCCCTTAACCTTCATCGTTATGTCCCACCGCTTCCCCACATCCAAAACCCCAGCAGCGCCCTCTCGTGAGGACGCTGCTGCCTCCTCCAACGTGCCCATGTCTCCCGATGACCGGGCACGTCGTCGTGAGTCCAAACGACGCGTGAGGGACGACTCCCCCCCTCGTCGTGTGCCCTCGTACTCTCGGTCCCTGCCTCGTCCCCGTTCACGCTCACGCGACAACAAACGTCGCCGTGAGCGTTCAGCCTCCCCCCCACGTCGACACTGGCATGCCAGTGAGTTCGGTGTGGTCGTGCATGATGACTGTGGCCAGCCCAGCGGCTGCAGTGTGTGCTCTGCATATGCAGTGCACATGGCGCATGACCTGGTCCTTGGGTCCCCCGACCTCGTACACGCACGCACGGACTGTGTGCGTGTACTGTCACGTCTCCTTCACCTTGACGACGCGTCAACCACCCGCAAGGAGGTCAACCGTCTTCGAGCCGACCGTGACTACTGGCGTGCCCGGGCTCACCACTACCAAGATGAGTGTGAGCGACTCGACGACGATCGTGAGCTCGAACGTGCCCGCCTTGCATCCCTCGCCGACCGTCCCCGCCACGACTACCCCCCCCAACCAGCGGGAGCCAGCCCCTCTTCCTCGAGCCTGGCAGCCCGCCTATCAGGGGGAGGGGACAGGGGACCCCCTACGCAGCCACCTCGCTCTCCACCTCGTGCCCCCATTCTCACCTCTGACCCCATGTCTCGTGTGGAACACCACGAGACGCCAACCGGCACCCCCGACGAGTCTGGTCAGACCCGGCCTCGCCAAAAATGACCCCTCCTGACCGACCTCCTCAAGGAGGCCACCACCATGTTCCCCGTCGATCATAGGGAACGCCCCCACCAGGCCTTCGTTCTGCTGAGCGGCAGGAGGTTCCTGCACATCCGGGCTCAGCAGAGCCTGTACCAGTTCGAAGCCCCCCAGCGTTACGATGTTGAGAGGGCGATAGCCGCAGGATACGCTCCAGCCCTCTTTGGAGCCATCCCCCCAGGCGCAGTGCGCCTACTGAACACACCCTGCGAGATAGATGACATCTATGCTCGCGCAGCAAGGGAGAGCGACAAGGACAACGCACCTTATGCCAGGACAGCCCAACGTCTCGTCGCCTGGATCAATTGGTATCTGGCCGACGTCGACGAGCGTACGGGAAGGAAACCGGCCAAGAACCCAGTTGCGGCCTACGCGCTCTCGTAGTGGCACCCCCCAGCGTGGTTAGCTGCCAAGAGTAAGGTCAAACGGGACAACTACAAACCGTCTGTCACCGGACTCGCCCTGCAACAACCTCCGGTATATGAGGAGCCCCATGCCGACCCTCCTGAGGCTCACGAGGAGCCCGCCATCCCTCGTGAGCCGGTACCCATTCCACAGGTAGAGAGAGACCCCCACCAGTGGAAGCCCCCCTCCCAGTCGTGATCCCAGCACCCCAGGCCCCGACTGTCGCCAGCCCGACGGTTCCACCCATCATCGACCGCCAAGACCCAAAGAAAAGGTCCCACCAGGATAGGATCCCCAAGAACACACCCGCCTGGGGTGAACCTTTACAACGGTGGAGGGCGGAAATTGAGAAGTATCAGGACACAGAAGAGATGTCGAGCTTCCCAGGGGTGGCAGGACCCATCGAGGATTATGCCAAGGATAAGGAAGCGACCCTGATTCGAAGAATCAGAGGATTTGTCCTGGAAGGGTACTTCGCACCCCGGTTCCGATATGATTCCAATCGGCATGGGTGGCGCCGCAACTTTGCTCGCCTGTTCGCTGTCGCTGGCCGGTACCGAGCCATAGTGGAGAATGAAGGACTGTCCATCATCCCGGGTGCCCGAGGCAATTGGGACCTTCGTAAGGATGTCGCCCCATCCCCTGCTGACATAGCCCGTTTCCTCGCTAGGAACGGGCTGAGCTTCCAGGAAGCTGACGACCTGTACTCCTGGAGTGTCTGCTTCCTGCAAGATGAGAGCGACATGCTCCATGAAAAGGGGCGTCAGGTCCATGATGGTCTGACGCGAGGCGACTACGAGCGGGGTGGTGACATGGATCGCCTGGCCGAGCAGCGACCTCTCGAGTATTATCTGGATCGTGCTCGGGAACTAGGGCTCCCGGACTTCCGTTCCGTCGAACCTGTCCCAGCTACTCCACACTCGCTGAGTGGTGTTGAGGTAGTGGGAGGAGTGATGGCTGCCTCTGATTTCGATGACTGGGAATCTGATGTCCCAAGCATGGGTACTACCAGGAGGCAAGGCATGGATGTTGATGACGAAGGTCCTGCTCCCATGTAGGGGCCCGATGTTATATAAAATCCCGTCTCAACCACGTACTCCCGCATACCGCCGCAGACTGGCTAATCTCTGCTCAGTCATCTCACCGTAGATCCCCGATGTCTCACACTTGTGCTCTGTACATGTGTGATTATAGAATAATAATGTCAGTATATTCGTGGTTATGCTTAGTTTGGAAGAACCCGTTTGGGGTTCTTCAGGGGGAGGGTGTAAGGATGCCCTAAACTACCACACCTAAACAGGTGTGGAGTTCATTAATGGTTGAACTCCATTGTTATTTGTAGATATATTACGTAAACAAGGGCGCCCATATATAAACGGGCGCCCGTTACATAAGGAGGAGAACTTCTTTTTTACCATACTTTACGCACTCCAATATACAGTAGACTATCTCATAATGCATAACGTCGGGACCCAATATTTTTAATGCATTATGAGATTGATGCAATAGTGAAATGTCACACTCTGTGACCCAATGTGACATATATGTGACTTTGCTAGCAGTGTGACACTTTTACAAGATGTCGCAGTGTGCATGCCTATTTGAAGAATGCACTAATCGTTCTCCGCTTTGCGTTCAGGTCCAAAACTCGTTGTAAGCATCCACAGAACAGTCAAAGATGCTTTAGTAACTCCAGTGTAACCTGTGAATTCACATCCGTGAATTGTAAGCATGCCAGTCCAAGCTGCTTGCACAAAGCAAGTGTCAATGCAGGGTGAGTAGATATGGGTGAATCCTCGAGTTTTGCCACTCTTGGCTTCCGATTGTATGGCAGTGGGGGGTTAATATGGGGTTTGCGCTTCTCAGCTGGCATAGTGATGCCTTCGGAAATTCTATTCTAACATATTCTCATTGCTATGCTATTAATACTGAAAAAAATGGTCAATGGTCTTCATGCTCTGCTGCATCCCAACACACTAAAACACCTATCTCATAATGCATAATGGCAATGGAGCTCAATGCATTATGCAATATGCAATATTGTTATGATTTACCACTGTCCCACAGTGGGACCAGCTATTTTCAATGCATTATGAGATTTATGCAATAGTACCTTATGCATTATGAGATAGTCTACTGTAACACCGGTCGTGTTTATATTCGAGTGACTAAGTATACAAGTGAACGAGAAGCTAGCAACTTTACAGCTGGTGAACAAAATATTTACAAGGTTGATTTGCTTGAAGGGATGATGATGGCAAGTTCTGCTTGGGTAGATGTTTCCAAGGACACGATCAAACACTGCTGGGAACACACTCAGATTCAGTAAGTCACTATTGTTTGAAGTCCTAGCTTAACTAAAGAGTTCTAGGCAACGGGTCTCCAACTTGGCACCCAACCCTTCATGTGCCACCAGCAGTAGTGCACCTGACCGTCCTTATGCTGACCCGACTGCATGGAATGTCATGCGAGAATTTGCTGCAACTGAAATGACCCTACCTGAAGCAGAGAAGCATCTACAAGATATCCTTACCACCCATTATGCTGAGATTGATTGGCAGCCTGCCCTTGATGCAGTCATGCATGCTGAGGGTGACTCAGATGCAGCAATTGCTGCAGTTGAGATTCTCGCTACCAATGCTTCTAACCAGACTGGTCTCAAAATATGCATTCCAGCCCAACCACCTCCACAGCTCATCACCCTCGAAGAAGAAGTCTCTTCTTACTTAACAGAACTCAAGAGTCGCAATCACATTTTTGGTGAGCCGATGGCACTTGACACTTTTCTCAAGCCTGCTGAAGAAGCTGAGGTACTGGAACCTCTCAACTTTGGCAGTAGTGGTGATGAAGCGATTGTTGCTCAGGTGCGCCAGGAGATTGCAGAGAGGAATGGTGATGTGATAGAGGTTGAATTGGATGATGAATGCGAGCCTGGGCAGGATATTTCCTCTGCAGAGACACTTACATTGTGCAAGCAGCTTGAGCTGGCATGCTTACAGTTTATGGGCATGGATTCACAGGTCACACTTGACTTACTAAAGCACCTTCGACTGTTCCATGGACGCTTACAACGAGCTGTGGACCTGAGTGCAAAGCAGACGAAGATTAGCGCATTCTTCAAGTAGGCGTACTTACAACATCTTGTAAAAATGTCACACTGCTAGCGAAGTCACATACGCGTCACATTTGGGTCACAGTGTGTGACATTTCACTATTGCATAAATCTCATAATGCATTAAAAGTATTTGGTCCCGACGTTATGCATTATGAGATAGTCTACTGTACCAGCCTATACAACTTCTCATCCTTAGTGACCGTCTCTCACCATGCACTTTCTGGATTCGCCGGAGTGGTGTTACTCCAGGCTGAGTCGTGAGTTCTTCCTTTGCTCACCTTTCCCGGGAAAATGTGGTGGAGTGCACTTGTAACTGACCATCGGAGCCAGTTGATTTCTTAAAAACACGGAGACAAACAACGAGACCTGGCGCAGCAGCGCACTCGGTGAGCAGCAGCTCAGTCGCACGATCCCTAACCGTGGAACGGTCTCAGTTTTCGCTAAAGCGGCATGCGCGTCTCTCAGTAACACTACGGTCATATGACATACCGCTGGCGATATCGTCAACAAGATGGCGTGAAGGGACTTTGGAGGGGAGCGGCGGCTGGGCTTATGCGGCGAGTATTCTTTCTGCTATCACCTCTTGCACCGAATGAAGTTTGGTCTCCCTTTTGATAGTAACGTTCCAGGGGTGGCGCTATACACGACCAGTTTGACCCGCCTACATGCCATTATGGCCAAGTCACCCTATTTCGCTATGCAGGAAATGCATGAAAGGAAAGACGGCGTCAAAACAGTACTCCTCAAAGTTTCAAACAAGGATAATCTGACAGATGGGGCGACCGCCCGTGTTGCTGTCAGTCTCCACCTTAACTCTTTCTCGGTGGTGGAGGCACGCTTCGAGGCGTGTCTAGTGCTAGGAGTGGTACGTTCACTGCTCATCATTGCAACCTATGGTTCGAAAGGTATGTTAACATCACAGTAGCAGTTGACCACATGAAGCTGACGCAATATCTTCGAGGTTCCGTCACCAATCTGTCAGATGGTTGGCTCTGTTGGTCAGCAAATCATAGCTGGAAAACGTGTACCAGATGGATTTCAAGACCGATCGCTTCAGCACCTTACAAAGAAGTCCAAGGAGTTACCTTCGAAGGGTTTCGTCCGGAACAGTTTTTGCACAGGCCTTCTTCCTACCGAATTTCTGTTCCATGCTATTCCTGGACGTGAGGGTTTGGTCGACACAGCAGTCAAGACTGCGGAAACCGGCTACGTGCAACGCCGACCGATAAAGGCATTAGAAGATCTGGCAACGCAGTACGACCTCTCCGTTCGTGATTCTGCAAGTGGAATCGTGCAATTCAGGTACGGGGGACGATGGGCTCGATCCCGCTTGCCTAGAAGGTGATGCGCAACCCGTCGAGTTTGAGAAGTCACGGAAACATGCTTTGGTATACCTTTTTTTTCTCGCATCTAATTTTCGAGTGTCTGACGGAAAAGTCATTGGTAGTCTGCCAGTAGTAGAACCGTTCAAAATTCTTGAGGTGGTTGATCTTGAGTTGAACACCAAGAAGTTCACCGACTAATGTCATTGCAACCATCCGCGGATTCATCACGGACGACGTTATACACCGGTCGGCAAAGATGCGCAAGGCCCATGGAATGTTTGAAGCCCTCGAACGTTTCGAAGAACGGGACTCCAACACCGACTTATCTATGGGTGCAACCGGTATGTTCGTGCACGGCTGTACTGATGATTTACTGGCGTATTTCCCCAGCGGCTGGAAAGAAACTCGTGGACAACGTGAAAAGGGTCACGGAAGTGCAGCTCTTGTGCTTCTTGCACTCCTGTTGGGTGAAATATGTGAAGGCAAGGATTGAGCCAAGTTAATCTTGAGGGTGCCACGGAAACGAAACTTGCGATGATCTTCCACCCGTTCCTCTAGGGGAGTTTCTGACTGGTCGAGGCTGAATAAAAAGACGCGTCAGAGACCCAGGAAGTGCCTAAAGTCTCGTAGAAAGCATCATACCCTATAACACGACCGTTGTGCTCGAGAACGAATGAGTAGAGGAATAGGTTGGGTTGACCTGGTGGCCGACATGCCTCATTGAGGACATCCTTGTCGTGGTAAGGACCCAGTGGTTGCTGTAACAGCTCTTGGAGTACCCTGCAGCTGATCATGATCACTTTCTTGATCTCGGCGATGTATCCACGTGCAATACTCAACAAACGTGTCCCAGTGTGTATCAAGCTTGCAAGGCCAGTCAGTCCCGAATTGACAATGTATGTATAGGTAGCTGCCGTGAGCCTAGTACATATAATGCTACTGGAGCCTAAAGGATCTACTATACTTGCTCCATGTCTCGCTTGCGAGGCCTACTAGAATCACGATCGTTTTATTGGGAGTCCAATCCTATATAGTCCGACGGTTATACAGTACAAAAACGGAAGCGTTCGAGGTGAACAACTACGCATTTCGTACGAAGAACTTAGAAGAGGAAAGGCGAGGAAGGGTATCTATGGAAAATATAATCGAAAAACATGTGCGATTCGCATTAGCAGCTCTGGGTAAATGGGCAAATGGTTTCTCGGCGCTCGTAGATTCTATCAAGGCGATCACACGTACCGGCACCAGGGGAATCCACGAAGTCAGTGAAGCGCTCGACGTCAAGGTGCTAAACTTACACATCTGACAGCTGGGTCTGTAGGCGCAGAATCCATGCAAGTCGTTAAACCAGCGGATGCTCGAAGATTGACTCTGCGAGGTGCCTTTCAAAGACTCCGTAGGCATCGCGGGCATTTTGGAAGAGGCCGACCAACATTTCTCTCTCCGTATCCGTCCAAGTGCCATCGTCCCAGTCGGTGGTGTCAATGTTAAGGTCTTCCCTATGTCTGATACGACCGAGGACGATAGTCTTCCACTTCTTCCATGCTCTGGTGTTTGGAATAGGCAAGAGCTCGTTCATGACTTCCGCTGCCTTCTCAGTGCGCAAGAGAAGAAGTGCAAACACCACCCCTGTAACACGAGTACTAAACATGTACTTCCTCAGCTTCAGTCGGTAGAAAACTTGCATCAGACTCCAGCTATGCAGTGCTTTCGGCCTGACAAGCGATGATAAAGAAAGAGAAAGCATGCAAAGGAGTAGCCCCCACTGCAGAAGCATCAGCGAGGCAACTGATGCAGAAAGCTCCAGAAGTAAGCCCTCTGAACAAAGAAGGATTACACAGAGGAATCCTATCAGAACACGCACATCCTGCAGGATATGAGGCGGGAACACTGTCTGGCCATGAGTGACCGAACGAGCTGCACGTCCTTTTCCTCTCAACAAGACAATTTCCGTTCCAGAGCCGAGGATATACTCTTCGGAAGATGAACATTCCGATGCACAAAGGCGGATGGACGGGGTCATTGAAGATATTTCTGTCAATATCCAAAGAAGGCCGGTAACGATCGAGGCTGCTTCGAAAAAAGGAAAAGCCCCCAACAAGGCAAACATCCAGAGGCATCCAAGGGAACAGGAAGAGACTTTCAGGAGACGTACAGTGACGTGGGAGAAGATTCGTAACCATAGGCCCGGGATGCGATGAATTTCGGCACTAGTGACACCGAAACGGTCTTTACCACTGTCCCGCACCTTGATGCCAGTCCTGGCTGTACACTGGTCCAGAAGCAATACTGCCACGCCATCCATCCTTTCGATAACAATTCCAGAGGGTGCGCCTGAGCCTTCAGAGGCCAGAATGACTTGCGAGAATTGGTAAGACAACGGCATCGGGTCACACCCAGCCTTGCCAGTGTACCTGTAACATTTCGTTCTCCACGGGACTAGATTAAGGGCAATCGGGTTTGAACTACCCTCTCTCCTGCAAGCCAGTGCCACTTGCAAAACAAGTGGGTAGCCACGATAACGCCTAAGGGGAAGCTGCACCTGTATTCTCATATTGGTGACGGTGAATGCATGGAATGATTGCATTTCGATGGTCCACCTCTGGGGAAAGGTCTCGGAGAGATACGAAAACAGGGACGATCTCTGTGAAGGTCCGGTAGTATTAGGAATGCCCCACAGGTCCACTGATTTCGAATAGAATTCCTTGGAGTCCATCTGGACGATATCGTGGCAATCTCGGAAAAAGCTCGGATCCTCTGCCAGAACACAGCAGGCCTGCGGAGTTTCACTAGTTGGGACCCATATAAAGATCGTTTGGTCGCTTGATTTGCGGATGATTTCTAATTGAAGGCGTAGAAATGCTTTCTTCCCCTCTCCATACAACATAGGCATGTTGACATCCACCAAACCCATTAGTGAATACGCTCGATCCTCGACCCGTGTTGTCCGCCGGTCAGCAGCCCACGACATCACTTGGGCGACGCTGGGACCGTATGCGGCCAGACCATCCTCCAATACTCCACGTGGGACACGTGTAATTTGCACCAGCAAGCGTGCAAGGTTTCTTTTATCCCCGATATATAGCCAATCCCTGTTAAAGAATTGGAGGTCAGTCGGGGCTATCAACTCCTGCAACGTCCAGCCCCGTGAGAACCACTCTGGCCAGCCATTGAATGCTGCAAACGTCTCGTAGTCGGGTGTAGTGGGAAATATATCAACGTCATGGAGATAAGCGTAGCACCTCCTCGAGTTCGCGTACCAACGAAACATGGAGTTTAGGGCCTCTGACAACTCGGTGCTGTTCCGCTTGTCGATGCAGCAAGTATCGACCCAGAGCCAGTCTAATCCGTCGATTTTAGCCTGCTGACAGCTCTTGACAATCTTCTGGTACCCGTCGCGCTTGCGGATCTCGTCTCGATTCTCCGTTTTTGCAAGTTCCACGATCTCCAAGTAATCCACTTCCTCCGTCCAACGATGCGATAATATGGCGTAATCCGTGCCCAGGTCGTGGGGTACCCTCAAGACAGTCTTCATATCACGGTCGACGGTCCCCTGCTCCTCCAACTGTCTCTCCCTTTCCAAGAAGATATCAACGTCGATTAAACGCATTCTAGGCTGGGCAATGCGATTAGCACAGGCTAGAACGTCGTCAATGGCTATAAAAAAATCACATATATTCTTGACTAGCGGCTAACCAAGCCTCGCCTACTCTGTACAGCAGATCGTAATGGGGAGAGGTTGTCGAGGGGGCTGACGGAAAACACCTGTGAAACTGTTGGTCTATCAGCTGCAGGGCTATGTCCACGACCTAACTGCATTAGGCCAGATAGACATATACATTGGCGTCTACGCTCGTAGCAACGTTCACATTGTAGTTTCGGCGCGTTCGATAATGAGTCGGCCGGCCATCCATGGAATCAGGTGTGGTCGCAAATAGTTAGATCCTCGTGTCATCTAGTGATACTGCGGCTTCCAGGAGTAAAATACTCTGTGGTGTGGTTTACACTTGATTATGGTTTGTTGCGTGAGGAGGCTATGCCGACTTCGCTGTAAAGACTTTTGTGGAAATCCCTCCTACCTAAGTATTACGACACAGATATCCCTAGCGGCAGGACGACGTGCAGTTTCACCAATAGTCTTCCAACATCTGCACTAGTTCCCAGCACCGCTGTTCTTAATGAAAGATGCTGCGATCAGCCAGCATTTGTTCTCGGGTACCACCCATACAACTTCCCATCCTTCGTGACCGTCTCTCACCGTGCTCTGCAGGTGCGCTTTCGGGATTCGCCGGAGCAGTGTTACTCCAGCCTCGTGAGTTCTTCCTTTGCTTGCTTTTCCCGGGGAAATGGAGTGGGGTACACATGTAACTGACCATCGGAACCAGTCGATTTGTTAAAGACACGGATACAACAAGGAGACGTGGCGCAGCAGCGTACTCGGTGAGTAGCAGCTCAGTCACACGATTTGCAACGGAGGAATGGTCTCAGGTTTCGCTAAAGCTGGTACACGAATTTCTCAGTAACACTACGATCATATGGCGTACCGCTGGCGATATCGTCAAACAAGATGGCGTGAAGGGACTTTGGAGGGGAACGACGGCTACGCTCATGCGGTGAGCATCTTTTCTGCTACCACCTCTTGCATCCGATGAATCCGGGTCTCCCTTTTGGCAGGAACGTTCCAGGGGTGGCGCTATACATGACCAGTTTGACCCGTCTACGTGCTGTCATGGCCAAGTCACCCTATTTCGCTGTACAGGAAATGCGTGAGACGAAAGACGGCGTCAAAACAGTACTCCCCAAAGTTTCAAACAAGGGTAATCTGATAGCTGGGGCGACCGCCCGTGTTGCTGTCGGTCTCCTTCTCAACCCTTTCTCGGTGGTGAAGGCACGCTTTGAGGTGTGTCTTGCTAGGGGTAGTATGTTGCGACGGGTGACGAGCGCTCGTTTGTATAGAGCGGGCTTTACTCATATAAAACCCTGACCGGTTCACTTATCTCGGTGTTGCGCTCGGGCCCCTCCGAATCGATGCGTGGTGTTTTAGCATCGTCTTTGAGAGACGCCCCTCATGCGGGGTTGTTCGTCGTCCTCTATGAAGCCGTTAAACGCGAAGCCAGTGAGTCGGTAGCATGTTTATCCAGCACCCAGAAATGTATACTGATGTGCCGCGTTTTTAGCGTTTCTAGCCCCTAACGTATATCCAACCACTATACACAGTTTTTCCGCCGCATCGGCAGGAGCTATTGCTACGATGGCCACTCACCCCTTTGACGTCATCAAAGTGCGTGAATGCCTGTAATCCAGCTTACCCTATTAACGTCGCTTTTAGACCAAGATGCAAGTCCGTTCCGAAGAGCGGTATCAGGGATTCATATCCACGACGTGTAGAATCTGGCAGGTAAGGAAGGTGCAACGCCTACCTGGAAGTGCTTACATGAAACCGCTCGTTCAGCAACGAGGTGTCTTTGGGTTCTTCGATGGTGTCTCTCTTCGCTTGTCTCGTAAGGTCCTCGGTTCTGTCATCGGATGGGCAGTGTTTGAGGGGGTACTTCTTCTCATTCACAAGGGTGACCAATGAGATGATTAAATGCCACTGACACCAATACAATCTACGAGTATTCCTTCTGAATAAACTTGGCAATAGTCTGTAGCTGAATATTGGATGTTCCTTCGTATATGGCACCCTGCGTTGAGCTCCACTCAGTTTTTGCTGGACGACGGGATAGGTCATAGATGACTTACGATCTTAGAGTCTCTCCAGTACTTCTCTATACCGGTTTCTCGTGTGAATCCCACTCCTCCAGCCCATTCAATTGCTTGACCTGATACCCGTTGTGCAATTACGCTTGCCCAATACTTAGCCATCGCGGCTTCTTTGGTGAAGCTCTTGCCTTCCTCCTTCCGTCTAGCAGCGTTATACGTCAGCAGACGGGCACTTTCGATTTCAACAGCAGCCTGTGCGATCTGGAAGGCCATTCCCTGGAACGTCCCAACCGGTTGGCCGAACTGTTGGCGTGTGTAGGTATATGGGACGGCTTTGTCGAATGCCCCTTGAGCAAGACCGAGCATTTGTGCTGCGATGCCTATGCGCCCTATGGAGACCCGGTTTCTTCACGGCTAGGAGACGGGATTTGCTGGTGCTGGACTTACCTTCATTGAGAATTTCAATTGCAATCTGTGATGATTTAGTATCTCTGTAGCGACGGAAAGTTTATCAGGGAAGACCAGCCTTGTACCCTTTGCCTTCGCCACCGATGATATTCTCGTCTGGTATCCGTAGGTCGTCGAAGTTGAGGGTACACGTCGACGAAGCTCTAATACCAAGCTTCTCCTCTTTCTTTGCGATCTGAATACCCATGTCCTTGGTTGCAATGAAGCACGTGATACCCTTGTACCCCTTGCTGGGATCGATCTGCCCGCATCTGACTCCAGAAACCGTAGTTAGCAAGAGGTGTGACGCACGTTTGCGAATATCAGGAAGATCTCTGCTTCGTATGAATTGGTGATCCACATCTTGGAGCCGTTAATAATCCAGTGGCTACCGTCCTTGACGGCACGCGTTTGCAGCGAGAACGCGTCTGACCCAGATGCAGGTTCCGACAAGCAGAAAGATCCCAACTGGAAGTACCAACCACGTGAATACTTTACGCGGTACCCACATATGACACGCACCTTGGATTCCGAGAGTTGTGGTAGCCATTTATCTTGCTGCTCCTTAGTGCCGTACTTCCTCAGGATGGTGTTCACGAGGGTATTGTGGACGTCGCACATGACGGACACGGAAGGGTCTACTTTAGCCAATTCCTCGATAGCGATTATGGCAGCTGTGAACGATGATTCGGCACCACCGTGTTCAGTGCTGGTCTCGATGCCCATAAGCTGTAGGAAGTTCTATAAGGTGTGCAGGTATGATACGGGATGTTACTGACACCTTGTTCGAAGAGTCCTTTTATGATATCCGCGTCCATTCTTTCCTTCTCGTCCATTTCCCGGACCTTGGGACCCACGATGTCCGCAGCGAAGCGCCTGACTGTATGGGGCGTGTCATGGCTAAGTCGGCTGAACGAAAGAGAGCGCATACCGGATTCCCTCAGCATTTCCTCCTCCTCGGTGAACGTATCCAACGAGTTTAGCGTAGAACTCTCCATAGAGGGAGCCGATACCGAGAAAGCTCTCGAGTTCTGGGAGTTGATGGGTAGGCGTACTCCAATTCGCGTGGCCTGTGTCTCGGAGGCACCCCTAGTACCTAGTGAAGCCAAGGGTCGAATCTTGAGTGGTGAAACCGAGCGAACACTACCTCGTAACATGATGGAGATTACAGCGAGGCGATAGTGCCAGTCGGCTCTGCGGGGTAGAGAACACTCGGTTACCTAAATCACATGACATCGGAACATCCACGCTTTGCCGGTGAGAACACCCTCCGCGTCAGCGTTTTACGCTGGGAGAGGGGGACGTCGTTGGTGGGGGCTGAGTCATGCAATGGCGGTGGTACCATCGTTTGGGGGGAATCTATCCAAAGTCCGTCACATCGACGACCCGCAGTCGGTCTACTTCAACCATCCCAGAGGCCCTCCCCTCGCAGTCCGCGGACACTCTCAAGGCCTCTCATAGACTGGACCTTCCGCTTTCAAACGTCCGTCGCTTTTTATTGGTACGGTCCCGGGGACGGTGTAAATTATTTGTTGTGTGAGTCAGATAACAAAATGACCCCTGAGTCAGCTTGACAAGTCGCGTCTGTGGCAATTCTCGCACCCACTAATTAGGTGAACACGTCAAAAACTTCGTCGCGGTCCTTCTTTGCACTCTCAGCGGAAACACAACAAGCACTGAGGAGGCCCGTTGTGCCGTCCCTCCACCCCTACCAACATGGTTCAGACCAGGAGAAGGACGCGTGCTTCGGCCACGCCTGCCACCACAGCAACTACCGCCACCACCAGCACGAGCGTTTCTCCATCCGCGACCGACCAACTCTCTGTCGAACCAGAAAGCCCCTTCACTTCCGACCTCGAGTCGCCCGAAATCGCCTCAAAACTTCTCTCAAACTCCCGTACTATGAATGGAAATTCAAAGAAACGCGTCGCCGACACACAAATTGAGGAAATACAGCCTGTTGTCGTCAAACGCCGGGCCGTGTCTAAATCAGTGTTTGTCGAAATACCCGTTCTTGCCTCAAAGGTGCGATATATGCTCCTCAGGTTCACCGTATACAGTCATTGACTGAAAAATGCTACGCTACCAAGGACAAGGGCAAAGGTAGGGCTGTAGAACAACCAGGGGTCGGACACGGAGGCCGTCAATTCTGCGGTTCAGAAGATGAGTTAGAACTCATCGAAGAATCAGAATCAAGTGGCTCGGAATTCGAACTGTCCGAACTCGACGACATCTCCGTCAATGGGGCCGGAGAAGATGACTACGTGCCACCCTCAGACGAAGATGAGGTGCAAATGATGAACGTCGCCATAGAAATGTCTCGTCAGACGGCTAGGCTGGAGGCGGATTGCGACAATGAGGCTGGGCCGTCGTCAGGAGTCGCCCCTAAGAAGGTGCCTCAAAGAGCTTTCAATCGTCGTCGGTCGTCATTTAGGCGTCGTAGGCGGAATCGAAGATACGCGGACTCTGAAGATGAAACTGACTTTGCTCTAAATTCTGAAGAGGATTTAGAGCTGACTGATAATGGGAGTGCCCTTGCCAAGCACAAAGACGACGACGACCTTGGCGATGAGTCGGTCGTCTACGGTTCAGTAGAAGCAGAGTTCAGGGCCACAAGTAAGAAGCTTGGCCGTAGGCTTACATTGGTGAGTTCTCTGTTGATCATGCATTGTCCGAATTGGTTTCATGTTTTGCAGTCGGAAAGGTCACGCATTCGCTTTCTCTTCCACCATCCTGAACTGCGTAACGTATGGAAAGACCTCAAGTCAATTCCCGTTGCCGCTCCTGAGAAAGCCGACCAACCTGCAGGATTGAAGGTCACCTTGTTGCCTTTCCAACAAGAAAGTCTCTCTTGGATGCGAAAACAAGAGGAAAGCGTTTGGAAGGGTGGAATCTTGGCGGTGAGTTAACTCAGTGCTCTTCTCGGTACTCGCTGAACCACTGGCGTAGGACGAGATGGGGTAAGTAGCCGTATGCGTATACCCAGTCGTAGTACCGAAATCACGTCCACAGCATGGGAAAAACCATACAGATGATATCTCTCTTTGTTTCTGATCTGAAGCGCCCAAATCTGGTCATTGGGTGAGTCACTGAAAAAAGTCTCCTTATGAGTACTTACGCTTCGAGCAGACCTACTGTTGCTCTCATGCAATGGCGGAATGAGATCCAAGCCCACACGGAAAACATGAACGTTCTTGTGTGGCACGGCTCCTCACGAAGCGGGGACCATAATGAGCTCAAGAAATATGATGTGGTCCGTCATCTTGCGTACACGCCTATATCGTTGTGCTCAGTGATATGATAGGTGTTGACGACGTATGCCATTTTAGAGAGTTGCTTCCGGAAGCAACAAAGTGGTTTCAAGCGAAAGGGGCTTATCATAAAGGAAAAATCACCCCTGCACCAGATCCACTGGAACAGGGTCATCGTAAGTATGCGTTATCTGATTCGTTGGCCAAATCCCGTTTAGGTTTGCACTGTTAGCTCGACGAAGCCCACAATATCAAAGAACGCGCCACCAATACCGCGAAAGCGTGCTTCGAACTGGAGAGCAATTACAGATGGTGCTTGTCTGGCACACCCCTTCAGAATCGTGTCGGGGAATTGTACAGCTTGGTCCGTTACTTGGGAGGGGATCCGTTTTCCTACTACTTCTGTGAGTTTTGTCTCGTCGGGATGGGATATTTTCTCAGCACGTGTGATCAGGTAGGCGCTGCGACTGCAAGTCGCTGCACTGGAGGTTTACAGACAAAAAGACATGTGACGGTTCGTAGTGTCGCTGTCCTCATCGTCGTGCAAACTGAAGCAATTTCAGATTGTGGACACGGTGCTGCGACCCACGTTTGTTCATGTTATTTATCTGCTGTTAATTGCGTTGACGTGTTGATGTTCAGACTTGCTTCTGGAACCAGGAGATCTTGACACCCATCCAGAAATACGGCATGATCGGTCCGGGGCAAGTGGGGTTCAAGAAGCTGAGAATTCTCTTGGATCGATTGATGCTTAGGCGAACGAAGGTGTGTCAGATAAGCCTGTACTTAGTCTTTGTCCCCCGACTGACGACGTGGTGCCCGCAGATCCAACGTGCCGATGACCTTGGCCTCCCACCCAGAACGGTCATCGTCAGGAGGGATTACTTTAGCCCCGAAGAAAAGGAGTTGTATCTATCTTTGTTCACCGATGCGAAGCGGCAGTTCAATACTTACGTGCACTCGGGAACTGTTCTGAACAGTATGCGTACTTCTGGGTGTGATAACCTGTTTCGCTGATGCATCCTCTCATAGATTACTCGAACATCTTCAGCCTGTATGTTGCAAGGGTCTAGTGATCACCCTCCCTCAGAATGCTCACTGTCGCGTCACACAGGATTACTCGCATGAGACAGATGGCTTGCCATCCTGACCTCGTGCTTCGGAGCAGGAATAACGGGAATCAATTTTTCAACACGGAGGAGCTTGGAGAAGGAACCGTCTGTCGACTTTGCAACGACTTTGCCGAAGACGCAATACAAGCCAAATGTCGGCATGTTTTCGACCGGGAGTGTATCAGACAGTACTTGAGTGCGAGCTGCCATGTCTCGGTATGTTTGAACTCTTCGAGTCAGGCTCCTCACCTTTGGTTCATCTGCGCGTGTTTTTTTTTTTGTAGCCCGAGTGTCCCATCTGTCACCTTCCTTTGACGATAGATCTGGAAGCACCAGCACTAGAGTTGGCTGAGAGTGCGCCGGTCGCACGCCAAGGGATACTCGGGCGTCTCGACCTTGACACGTGGCAGTCGTCCTCGAAGATAGAAGCCCTTGTAGAAGAATTGAGCAACCTCCGCTTGCAAGATGCGACTACGAAGAGCATCGTCTTTAGTCAGTTCGTAAACTTCTTAGACCTCATCGCATACCGGCTCCAGAGGGCGGGGTTCCAGGTGCGTTTTGTGCCGGTTCATTTTTCCCCCAAGTACTGAGCAGTGCTGGGGGCGATATGCAGATTTGTAGACTGGAAGGAGGAATGTCGCCGCGCGCTCGTGACGCCACTATCCAACATTTCAGTGAGTACCTCGTTATGGAACGTTCGACCACCGTTGAAAAATTCTCGTAACTCCAGTGAATAACGTCGAGGTCACTGTATTCCTCGTCTCCTTGAAGGCCGGTGGTGTTGCTCTGAACTTGACAGAAGCTTCTCGAGTATACCTGATGGATAGCTGGTGGAATCCTGCAGTAAGTCACTCCACATTTTATGACCAGTCCTAGCCTCCTTACCTTTGGTGTAGGTCGAGTACCGTAAGTGAACGGTTCAACCAGGCGACTAATTGGCCAGCTCCGCTGACTTCTATGCAGAAGCTATGGATCGGATTCACCGTCTTGGACAACATCGTCCTGTACAAGCCATCAAACTCGTCATAGAAGATAGTATCGAAAGCCGTATCATCCAGGTGACGGTTTTTTTTGGCAATGGAAATGATGGTGGCTTGCTTAGTGATTTCCATTGATTACAGCTCCAAGAGAAGAAGTCTGCCATGGTGGATGCAACGCTATCTACCGACGACTCGGTATGTGTGAATCATAATGACAACAGTTTCTGTGTTGCCTGACCAGATTGGCCTTTACCAGGCAATGGGACGGTTGACTCCAGAAGATGTGAGTAACACGCATACCCCTTCCTTGGATCTTGTTCCCTGACAGTTATTTATGTAGTTGAGCTTTTTGTTCAGGGTAAGTTGTTGGCATCCTCTTGTGTCCATTGGTTTTCAACATGGTGCTGTCATTGATTTAGCTCTGAATCCTACTCATCAAGGGTCTACATTTTACGGTATGTATTATACACGCTGGACAACAAGTATGTAGTTTGTTTTATGTTTAAATGCCACTGTTTTCAAGCTGGAACATGTGTGGTGTGACTTGCACAGTCTTTGTCATGTATGAGCTGCTGTTGGTGAGTTTAGGGCCAGTGAACATGGACACTTTATACAGTGTGAACAGACTTTGAATGTCATAAAAGAGGAGTTGCAAGCACAACAGGCACATGAATTCCAGTAAGAAGGCCTCACAGCCATGGGATATCTTTGAGCTTTTTTTGTTTTTGTTTCTGAATTTATGTAAGTGCATGAGGGCATTTGGTTAGCCAAGGTCAGACTTTTGCTGAGGGCCCAGACCTGGCACAGTCCTGTCTCATCTGTCACTGTCTGTCAGATAATTACTCTACAGGTAGTCAGTAAATGTAAGGCTAAATACGGAAGGTGACTTACTCCTCAGTAGAAGCAAGCTACTGAGGAGGCTGGGGAAAAATTTACTCTACTGTATGTCCGCTTTTTCGCTTATGTAAGCAACTGATCTTCGCACCTAAGGGGTGTACTACTCAGGGGGCAGTTTATATTTCAACACTCTTCATCAGCAAAACAGCCATTTTGGGACATAACATTACAGCATGACATGCTTCTCCAGATTGGGTACATGCATATACAGTAATGCATTGCCATACAGTTACAGTATGACAGATCTCCAGATTGGGTACATGCATACTACAGTAATATGTTGCCATATGGTTACAGCATCTGCAAAACTAGCCAAACTGCAATGGACCATAATGGACACATGTTGGCAATGCCACACAAGTGATAGCTGAGAGATTACATGTGCTTTGCAACACCACCAAAAAATGTTAACATGGGGTTACAGTACAAATCATGTAATGAAACATTGTTGGAAATATATCCAATTTTGCCAGTGACAGGTAACATGTACTACAACCCCCCTAACATTTCTGCTCTCTGTGTATTTAGATCCTCAATGAGTTTAATGTAATTTGCCAACTCATGATCCTCTAGACTGGCTGCATGAGCATGTAAGGTCTTGTATAAAGTGCCAGTTGTCCTTGTATTGAATTCCTTTGGTGAAAAAGGGCCATTAGCATACTCATCTAGTACTTGATGGAGTATTGTTCTGGTGTGAGTTGACATGTGGATCAATGGTGAAACAACCAAAAAACCCAACACAAAGACAAAAGATGTGAGTGGTGGTTTTACTCAGTGGTATTCCGCTTGAAGGACCTGTAAAAACAAAGGGAGAGGGGTTCCATGCAGCTAGTGCAGAGGGAGGGGGGTGATTTGGACAAGGGAGTGGCTGGGAGATGAAGGGGAATGAAGATAATAGGTTCCTGTGAGCCTGAGGATAACTTGAAGCAAAGGAAGCTCTGTGGGTAGACCCTTAAGGGGGCCTCAACCACTGGAAGACTGAAGACAACAAAGAAGGGGCTTCCAAAGCAATGGAAGATGAAGACAAATTGCAGAAGGATAGTCTCCTGGAAGTGAGTATGAATGCAATGTATATTCTGAGCTATCTGCTTTCTTTCTGAAACTACAGGGTTTATATACAAGACCAGAGTGTAGCCTCCAACAAACATGAAGCAAAACTCTGTCAATGATTGGTAAAGGGTTAGTAATGTTGGAGATTGAATCAACCCTGTGTGATATCTGTTTTGGTACACTTAGAGTACATTTTGGTACTGTTCCATCAGTAGTCAAGTCACTACTGAGGCTGCCTACAGCCCTTTTCTACAGTGACCCCAAAAACCCTTTCCATGATTGACCTCACAGCAATGTTTGAAGTATCCCACCAGACACATGAAAATTCACACTAGGCTTTGGTGGAGTCATAAATAGTACATACTCTTGGCTACAAGATTGCCCTATAGGTCATGTGATTTCATTCACACAGTCCTGAGATATGGGCATTTTAAAACAGCAAGTCCATGGAAAGGGTCTTTTCACTTTTGAGTTGGTACCTAGGATCTCATGGAAAACATGCTATGATTGCTATTGTTTGTTGATACAAACAAAGACACACATTTAATCAATATGTCTGAGTTTAAAAAAGTTCACATCCTTCATTGCTTTCAACCACCATTATGGTCAGATCCCTTTCTCTTACCTGTCATGCCTGTACCCACATTCTGGTTCTTCCCCGCTCCACTCTGCACTTGTCTGCTCCCTCTGGTACCTGTAAGATGTGCTCCTGCCTGGTCCTCTGTCAGCCACTGTTGGTCCTTGTTGGGCCCACCACATGACTGTGACTTGTCAGTCAGTTGACACCTCCCACCATTTAGGGGGTCACCTTCCTTTTGGGTCAACAGGCCAGCCTAGGCATGGCACACCTACTGCACTGCATGGTTTGGTGCAGGGTTGCTACCCATTTAGGCTTTTGGCCTGTATTCTGATTGGTTATCAGTGGGCACTCCAAAGCCCTTCTGTCTGTACTATTCCTTTTAGGCATTTTTCCTTTGTCCTGTCTTTTACCTCCATCATATGTACCATTCTCCGATTGAAGTTTTCTGACATTTCCACCCCTTGAAAATTTACTGCACTTCATATGTTAGTTCTGATGTTCTGATACCATACTGCCTTGATGGTGCACTCAATGTATATAAGCCCACCACACTCAGCAGTGGTCCCTCAGTATGAATATCAACTTAGTCCTCCCTCCTCTGTGGTCCTTGACCAGCCTTCTCTGTCTTCTGTCAGATTCTCCCCAACTCCCCTCTCTATCTGAAATCTGAGGGCTGGGCTTGTACAAGGGGGCAGCACACAAGCTGAACCTGACACCCTCTCCCAAACCCCTGTTGCAACCGTTGGCCACCCTTCAGCCAATGTCACTATCCATCAGCCCCCATCAGCCAAGTGTCAGCCTATGTTGGCCTACCTCTGTGTGCTTCCTGTGGCCTCTGTGAGCATTGGGGACCATCAGAGTAGGCTTGGACTTGACAGTATATTCATACTCACACTTGTATGAGCCCATGTCAGTTTTTAATACTCAAATACTATTATGCAGACCCAATCATGTATGCAATGAGAAACTGCTGAGAGGCTTGCCCTTGCATTTGCCAACCCACAACATGTGCCCTTGGTCATCAAACAGTTCCATTCATTCTCTGCCCAATGTTGTTCCCAGCACAAAAGTGCTTTGCAAGCTGGTCCCTCTGAACACCAGTGATCCAAATTTCACACTCCACCACTGCAAGGTGATGACCCATTCAACCCTGACCACCCTGAACATCCTGATGGTGGGTCCAACAGTGGGGGCAGTGGTGATGGGGGTATCCCTGAAGATCTGGCTGAGCCACCCAAAGACCCACTTCTTGCCCTGACCAGGGCCATCCATGCACTTGCCTGCTCAAGCCAGCACTCCAGGGACTCAACTCTGAAAACAAAGGTCTGTGAGCCCAACACCTTTGACAGCTCTGACCCGAAGAAGCTCCATGAGTTCCTGGTGCAGTGTGAGCTCAACTTCCAAGACTGCCTGACTGCCTTCTGAACCGACTGCACCAAGGTTACCTTTGCCCAATCTTACCTCAAGGGTATGGCACTGGCCTGGTTCAAACCCAATCTCCTAAACCCCAATGACTACCTGGGCTGTCCATTATGGATGGACAACTACCAGGAGTTCCTTCATGAACTAACCATCAACTTCAGCCCACATGACATGGCAGCTGATGTGGTTCAGAACCTGGAGAGTCTCTCCATGAAAGAGACCTCCTGAATCACCAAGTATGTCATGGAGTTCAACCACTGGGCATCCCAAGTCAAGGATTATGGCAAAGGCATCCTCCAACACTGCTTCTATTCTGGCCTCCCTGACTGCATCAAGGACGAGATTGCCCATGTTGGCAAGCCTGCCACCCTCACCAGGTTGTGTGACCTTGCCCAGACCATCAATGCTTGGTACTGGGAATGCAAGGCCTAAATCTCCTGCTCTGCCAAGCCCTCCGCTGATAAGTTGTCCACTGGGAAGCCCCCTGATGACAAAAAGTCTTCATCAGCCTCTTCATCCTCCTCTCACTCTGACAGTAAAGGCAAGTCCAAGCTGAAGGATGGCCAAAAATCAGATGCACCTAAATCTGACATCACTCACCTCCTTGGCAAGGATGGTAAGCTGAATGTGGCCAAACATCAGTGCCACCTCAAAAACAACTTGTGCCTCTTCTGTGGTGAGTCTGGGCACTCCACTAAGGACTGCCCAAAGTCCACCTCTCATGCCACCAAAGCCTGTGCTGACACAGCCACTGCTCCTCCTGCTCCTCCGACTCCCCCTGAGGAGAAGGAAGAGCCAAAAAATTAGTCCACTCCTCCAGGGAGCCTGCATGGCCTGGAGGAAGTGTTGACCCTGACCATGTGCTCACCATCTGACTCAATGCATCTGCTCTTTCTGACCCTAATTCACTTATGCCCTCTGTCTCCCTTCTGGACATTCTGCTAGATAATATCTCTGCATTAGTTGATTCCAGTTCTTCTCATTGCTTTATAGACCCTTCTCTAGTTGGTAAATATTCTGTACCTACAAAGCCTGTCTCTCCACCTATTCTGCTATGTTTGTTTGATGGTAGCTCAAACACCATGATTTCACAAGAGGTAGATCTGTCTGTCCATTTCCCTTCTGGTGATGTCACCTCCATTTCCTTTTCTGTTACTCTGTTGGATTCTTCTTGCTTGCTGGTTTTAGGACGCAACTGGCTCACCCACTACAATCTGTTGATTGATTGGGTATTGGGCCATATCTCATTCTGACCACTGCTGCACAGAATGCCAATGCCCCTGGTGCCTCCATCACCATTGACCACCCCTTCAGCACTGACACCAACACCCTCTGACCTGTCTTCTGACACTCTGCTGCCTTCTCCAAAGGCCTCTGACTTGCCACCCCCTCTGCACATCTCCCTCATCAGGGCTGCAGCCTACCTCTGTGCTTGCACCCTCCCAGGTTTGGTGCAGTTCAGCTTGCATCTACACCCCAATGACATTCTGCTTCATGCATCCTCTGCTTCACCTGATCTTTCTTTGGTCCCCTCTGAGTACCACAAGTTTGCCAATGTCTTTAGTAAGGCAAAAGCAACTGAGCTGCCCCTGCACTGCAGCTTTGACCTGAAGATTGATATTGAGGAAGGGGCCTCTCCCACTGCAAGCATTTCACAATTTTTCTTTGAAAAACATGCTGAAAAAATTGAAGAAAGTGATACTCTCTTTTGACAGGTGTTGTTACAGAGAAAAGGTAAAAACAATATTTTCCTTTTTTTGCATGCCTTGCCACAAAACATGGATTGATGGTAATGCCCATTAGTGTTGAAGCTAATCAGCACTACCATCAATTCATGTTTTTCCACAGAAAAGACAAAGCAAACAAAATATTATATTTGCACTTTTTCTGTGAACACAGCCCAAATAAAAGAGTATCTCTTCTTTCAATTTTTTCAACATATTTTGGCATGAAAAATTGTGAAATGCTTGCAGTGTCCACCCATCAGCATGATCTACTCCCTCTTGCCACCCAAGCTCGAGGCTCTCCACACCTTCATTGATGAGCACCTCAGCTACAGCTTCATCAAGAAATCCACCTCTGCCCATGGTGTGCCTGTCCTCTTTGTTAAAAAGAAGGACAGCTCTCTCTGCCTTTGTGTTGACTACTGAGGTCTTAACAAGATCACAAAAAAGGACTGCTTCCCACTACTGCTCATTTCTGACCTACTCAACTTGCCAAGCTGTGCCAAGCTATACACTAACACAATGCAGTTAGCAGTGTTTAGGCTGGGTTTAAAGGTTGTGGAAAACGTGAAGGGAATATTTGAAGTTTAGTTTGACATTTGCGCAGTGCTAAGACTTGAAGTGTTGTCAAAGGAAAAAATGGCAGCTAAAACTTCAAATACCTATGGACGTACAGCTGTGTCCTGAACGTTAATCTAAATATGATGTATAGGCCGAGAAACAATGTACATTTAAATATCAAGTATTCCCTTCAAATATAAAATCTGCCCATACTTGAAGTTTCGCCAGCACCTGAATGATGGCCTATATTCGGAATATCGACAAACAATAAGATCCGCATTTGTTCTTAAAGTTTAAAATAACAAAAAAAGATGTGTCCAACTTTGAAATATAATCTGCAGACACTACTGAATGCCTGACAGTCACCTGCTCACTGTTCATGTGTCGCACAAAATAGTGTTGCTCCATCATTCAGCACCCGAACTGAATGCCCGATGAGTGCCCACTCACTGTTCATGCATCGTGCAAGCAGTGTTATCACTCAGGTAAGTCCCCTGGCCCATGTGACATCAGTCCACAAATCAAAATGAATGGTGTATCTCTGTAAGGAGTGAATACATAGGCTGTCCTATGCTATGACAAACTTTCACTTTTGGCCCCATACAGTACTAGGTCGTATGTACATCGAAACTCAAATTGTTTTGTCTACTCACCAAAAAAAAATTGTGTAGAGGCATAAAAAAGTTGTGGGTTCTGCCAAAAAGTTGTGTGCAGCCGGAAAATAATTTGTTGTATTATTAATGTTACAAATTCAGCATCATATTACATGGCCCACAGACTTCGGGCGCTGAATGATGGAGCAACACTATTTTGTGCGACACATAAACAGTGAGCGGTGAAGAGACTGATAAAGTGCGACCGAAGATGGGCAAAGGAGATCTGAAGGGGGTGAGATCTTCCAAAGGGGCTTCTATAGCCTGTAAGGGAGTGTTCTGTCTGAGAGAAGAGGACGTCTGAGGCAGTCTGAAGTCTGTCTGAATACTGAAGGCTACTTGCAATGGCCTTCACTAACTTGAACTTGAACTCGAAACTCGGTACTTCGATGATTCATTCTGTAAGTAGTTACAGAGGAGTCTAGGTGCATGCGGGCTTATGTAAGCTACCTCACGTGCCTAAACTCGAAGCTAAGTGAAGACTAAGGTAAAAGAACAAAAACAAAAGAAAATAAAATAAAAGAGTAAAGTAAAAGTAAAACCAAAAGCTATAAAACCAAAAGAATATCATAGTGGGGAGTACTCACTCCCTACAGCGGGCGACCATCAGGCATTCAGTAGTGTCTGCAGATTATATTTCAAAGTTGGACACATCTTTTTTTGTTATTTTAAACTTTAAGAACAAATGCGGATCTTATTGTTTGTCGATATTCCGAATATAGGCCATCATTCAGGTGCTGGAGAAACTTCAAGTATGGGCAGATTTTATATTTGAAGGGAATACTTGATATTTAAATGTACATTGTTTCTCGGCCTATACATCATATTTAGATTAACATTCAGGACATGGCTGTACATCCGTAGGTATTTGAAGTTTTAGCTGCCATTTTTTCCTTTGACGACACTTCAAGTCTTAGCACTGCGCAAATGTCAAACTAAACTTCAAATATTCCCTTCACGTTTTCCACAACCTTTAAACCCAGCCTAAACACTGCTAACTGCGTTGTGTAAGGTTGACCTCTGACACACCTACCACCTGGTCTGCATTGCTGAAGGTGATGAATGGAAAACTGCCTTCTGCACTTGCTATGGGTCCTATGAGTGGAGGGTAATGCCCTTCAGTCTTACTAATGTGCTGGCTGCCTTCCAGCAGTTTGTCAATAGCATCTTTGCAGACATGCTCGATGTCTGCATCATGGTCTACCTCGATGACATCCTTATTTATTCCCATGACCTGGAGTCACACCAACAACAGGTAAAAGAGGTACTCTGATGCCTCCACCACCATGGCCTATATGCCAAGCCTGAAAAATGTGAGTTCCATAGGGACTCAGTCAAGTACCTTGGCTACATCCTCTCCCCTTTGGGGCTCACCATGTCTGCTGACAAGGTTTGGTCAATCTGTGATTGGCCCAAGCCCCAAAAAATCAGGGACATTCAGTCTTTTCTGTGGTTTGCAAACTTCTACTGTTGGTTCATCTGCAACTACTCTGAAATAGTCATTCTGCTCACCTGCCTCACCCAAAAAAACACTCCTTGGAGTTTCTCCAAAGAGTGCCACTCTGCCTTCCTCTGCCTCAAAGATGCCTTCACCTCTGCTCCTGTCCTCACCCACTGGGTTCCCAATGTGCTGATCACCATTGAGACTGATGCCTGTGACTATGCCATTGCTGGCATTCTCTCCATCACCTGTTCCAATGGAGAGCTTCAGCCCATCACATTCTACTCCCACACCCTTACTGCTCCCAAACTCAACTATGATACCCATGATAAGGAGCTGTTGGCTATCTATGAGGCCTTCCAACATTGGCAACATTACCTAGAGGGCTTGGCTGCCCCTGTTGACATGGTCACTGACCACAAAAACCTTGAGTATTTCTCTACATCCAAGGTTCTGACATGCTGACAGGCCCACTGGTCTGAGTACCTTTCTCAGTTCAACCTTGCCATCTGCTTTCGGCCTGGCCACTTGGGGGCCAAGCCTGATGCACTCACCCACCGGTGGGATGTCTACCCAAAAGGAGGGGATAGGGACTATGCATGAATCAATCCACACAACCTTTGCCCTATGTTCACCCAAGAACAGCTTGCATCGTCCCTCCATACCACCCACCTGATGGCCCCTGTCCTATGTGCCACCATGGCCTTCGATGTTGAGAAGCTCTGCTCCAACATCATCTCCACTCTCCCCACCAGCCCCACATTGGCTGCTCACCTCCCAACACTGTCTCCCCCAAGATGGTCTGTCAACCCCAACGGCCTTCTCCACCTTGATGGTCACATCTTCATCCCTGACATTGGTGACCTCCACCTTAGGGTACTCCAGTTCAAGCATGACCACCCTCTTGCTGGCCACTTTGGGCAGAATTGCACCCTTGAGCTCATCCACTGTGACTATGTATGGCCCAACCTCTGTACTGACGTCAAGAAGTACATTGGCTCTTGTACCACCTGCAGCCATAGCAAAGCTCCACATCACTGCCCATACAGCCTACTGAAGCAACTCCCCATTCCCAAAAAACCATGGAACTCCATCTCTATGGACTTCATCAAACACCTCCCACCCTCCAATGGCTACACTGCCATCCTCATAGTTGTGGATTGCCTCTCTAAGCAAGTGGTCTTCATCCCAACCCATGACTCTGTCACCTCTGCTGACCTTGCCAAGCTCTTCCTTGCTCATGTCTTCTCCAAGCACGGGGTCCCTGCTCACATTACCTCTGACCAAGGCCTTGAGTTTGTTCCACATTTCTTCCACTCCCTTGGTAAGGCCCTGGATATGTGCCTTCACTTCACCTTGGGCTACCACCCCAAAGGCAATGGCCAAACCAAGCACATGAACCAGACACTTGAGCAATATCTTCATGTCTACTGTAACTACCAGCAAGACAATTGGGCTGAGTTACTACCACTGGCTGAGTTCACATTCAACAATGCACCTAGCACAACCACAGGAGTCTTGCCCTTCTTTGCTAATAAGGGCTACCACCCCAATTTGTCAGTCACCACTGACCAAGACTTCACCTCCACAAAGGCCCATGACTATGTTGTGGACCTCTCTGCCCTCCATGACTTCCTCTGCTCCAAAATGGCTGCAGCACAGCAGCACTACCAAGGTCCTGCTGATGTGAAGTGCCTACCTCTGCCAGAGTTTAATGTCAGTGAACAAGCCTTTGTCAAGGCCAAGTACTTCTGCTCCACTAGACCATCTAATAAACTCTCTGAGAAATACCTTGGCCCCTTTGACATCATTGCCCAACCTGGTATGCACTCTGTTACCTTGAAGCTACCTGACAGCATGTGCTCCATACACCTGGTGTTCCACATATCACAACTGGAACCTGCCTTGGCCAACCCCTTCCCAAATAGGCATCAGCTGCCACCCCCACCAGTCGATGTTGATGGTGAACTTGAGTATGAGATATCAGAGATCCTCGACTCAAAGATAGACTACTGTTGTTGCTGCTGGTTAAGTTACAAGGTCTGCTGGGCTGGTTATGAAGGCACTGACAAAGAAACTTTGTGGCTCCTGGCCACTGAGCTGGAACATGCCCCTGAACTTGTCACCACTTTCCATGATTGCTACCCCCACAAGGCAGGCCCATACACACCCCCAATGTGACCACCCAACAGCCCCACTACCCATCCACTAGCTCCAACCTCCCCTCCATTACCACTCCGACTTCTATTCTAAGTCATCCCCAACACTTACACTTAATCTTTCTTGAGCGAAAAAATGTCTAAGACTTTTACCTACTGTACATGATTCACAAAAACAAAAACAAAAAACAAAAAAATCCACCCTACTCCTGCATGCCCTCTGCCTCTCCCTCTGCATCTTCTTTGTCCCATTCTCCACTCCCTCCTGCCACCCTGCTCACCACTGGTTCACTCTGCTTGACCCCTGCCATGCTCCCCATGGCTACCAGTCTGACTCCACCTGGTGCTACCCCAGCCCACACCACTGGAGGCCATGGAGGGAATGTGGTCATGTGCCTCATGTAGGCCTGCACTGCCCCAGCCTGGACCTCCATCGCCAGTGCCAAGTGCTCCATCACTGCTGCTATCCTCACTTGTACAATGAGCATATGCTTGTCATACAAAGGTTCTGGTACCCCCTCAACCAATGCCCCCATAACCAACATCTCCCTGACCAGGCACAGGTATGCTGCCTGCGACTGAGGGCCTGCCAGCACTGGGACCTCCTCAATTTTGTCATTGTCATCATCCTCCTTGTCATTGGGCTGACCCTTTTTCTGACCCTTGCCCTGCAAGCTCCCTGTCCCAGCCCTTTTCCTGGATGGCCTGGCTGCTGCTTCAGCTTCCTCCACCATTGCCCAACTACACTTCTTTTTCCTCTTCTGGCATGGCCCACATGACTGACTGCCCACTACCACCTGACATTCTCCTACCTCACCCCTTTGCCTGCAGCCCTTGCAGGCCACCTGTCTTGGCATTGGTGCCACCCTGATGGTCCCCATGCTAGCCCTGGTCATGGGGGTGTAGGCAGTGACCCACCTGGAGCTAGGAACTTTTGTCAGCATTGCTGCTATGAGTTGGTGGTACTCACCTGGCCATGGAGGACCCCCTACTCTCATGCTGCAACTCCCCCACATGACCCTTCTCCTTTGTGGCACTCTGCCACACACTCTCAGCCTCTGCAATTGTGGCCTGGCAGGCTGTCTTGACAGCCTCCTGCCTCTCCTGCTCCTCATGCTCTTGCCTCTCCCACTCCTCTCACTCCTGCCTCTTGCACTCCTCCTGCTCTTTCCTCTCCCTTTCCAGCTGGGCCTCCTCTGCCTTTTGATGGCATGCCTCTGCCCTATGCTCCTTCTTTGCCACCTCCCAATGGCTCTTTTCCACCTCTTTGGCCTTCTTGGTTCCCTCTGAGTCACTTGTATGGACCTCTAGGTCCTTGTCGGTGACCTGGCTCCAGTCATGGCTGGAGGTGGAAATGGGCTGTTGGGTCATGTGTTGTTGGCTGGACATGTTGTAGAGCAGAGGTAAGACAAGGAAGGGGACTTAGTGATGAAAAAGCACTTCCTTATGCAGCCTGTTTGGACTCCAACACAACCCTGCTGTGGCAATCAAATGGGCGCCTTGTGGCTTGTTGCTGATTACAAAATCAAACCTCATGTTGCCTAGACCATGTTGCTTATGGCCTTCAGGGGTTCAGGCCTTAAGGGGGGGATACTGTCATGCCCATACCCATGTTTTGGTTCTTCCCCACTCTGCTCCACACTTGTCTGCTCCCTCTGGTACCTGTAAGATGCACTCCCACCTGGTCCTCTGTTGGCCACTGTTGGTCCTTGTTGGGCCCACCATGTGACTGTGACTTGTCAGTCAGTTGACACCTCCCACCATTTAGGGGGTCACCTTCCTTTTGGGTCGATGGGCCAGCCTAGGCATGGCACACCTACTGCACTGCATGGTTCAGCACAGGGTCACTACCCATTTAGGCTTTTGGCCTGTATTCTGATTGGTTATTGGTGGGTGCCCTGAAGCCCTTCTGTCTGTACTATTCCTTTTAGGCATTTTTCCTTTGTCCCATCATTTACCTCCATTGTATGTACCATTCTCTGATTGAAGTTTTCTGACATTTCTGCCCCTTGAAAATTTACTGCACTCCATATGTTAGTTCTGATGTTCCGATACCATACTGCCTTGATGGCGCACTCAATGTATATAAGCCCACCACACTCAGCAGTGGTCCCTCAGTACAAATATCAACTTAGTCCTCCCTCCTCTGCAGTCCTCGACTGGCCTTCTCTGTCTTCTGTCAGATTCTCCCTGACTCCCCTCTCTATCTGAAATCTGAGGGCCAGGCTCATACAAGGGGGCAGCACATGAGCTGAACCCAATGCCCTCTCCCAAACCCCTGTTGCAACTGTCAGCCACCCTTCAGCCAATGTCACTATCTGTTGGCCCCCATCAGCCTACCTCTGTGTGCTTCCTGTGGCCTCTGTGAGCATTGGGGACTGTCAGAGTAGGCTCAGACTTGACATTACCCAACAAAACACCATTCTCTCCTTGCTGGATTCTGGCCATTCTGTTGAAGCTATTCCCATGCAAATTGGTGTTAGCCCCTCTGCTGTATCCAAACTTCATTCTAAGAGGCATTCCACACTTCCTAAGGCCATTGGAGGGTGTCCTTTCAAGCTTTCTCCTCCCAATGTTCACCATGTTCAACACCTTATCACCTCTGGCAAGGCTGAAAATGCAGCTCAAGTCACCAAATCCCTTTCCAATATCATTAACAAGCCTCTCTCTGCCAATACTGTTCATCTTCACTTGAAGAAGTCTGGTATGAAGGCTGGAGTCAAGACCAAATACCCTATTCTTTCCTAAACATCACAAGGCCTGCTTGGATTTTGCCTATACCCACAAGGACTGGACTATGGAGGACTGGAAGAGGGTTGTATGGTCTGATGAAACCAAAATCAATTGCCTGGGGTCAGATGGATGCAAGTGGGCTTGGAGAAAGGCAGGTGATGGGCTCAGTGATGGGCTGGTACAGGGAACTCTCAAGTTTGGAGGGGGTTCTTTGTTAGGGGTCATGCCCTTTTTTGGCACAAGTTATCATTCACAGGCATGTGATATGAGGTATCACATGCCTGTCTGCATAGTATATATGTTGCTATGGAGAATTTACATAGGGAGTCTTACATTTTGTTCATACTTGTGAATACCATACAGTACAGTTCACAAGTGTGAATCTAAGACTTCTTACAATTCTTTGGACTCTTGTTGAGTATTCATGATATGAGTTGCACAGCTACTCATGCCCATTCCTGCACAGCAGAGTCAGGCCAAAACAAGCCACCTGACAGAGGGAATGCTCCTCCAGATGATGGTAGTTGTCAAGCCCCCAAAGGACCAACTGAGGTCCAGAAGAACAATAAAAATACAGAGGAATCACAGCCACCAGCTGGAAGCATTGACAAAGAAATGAGTGCTAAGCAACTTGGAACTGGAGTGCCAGACATGCATATGCCTGGAGGATTAAATACCTCAACAATGCTGGGAAGTACAGTAGCATCAAGCAAGCTACAAGGGAGAATACAGAGGTCATCAGAGACTCAATGAGTCCCCTCACTCCTCAACAATCCAAGTTAGATAACTCATGGATGTCTTCTGACCCCATTCTAGTGCAGAGGATCCAAATCCAATTGAAATATATGATGGTGGCAAAACACCCCAAAGAGAGAAAATGTCAAGAGGGGCACTCCTATTGATCCTCATGTGGCCTTAGAGGCCATGAATGACTTTCTCAGAAGCCTTCAGTGATGATGGCTGGAATATGGATATGGTCCTGAAGGCTTTGATAACCATGGGATAAACCCTGGAGCACATCATGCACAAGAACTCAAAAGATATAGGTGGGCACTTGCCACCAGAGTTGTGAGTAGGACAACTACTCAAGACATTGAAGCCAAACCAGTAATAAAGAGGGAAGACACAATCCCCAATTTCTGGCCAGGTATGCCTATAAGGATGGAAAACCATCTGGCCAAAAGGATGGATAACAGAAGTAGGGGTTTTGCCCCCAAGATGCCAAATTGCCCAGTGTATTTCTCAAGGAGAGACTTGGATATCATCCATCAGATGCATGGAAGTGAGCAAGGAGCTGCCATCCTTCACCAAATGGCATGAGATCATGCCATTGCAGCTAGAAATATGGCTGCAAATGTCAGAGAAATCCCCAATTTCTGGCCAGGTATGCCTATAAGGAGGGAAAACCCTCTGGCCAACAGGATGGATAACAGAAGAAGGGGTTTTGCCTCTGAGATGCCAAATTGCCCAGTGTATTTCTCAAGGAGATGAACAGGGTATGAGCAAAGCTCCCCCAGCTGGGACTGGGGAAACTGAGAAAGAAGAGGTGTCAGACTGGCCAGCACCAATGTAGGAGGGATGCTACATCTCAGGCATTTGGCTATTCCACTGAGGGTGTAACCTCTCAGACAGCAGATCCAGTCTGTCTGACAATAAAATACTTGTTACATGAGGGTTCAACACCCTCTGTGCTTCTGGATGTGTGGGTCTATGAGGTGCAACCCTCAGTTCCCTGCACTGTGAGGTTCAACACCTCATGTGTACATGTAGGCCTTTGCCTTCATTTCGCTGTGTCCCTTGTTTCTTTTCTTTCTTTCTTCTTTTCTTTGTCCCAAGCCCATACTGGCTCTACAGGGGGAGGGTGTTAGGGGTTGTGCCCTTTTGTGGCACAAGTTATCATCCACAGGCATGTGATACCTTGGTATCACATGCCTGTCTGCATAGTATATATGTCACTATGGAAAATTTACATAGGGAGTCTTACATTTTGTTCATACTTGTGAATACCATATGGTACAGTTTGTGAGTGTGAATCTAAGGCTTCATAACAAACCCTTACATCCTTGATGATGTAGGTTTGCATGACTTGGGAGGGAGTTGGCTATGCTGCAAAGATTGGTGGTTGGATGGATGAATGGGAACCTTTACCTTCAGATTTTGAAGGATGAGCTTCAACAAACATGGGAATATTATGGTCTCAATCCATCTGAAACAATCTTTCAGCAAGACAATGATCCCAAGCATACCTGCAAAAAGGTTAGAGATTGGCTAGAAGAGCAGGATTTTGGGATCATGCTATGGCCTGCACAATCTCCTGACCTTAACCCTATTGAACATATCTGGGATGCCTGAAAAGAAGGCTTGCAAGCCATGAAAACCCCCCTAATGGGATTTGTGAGCTATGAGAGAGTTCAGGTGGAGTGGGAGGGGATACCAGTGGAGGAGTGTCAGAAACTGATTGAAAGTATGCCTAGAAGGGTTGAGGCAGTGATTAGAGCAAAAGGTGGCTATACCAAGTACTGATAATATCCTAATACCCTTGTAAATTCAAAAGTGAAAAAACCCTTTCCATGGACTTGCTGTTTTAAAATGCCCATATCTCAGGACTGTGTGAATGAAATCACATGACCTATAGGGCAATCTTGTAGCCAAGAGTATGTACTATTTATGACTCCACCAAAGCCTAGTGTCAATTTTCATGTGTCTGGCAGTATACTTCAAACACTGCTGTGAGGTCAATCATGGAAAGGGTTATTGGAGTCACTGTACAGTGAGTGAAAAAACCTGTGCCATGTCTCACTATTTTGTGCTAACTGCAGTGTAGCACTGGAGGGCATGGGAATCTTACTTGGCCATATTGGGATGGATGATAGTACTGACACTTGGCTACTGAGGGGTCACTTTATCATGTGATTCTGTCCAGTGGTCATTGAGATATGTTGATTTTAAAATGGGTATACCATTGCAAGGGTTTATTCACTTTTGGCCTGGGTAGTAGAGTCTCACTTGAATGAAGGGATAATTGTGGTTGTTGATCATACAAACAAAGATACACATATTAAAATTGTGTCTGACTTCCAAAAGGTTCACATGCTTCTTTGTTCCCAACTTCTACCACCATGAGATCTATCTCTGCCACCCAAAGGAATACTATCCTGACTATGCTTGATGCTGGTCACTCTGCTTCCTCCACTGCCTCTAGTACTGGTCTGCATCTCTCTACCATCTCTAGGCTTCATTCCAAGGTGTATTCCACCCCACAAAAAGTCCACTGGAGGTCATCCATCCAAGCTTTCCCCTGCCAATGTCCACTATGCCATCCATCTTATCTCCACTCACAAGGCAGAAAATGCTGTCCAGGTGACCAAAACTCTCACCAGTATCATCAACCAGCCCCTTCACCCAAATACTGTTTAATAGCACTTAAAGAAGACTGGCATGAAGGCTGTGGTCAAGCATAAATGACCTATCCTCTCTGCCAAGCATTGCAAGGCAAGACTTGATAAGGATTGGACTCTAAAGGACTGGAAGAGGATGGTATGGTCTGATGAGACTAAATCAACCACCTGGGGTCAGATGGTCACAAATAGGTGTGGAAGAAGCCAGGGGAGGAGTTGAATGATAGGCTAGTAGTGGGGATGCAAGGAGCAGGATTTTAGGACTATGGTATGACCTGTACAGTCCCCTGACCTCAACACCATAGAACATGCCTGGGGTTACCTCAAGAGGAGAGTTGCAGAGTATGAACACCCTCTCAAGGGAATACTGGAGTTGTGGGAGACAACTCAAGTGGAGTGGAACAATTTTTTGGACTAACAATACTGGCCAGACCAGGGATCAAACCTGGGTCTTCCCACTAGTGCTGGGGTGCCTTACTACTAGGCCACCCAGCCATCCCTTACTAGCCTGGAGTGTGGATTCTCATTCCAACACAATATACCAGCTGAAGAGTGTCAGACGTTGATTGAAAGCATGCCTAGAAGGGTTGGGGTAGTGCTTAAAGCAAAAGGAGGCTATACCAAGTACTGATATCCCCCATATCCCCTTCCATTACTAAAAGTGAATAAGTGCTTGCTATGATGTACCTGTTTAAAAACCAAAATATCTCAATGACCACTGGATGGAATCACATGATAGAGTGACCCCTTGGTAGCCAAGAGTCAGTACTATTATCCATCCCACTATGGCCAAGTGAGATTCCCATGCCCTCTGGTGCTACACTGCAGTTAGTGCAAAATAGTAGTGGTATTCAAAGCTGCAGGGAGCTGCCTGCTTTGACAGAATTTTCTGAAAACTCATGTGGAAACACTTGGCACAATTCAAGCAGAGTTTGAAGACATGCCTCCCCTCTGACTAAGAATACAATGCTCTGCATGCCTCCAAGCTCAATCCAAGATCATCATGGCTTCTGATGTCCCCCCCTCTATGGGGGGAATGGCAATCCCCAGCCCCCCTTCATTTCTTGATCTCATGTCACTGTTGCAGTTTCCAAGTTCAATCCCAAGGCTCTGGTAGCCCACCCAGTGCACTCAACAGCTTCTGCTTCCCAGGTGAAATGTATAGGCAAATGTGCTCAGGACCCCTCAGCTGGGAGTGAAGGCATTCAGTGGGAGCAGCTGCCTTACCTTAAGGAGAAACTCCTCTCATGGCTTCTTGATAACCTGGCCAATTGTGCAATCCTTTTCAATGAGAGGAAGGACCAAGATACTCAGGGGAATGCTGCAAAACCTCATGCCTGGTGAAAGAAGGATATCCATGCAGTTATTGCCAATTTCCTCTTCAGCAGCAATCTCAAGTATGGGGACAAGTATGCTGGGAATCCTGGCAAGTTCACCGCTGCCATGAACACCCACCTTACCAGGTTTGTTCTCTGATCCTCTTTTCTCCTCTGTCACAAGACTAATCTACATAAATTCTACAGTCTAAAAACAAAGTATCAACAACAAGCCACAAGATTTAAGTCTACTGGTGAGGGGATTAGCCCCAGTGACCCACACCATCAGAACCTTTGAGGTATGGGTAGTTGTGGCATGTCCTCCATTTTGTACTTACCATGTCTTAGAAAAAGTTATTGCAGAGTTCCCATTCTGGGAACAATGTGATTTGATGTGGTGTGGCAATCCTAGCTATGACACCAAGCTGTTTGGTGCAGCTCTGGGTGTCAATCAAACAAGCAATTTTCTTTCAACTATCAACAACAGCAGATGCACAGCAAGTTAATCTCTCCAGCAAGATGAGTCAAGTGAGTGTTACAACAATGTCCACACCACTGAAGATCCTGGGGCTGACAAGTTTGGAACTACCTTTGATGACCCCAATCCCCCCTGTGATATGATGATGGGTGAGCAGGCATGGGGGGAGGCAGAGGAAGAAGAAGAGGAAGAAGAAGAACCTGCATATGGCAGTGAGGATGACATCATGATATCAGGAGGGCCTGAAGACCAGTTGGCATTTGTAGAGGATCCAGAGGTTGACTACAGATATCAGGTAAGTCTGAGCCATAGGTATCTAGATATTTAATTCTACTGACAATGTTCTACCTATGACAAGCCTGTCAACTATGTGAAGATCCAGGCAGCATTGTTTGATGGCTGTGGAGTGTTCCAGATGTCACCATACCCAAGGAGTCCCATTTCAATAATTTCCACATCCAGCATGTCATCCACCCCAACTTCAAGGAGCTGGTGCTATACCACTGCCTGAGAGTCTTCCCAAACCAGCTTTGCAAAGAGCAAGAATATGCTAGTTCAAATGAAAGCCAACCTGGACAGCCACCTGGAGGGATTGAATGATAGCTCCACAGAGTTTCAATACCAGCTTGCCATCCTCAAAAATGAGCATAAGGTGGTCAAAATGCAGGTTCACAAGTGTGACAAAGAGATCAATCATCTGGAGAGAGAGGGAGGGAGAGGGAACATCTGGAAGCAGAGAAGATCTACCATCACAAGATGGAGAAGAAGCAGTTGGATATCCAGGTGCTGCAGGAGGAGACCAAAGTCCTTGGTCTCAAATTGGAGCTGGCAAAGCTCCAGGCTGCTAACATCATGTTATCTTCCAGTCCCTCTGGTCCTCTGCTCCATCATCTTCAGCTGCTGTGTAGTTTTTTTTTTTTTTTTTTTTTACTATCATTTTGATATCTTTTGCTGCTTCCCCTTGTCCCCCTACCCTTACTGTTTCCTTAGAAGATGTGTTGTTATGAATAGTCAAGCTGATCCCATCTGTTCAAACATGCTATGTTTCAATAGATGTTTTCTTTGCCATTGATATCTAAGTTCAACTGAGAAGTGTGTGACATTGATACTTGGATTTTTTTTAAGACTTGAATCCCATGCTGTTCAAAGAGACACACCATCAACAACCCCTGGAATTGTTGTCCATGTGTGCCCCCTCCTTCCTCCCCAATCTCATCATGGACATCCTGATCCCACCCTTTGGCTTCTCTAATTGCCCAGTTCATTGATCTGACTAAGTTGTCACCTTGAGCAGATTCAAACCATATGATCATGTTGTGCAATATCATGCAACACATGATCCAGTAAATGGCAATATGTAAGTCTTCATCTTTTGCCACTGTAAGCTGAAGCTCACACAGTGACTGAGATCAACCATTTAGCACAGCAAATGCATGTTCTACCCTTATGTGGATCTTTGGAGTTGGTCAGAAACCAGTTGGATGAAAACATAAGGTATGCACCTTGGATATGTAGCAGTTGTAAATATTCTGCCTGTGCATTAGTCTACCTCCATGTGGCCTTTTGAATGGGACTGCACACCACATCTCACTCAGGTACACTGAATCTGCCCATATCCAATGGCAAGGGGGAAGGATGTTGGTAGGATCCTGGAAGACCCAGGTCCCTTGGAAGGCATATGCATCATGAATGCTGCCAGGTTGGCCCAGTAAGTAGTCAACAATCATAAGATTGTGAGGCATGACAACAGCCTTCAAAAGTTGGTGGTGAGTTTTGACACATCAATATGTCAAGTTAACTGACCTGACAATTCAATGAGAACCAAGACTTTCAATCATAGAAACTATCTCCAAACATACCCAGCCATTCATATAGGTTTATCATTGATCCATCAGCCATGAATGTTCCATTTTGCCATGAATGACAAGTCTGGCCCTCCATAAATGCTTGAGTTCAAATGCATCTCCTCAGAATGAATGTGCAGAACATAGATAAACTGGTCATGCTGGTCTAGCAGTGCAGCCATGATGTGGTGAGTGCAATTAACCACAGTTCCAACACTAACCCCTGCCCACTGTGCAACATCTTCAGGTGCACATGCATTTCCATAATGTCCCACTCTATCACACCCATGACATGCACCTAAGGTCCAGACCATGGACCTGCTGTCTGAAGTATTGTTCTAGCCCTACAGGCTCCCATTGTACAACTCCATTCCACCTCTGATTTGACTTGTGATCTATTTCTGGTTCTATTTCTATATTTAGTATATGACTCTCACACCCCTAAGTGACTCACCATACTTGTATACCTGACTAATCACTGTGCTATCTGGCTATCCAGTGACTACTGACTTACCTTACTAATAGCCCACTAATACTATTAATCATCCATACTGCACTCCGGTAGTCACTACACCCCAGACATTGCTTTGGACTTTTCTCTGTAGTATAAAAGCCTTGTACATACATCATAGCACCTCAGTTTGAATATCAAATAAGATCCTCATTGATCTCACTTGACTCCAGACAGTTTCTGGATAGCTCTGACTCTTAGTACAGCAAGAATTAGTGTACTGAGTTGTACACTAAACTCTGACTACCCAGACTTTTGCTATAACCTCCCTCTGCCCTTGGACTCTCCCAGAGACCATTGAGAACCAGTCTTGACAGTATATTCAAACTTGATCCTTGCACAAGTTCACCCAAACCCCCAAACCATGACTATGACCACCCAACTCTGCTCACACTCCATGGCTGTTGAAGCCTTGGAACAAGCTGTGATTGACAATATGCATGAGTCTAGTGCATGTATCACATTAGCAAGCTGCTGATGCACCCCACTGTTGGTCAGCCAATTCCAAAGCTTCTCCACCAGGGGTGAACCCCTCACCACTCCAACCCCCAGAACTGGCCCTTCTAATAGACATTCCATTTCCACTGCACAACCAACCCCAGACCCCTTTGGAGGCAATGACCCCAGAGATGATGGACCAGGAGATGATGGACCTGGAGATGACAACAACAATGACAATGACAACAACAATGACAGTAACCCATTTGTCAATGCCCCAGAGCAGCTAGACCCCCAACTGGCAGTCTTGCAAAATTTGGCAATGGCTGTTGACTGTCTGTCATGTTCAACTTGTTGCTCTGATGATACCTCATCCTCATGTGCTAAAGTCTGAGAGCCAGACACCTTCAATGGTACTGATCCAAAGAAACTCCAAACTTTCCTGGTTCAATGTGAACTTTGTTTCCAGGATTGTCCCAAGGCCTTCTGCCTCAATAGAAACAAGGTCATGTTCACCCAATTGTACCTCAAGGGAATCACTCTTGAGTGGTTCAAGCCAGACCTATTGAACTCTGGAGATCCAGCAGACTGTCCACTCTGGATGGATAGCTGGCTGGATTTTGTGGTGGACCTTCAGACAACTTTTGGACCACATAATCCAGTTGCAGATGCCAAACACCAACTTGACCACCTCCATATGAAAGAGATGCATCATGTGAATTGCTATGTGGTCAAGTTCAATAGACTGGCATCACAGGTCTGAGGTTATGGAGATGGCACCCTATGCCACCTATTTTACACTGGGCTCCCAGACCAAATCAAAGATGAAATCAGTAGGGTTGGGAAGCCCACCACCTTGTATGGGCTGCATGCCCTAGCCCAAGAGATTGACATGCACTACTGGGAGTGCAAAGATGAGATCTCTCATCAGGCAAAGTCCTCTGACAACAACTCTGGAAACAACTCTGGAGGTAAAGCCAACTCCAACAAAGGGGACAAGCAAAAGTCAAGTAATGCCAATCCCCAGTCTAGTAGTAACCAACAAACTCTGCCTACCTTGAATCCCAAACCTCTGAATAACCAGAACTCTGGAACATCATCCACACTATCTAACAAGCTTAGTAAAGATGGCAAACTGACACCTGCCAAGCATAAGAGGTGTTTCAAACAGAATCTGTGTATGTTCTGCAGAAACTCCAGGCACAAGGCAAAAGAATGCCCCAAGTCTACATCCTGCACAGCCAAGGCTCATGCAGCTACAGATACTGAGTCAGAAGCCAAACTGACTGTCAGATACTTAGTTCTTCAGTAACACCAAGCTACTATATTAATATCTACCTGTCAGATACTTAGTCTACAGGTGGTCAGTAAAGGTAAAGCTAAATAGAAAGAATGACTTACTCCTCAGTAACACCAAGCTACTGAGGAAGGAGGGAGAAAATTTACCCTACTGTATGTACGCATTTTTGCTTATGTAAGCAGTAAAATCTTCGCACCTAAGTATGATATTAACAGGGGCAGTTTATATTCCAACACCAACTGCCTCCACCAAGGCAAAAAAATAGTGTGCAACTCTCAGAACTCTGCACAGCCTGGGAGTTGCATTGATACTGACTGTGCACCCTTGGAGGCATGCCTCAATTCATCCACTCTTTCAAACACTAATTCATTAAAACCTTCAGTCACTCTCAATTCATATAATATTCCAGACTTTCCAGCATTAATAGATTCAGGTTCAACCCACTGTTTTGTAGATTCCACCTTCATCAATAATGATGATCTTTCAACTTACTCTGTCCCACCTCTCATCCTCTGCCTGTTCAATGGTGTGACAATGACATTGATCAATAAAGCCTTGAATCTCTCAGTCCACTTTCCCTCTGGAGATGTCACTGACATGATCTCCTATGTAACTCCATTGGATTCTGAGTGTAAGATCATTCTCAGACATAACTGGCTCACCTGTTACAATCCATTGATTGATTGGTTATTGAGCAGTATTAAATTCCAAAACCTTACATCTTGCTTGCCAGCACTGATGTCACCCTCTGACTTGGAGTCAACTCCAAGAAAACCCAAAGATGCCCCTCTGGGCTCTCTGAACACCACCCTCCTTGAGTCAGTTGACAACTCCTCTCCACCTGGCACTTGAGCACCTAACATCTCCCTTGTCAACACAGCAGCCTTTGTCCATGCTTGCAAGTTAGATGGCTCACTCCAGTTCTCCCTCCAGGTTTGACCTCAGGACAGTACTAAACTCTGGGCTGCCACCATGCAAGACACCCCAGACTATCATGACTTCACTGATGTGTTCAGTAAGGCTGAGGTGTCTACACTTGTGACTCACCAGGAGTTTGATCTCAAGATAGATTTGGAGGAAGGAACTACTCTGCCACTGGGAACCCTCTACTCACTTTCATTTGTTGAGCTCACTGCCCTCTGGACTTTTGTTGACAAGAACCTGACCACCAGCTTTATTTGCACAACATCATCCCCATATGCTGAACCTGTCCTTTTTGTCAAAAAGAAGGACAGATCACTTCACCTTTGTGTTGACTTTAGGGGCCTTAACAAGATCACCAAGAAGGATTGCTATCCACTTCCTCTCATTTCAGACTTACTCAACTTGCCTAGTCGAGCTAAGGTATATACTAAAATTGATCTGCACCATGCTTACCACCTGGTGTGGATCACTGAAGGAGATGAATAGAAAATGGCCTTCAGAACTCATTACAGATCTTACAAGTGGCTGGTGATGCCATTTGGACTTACCAATGCCCCTACAGCATTTCAACACTTTGTCAACTCTGTCTTTGTGGATTTACTGGATGTATGTGTCATTGTCTACCTGGATGACATCCTCATTTATTCTGATAACATCAAAAACCATAAAAAAGATGTTCATGAGGTACTCTGCAGACTCCAGGAACATGGCTTGTATGCCAAACCAGAGAAATGCAAATTCCACTCAGAGTCCATGGAATACCTCAGATTCTTCTTATCTCCCAATGGTTTGTCAATGTCCAAGGATAAGGTAAAGGCTGTTCATGACTGGCCTGAACCTAGCAAGGTGAAGGATATTCAGTCCTTCCTCATCTTTGCAAACTTCTATCATCATTTTATCTTTGATTACTCAGACATCATGGTTCTGTTGACATGTCTCACACAAAAGGGGGCACCTTGGAATTTTTCTGAGGACTGTCACCAGTCTTTTAATCATCTTAAAGAGGCTTTCTCCACAGCTCCAATATTAACTCATTTCTGACCTGGACTTCCCATCATGGTCAAAATGGATGTGTTGGACTATGCTATTGCTGGCATCTTGTCCATTACTTGCCTGGATGGTGAGGTATGACCAGTAGCATTCTACTCCTAGACTTTGACCACCCCAGAGTTGAACTACAACACACATGACAAAGAGCTGTTGGCAATCCATGAAGCCTTCCAGACCTGGTGCCATTACCTCAATGGCCCCACACACCCCATTGATGTCATTACTGACCACAAGAACCTCAAATATTTCTCTACCTCTAAAGTGCTCACCAGGTGCCAAGTGCATTGGTCTGAGTATCTTTCCCAGTTCAATATGGTCATTCATTTCTGCCCTGGTAAGCTTGGAGCAAAGCCCAATGCCTTGACTAGATGATGCAATGTCTACCCCAAAGAGTGAGATAGGGGCTTTGCCCAAGCTAACCCACAGAACCTCCAACTGGTGTTTACCACCAAACAACTATCAAATTCATTATGGGCAACCTACCTAGAAGGCCCAGTACTACATGCTAATATAATCATGGATGTTGAGAAACTCCATGAAGACATCAAGTCTGCCCTAACATCTGACCCACTTAGTCAACTCCACCTCTGTGACCCATCTAACCCTCATTGGCAGGTAGATGAATCCAGACTTTTACATCTGGATGGTCACATATATGTTCCTGACACAAATGACCTCAGACTTCATGTACTCCAATACAAGCATGATCACCCTTTGGCTGGCCACTTTGGACAAAACAGAACACTCAAACTCATCTGTCATGAGTATGTCTGGCCAAATGTGTGGACTTATATCAAAGACTATGGCAAATCTTGCACTGCCTGTGCACCTGCTAAAACTCTGAGACATAAACCATATGGTATGTTGAAGCAACTACCAATACCAGAAAGACCTTGGAACTCCATCTTGATGGATTTCATCAAACAATTACCAAACTCTGGAAACCATACTACCATATTGGTCATTGTAGACCATCTCTCAAAACAAGCAATATTCATCCCTACCAAAGACACAATCACTTCTCCACAACTCACTAAACTGTTTTTACTCCACATCTTCTCTAAGCATGGAGTTCCCTCACACATATGTAACCTCTGACCAAGGTATGGAGTTTGTGTCACACTTCTTCCAATTGCTAGGCAAAGCACTAGACATGAAACTCCACTTCACCTCTGGATATCACCCTGAAGGCAATGGTCAAACTGAACAAACTAACCAGATGTTGGAGCAGTACCTATGGGTTTACTGTAATTACCAACAGGACAACTGGTCCAAGTTGTTACCACTTGCAGAGTTTGCATACAACAATGCTCCAAGTGCTACAACCAGAGTTTCACCATTCTTTGCCAATAAGGGTTATCATCCCAATGTCACCATACACCCAGAAAGAGAATTGACATCTTCTCAAGCTAGAGACTAGGCAGTGGACTTAGACTCCCTGCATTTGTTCCTATGAGAAGAGATGAAAGAAGCTCAGCAGAGATGCCAAGGTCCAGCAGATGTTAAAAGATCTGCACCTCTGGACTTTCAGATTGGAGATTTGGTATATGTCAAAGCAAAGTACTTCAGGTCCATGCAACCTTCAAAGAAACTCTCTGAAAAGAACCTAGGCCCATACCCCATCATTGCCCATGTTGGATCATTATCCTTCACTATCCAACTCCCTGATGCTATGAAGTCTGTACACCCCATTGTAGAGAATGGTAAACTAAACCCCAGGGAAGGGCCTAGAATGAGATTGGAGTGAGTAAATACTTCGTCCCAGAAGGGGCTTCTGGAACCTAGCACAGGTTCTCTAGAGAACACTCTTTGAAGTTAATAGATAGGAGAAGGGGCCACAAAGACTTCATCTGCACACTACCTCTGAACTCAGAACAAGGTGGATTAAAGTTCTTCCTTTGTGTTCTACATGTGTCCAACTCCTTGCACAGGCTTAGTCAGCACCTAGCTACACCTGCCACCCCCCTCAAACCTCTAAGTCCCTCCAAGCCTCCCTTCACACCTTCAATCCCTTCCTCAGCTCTTTGAACGATGCTCTCTCCCCTCAGACACCTCCCTACAGACCTTTGACTCTCCACCAAGCCCCCCCATCATCCCTTTGAACCCTCACACTACCTCTTTGAACCCCCACACTACCTCTTTGAGACCCTCAGACACCCTCGAAACCCTCTATCTGCCTCTTCTCTCATAGTAGGGGCTTCACTGTGCCTACATCTGACAGGGGCTTTAGATAGTGACCATCCCCAGTCATCACATCTCTCTGATCAAGAGTGGCTTCGAAGCTCAGTTGAGGCCTCAGCTGTTCTTTGATTGGGCTCGACATCACATTCTCAGCTTTTGAATGGCATGCATAGGCCTTGGATTAAGTGGGACTTGTTACAAGGACTTGCAGGTTCAGGTTGAAGTGGTGCAAGAGCCTGAGCAAGCTCTTTGAGGCTAAGATATTCATTTGACACCTTGTTGAGTCCTTCAGAACCTGCCAAGATAGTCAGACCTTTGAGTTACCATAAGAATAGTGAAGTAGAGAATATATTAGAAGCTCTTAGGTGTAGATTTGAGTCCATCTGTGCTCCTTATCATGCTGTCATCCTTTTGTGTGACCAAGTCTGCAGGTGATCATTTCCTGATATGGCCATTCTCTGTTGATTGTCCCACAGCCATGCCCATTTCCACACAGAGGCTTGCCTTGTACCCCCTTCCATTTTCTCTGCCTTATCACTGCCCTAAACATTCAATGTCACCCCCAAATGCCAACACCATGCTAACCATGCCCAATGATGCTGGCCAGGTGTTGGCTGTCCTCTGCCAGGTAGCTGCATTGGCAGGAGGCTCCTCCCCAGGGGGGCAGGAGCTGCTGGCTTGTCTGGCAGGATCAAGGTATGTCACCATTTGCCCTTCCACCTGTTCTTGCTGCTAACCTCTCCTCTAGGACACTCTCTGTGCTGCCACCATCCCACCATCTCCCATCCCCCCCTTACCACCACTTGCTACCACTGACACACTGCCTCCCTCGTCCACTGACACACCTCCAACCATGGTAGGTGCAGCTGTCACTCCCTTGGTCGACCTACTGGCCATGGACATGCTCATACCTGATGTGCTGCCCCCTTCTACTTCCCCTCCCCAAACATCTCCCCCCTCTTCATGTATCCCCACCACCTCACCTACCCACACTCAACCTGAACCTGAAGTTGATGAACTGGAGAACATCCTGTGCATACTCACTCCAACCCCCAATGCCACTCCTCCTTTGATTCCCTCTGAGTCCCCTCTGTCTGGCCAAGTACATCTTGCTGATGCATGATCCAGCACTCATGCTGACTCTGATATGGAGTGGTGAACCTTCTTGCCAAACTGGCACTTGGAGTATGTCTTGCAAAGCTCAATGGCTGGAGGTTGGACTGTGTACCCTGTCAAAGCCTGCAAAAACTGCCTTGACATGAAGGCTGTTTGAAGTGGGGTTGAAGGAGTGAAGTGTGCCCATTGCAAGGCAAGGCACTCCACCTGCTCCTTCTATGTGAGTACCCTCTGGCAACCCTTGATCTTTCCATTCTCATTCCCCTCATTAGGAGGATACCCCAGCAGGCCACATGCATGCCAAGATGTTTATTTCTCACAAGGTGCCTACTGATGATCCTGCCCCTGCATCCTCCACTTCTGTCACTGTCAAGCCTGACCCTGAAGCTAGCTCAACATGGGTCCTTCATGTGAAGAAGAAGGTTTGTGTCAAGTTTTCTCCTACCCCCAGCTCTTCCCATCATTGCAACTCTTCACTGACCACCCCCACCCCCTTGGCCTCTCCCATTCCCCCCTTCAACTTCAGGCTGGCCATTTGAGATGTGCTGCATGCTGCTGCTGATGCCTGCAGCAAATTGCTCGAGGAGCAGAGGGGCTCAAGTAAGGCCCTAGGTAAGAGAAAATCATGTGACTGAGCATGTATCATAGAAATGTCACCATGTGGTTTTCCCCCCTTCCCTTTGCTATCTGAAGCTTCAACAGCTTTGTTTGTATATACATTCTATATCAACCTGTCAGTGCAATACACTCCATTCCCCACTGTACCATAATATGTGCAAAGTGAATTGAATTTTGGCACCCTCCCCTCTGACAAAGGTGCAGGCACCATTTGTACAATCATAAGTTCAAATACTCTCACCTGCATCTCCCCACTTGCTTTCATCTATGAAGTGGTTTTCTTGATCAGCTTGGTCATCTATTGAATCTAGTTCAATTTCGAGGAGTTCAGATTCAGTTCTTCCCATGAGCTTGAAGATTGAGATATTGACTTGCATCCTAGAGAAGTAAGGTAGTGAGTGAAAGGCTGCATATTGAAGATGAGAAATAGAGCCATTGAGCTCAGTGAGGAGGTAAGCTCCTCCCTGCATTTTTCTTAGGATGACCATGGGTCCCAGGTACTGCAGCTTTGTCATCCAGTCAAGGTCTTTCTTGACCCTTGTGTTTCAAACCAGCACAAGATCACTGGGAGCAAACACACATTCCTTCAGAGAGCCTTTCACCCTTGCTTTGAACTCCTTTGCAGACTGACATTGAGTAGCATATACCTGCTCTCAAACCCTCTTGAGATCCTCCTTCCTTCTTTCAAGCTGCCTACACCAGTGAGTAATTACATAGTTCCTCTGTCAAGTACTTATCTTTGTCCCAGTTCATGAGGAAGGTGGCCTCAGTGAAGTCAAAAGGTAGACAAGGCTTGATGCCATGTACCATCTGGTAAGGGGATAACTTTGTGGACTTAGCTATTGTCACCCTTTCTGCCCAGAACATGTAGGTGGTGTAATTCACCCACTTTGACATATATCCTCCACAAGTCTTGACCAAAGCCTCTTGCACAGTAAGGTGTTGTCTTTCAACAACCCCATTGGCTTGTGAATTATATGGCAAGATCTTGATGTGGTTGATCTTGTAGGTACTCATGAGGAAGTCAAGGGATTGCATGAAGGCTGAACCATTGTCAGTCACTATCTCACCTATGGCACCCCATTGACATATGTAGGATCTGCTCAAAGATAAATCTTCCAAGCATTTTGCCCATTTCTGATCATAGCATCTGCCACTCTGGGTAAGCAGTTAGAGAACACCTAGCTTGGATGATGTATCTGAACCTGTTCAACTTGGGCAGGGTCATTGAATCCATATATGCCTTGTAAAACAGAGGCTCAGGCATGGCCACTACCAGGGGAATATGGAGTTTATCCATCCTCTGAACCTGGCACTTGCAACACATCTGGACAAACCAGCATACATCAGCACTTATAGATGGCCACCAGAGACTGATAAGTAGCCTCATTTTGGTAGAAAACATGCCTTTATGTCCCAGGCTGTCATGAGCTTGTCAAATCAAGTCCAACCATTTCTCATATAGTGGCACCAACTGGTGCTTCCCTTTTTCTTCTTGATGCCAGAGTTGGCCATCCTTGGTGAAGAACTGGGTGGCATACTGTACCAAAGCCTCAAACTGTGGGTCAGAGAGCCCTGAGGGTCGCTCACTAGTTTTGAGGAGGCACTGAATGAGATCTAGCCTCTCATCCTTCTCCTTCCCTCATTGAGTCCTAGGAATCTCAATGTCAGATGCAGCACCCACTCCTTCAATTTAGGGAGACACCACCTGGGTAGCAACTACCCCTTTCAGCATTCCTCATGCTCCTTCTCCCTCCTTGAACAAGTCTCCATAGAACAGTTGGCTCAAGCCCCACTGTTTGAAGTAGGTCTCAGGCCTTTCACCTCTGTGGGTTGAGGGCTTCAATGGAAAAAGCTCTGACCTCATCAATCCAGTCCTTGTACTCATCACCCTTGGGTGGGTCCTCTTCAGCTTGAGGTTGCCTCAACAACCCATCTGGACCCTTGTGCAGTTCTGCAGGTATGTGGATTAGTTCAAACTCAAAAAGGATACCTGCAATCCAGCAGTTGATAGATGCATTTGGCTGAAGGTCAGGATTGTTGATCATCCCCTTGATATATTTTGCATCAACCTCTACCACCAAATCCTTGATGCCAAAGATGTGGTTGCACACATCTCATAATGCTTGGAAAAGCCCAAAGAGTTCAAGTTTCACTTGACTGTACTGACTCTCCTGCTTGTTAAGAGCAATCAAGCCATATCTCCATGGGTAGCACTTGCCATCTTCACCAATCTGTAACAGTAAGTATCCTACCACAATATGAGAAGTGTTGACTGCTAGGATAACCCTTTGACCTGACTTGTAGTCAATGGGCTGAAGAGCCAGTGAGTGAATGAGTGCATCCTTCAAAACCTCCATGGCCTCCTTGTGCTCTTCCTCAAATCAGAAGGGCATCCCCTTCTTTGTGAGCTTGATCAAAGGTTTTTCCCTCCTTGCAAAATCCTTGATGAAGATTTGGCAGTAGCTGCAAAGTCCTAAGAAACCATGGGCTTCTGTAACATTAGTGCAGTAGGGCCAATCATGAATTTTCTGAACCTTCAACTCATCTCGAACTTGACCTTCAAAGGACACCTTGTGCCCCACCACCACTATTGAAGGTGCCATGACTATGAATTTTTTCACTGAGACAGTTCCACCAATGTACTTGATGTGCTGTAAAACTCAGTTAGTGTTCTTGAGATGCTCCCAAATGAACCTTTGAATCCCTGGGTTTCCCTCAATTGTCTCATAAGTTCCATCTTCTTTTGGATAGCACATCCTCAGTCCTTTCACAGGTATGTCATCAATAAATGGCATGGTGACCTCAGGAGTCTCATCTTGTAAGGTAAACAAGACACCCCTGTGAAAGACCTTGTAGGGAGCCTAGACTCCCTGAGGTTACAGGGTGTGCTTGGCAGCAATCCCTACTCTCACTATCTGCCTGATCACATGTCCCTTACAGTCACAGCACAGCCTTGGATCATGTCACTGCCTATGCTAATGGCACAATTCCCCTCAGTCACATGCCTATTACTGCCAGCAACATTGTCCCCTGCCATGTGTCACTACACCTCCCTGCAGCCCCCCCACCAGCTATGTCACTTGTTTCACACCCCAGCCATCTCCAGAGTGCAACCCCATTTCCCAGATGTGCAGATATGCCACTTCACCTTTGTTTGTGTTTATCTTCTCCCCTTTTCTTTGCTTTTTCTTTGCCACTGTCACCACTGTGCATGCACCTACCTTAGAGTCAGACTTTACATTTTCTTACTTTGACATATGACAGATCTGATTTATGCCAAATTTTACCTTAGATACCACTGTCTTTATGATACAAAAGCTGAGGTACTTAGAAAAATATACCACTCACCTTTTGGCATCAGTCTACATGTGTCTGAGAGTCCCCCTTCAAGTCTAGAGAGCCTTCCCAAGTTTTCTTCAAGTTTTCAAGAGTGCCCCAAGACCCAGAATTCCCTTTGCCACCATTTTGCTGCCATTGAGTCCCAAACATCCTGAAAACTGTCCTCCTAGCTTACCATTGCCACCTACCAAGTTCCAACGAGCTCTCAAGTCTCCCCTTTGTATATTTCCCACCTTACCACTTAGAATCCCCCTCTTCTGTCTCCTTCTGACTCAAGACCCCTTGGGACAAGCCTAGGTCTTACCTACAGCTTTCCCCTCTTATTTCCCTTGGCACTCTCACAAGAAGAGTTGCCCACATAATTTTGGAGCCCACTGTGAGGGGTCTGTAGATCTGGAAAGGAGATCCCTACAACCTACCTGCCACAGAACAGAACTCAAAGAGCTCTTAGAACCCTTCCACCATCTTTCTATGTCTTCCTCTGAAATTTTCATGCCCACTACTAACCACTGTGATGTCCCAGAGCCTAGTTCTCCAGATGTAGAGCTGTCCACTGCCAGTTCCCCTCATCATCCAGAATCTCCCTCTCTTTCAATAGTCAATATACCTGGTGCCTTCAAGCTCAACAAGTCCTTTGCACCACCCCCTGATCATCAAGAGTTATCACTGCTTACTGACCCATCCCCTCCAGTTTCTTCATCAGCTTTGACCTTTGCTGCAGAACAACTCCTCCTCACATCAACATATGTCACCACCTCACAGAACCCCATTCTACCACTAGCTCATACTTCCCTGCTGATACCTCATTACCCTCCTCCACTTGCACCATTGTTACCCACAGTCATGTCCACTGCTAACAACCATCACAAAATGCCTCTTCAAGGCTCCAACAAGGCCCCAAAGTTTTCAGGAAAAACAGAAGATATTTGTGCCTACTTTGAAGACATCAACCAGATCTGCACTGACATGGGAATCACCAATGACAGGGTCAAGATTAAGTGGGCTATTTGCTATGCCAACAGAAACAAGTCAGAGTTATGGTCCTCCCTTGACTCTGCTACAGGTGATGACTGGGATGACTTTACTAGAGAAGTCACCAGTTTCTACCCTGGTACCAATGTCAAAGGGCAGCAGTATACCAAAGCCAACCTCAAGACCCTTCTCCACCACCAAGTCCAGAAGCCCATGTCATCCCTTGAAGATCTCAGCAAATATGTGTGGGAATTCTGCTGAGTTGTAGCCCTAATCAACAAGAAGAAGAGGCTCACTGACAACTATGTTAATGAGAAGTTCCTCAAAGGATTCCCCCCAAAATTCCATAGCAGCCTTGCCACTTGCCTGCAACTCAAAGATCTAGACCATGACATCAATGACCCATGGCCATTTGATGAAGTCTACAAGCATGTGACCTACCTCCTTAGTGGGGCCCACTGAAATGCCATCCAAATCAATAGTTCAGCCTCATTCCCAGAATCCTACTCCCAACCAACTTCACCACCCACTATTCTTAAAAGAGAATATGTCCAAGCTGCTGACCCTGCCTCAGGCAACCACCAGACTCAACCCTCAGATCAGCAGTTTCACTGCTCTTTTGACCCCCACTGCTTCTTCTGTGGAGGTACTGATGGCCATAGGACAGCTGAGTGTGAGCTCTGTAGAGAGTATGTTTGCCAAGGGAAATGCACACATATAGGCAGGAAAGTCTTTATGAAAGATGGCTCTGACATTCCTAGGTCTGCAGCAGGGCAGAATTTTAAAGAGAAGATTGATAACTTCCTGGCTCTCAGGGAGTCTATTATGGCATCAGCTAATCTCATCTCTATCCAGTCCCCAGGCACCACCTCTACTTCTAGAGGGCATGATACCCTGCCCCACCTCATCAATACCATGTTCTTTGGCTCAGAAGACACCACTGAATTTTGGGTCAAGGTCCACCCCTCATCTTACCTTGTCAACCAAGAAATAGATGATAATGCTGATGAAGAAGATAAGCATGCCCTCACCAGAGCCTATGCTCAGGTCAAGGAGTTCAAGAATGCCATAAAAAGGAAGAAACCAGCCCGCTTTGATGGTGTAGAAATCCCTGCTAGTTGCCCACAAAATACTGCCCCTGCCAACCCTCCCCCTTCCAACAACCCTGCACCTATCACAACTTTGAACACTCAGCCACTATGTAATGATCAGCAGGCTAGACCTAATGCTGCTGAGCCTTCGACCTCCAGACCTTTGTCCAACCCTACTCCTCAATTTCACTACCAGAGCAGTTTTGATGAAGCTGCTGCCACTAAATGGCTGGTATCCCAAGTCTTGGAGGCCAAGATCGAAATTTTGACCCAAGATCTCCTAGTGGTCAGCCCAGAAATCCACAAACAGATAAAAGAGATGGCTATGATGAAGAAGGTAGCAATCAGTAGCCTTGAGACCACATTGGAATTGTCCTCATCATCTACCTGGGCCTCACATGAACAATACCTTGTTAAGGATACTGATGGCAAGTGTGTTGGTCTTGCTACCACCCCTCTCCATGCAGTAGATGGTGTGCTTATGGACAAGCTTCAGGTCAAGTGTATCCTTGACAGCAGCTGTCAGGTAGTGGCTCTCAGGCACAAACTGTGGGAGGCTTTAGGGGCCCCCCTCTGTTCAGACATGTGTATGGCATTAGAAGCCACTAACCAGTCTAAAGAGAGCACTCTAGGGGTCATTGAAAATGCCTCTCTGCAAATTGGACCAGTAGAGGCCCACCTTCAGATTCAAGTCATTGATAAAGCCCCTTTTGACCTCTTATTAGGCCACCTGTTCTTCTGTCTCCTTAGCAGCATCCTTCAAGACTTCCCAAACAGTGAACAATCTCTAGCAATCCATGACCCTAACTCAGGCTGCCAGTTACTGATCCCAACTTGCCCCCAACACTGTCTATACCTGTATCCCCAATTCATGAACCCAGAAGACAAGGTGGAATACTTCACCCACCAGAATCACTGCCACAAACTCCAAGAGAGCAAACAGGGTTTTTAACAGTAGTCAATGACTTGACAGGGTTATGAGGAGACCAAGATAATATAGTATCCATGTGTTCCCTTTATGTTTCAGATTCCCTGTCTACTTCAAAGAATCCTGCTTCTTCTTTTCTTAGACTCAAGAGAAAATGCCAGGACAGCACTGTTATTCAGTTATACCCCAGATAGTGTGCCTCTTGATCTGTTCAACTCTAGTTTTACTTTGCTGAAAGACCCCTTCCTATTTACCACTGGTACTATGATTTCTCCACTGACACTTTTGGCCCTACAGTCTACTTTTCACTATGACCTGGTTTTTCATATGTTAAAGTACAAGCCTGTAGTGAAGAAGGTAAAGCCTATCCCAACTGCAATGCCAGTTGAATTCAGGGTAGAGCATCAGCAGGTCAGTGATCCTCTCACAGACTTACCTGTATTACTGTACCACCCTCCTTTATTTGTTCCAGGTTCTAGGTTTACCACTCAGAGGGCAGAAGAGCTCAACCTTGATCCTACCAAGTTCCTTTGGCCAGCAGAGTTGGATCTTGTTCACTGGCTTGTTTGAACACATGAAGCCACCTTCACTTGGGAGACCTCAGAAAGGGGAACCTTTTGGGAAGACATGTTTCCTCCTCTGAAAATCCCAACTTTGCCTCACAAGCCCTGGGTCAAACATAACATCCCTATTCCACCCACCATCTTTCAAGATGTCATCCAAATAACCAAGGAGAAAATTGCTGCCAGTGTTTACGAGCCCTCAACTTCATCCTATCAGTCCAAGTGGTTCTGTGTTGTCAAAAAGGATGGAAAATCTCTGCACCTCGTTCACAACCTACAGCCCCTGAATGCCATCTCTATCCAGGACTCAGCTGTCCCTCCCTTCATAGATTCAATTGCTGAAGCTCTTGCCTGTCACTTGGTGTACAGGATCTTAGACCTTATGGTCAGCTATGACCACTGAACCATCCACAATGATTACTGCAACCTGACTACCTTCCAGACCCCCATTGGCACCCTTAGGCTGATGAAATTACCTATGGGGTACACTAATGCCATTCAAATATTCCATGGTGATGTCTGCTGGATCCTAAAGGACAAAATCCCCAAGGTTTGCATTCTGTTCATCAATGACTGTCCAATCAAAGGCCCTAAGTCTCACTACCTAAATGCCAATGGATCCTATGAAACTATACTGCAGAACCCAGGGATTCAGTCCTTCATCTGGGAGCACCTCCAAAATACCAATTGTGTACTACACCAACTTTGCCATGCAGGAGCTACTGTCTCTGCCAAGAAATGTGTCATTGCTGCCCCATCTATTGTAGTGGTAGGGCATAAGGTTTCATACAACAGGAGAATCCCTGACAAGACTAAAGTCCAAAAGATTAGAGACTGGCCTTACTGTGCTAATGTCACTGAAGTTAGGGGCTTTCTAGGTCTATGTTCATATTGCCACATCTTCATTAAAGACTTTGCCAAGCATGTGCACCCTCTCATCAAGCTCACAAAGAAAGATGTCTCCTTCAAGTTTTGTGATGAACACCAAGCAGCAATGGACTACCTCAAAGCAGCTATAGTCACCTCCCCAGTGCTGTGTCCTATTGACTACAGCTCCTCCTTTCCAGTCATCCTTGCCATTGACACCTCCAACGTTGCTGTCAGTTATATCCTCATGCAAGAGGGAGAGAATTTGAAGCAGTACCCTGCTCACTTTGGGTCCATCACCCTTAATGACCAAGAGAGGCACTATAGCCAAGCCAAGTTAGAGCTCTTCAGCCTGTTTCAAGTGCTGCATGACATGTGGCTTTATGTTTTTGGTGTGCAGAATTTAGTTGTTGAGGTCAATGCCAGGTACATTAAGGGTATGATTAACAATCCTGACTTACAGTCTAATGCCACCATCAACCAGTGGATTGCTGGTATTGGAACTCATCGAAGTCCAATGGATACTGCTACATTACTCAAGCTTGATGCTCCCTCACCAGCTACCCAGAGTGGGCTATGCTTCAATCCAAAACTGGAAAGTTGATCAGCAAATTCTTATTCAAGCAGATATTGTGCAGATGGGGGTCTGTGGCAGAGGTTGTCACTGACAATGGCAGTCCTTATGTTCTAGCACTCAACTGGCTATCAAGGACATATGGCATTTGGCATATACATATCTCACCTTATAACTCACAGGCAAATGGTATTGTGGAGCAGCAGCATTTTGATGTCAGAGAAGTGATGGTAAAGAGTTGTGAGGGTGAAGCCTCAAGATGGTCAGAGGTGGCCCTGTTGGTGTTCTGGGCAGAGAGGGTCACTGTTCACAAAGCTATGGGATTCTCCCCTTACTATATGGCTTATGGTGTCCATGCCAGACTCCCTTTTGACCTTGCTGAAGCAACCTTTCTTGCCCCTTTTGAAGCACAGTCATACTCTACCACCACCCTCATTGCCAATCATGCTTGGCAATTACAGAAATACCCAGAAGATTTAGTGCTAATACATGATCAAGTGCTCAAATCCCACTTTGCCTTGGCAAAAGACTTTGTGGCTCATTTTGAGAAGACCATCCATGACTTTGACTTTGAACTGGGTACCCTTGTCCTTGTCAGAAATTCCCACATCAAGAAAGAGCTGGACCAAAGGACCAAACCTCACTACCTGGGGCCTATGGTAGTGGTATGCTGCACCAAAGGCAGCTCTTATCTCCTTGCAGAACTTGATGGTGCTGTTTCAAAGCTTCACTTTGCTGCATTTCGCTTATACCCCTATTTCCCCAGAAAAAAGTCCCATATTGAGGTCACCCAACTGGTTGGCCTCAACAGGTCTGCTATAGATGAGCTTGAAGATGACTCCCTTCCCAACCCAGAACTTGCTGGTGTCCTCAGGGATGAGTCAGATGAGTAACCTACATCCTATGTTCTGTTCTTTTCTTTTCCTTGTTTTGTCCTTTGTCTATCTTTTACAGACACTTTACCTATACAAATTACCAACACAAAAAGCTGAACACAAAATCATAAAATGATATAAAAAACCAAAAGCCAAATTTCTCTGTCCCCTCTTTGTCCTTAACTTGTAGCTTTACTCACTGTTTACCATCTATAGAGTTCTGCCAAAATTACAACAACAATCACCACTACCTACTTGGTCAGGTTGATAGTACTATACCACTTGTTCCTTCTTCTCTTCATTTATGCTTCTTATATTCTTTTGACCTTTCAGCCTTACTGCTGAGGTGTGTTCTTAGACAACATGCACACAAGATGAGATTACTGCCAATGTACAGTATGACAGCAGAGGGGATACTCACACAACAATGCTACCATTACCAATTACCATGCTAAGAAGGGTCAGAAGGACTGGTGATGAAGTGCTCCTCCCACCAAGCCTTCAGGGAATGCAACTGGTGCCAAGACTGACAAAGAGCCTTGCAAACTTGGGTCACCATCATACTAACCTGTGCCATCTGCAAAAACAAATCCATCAAGGCATCCTTGCCCCATTTGATTGACAGCTCCACATTGGTGATTCACTTGTCCAACTCTTTGATGGGGTGGATATGACCACTTCACATGCAGCACTTACCTTTCACAGGCAAACTCATTTGCCCCATAGGCATGGGGACTTCCTCAGACTTGGTCAGGTCAATCTCAACCTTCTCAGGAGCCATGTCCTCGCTGCCTGCAACCTTGGAGGCCTCTTCACCCTGGCCTGTCTCGACTTGTGCACTCAAAAATTTGCTAGACCCTCTTGAAGACTCTGCCAGTCTGTTGGCAGGTTTACTGGCAGTGTGCAGAGTGAGGGGGACTGGGAGTCCAGGAGTGGGAGTGGGAGTGGAAGGGCCACTGGGGAGGAAGAGAGGGAGAGATTGTGGCAGTGGAGGATCTTGGGGTTTGGTCACAGCTGCAGCAGACATTGAGACAGCAGGTTGAGTAGCTGTCAAGTGGCTAATGAGATGGGGTCAGGGTTGTCCTGTTGTAGGGGTTGGTGCTGAAGAGGGAGGGGGAGCAGGGTGCACCTTAGCCTTCTTGCTTGTCAAGGCTGACTCAGGCTGGGGACCCTCTGGGTTTTTGTGTTGCGTCAAATGGTCACTAGCTGAGTGCACTGTTCATCAAGCCTTACTCACCTTCCTACCCAGCTTCCCAGCCTTGTTGCATTTCTTCTTGCCATCATGGAAAGCTTTGCAGGCCATCCACGGCTTCCACATGCAGATAATCCCCTGCTTTACACACCACTCACAAGGTCCAGTACTCCCTGGCACAGGGTCAACCTCCATCATGTCTTCCTCCACCATTGAATTGCCCAAGCCAGACAGCACTGCACCTTCCACAACTCTCACTGGTGAACCACCCTCAGTAGTCTAACCAGCCCCAGGTATTAGTGTACTGTTCAACTCTAACAGGCTACCTACATACCAATGCCACCTCTTTCCCTTTGTCAGCAGATTTCTCTAACTGCCATTGCAACCAACAGACAACCTCACTCCCTGGTTGAGGGGCACTGGAGCTGGTTGGTTTTGCCTTGGGCTTTGCTGCATGAGGGGGGAATTGGGTTTGAAGCATCATTAATGCCAGAAAGGCATTGCTAATCGCCATCTTGGTGTCACCAGGGTAGTTGGGGACCTCTGTTCTCATGTCCAAAGTGAACTTGTGGAGTTGCTCAATACATCCCTGTATCCAAACATCAGTAGGGGAATAGCATCACTAACATGATGGCCACTCACCAATAGTTCCTCATACCAAGCCAGCCATGCCCACACCATCTCCTCCTCTGCAGACTCACTGGGTATCTCCTTCATTAACACCTCTAGTTTCTTCATATGTGATGCCCACATTCCTGGGACAAGTTCTCACACAGCATTGGGTGTGACAAAGGGAGGTGTGGTAGTGGGAACACTCTGGGAGGAAGACATTGTGGATGGCTGGAGGAGAGTCAGTAGTGACAAGTGAGCTGGAGAGGGGATGACAGACTTGGCAGAAAAAGAATGAATGTGGTGATTACACTTGGTGTTTTAAGCAAATTTTACACCACAGAAGCATTTTCCCACAGCATGTGCTTGAGAACCCTGTCACTTGTGCTTTGATCTGTGCACAGCCACTTTCATCACAAAGGCATTCCATCTCCATCTCATACCTAATCACATGCACTTGACCAAGGATGGTCAAAGTCTAAAGACCCCAGGAGGTGTAGGGAGCCTATACTCCCTGAGGTCACAGGGCATGCTTGGCAGCAATCCCTACTCTCACTAGCTGCCTGATCACATGTCCCTTACAGTCACAGCACAGCCTCAGATTGTGTCACTGCCTATGCTAATGGTATGATTCCCCTCAGTCACATGCCTATTACTGCCAGCAACATCATCCCCTATCATGTGTCACTATGCCTCCCTGCACCCCCCCCCCCCCACTAGCTATGCCACTTGTTTCATGCCCCAGCCATCTTCCAGAGTGAAACCCCATTTCCCAGACATGCAGTTATGCCACTTCACCTTCATCCATGTTTATCTTCTCCCCTTTTCTTTGCTTTTTCTTTGCTGCTGTCACCACTGCACACACACCTACCTTAGAGTCAGACTTTACATTTTCTTACTTTGACATATGACAGATCTGATTTATGCCAAATTTTACCTTAGATACCACTGTCTTTATGATACAAAAGCTGAGGTACTTAGAAAAATATACCACCCACCTTTTGGCATCAGTCTACATGTGTCTGAGAGTCCCCCTTCGAGTCTAGAGAGCCTTCCCGAGTCATCTTTGAGTTTTCAAGAGTGCCCTGAGACCCAAAATTCCCTTTGCTGCCATTTCACTGCCATCAAGTCCCAAAACATCCCAAAAACTGTTCTCCTAGCTTACTATTGCTGCCTACCAAGTTCCAACGAGCTCTCAAGTCTCCCCCTTGTATATTTCCCACCTTACCACTTAGAATCCCCCTCTTCTGTCTCCTTCTGACTCAAGACCCCTTGGGACAAGCCTAGGTCTTACCTACAGCTTTCCCCTCTTATTTCCCTTGGCACTCTCTCAAGAAGAGTTGCCCACAACCTGTACCACATTAGTATAGCCCATTGGTAACTTCATTAACTGAAACATCCCAATTGGGGTTTGGAATGTCATGAGGTCTCAGTAGTCCTTGTGAATAACATGATGGTCATAGCCTACCATCAGGTCATACATGCCAAACACCACATGGCCAGCAAAGGCTTCTGCAATACTATTGACATGCAGAGGTACTGCTGAGTCCTGAATTGAGACCACATTCAATGGTTGAAGATCATGAATGAGATGTAGCAATTTCCCATCCTTCTTCACCACACAGAATCACCTTGATCTGTATGAAGATATTGAAGGTTCATAGACTCCAGCTGTGATCTTCTCCTTGATGATCTCAATGACATCTAAAGGAGATCACTGGCAGTATCAGGATATTTCTATACACCCATGGCTTGTGGGGTATCATTGGGATCTTGAGGAGAGGGAAGATGTCTTGTCTAAATGTCCCCCATTCACTCATGTCCCATGCAAAAGCTGTCTCATGAGCTCAAATGAGCCACTTGATGAGCTTCAACTCTTCAGGCCAGAGGAATCCCCCTGGATCCCAATTGAGCTTTTCCCCCCTCTCTCACATCAACCTCTCTCCTGGCTCCCACTTGGGGGGTCAAACTGGTAACTTTGATAAGTCAGCCAGAGGATCACCCATCATCCTCTTCTCCACTCTAAATTCCACAGGGGTGTTGGTCACCACTGGGTGAACCTTCTTTGCTACTGGCTTATACTTGAAGGCCTGAAGCATGGGGCATTTGTCCTGCAAGGTATCAGTCAGCAATTGGACTACATATGAACTCAACAATAAACCCAAGGACTCAGCATCCTCCTCATGAATCACTAGCAGGGTACACTTGCTCCCCCATTCCTTTCTCTCAATGCTTCAGTAGTCCGACCCAATCCGATCATCCTTGCGCCCCTCAGCTTGCCCTCATGACCCAGCCTCCTCCTTCCTTTCCCCTACCTGACCTTCTTGAACCCCATTCAGTAACCACATGACTGGTCCACTTCTCCTTGATAGAGTTTTCATCTCTAAGTTCTCACTTCCTCCTTCCTGTTCTAAGCCCCTCGATTCCTCTAAATCTAGCTTTGGCACCACATTATGTACACAGTTGCACATAGGTGAGTTTCATCTAGAATCATATACACTCCAATCATCACTGTACACTGCTATAGGCTGAGCCAAATAACCCAGTGTTACAGGGGAAGCCAATCCCATCCAGATGTCTCCTCATTGGTGATTCAAATCCCTGATGATGTCTAAAAACCCTGCTTGGGTTTGATATGCTTTGCAATTCTCAGTCTACCCCCCACCCTACAAAGATACTTGGCATTTGCAATTGGGTCTCAAAACTGTGGAAGCCTCATGAAGCGTCCTTGCTGCCTGGGCATCATGATAATGTGTCTTCCCATGCCTGGCTCAGTAATCTTGATCTTCTGGTCGCTATTGGGGAAGTCTTTGGTCTTCACTTGAAGAGCACACATAAAGGGTCACCTGAGAAGTATATTGAAGGCTGCATTCCTGATGACCTGTACTGGTATGCACACTGTTACTCCCCTGAAGTTGATTGGACAGTCACTAATGACTCCTTCTGTCTCTTCCCTCCCCTTGTTGGCTGTCTCCATCATAATGCTCCTGTCTCTCTCAATAGGGAGTCAAAGCACCTTGGCAATCTCCTTTTGCAAAGTGATGATTTGTGACCCACTGTCTAGAATACCTTCAAGCTTAACCTGCCCAGTGACTTTGACAGCCATGAAGTTGAGAGGCATTGTGGACAACCTCTGGATCTCAGGCTCATCTCCTTCATACTTGATACTTGTGACCCTTGCTTCATCAACCATCTCCTTGACCACCTCTTCTCCCTCTCCTCTGTCTCTGGTCTCAGCCACTGCCATTGCACCTGCAGCCAATCCCTCAGTCAGCACCCTCTTGACTGAGGTGTACTCCCATATGGCCCTCTGGATCTGTCTGATGGCCAAGAGGTCCCCCACAGGTACTGAGACTGGTACTTTGAGTATCTTACCAAGAATCTTCTTGTCAACACCAGGGATGTCTGCAGGTGCTTCATAGCAGAAGCCTGGACTTCCTGACCCCACTTGAGGGTCATTCAGCATGTTCAGAGGTCTCATCACTTGTTTTTCTTTGCCCTTCAAGGTCCCTTCCTTCAACATTGACAGCCCAGGGTTCTTCAATGGCACACTTAGTATCACAACCCCATCAAACCTTTGTCAGTGCTGTGACTTGTCTTTCTTGTTGACAGCCAGGGCATACTTGAGACCAGCATCCAGCAATTTGAGCTCTCCCCAAAAGACCCAAATTTCATCTTCCTCCTCATCACCTGAGACCACCTCTTCGATCCTCACTGCCATTGCCATCTGTGCTGATGCCAGGTTCAGCTCTCAGTTCTCGAATATGAATAGATGGGCACCCAGGGTACCTCCCTCTGGCCACTGTACAGCCATGGCCATGTTCTTCCCACCAGTGATCAATTTCTACCTTCCATGGCTTGTTTGTTCAGCAAATTGGTACCCCATCAGGGAAGCATAGCTGCCCATTGATGATCTGGCACTTCCCTTCTCTTAGATAGTTCAAATACTGCTGAGAGTATGACACCAGATGTCTGACCAGATAGCAGAAAAAGCAGATGCACTCTGTGGGGTTCCAAACTGGTTGCTGCCCTCAGGGTTCCCCATCATGGCTCATTGTATGGCTGCTTCGACTTGAGCTTGTGGTTGCTGCTGGGCCAACTCCTGAGCCACTCAAGTTGCTTCCTTGCCTCCTGGGAGCTGTACTATCCCCTTCTTTGCCCCCTTGCTTCTCATCATCTTAAACCTATCACTCATCAGGAACCTGAACTCCTCCATGACATATTCAATGGGCCAAGGGTCATCATGATGATGGATCCTGGAGCAGAACTTAAGGTTTAGGAGCACCTCCTGTTTGAGCTCAGGATCAAGACCTTCAAGGATATAACTATTGTAATCATCTGCAGTAATCTTTCTTTTGTTGTCAAGGAAGTGCATGATCTTGACATACTTGCAATAGTACTCAGGACCTCAGAGGTCCTCTTCTGTCTTAATATCCTTCTTCATCTGCACCTTTACCAAGTTGTACAAATCCTGCTTCACAAAGGTCCTCTCCAATCATGACACTCTTGGGTAGATCTCAATGAGGCTAGTAATGAAGGTGTTCCAACCATTCACCTCCTGACCTACAATGGAATTCCAGAGAGTCACTGTTTCCCTATCAAGGTACCAGCATGCCCACTTGATCCACTCTTTCTCTTGCATACACCCTGCTCCCTCACACAGAAACTGGATCTCATTGAGGTAGCCCACAAGGTCTTGTGCCTTGCCTGAAAACCTCGGTGCCTTGGCTGACCCTCAATGCAGCATCTTGTCAAGGGGTTTGGGGGTTCTCAAATCCATGGTTCCCCTTCCCAACATCTCTAGCACTGTTTGCACCTCTGACTCTCTTCTACCACATGCCCTTTCATGGTAATGCTCTCCTAGAGGCCCTGCCTCCCTTTGCAACTGTATTGGCTCTAGGTATGTCCTTTCTCTCCTTGTCATCTGTGGCTGTTCCTCTCTGCCCCTTGGGCCTTGCAGGTCATCATAATCCTCACATGCCCCACCTCCACCATACAAAGGCCTACCATAAGAATGAGACCCCACATGGAGATGGTGCCACAAGAGCTGTAATTGATCATTGACATTTGTGGGAACAATTGGCCTTGATAGCTGAGGAGGCAAGAAGTCTTGCATTTGTTGCCCATTGCATGAAGGTTGATCTTCCTGTGAGCACCTTCTAGAATGAGACCCAGGTTGCTCAATGGGCTGATCTTGCTTGAGGATGTCCATACAAGAGTGTGAGTGCCCATGTTCCTCCAATGCAAAAGTCAGTCCCCTTTCTGGGTCCAGCACATTCCTTCCCTCAAGTTTGGCCTCAAGCTCTGGGTCTGTCATATCTTGTGTGAGTGGCAAGAGCAACCTCAGTGGCAAGTCTCTTTTCTTGCCCAGTTCTGGAGAATTAAGTCTACCTTCTGAATATGGTGGTGGTGGGTATGTCAGATAGTTATCCTCAGTAACACCAAGCTACTATATTAATATCTACCTGTCAGATACTTAGTCTACAGGTGGTCAGTAAAGGTAAAGCTAAATAGAAAGAATGACTTACTCCTCAGTAACACCAAGCTACTGAGGAAGACTAGAAGAAAATTTACTGTACTGTAGTCCGCTTTTCTGCTTATGTAATCAACTAATCTTCGCACCTAAAGAATGGCTACTCAGGGGGCAGTTTATATTCCAACAGGGTAACTTTGAGAATCAGCCATGTTGTCTTGTATGTTCTGTAGAAGCAATCAGGGTGGTGCCTGTAAATGCAAATGAGCTGATCCTGATGCTGATGTGTCAGATAGAGGGGTAATGGGGATAATGAATCTCATAAGATCTGGTCTGCTTCTTTGGCTGAGTTAATGCCCTCTTCTGGTGTAGATGATAATAGTGGAGATGGAGACCTGTAGGCCATGAACTGCAACTCAGATGGATATGGTGTAATTGGTAGAACTGGTGGACTCATGATATGAGTGCTTGAGTGTTGCACAGCCAATGGAACTGGAGATGCAGGAAGTGGAATTTGTGTCAGTGATGAGGTAGGTGGAGATGGAAGAATCATGCTAGCTGGAGATGGTGTGTCTGCATGTCTTGAAGCAGTTGCTGGTTCCATCCCAAGTGTTCCTCTTGAACTCCCTCATCTCTCTCCTTCAGCAATATGAGCTGCAGTTTGTCAAAGCGAGTACCTGTGTGCCAGCTTTCCTAAGAAGCCCCTCACAGTGGGCTCCAGATGTAGAGAACAGTAAACTAAACCCTGGGGAAGGGCCTAGAATGAGATTGGAGCAAGTAGATACTTTGTCCCAGAAGGGGCTTCTGGAATCTAGCACAGGTTCTCTAGAGAACACTCTTTGGAGCTAATAGATAGGAGAAGGGGCTGCAAAGACTTTGTCTGCACACTACTTCCAAACTTGGAACATGGTGGATTAAAGTTCTTCCTTTGTGTTCTACATGCATCCAACTCCTTGCATGGGCTTAGTCAGCACCCAGCTACACCTGCCACTCCCCTCAAACCTCTAAGTCCCTCCAAGCCTCCCTTCGCACCTTTAATCCCTTCCTCAGCCCCTTGAACAACTCCCTGTCCCCTCAGATGCCTCCCTACAGACCGTCAACCCTCCACCAAGCCCCCCCCATCATCCCTTTGAACCCTCACACTACCTCTTTGAACCCCCACACTACCTCTTCAAGACCCTCAGATGCCCTTGAAACCCTCTATCCACCTCTTTTCTCATAGTAGGGGCTTTGCTGCAACTACACTGTGTTCTATGTCTTGCAGTTTGAACTGGCAACTCTGAATTCTATCCCTAACTGTGTCCAACCTCCACCCCCAGCTGTTGAAATCAATTGAGAACCAGAGTATAAAATAGCAGAAATTTTAGACTCTAAATTGGACTACTGTGGGCAATGTCCACTACAATACCTAGTCAAGTGGGCTGGCTACAAAGGCATGGATGAAGAAACATCCTGGCTTATAGCTGCTTAATTAAGCAATGCCCCTGACTTATGTCAGAAATTTCCGAATGCAGGTTGCAATACTGCCATATTTAGACAGATTCTGATGCTCTTGTAATTCAATTGTGTCCATATCATAACCTCATCTAAATTGTGGGGTGCCATTCTAATAAAAGTGCTTTCATCACAAGCCACCCCCTGCACCCCTCCTTCATGCCAATGGGTTACAAGGCACTGGGACATCATTCCAATTTCACTTGCAATACCTACTGGCAATTGCAAGTGAGTTGCAAAGTACTTGAATTTGCCAGGTGTGTACAGCATGTCACTTGTCATATTAGTAACACCTCACACACACCTCTTCTCAGTTTTCCATTTCTTCTCCCCTTCAGCCTCTGTACATATTATCCATGTCCCATACCATGCCCCCCATCAAATGTACATATGTACAATTGGAAGTGTCCACAGACAAGGTCCCTTGCAATCACTGCAAGCAGCTTTTCACCACCTGGGGCCTCAAATCCCACGAAGCTAGTTGCATTTGCAAGGAAGAGAAAATGAGGAGAAGGAAGGAGTTTACTGATGCTGCAGACAAGGTGGTTGAGGCACAAATGAAAGGTGTGTTGATCTGTCTTATTTTGAATATTTGTTAACTATTCAAGCCTGAGAATTTAAGGGCATTGCAAAGAGAAATGGTGCCTATGCAAGGTACAAGCTGCCTCTGTCATTGTGCAAGAACAGCAGCTGGCTGCAGTACCCTGCCATACTCCCTTCGACCCTGATCCCTTTTCCACCTCATCAACAGACCTCACAGCTGATGCTGCAATGAGTGTGTCCAGTGATGTCAATGAATGTAAGTGACTGTCCCTGTTGCATGCATCCCTGAGCAACTTCCTTCATTTACATAGGTTCCACTTCCAACACCAGTGTGGCTGGCATTCCCAATGGCCAAGATGAGTTTACATCCCATTTTTCGGTTCCTGCTCCCCCATCTGCCAATATCCAGCCCAATTCTTTCAAAACTGAGTTTCACCTGAAAAGTGGCCATCCAATGACTGTTGACTCCTCCACTTTTGATCATTCCCAAGGTCAAACACAGAATCAGCCTATTGTTGATGATGACTCCCAACCTTGGCATCCCTCCCAAACACATGAGGACTTCAAATTCTCAGAAATGACACATCAAGCAGCTCTCAATAAGGACTATGTGAACAAACTCCTTTCAATTATACAATGGATTGCCAGGGGTGAGGCAAAATTCACACTTCAATCTCATCATGATGTCACTGAGGCCTGGAAGTGTGTGGCCAAATTGATGACACCAGTAAGTGATGCAGTTCACTTTCTCTGTGAATGCAATGAACTCAGGGTGAAGGTTACATGTTGAATAGTTTGAGAAGGGGGTCATTTCCATTCTGCATCAGAAGCAAAACTTTGAGTTTGATGTACACTTCTGCCCACTCTGGGATTGGGAAATGGACCCCCTCAGCAACCCTATCCTCATGCCTCACTTTGTATGGGATGTCCAGTGCTTGTACAAACACAATGGGGAAGGGTTTGAATGGTTTGTTGATGAGCCTTGGACAGGGAACTGGTGGTGGAACATTCAAGTAGGTGTATATCATTGTACCAGTTCCATGCCATATTGTTACTGATGTCTCACATAGTTCAGTCACTGATAGTCCTGGAACAGGGACACCCGACATGTACATTTTAGCCTAAAAGTGGGATTAGCCAATGTTGGCTGACCAACCTTGAGATGGGTTTGGCTGATGCCCTGAGAGGGAGATAGGCCAACCAGCCTGGGAGATGGCCCACCCCCCTGAAAAGGGGATAGGCCAACCAGCCTGGGAGATGGTCCACCCCCCTGAAAAGGGGATAGGCTGACCAGCCTGGGAGATGGCCCACCCCTGAAAAGGGGATAAGCCAACCAGCCTTGGGGATGGCCCACCCCCCCAAAAGGGGGATAGGCTGACCAGCCTGGGGGATGGCCCACCCTCCTGAAAAGGGGATAGGCTGACCTGGCTGGGGGATGGCCCACCCTCCTGAAAAGGGGATAGGCTGACCTAGGAGGGGGACAGCCCACCATCCTGAAAAGGGGATAGGCCAACCTGGCTGGGGGATGGCCCCCCCCCCCGAAAGTGGGATAAGCCACCCTCCTGAAAGGGGGATAGGCCAACCAGGCTGGGGGATGGCCCACCCCCCTGAAAAGGGGATAGGCTGACCTAGGAGGGGGATGGCCCACCCCCCTGAAAAGGGGATGGGCCAACCTGGCTGGGAGATGGCCCACCCTCCTGACAGGGGGATAGGCCAACCAGCCTGGGAGATGGCTCAGATGATTGGCAGGCCTTCCAGGCATCACCATGGAATGCCAACCCCACAGGAGGACATTCAACTGTGGGAGTTGACCCAGCTAGGCTTTTTGTCCCTCCAGTTAAGGCTAAGATGCCTCCTCTGACCCCAGAATTGGAAGAACAAATAAAAACAAGGGTCTTCCAGCAAGCTGCCACTATCCTAGCCTGCTATTTGACCACTGGAGCCACTGTCTTTGATTGGGAAGCCTTCCTTGAAAAAGCATGTGAAAGTGCCTGGGGAATCACCAATCAAAAGCCATACAATGTGATTCATGCCCTAAATGTTTTTCCACCTTCCCCTTTTATCGTCCTTGAACTCAAGGATAAATTGCACTTCTACCTTGGTGGTCATATACAGCTCCCCTCTGATCATCCCCTTTGCATCTATACAAGCTATGACTGTGGCTACCTGGGGCACTGGTCTTGCAATAATGGGGCAGGTTCTCACTGGCTGGATCCTCAACATGTGGCCACTGTTTGCCTGTTTGGGCTGCCCATCTCCCAACCTTCCCCTTCCTCATCTCCTGTCATCCTCCTCCAGCCATCATTTGACCTTGCTGCATACCTTCCAAACTTGTCGAATCAAGATATGCCTCAGGCCCTTCAATGGGCCCTTGACTTGTTTCTGTGTTCATGTCCCATTTCTCTTCTCTGACTCATTCTTGTGTTTGTTGCCCATTGTACTATAGCTGTGCCCCTGCTGTGCAATGTTGCCTTTCTGTTGCAAGCCTGCTCTGCATGCTTGCTCCCATTGGTTCCAAGTTCTGTATGTACCTTATGCCTCATCTCTGTTTACCTTAATTGGATGTGCCCATGTCCCATCCTTACTGTACATGCCTACAGCCCATTCTTAGTGGGCCATGGACACTATTTCCTTTGGGCCTTATGCCCATACAGCGTACAGTATATATAGAGCTACTGTACCACTGTATTCCCTTAACTTTTCACTACCTTGCAAACATGCACATTTATTTCCATTCTTTGGGAATATGAGTGTTTGTGCCAAGGGTGCTCAAAGTAACTGGCAATGCACCAAGGTACTGTCATACTGCTGATATTAGTTGCTGCACCATTATTTGGCACTTCTCACAACTAGCGCCATAACACCTTGCTGGCAAAGTTCTCACCCACTCGTCCCAAAATGGGGGAAAGGGGAAAGGATAGCACTTGCTCACTACATGAAGGATGCTGTCCATGACAGATTTGGACTGCTGAGGCCCCTTTCACCCAATGGAAGCATCTCTTGGGGAAATTTTTACAGACTTAGTGTAGATAACTAGCCAAGCCCCTTAGCCTTAGCCAATGTCAATTGGAGTTTCCAAGTGAAAATTGTACATCCAGAGCATTCCCCATGCTTCCTATCAATCCTGTTGAGCATGCATCAGAGAGGGTCAAAAGTCCTGCAAAAACCCTCTGGGAGAGGTGCTCTGTACACTTTCCAGCCCACCAAAACCAGAAGGGGAAAGCTCACCCACAAAGAAGTGGATGCTAGGCACCTCTACCTCCCATCTAGCAGTTGGCCTTCCACTCCTAGAACTCCAAGAACCATGGGATCCTCCAAAAATCTTGACTTCTCCAACTTCCCCAACTCTCTTGACATCCCTAACTCTGACTGGAATGATGTAGAAGGTCCTCCCCAATCCAGAAGGCACACAAAGGTCTGTACTCAGATTCTGCCCTGGTCCACCATTAAAAAATTCCTTCCAGAGTCAAAATGACTTTACAGTATTAGAGAGTGGCTGCCTTGGAGAGCAGAGTATCTCAATGTCATTTTGTAGGGGGAGCAGCTGGCCAAGGGGGGAATTTGTGAGCAGTGCTGTGAGGCAGAAGGAAGTGTCCAGTGCATGTCCTGCACTGGAGTCCATGCCTGGTGTGGGTTCTGTACTGTCAAAGCTCACAGGAACCTGCCCTTTCACAAGGTCCAAAGGTGGAATGGTACCCATTACCAGCCTACCTCCTTGATGGAACTGGGCTTCCTGTGGCACATAGGCCATGGGGGTGATCCCTGCCTGTCAAGACCAGTTCTCAATGGTCTCCAAGAGGGTCCAAGGGCAGAGAGAGGCTATAGCAAAAGTCTGGGTAGTCAGATTTAGTGTACAACTTAGTACACTAGTTCCTGCTGAGTCCCAAGGGTCAGAGCTATCCAGAAACTGTCTGGAGTCAAGTGAGATCGATGAATATCTTATTCAATATTTGAACTGAGGTGCTATGATGTATGTACAAGGCTTTTATAGTACAGAGGAGAGGTCTAAAGCAATGTCTGGGGTATAGCAACTACCAGAACACAGCATCATGCTGGTGCCCATGTTCTGGCCCTCCTCTGCTCTGCTCTGCACCTCCCTGCTCGCTTTAGCACCCTCATGGCATGATCCCACCCAATCCCCTGTCAGACCCTGTTGGCCTCCATTGGAACCACCACATGATTGGTGCATCTCAGTCAGTTGACACCTTCCACCCTCTTAGGGGTCACCTTCCTTTTGGGTCATTGGGCTGGTCTAGGCATGGTGCAGCTGCTGCACTGCATGGTTCAGTGCAGGGTCATTACTTGTTTAGGCTTTTGGCCTACCTTCTAATGGCTATCAGTGGGCACTCCAAAGTCTTTCTGTCCATACTATTCCTTTTCAGGTACTTCTTCCTTGTCCTGAGGTTCACCTCTGTCATATGTACCATTCTCTGACTGAAGTTTTCTGACATTTCCACCCCTTGAAAATTTACTGCACTCCATATGTCAGTTCTGATGTTCCAATACTGTACCACCTTGATGGTGTGCTCAATGTATATAAGCCTGCCACACTCAGTGGTGGTCCCTCACTATGAATCTCAACTTAGTTCCCCTACTCAACAGTCATTGACTGGCCATCTCTGTCTTCTGTCAGACTCCCCCTGACTTCTCTCTCTACCTGAAATCTGAAGGCTGGGCTTGTGCAAGGGGGCAGCACACAAGCTGAACCTGACACCCTCTCCCAAACCTCTGTCATGACCATCAGCCACCCTTTCGCCCATGTTGCTCTCCATTGGCCCTCATCAGCCAGGCATCAGCCTACATCAGTCTACCCCCATACACTTCCTGTGGCCTCTGTGAGCATCAGGGATTGTTGGAGTAGGCCTGAACTTGACACACAGTACAGATGATTAACAGTATTAGTGAGCTATTAGTAAGGTAAGTCAGTAGTTGCCAGATAGCCAGATAGTATGGAGATCAGTAAGATGTACTAGTATGGTAGTGTGGTGAGTCACTTAGAAGCATGAGAGAAGTGTACTAAATATAGAAACAGAAACAGAAATAGATCACAAGTCAAATCAGAGGTGGAACAGAGTTTCACAACAGAAGCCCATAGGGCTAGAGAAATGCTTCAGATAGTCAGACTATGGTCCAGAACTTGCACACACATCACAGATGTGACACTGCCCTTGAAATTGGTCAGATGCTGATCCAGATGAGGCAGGCTATTTGACTGGGGAGGAACCTCCCAATCACAGGTCAGTGGCATTTTATTGGAGAGGCACTCTGATGACCTGGCCATCAGGAGGCCTTCCTGGTGCCAGATGACCATTGTGCACACAGATGGGATTTTTTCTCATGAGATTTCAGTGTGTAGCTGCCCTGGGTCTGATTCTAGTGACTGGCACCTAGACTTGCTTAGGCAAAGACTGTTCCCAGCCATCATCTCCAAGCCCAAAACTGCCTTCACCTTTGATGTCCTGGATCACTTTTAAATTTTCAAGGGGTAAGAAGTGTCAGAAAACTTTGGTTGGGGAATGGTACATATGACAGAGGTGAAAGATGGGACAAAGAAGAAATACCTAAAAGGAATAGTATGGATGGAAAGACTTTGGGGTACTCACCAATAGCCAAGCAGAAGTTAGACCAAAAGCCTAAACAAGTAGCAACCTGTCAAGACCAGTTCTCAACGGTCTCCGAGAGGGTCCGAGGGCAGAGGATGTCTAGAGCAAAAGTCCGGGTAGTCGGAGTTTAGCATACAACTTAGTACACTTCTTCCTGCTGAGTCCCTAGAGGTCGGAACTATCCAGAAACTATCTGGAGTCGAGCGAGATCGATGAGTATCTTATTCGATATTTGAACTGATGTGCTACGATGTATGTACAAGGCTTTTATAGTACAGAAGAAAGTCTAATGCAATGTCCGGGGTGTAGCAACTACTGGAGCGCAGTACGGATGAGTAACAATATTAGTGAGCTTATTAGTAAGGTAAGTCGGTAGTCGCCAGATAGCTGGATGGTACAGGGATTAGTAAGACATATGGGTATGGTAGTGTAGCAAGTCACTTGGAAGCGTGAGAGAAACATACTAGATATGGAAACAGAAACAGAAATAGATCGTAAGTCAAATCAGAGACGGAACGGAGTTTCATGACAGAAGCCCGTAGGGCTGGAACGACACCTCAGATGGTCGGACTGCGGTCCGGACCTTATGCATGCATCACAGATGTGACAGTATCCCCCTCTTAGGGCCAAGCCCTCGAGGCACTTGTTGTGCTCAGGCATCGCTTTGGAGTTTCGAAGTCCGCATTGTCAGAGTCTGAAAAGTTCACAGTAAAAAGAGCCCAACAGGGTTTTGTCAAAGTCCAGACACCCATTTCCATTCTTCTAAATGCTATGGCCCCTACCCAACGACTTAAGTCTTCCCTCAACCCTGCAGGCATCGCCTGGGAAGTCCTCGACGACGAACTACTCCGAGAATATCCGGATGACCTGCCGATTATGAAGATGGCTAAGTTCAACGAGCAACAATGTCACCAGTGTGCTGCCATGCAGGCAGCAATTGAAGAAGAGGAACGTCGGAAAGCTGAGGAGGTCCGGAAAGCGAAGGAGGCCGAAGAGCGTCAGAAGGCCGAGGAGGCTGCACAGAGGAAAGCAGCCAAGGAGAAAAAACTCCATGAGTTGGAAGCAGAGAAAAGACGCCTTGAGGAGGAAATGCATCAGGCACAGCAGGCGGAGAGCTCAATGGTGCGTAACAATACTTATCATTCTAAAATCCGTACTGACAAGTCCACAACAGTCTCAGCATGTCGCATCGGTCGGGGGAAGGCCTGCAGAGCAGGCTAAGGCTTGCTCTGCCTGTACCAAGGCCAGAGAACTGTGCGTGCTGGGTACTGGACATAGCAAGTCATGCGTCCGGTGCCAGAAAACGAAGGGCAAGTGCGACTTGAACCCGAAGGCTCCAGAGTCCGAGAAGCCGGTGTCGACCATGCCGTCACCTCGGGGTGGAGAGAAAAGAAAACGGAGGAAGTCAGCGCATTTTGGTGAGGCTGCTGATGACGAAGATGTCGATGACATGCTGGACGTTGAAGTCATCTCGAAACCCCATGCCCCCCACATGCAAGCTCTGTGACAAGACCCTTTGGCAGAGGTCTTAGACAGGCGACTCAGAGAGATCGTCAAGGCAATTGAGAGGAACACAGCAGCCATTGAGACGATGTTGAGAGAGGTCCAGGACCTTTCCAGAGTCTTGGAAGAGTCGTTTGAGGTTCTCAAGACCACGACGACCACTCTTGTCAACCAGGCATTGAACGACGACAACATTTAGTCGTTACTTTAGTTTATTCGTGTCCGTGTCATACTTCGGATTTTCCTGTCCCCCCCCTCCTCTGTCTTTTTTTTTTTTTCTTTTTGAAATATATTTTCTGTTGTGTCCATTTTCGAATATGAGTGAGCGTGAGTCTATATAGCATGGACGGAGTAAACTCCGGAAAGTCCAGTTATTTCTGAGGTGGGACAGCACTCAACGGACCATCCTTGTGGGGGTACGCTTTGTGGAAATCTGCGACTAAGTCAGGGGCATTGCTTAATTCGGTAGCTATGAGCCAGGACGTTTCCTCATCCATGCCTTCGTAGCCTGCCCATCTGACTAGGTACTGCAGTGGACATCGCCTATGGTAGTCCAGTTTAGAGTCCAGGATTTGCTCTATCTTGTACTCTGGTTCTCCGTTGATTTCAACGGGTGGAGGTGGAGGTTGGACATGGTTGGGGATAGTATTTGGAGTTGCTGGTTCTAGTTGTGAGACATGGAATACAGGGTGTACGGACTTCATAGCGTCAGGTAGTTGGACAGTGAAGGATAATGATCCAACACAAGCGATGATAGGGTATGGGCCTAGATTCTTCTCCGAGAGCTTCTTTGAAGGTCGCATGGACCTGAAGTACTTTGCTTTGACATATACCAAATCTCCAATCTGGAAGTCCGGAGGCGGAGATCTCTTAGCATCTGCCAGACCTTGGTATCTCTGCTGAGCTTCTTTCATCTCTTCTCATAGGAATGTATGCAGGGAGTCTAAGTCCACTGCATAGTCTCTAGCTCGAGAAGATGTTAGCTCTCTTTCTGGGTGTATGGTAACATTAGGGTGATAACCCTTATTGGCGAAAAACAGTGAAACTCCGGTTGTAGCACTTGGAGTGTTGTTGTACACAAACTCCGCGAGTGGTAACAACTTGGACCAGTTGTCCTGTTGGTAATTACAGTAGACCCGTAGGTACTGCTCCAACGTCTGGTTAGTTCGTTCAGTTTGACCGTCGCCTTCAGGGTGATATCTGGAAGTGAAGTGGAGTTTCATATCCAGTGCTTTGCCTAGTGACTGGAAGAAGTGAGACACGAGCTCTGTGCCTCTGTCAGAGGTTACGTGTGAGGGAACTCCGTGCTTGGAGAAGACATGGAGTAGGAATAATCTAGCAAGCTGTGGGGAGGTGATTGTATCTTCGGTGGGGATGAATGTAGCTTGTTTCGAGAGACGGTCTACAACGACCAGTATAGCGGTATGGTTTCCAGAGTTGGGTAGTTGTTCAATGAAATCCATCAAAATGGAGTTCCAGGGTCTCTCCAGTATCGGTAGTTGCTTCAACATACCATATGGTTTGTGTCTTGGGGTTTTAGCACGCACACAGGCAGTGCAAGATTTGACGTAGTCTTTGATAAAAGTCCAGGCATTTGGCCAGACATACTCACGACAGACGAGTTCGAGTGTTCTGTTTTGTCCAAAGTGACCGGCCAAGGGGTGGTCATGCTTGTGATGGAGTACACGAAGCCTGAGGTCGTTTGCTTCAGGGACATATATATGACCATCCAGACATAAAAGTCCGGATTCATCTACCCTCCAACGGGGGTTAGATGGGTCAGAGAGATGGAGTTGACTGAGTGGGTCAGATGTTAGGGCGGACTTGATATCTTCATGGAGTTTCTCAACATCCATGATTATACTAGCACGTAGTACTGGGCTTTCTAAGTAGGTTGCCCATAACGAATTGGATAGTTGTTCGGTGGTGAACACTGGTCAGAGGTTCTGAGGGTTGGCTTGGGCATAGCCCCTATCCCCCTCTTTGGGGCAGATGTCCCATTGTCTAGTCAGGGTGTCGGGCTTTGCTCCGAGCTTACCGGGGCGGAAATGAATGACCATATTAAATTGAGAAAGGTACTCAGACCAACGTGCTTGGCACCTGGTGAGCACTTTCAAGGTGGAGAAATACTCGAGGTTTTTGTGGTCGGTAACAACGTTGATGGGGTGTGTGGGGCCTTCAAGGTAATGGCGCCAGGTCCAGAAGGCTTCATGGATTGCCAACAGCTCCTTGTCGTGTGTGTCATAGTTCAACTCCAGGGCAGTCAAGGTCTGGGAGTAGAATGCTACCGGTCATACCTCACCATCCAGGCAAGTGATGGACAGAATGCCGGCGACAGCATGGTCCGAAGCATCTGTTTCAACCGTGATGGGGAGTCTGGGCTTGAAGTGAGTCAATATTGGAGCCATGGAGAAGGCCTCTTTGAGACGATTAAAGGACCGGCGACAATCCTCGGAGAAATTCCAAGGTGCCCCCTTCTGTGTGAGATGTGTCAGTGGGACCACAATGTCCTAGTAATTGAAGATAAAACGACGGTAAAAGTTTGCAAAGCCGAGGAAGGACTGGATGTCCTTCACCTTGCGAGGTTCAGGCCAGTCATGGATGGCCTTTACCTTATCCTCGGACATTGACAAACTGTCAGGGGATAAAAAGAAACCGAGGTATTCCACGGACTCGGAGTGGAATTCACATTTCTCTGGTTTGGCATACAAGCCATGCTCCCAGAGTCTGCGGAGTACCTCATGAACATGTTTTTTGTGGTTTTCGATGTTATTGGAATAAATAAGGATGTCGTCTAGGTAGACAATGATGCATACATCCAGCAGGTCTGCGAAGACGGAGTTGACGAAGCGTTGGAATGCTGCAGGGGCATTGGTAAGTCCGAATGGCATCACGAGCCACTCGTAAGATCCGTAATGGGTTCTGAAAGCCGTTTTCCATTCATCTCCTTTGGCGATCTGCACCAAGTGGTAGGCGTGGTGCAGGTTGATTTTAGTATATACTTTAGCCCGACTAGGCGAGTCAAGTAAGTCCGAAATGAGAGGTAATGGATACCGGTCCTTCTTGGTGATCTTATTGAGGCCCCTAAAGTCAACACAGAGATGAAGTGATCCGTCTTTCTTTTTGACAAAGAGGACAGGTGCGGCATACGGGGATGATGTTGGACGAATAAAGCCGGTAGTGAGATTTTTGTTGATGAAGGTCCGGAGAGTGGCAAGCTCAATGGATGAAAGTGAATAGAGGGTTCCCAACAGCAGAGTAGTTCCTTCCTCCAATTCTATCTTGAGGTCGAACTCCTGGTGAGGCGCAAGTGTAACTGCCTTGGCCTTGCTGAACACATCAGCAAAGTTGTGATAGTCCGGGGGTACTGACGACAAGTCCGGGGTATCCTGTACGGTGGCAGCCCGGAGTTTGGTAATGTCCTGAGGTCAAACCTGGAGGGAGAACTGGGTTGAGCCATCTAGCTTGCAAGCATGGACAAAGGCTGCTGCATTGACAAGGGAGATGTTCAGTGCTCAGGTGTTGGGTGGAGAGGAGTTATCGACTGACTCGGGAAGGGTGGTGTCCGTAGAGCCCAGGGGGGCGTCTATGGGGTTTCTCGGAATTGACTCTGAGTCAGAGGGTGACGTCGGCGCTGGCAAATGAGATGTAAGGTTTCAGAATTTAATACTGCTCAGTACCCAATCAATCGACAGATTGTAATGGGTGAGCCGGTTATGTCCGAGAACTATCTTACACTCAGAATCCAATGGAGTTACATAGAAGGTCATGTCAGTGATATCTCTGGAGGGGAAATGGACTGAGAGGTTTGAGGCTTTACTGATTGATGTCGTTGTCACACCATCGAACAGACGGAGGACGAGAGGTGGGACGGAGTAGGTTGAAAGACCGTGATTATTGACGAAAGTAGAATCTACAAAACAATGGGTCAAGCCCGAATCTATTAATGCTGGAAAGTCCGGAATATTATACGAGTCGAGTGTGACAGAAGGCTTTAATGAATTAGGATTTGAAAGAGTGGATGCGTTGAGGCATGCCTCCGAGGGTGCACAGTCAGTATCAACGCAACTCCCAGGCTGTGCAGAGTTCTGAGAGTTGCACTCTATTTTTTTGCCTCGGAGGAGGCAGTCAGTTTGGCTTCCGACTCAGTAACCGTGGTTGCACGAGCCTTAGCTGCACGAGATGTAGATTTAGGGCATTCTTTAGCCTTGTGCCCAGGGTTCCTGCAGAACATACACAGGTTCTGCTCGAAATGCCTCTTTCACTCGGTAGATGTCAACTTGCCATCTTTTCCGAGCTTGTTGGATAACGTAGACGGTGCTCCAGAGTTCTGGTTGTTTGGAGGCTTGGGGTTTGAAGTAGACGGAGTTGGTTGGTTACCACCAGGCTGAGGGTTGGCGCTACCAGACTTTTGCTTGTCCCCCTTGTTTGAGTTGGCCTTACCTCCAGAGTTGTTTCCAGAGTTGTTGCCAGAGGACCTTGCTTGACGAGAGATCTCGTCCTTGCGCTCCCAGTAGCGTGCATCAATTTCTTGGGCTAGCGCATGCAACCCATATAGAGTAGTGGGCTTCCCAACCCTACTGATTTCATCTTTGATGCAATCTGGGAGTCTGGTGTAGAACAGGTGGCGGAGAGTGCCATCTCCATAACCTCGGACCTGCGATGCCAATCTGTTAAAGTTGACCACATAACAATTCACACGATGTGTTTCTTTCATATGGAGGTGATTGAGCTGGTGTTCGGCATCTGCGACCGGATCATGTGGTCCAAAGGTTGTTTGAAGGTCCGCCACAAAGTCCAGCCAGCTGTCCATCCAGAGTGGACGGTCTGCCGGATCTCCAGAGTTTAGAAGGTCTGGCTCGAACCATTCGAGAGCCATTCCTTTAAGATAGGACTGGGCGAACATAACCTTGTTTCTATCAAGGTGGAAGGCCTTGGGATGATCTTGGAAGCACAGTTCACATTGGACTAAGAATGTCTGGAGTTTCTTTGGATCAGTACCATCAAAAGTGTCCGGCTCTCGGACTTTGGTGCATGAGGATGAAGTGTCGTTGGAATGACGGGTTGAGCATGACAGACGGTCGACAGCCATTGCCAAGTTTTGCAAGACCGCTAGTTGGGGGTCTAGCTGTTCTGGGGCATTGACGAAAGGATTTCCTTCGTCGTTGTTGTCATCGTCATTGTCGTCTCCAGGACCATCGTCTCCAGGACCGTCATTTCCGGGGTCGTCACCTCCGAAGGGGTCTGGGGTTGGTCACGCTGTAGATGAGGAACGTCAGTTAGAGGAGCCAGTTCTAGGAGTCGGGGTAGCGAGGGGTTCACCCCTGGCAGAGAAACTTTGAAATTGGCTGACCAATGGTGGAGGATGTCAGTGGCTTGCTAACATGATACATGCACTTGATTTGTGCATATCATCAATCACAGCTTGTTCCGAAGCTTCAACAGCCATTGAGCAGGAACGGAGTCGGGTAGTCATGGTCATGGCATGGGGGTTTGGTGGGCTCGTGCAGGGATTTGAGTTCGAATATACTGTCAAGACTGGTTCTCAACGGTCTCCGAGAGGGTCCGAGGACAGAGGATGTCTAGAGCGAAAGTCTGGGTAGTCAGAGTTTAGCATACAACTTAGTACACTTCTTCCTGCCGAGTCCCTAGAGGTCGGAACTATCCAGAAACTATCTGGAGTCGAGTGAGATCGATGAGTATCTTATTCGATATTTGAACTGATGTGCTACGATGTATGTACAAGGCTTTTATAGTACAGAGGAAAGTCTAATGCAATGTCCGGGGTGTAGCAACTACCGGAGCGCAGTATGGATGAGTAACAATATTAGTGAGCTTATTAGTAAGGTAAGTCGGTAGTTGCCAGATAGCTGGATGGTACGGGGATTAGTAAGATGTATGGGTATGGTAGTGTAGCAAGTCACTTGGAAGCGCGAGAGAAACATACTAGATATGGAAACAGAAACAGAAATAGATTGCAAGTCAAATCAGAGACAGAATGGAGTTTCACAACAGAAGCCCATAGGGCTGGAATGACACCTCAGATGGTCGGACTGTGGTCCAGACCTTATGCATGGGTCACAGATGTGACACAACCCTGCACTGAACCATGTGGTGCAGTGGCTGTGCTGTGCCTAGCCCAGCCTGTCGACCCAAAAGGAAAGTAACCCCTAGGGGAGGGGAGGGGGTCACCTGATTGAGATGCACCAGTCATGTGGTGACCCCAACAGACACCATCAGGGTCCAACAAGGGATTGGGTGGGAGTGCACTGTATGAGTGCTAGAGTGAGCAGGCAGGTGCAGAGTGGAGCAGGGGAGGGCTGTTGGTACAGAGAGGGGTTGAGGGTAACACTGCCCAGAGGCAAGAGCATGACAGTATTCCCCCCCTTAAGGCCTGAACCCTTGAAGGCCATAAGTGGCACAGTCTGGGCCACACAAAGTTTGACTTTGTAACTGGCAATGGGCCATGAGGCACCTATTGATTGCCACAGTGTGGTTGTGTCAGATTCTGAACAGGTCACATAAGAAATGTGTCTTTGTCACTAAGTTCTTTCCTCCCATCTCTCTCTTGCTGTATAACATGTCTAGTCAACAACAAGGCACAAGTCAGCAAGGTGCTAGTGCCCCTGCCCATGACTGGTCCCAGGTGACTGATGAGGACTTAGAGGTCCACACCAGTGACTTGGAGGGGATGGAGAGGGCCAAGGAAGCAGGGAAGAGTCAGCAGGAGGTGGTGAAAAAGGAGCATAGGGTGGTGGTGTGCTGATGGAAGGCTGAGGAGGCACAGCATAAGGCCACAGAGGAGAAGGTGGTGCATGAGCAGAAGGAATGTGAGGAGCATGAGAGGCAAGAGTGAGAAGAACAGGCAGAGTGGGAGAGGTGGGCATGCAAGGAGCACAAGGAGAGGGAAAGATGGGAGGCCATTGAGGCAGCCCATCAGGCTGCAGTTGCAGAGGCAGAGTGTGTGTGGCAGAGTGTTGCAAAGGAGAAAGGCTGGGTGGGGGAGTTGCAGCAGGAAAGCAAGGGGTCCTCAGTGGCCAAGTGAGTACCTTTAACATGTAGCAAAAACACTGACACAAGTTTCCAGCTCTGGGCAGGTCATTGCCTACAGCCCCACAACTGGGGCTAGCATGGGGACTGTCAGGGTGGCACCAATGCTGAGATGGGCAGCCTGCAAGGGCTGCAGACAAAGGGGGGAGACAGGTGAGTGTTGGGCAGTAGTGGGCAGCTGGTCATGTGGGCTGTGCCAGAAAAGAAAAAAAGAAGCATAGTTGGGCAACAGCAGAGGAGGTCAAAGTGGTGGCTGGGCCATCAAGAAAAAGAGCTGGGACAGGGAGCTCACAGGGGGAGGGTAGGACAAAGGGGCAGCCTGATGAAGACAATGACAATGATGATGACAATGAGGTCACAGAGACCCCACACCAGTGGACACCTGATCACAGGCAGCATACCCATGCCTGGTCAGGGAGATGTCAGTGATGAGAGCATCAGTCAAAGGGTTGCCCAAGCCCTTGTATGATGAGCATTTGCTCATTGTACAAGGGAGGATAGCAGTTGTGACAGAGCAGTTGGCCCTGGCAATGGAGGTACAGGCTGGGGCCATCAGGCCCATGTGAGGCATGTGATGGCATTCCCACCATGTCCTCCAGAGGTATGGGATGGGGTGGTGCCAGGTGGAGTGGGGTCAGGGGCTGAGGGGAGTAGGTCAGGAGTTGAGCAGAGTGAGTTGGTGGTGAGGTGTAGTGAGTTGGCAGTGAGTGGAGTGGCCAAGTAAAGTGGTGAGAGGGGTGATAAGGACATGGAGGGAGATGTGGAGGACATGCAGGAGTAGGATGGATTTTTTTTTTTTGTGCATAAATCATGTACAGTAAATAAAAACTTAGACATTTTTGGCTTGAGAGAAAAAAAAAATTAAGCATGAGTACTGAGGGTGACTTAGAAAAGAGTAGTGGAGGGAAAGTCAAACCAAGGTGGGCAGGTAGTGGTGGGTACAGAAAATGGTCCAAAAGTGGTCAGGAACATGGCAGACAGAGTTGGGGTTGTTGGGCAGTGACATTGGGGGTGTATATGGGCCAGCATTGTGGAGGTAACACTCATGAAAAGCAGTGATGAGTTCAGGGGCATGGTCCAACTCAGTGGCCAAGAGCCACAAAGTCTCTTCAACAATGCCCTCATAACCAGCCCAGTGGACCTTGTAGCTCAGCCAGCAGTGGCAGTGGTGGTCTAATTTGAGTTGAGGATCTCTGATATTTCATACTCAAGTTCACCATCGACATCAACTGGTGGGGGTGGCAGCTGATGCTGACCTGGGAAGGGGTTGGCCAGAGCAGGTTCCAGCTGTGACATGTGGAACACTGGGTGTACAGAGTGCATGCTGTTGGGTAGCTTTAAGGTGACAGAGTGCATGCTAGGTCAGGCAATGATGTCAAAGGGGCCTAGATACTTCTTGGAGAGTTTAGTACTGTAGATGGTCTAGTGGAGCAGAAGTACTTGGCCTTGATGAAGGCTTGTTCACTGATATTAAACTCTGGTGGAGGTAGGCACTTTGCATTGGCAGGACCTTGGTAGCACTGCTGTGCTGTGGCCATTTTGGGGCAGAGGAAATTGTGAAGGGCAGAGAGATCCACAACATAGTCATGGGCCTTTGCAGAGGTGAAGTCATGGTCAGTGGTGACTGACAAATTGGGATGGTAGCCCTTATTAGCAAAGAAGGGCAAGACTCCAGTAGTTGCACTTGGGGCATTGTTGAATGCAAACTCAGCCAGTAGTAGTAGTTCAGCCCAGTTGTCTTGCTGGTAGTTACAGTAGACACAAAGATATTGCTCAAGTGTCTGGTTTGTGTGCTCAGTTTGGCCATCACCTTCAGGGCAGTAACCTGAGGTGAAGTGAAGGTGCATATCTAGGGCCTTACTGAGGTAGCAGAAGAAGTGTGACATGAACTCAGGGCCTTGGTCAGAGGCAACATGAGCAGGCACTCCATGTTTGAAGACATGGGTGAGGAAAAGCTTGGTGAGGTCAGCAGAGGTGATGGAGTCATGTGTTGGGATGAAGACTGCTTGCTTTGAGAGGTGATCCATGACAACAAGGATGGCAGTGAAGCTGTTGGAGGGGGGAAGGTGTTCAATGAAGTCCATCAAGATGGAGTTCCAAGGCCTTTCAGGGACTGGAAGTTGCTTTAGTAGGCCATATGGGTGGTGGCACTGAGCTTTGCTGCAGCCACAGGTGGTGCAAGAGCCAATGTACTTCTCAACATTGGTGCAGGGGGGTTAGGCCATATGTAGTTGTGGTGGATGAGCTCAAGGGTGCAGTTCTGCCTGAAATGGCCAGCAAGAGGGTGGTCATGTTTGAGCTGAAGCACTCTGAGGTGAAGGTCACTGATGTTGGGGACAAAGATGTGGCCATCAAGGTGGAGGAGACTGTTGGGGTTGATGGACCATCTGGGGTGGTCAGTGTTGGGAGGTGAGTGGCTGATGCAGGGTCAGCAGGGAGGGCAGAGATGATGTTGGAGTGAAGCTTCTCAACATTGAAGGTCATAGCAGCATGTAGGACAGGGGTCATGAGGTGGGTGGTACAGAGGGATGATGTGAGCTGTTCTTGGGTGAACATGGGACAAAGGTTGTGTGGATTGATTTGTGCACAGTCCCTATCCCCCCCTTTTGGGTAGATGTCCCACTGGCAGGTGAGCACATTGGGCTTGGCCTCCAAGCAGCCAGGCCAAAAGTGGATGGCAAGGTTGAACTGGGAGAGGTACTCAGACCAGCAGGCCTGTTGGCAGGTCAAAACCTTAGACATGGAGAAATACTCAAGGTTTTTGTGGTCAGTGACCACATCAACAGGGGCAGCCAAGCCCTTGAGGTAGTGCTGCTCATGTCAGAGGGCTTTGTAGATAGCCAACAGTTCCTTGTCATGGGTATCATAGTTGAGTTTGGGAGTGGTGAGGGTGTGGGAGTAGAATGTGATGGGCCATAGCTTGCCATCAGGACAGGTGATGGAGAGGATGCCAGTGATGGCATAGTCAGAGGCATTGGTTTCAACAGTGATCAGCACATCAGGAACCCAATGAGTGAGGATGGGGGCAGTGGTGAAGGCATCCTTGAGGCAGAGGAAGGCAGAGTGGCACTCCTCAGAAAAGTTCCAAGGAGTGTTTTTTTGGGTGAGGCAGGTGAGCAGAACAACTATTTTGGAGTAGTTTTGGGTGAACCAATGGTAGAAGTTTGCAAACCTGAGGAATGACTGAATGTCCCTGACTTTGTGGGGCTCAGGCCAATCATGGATTGACTGAACCTTATCAGTGGACATGGTATGTAAGCCCCCAAAGGGGAGAGGATGTAGCTGAGGTACTTGACTGAGTCTCTATGGAACTTGCACTTTTCAGGCTTGGCATACAGGCCATGGTGGCAAAGGCATCAGAGTACCTCTTTTACATGCTAGTGGTGCAACTCCAGGTCATGAGAATAAATAAGGATGCCATTGAGGTAAACCATAATGCAGACATTGAGCATATCTGCAAAGATGCTATTGATGAACTGTTGAAAGGCAGCTAGCACATTAGTAAGACCAAAGTGCATTACCCTCTACTCATAGGACCCATAGCAGGTGCAGAAGGCAGTCTTCCATTTGTTGCCTTCAGCAATGTGGATGGGGTGGTAGGCATGTCAGGGGTTGATCTTGGTGTATAGCTTGGTGTGGCTTGGTGACTCAAGAAGGTCAGAGATAAGCAGCAGTAGGTAGCAGTCATTCTTTGTGATCTTGTTGAGGCCTCAATAGTCAACACAAAGGTGGAGGGAGCCATTCTTCTTCTTAATGAAGAGGACAGGTGCACCATGGGTGGAGGTGGATTGCTTGATGAAGCCATAGCTGAGGTGCTTGTTGATGAAGCTGCAGAGCTTCAAGCTTGGGCAGCAAGAGGGAGTAGATTGTGCTGATGGTGGAGAGGCCCCTTCCTCAATATCAATCTTCAAGTCAAAGCTGCAGTGTGGCAGCAGCTCAATTGCTTTTGCCTTGCTAAAGACATCAGTGAACTCATGGTATTCAGAAGGGACCAAATAGAGATCAGGAGGAGAGGGTGAAGTAGAGGACACACAAAGCAAGACATCATTGGGGTGCAGGTGCAGACTGAACTGTACTGAACCAGGGAGAGTGCAAGCACAAAGGTAGGTGGCAGCCCTGATGAGGGAGATGTGCAGAGGAGGTGGCAAGTCAGAAGCCTTTGGCAAAGGTGGCAGGGTGTCAGAAGACAGATCAGAGGGTGTCAGTGTCAGTGCTGGAGTAGCAGTCAATGGTGACAGAGGTGCCAGTGGCATTGGCATCCCTTGTAGCAGTGGTCAGAACAAGATACAGCCCAGTACCCAGTCAATCAATGGATTGTAGTGGGTGAGCCAGTTGTGTCCTAGTACCAACAAGCATGAGGAATCCAATGGAGTAACATAAAAGGAAACAGAGGTGACATCACCAGAAGGGAAACAGACAGACAGATCTACTTCTTGAGAGATTACAGCATTTGAGCTACCATCAAACAAGCAAAGTGGAATGGGTGGAGAGACAGGTTTCATAGGTACAGAATATTTACTGACTAGAGAGGGGTCTATAAAACAATGAGAGGAACCAGAATCAACTAACACAGAAATATTATCTAGCAGAATGTCCAGAAGGGAGACAGAAGGCACAAGAGAATTGGGGTTGGAAAGAGCAGATGTGTTGAGTTGGATGGCAGGTGTATGGTTGAGGTCAACATTTCCTCCAGGCCATGCAGGCTCCCTGGAGGAGTGGACTAATTTTTTGGCTCTTCCTTCTCCTTGGGAGGAGTAGGAGGAGTGGGAGGAGCAGCAGCCATGGCAGCACAGGCTTTGGCAGTGTGGGATGTAGACTTTGGGCAATCCTTGGTGGTGTGCCTTGGTTCACCACAAAAGAGGCAGAGGTTGTTTTTGAGGCAGCACTGACATTCAGCTGCATTAAGCTTGTCATCCTTGCTGAGGAGGTGGGCAATGTCAGATTTAGGCATGTCTGACTTTTGGCCATCCTTCAGCTTGGACTTGCCTTTATTGTCAGGGCATGAGGAAGATGAAGAGGCTGATGAAGATTTCTTGTCATCCACAGGTTTCCCAGTAGATGACTTTTTGGCAGAGGGTTTGGTGGAGCAGGAGATTTCAGCCTTGTGTTCCCAGTACTGAGCATCTATGGTCTGGGCAAGGTCATGCAACCTGGTGAAGGTGGCAGGCTTGCCAATGCAGGTGATCTTGTCCTTGCTGCAGTTGGGGAGGCTGGTGTAAAAGCAGTGTCAGAGGGTGCCCTCACCATAATCCTTGACTTGTGAAGCCCAACAATTGAACTCCACAATGTACTTGGTGATGCAGGAGGCATCCTTCATTGAGAGGTTCTCAAGGTTTTGTACCACATTGGCCACCACATCATGCAGGCCAAAGTTGACAGTTAGTTTGTGAAGGAACTTGCAATAGTTATCCATCCATAGTGGATGGCCAAAGTAGTTGTCAGAGTTGAGTAGGTCAGGCTTGAACCAGGCCAGTGCCATGCCCTTGAGATAGGATTGGGTGAAGGTGACTTTGGCATGGTCAGTTCAGAAGACATTCAGGCAGTCTTGAAAATTTAACTTGCACTGCACTAGGAACTTACAGAGCTTCTTCAGGTCAGAGCCATCAAAGGTGTCAGGCTCATGAACCTTGGTTTTCAGAGTCAAGTCCCCAGGGTGCTGACTTGAGCAGGCAAACACATGGATGGCCCTGGTCAGGGCAAGGAGCAGGTCTTCAGGTGGCTCAGCCAGATCTTCAGGGATACCCCTGTTGTTGCTGCCCCCACTGTTGGACCCACCATCAGGATGTTCAGGGTGGTTGGGATTGAATGGATCCTCACCTTGCCATGGCAGTGTGTGAAACTTGGATCACTGGGGCTCAGAGGGCCCAGCTTGGGAAGCACTTTTGTGCTGGGATCAATGTTGGGCAGAGAAAGAGTGGAACTGCTCAACCACCAAGGGCACATATCATGGATTGGTGAATGTGAGGGCTAATCTCTCAGTGGTTTCTCATTGCACATGTGATCAGGTCTGCATAGTAGTGTTTTTAGTATTGATGATGGAAGAGGACTCATACAAGTGTGAGTACAAATATACTGTCAAGTTTGAGCCTACTCTGACAATCCCTGACACTCACAGGCCATGGGGGGAATACAAAGATAGACCAATGTGGGCCAATGCTGGGCTGACATGGGCTGACAGAGAGCAATGAGGGCCAAAGGGTGGCCAACATGTGTGACAGAGGTTTGGGAGAGGGTGTCAGGTTCAGCTTGTGTGCTGCCCCCTTGTACAAGCCCAGCCCTCAGATTTCAGATAGAGAGAGTAGTCAGGTGGAGTCCAACAGAAGACAGAGAAGGCCAGTCAAGGACCACAGAGAAGGGGGAACTAAATCAATATTTGTACTGAGGAGACACTGCTGAGAGTGGCAGGTTTATATACAGTTGGCATGCTGTAGTAGGGGAGTCAGGGGACAGGATGAGAGGATTGCTGGCAGAGAGCTTAGTCAGCAATGGTAGAGTATGGAGGGACATGCATGCTTGTATACATCAATACACAACAGTGACACGAGGAGACCACTGCTCCATTGGGGTGATGAAGTGGATTCGCATCAAACCATCACCATATCACCGCATTACCACATCACCATACACCACCGAACTGCCAAATCACCGCTACCAACCGAGCTCACTGATAACGCATGGTATACATGTGCCAAAAGAAATAAAAGCACATAGACACACACTAGAACTAACCAAACTGTCGCACAAACTTCCCCCCAGGGACAGAAAAGGGTGTTTCCAGTCAAGCAACCCCAGCACTCCCCCAACAGCCCTGTCACCACTGGGTACAATGCCAATGGACAGCGAGTACATCTTTCCATCAGAACCACACTCCCCAGCCCAGTCACCCTCCGACTTCATGTCAACACGAGGACTCCTGCCATCCAGGGTAGCATCACCCAAACTGGAGGCAGACACATACCATAGAGCCTACCCTCCAGTAATACCGCCCAGACCGTTAACATCTGCAGTCCTGGGCAACAGAAGGGAATGAGCATACACAACACCAACAGCTGCCCCACTGCACATGCCACTACACATAAACCCACCAGCACTGACATTACCGATCCCACCAATCTCGGTAGTGCCACCAGCCCTAAAACAACAACTGCTACCAACACAACCTGCACCCCCAGCCTCATTAGTACCCCCAGCACTGTCATGTGCGAGAACCATGGCAGAGGTAGTACCCCTGTTCTATGGAGACAGGACAATGGCTGAAAATGCCAGCGACTTCCTGAAGGCATTTAATAGAAGTATCCTGTTCTCAAACCCAACAGCCATGGATGCACAGAAGATAGATGCGCTATCAAACTACCTGGGGACAGGCTTGCCTGCGGAAAAGTGGTATCAAGGCTTAACTGGAACGCAGCTAATTGTATGGGACGACTTCACGAAAGTGTTCAAGGCCAGGTGGCCACCTATCGAGAGTGCAACACAGACCTCAGAGGAGTACCAAGCAGAACTACTCACACACAGGATGCCAGAGGAGGACGTGGGAACAACAAAGATGATAGGAAGGCAAAAGGTTTGGTCACACATAAAATGGGCAGAGGAAGCTTGGGAACTAGCAATGCTAGTGGGCATAGAGACAGGCTCAATGCTAATATGGCAGGTAAAAAAGCAACTGCTGAAAGCAGTAAGGAAGCAGCTAGATGACAAGTATACAAGCTGGAGTATGTTCATAAAGGCGGTGAAAGATCTAAATACAGCAAGGTTGAAGCAGGAAAAAGAGGACATAGAGGAGAGGAAGAAGAATGAGGAAGCATGGGACCAGAAGCTACTACAGAGGGTGGAGGTGGCAAAACAAGCAACGACAGCAGACCTGACAGCGCAGCTACAAAGGCTCATGATAGGACAAGTCACAACGTCCTGTCCAACACCCAGAACTCCACATGCCCCTTCTGCCACCAAGTTTGTACTCCAACAGTCCCCCGGATGCGGCACACCATATACACCCCCATCAGAGGAACTCAAAGATACAGTACAAAGGGCACTGGAGCAATTCCCCCACCAACAAGCAGATGATGAAGGATGTAAAACATACGTGGCACAGCTCACTGCATGGACTGCAAAGCATGGAGAGATGGCTTGAATCGATGAATGCACACCATACCCACTCAGACCTGGGACAGTGGCAGTGTGCTCAGGTGAGTGCTTCAGGTGCAGCACACATGGGCACAGGAGCAGGAAGTGCCCAATTCCAGAAGGAGACCCAACAAGACTGAGCCATAATGAAACTGCATGGTGAGCTCTGTGCAACAGAACTCTAGGCCCCTTCAACAGGAGCACGGCACAGAATGTCAGACTGGTGGGCATAGACGATCAGGGAAACAAGATTGGGTTGCTGTGAAGGACAGCACAACGACCCAAACGACCAATGTATCTATGGTAGCATCACCTGGTTCTCATGTAAATCGCACAGAGTTGCATACTATCGATCTATACTCAGTGACATACAGAACATGGAACCAAGCACCAGATACCTCAAACAAAACTGTCCCATTCACACACCTGATCATACTAAAAAGCCCAGATGGCACAGAGACACATGTCCACATGTTGTTTGACAATGGAGCCATGACAGGTGCTGAAGAGAAATAAGTGAGTGGACTCAGGGAGTGACTCTAAAGGCTAGTCAGACCCTGTAGGGAATCCTGTTGAAGAGAAGAACTAGTAGGAAAAGAAAACAGAAAAAGAACTGAGACACTTAGCCTGAATAACTCAACTGAACTCTGCTGCTCCACCACCTTAGGACTTCCCTAAGGCTGCTCAGGCCTCACTCTCAAGGGCTGTAGCAGTAAGAGACTGCCACAGACTGGTCCCACCAGTCTGTGATCCCCAGCCTCTATAGTGGTAGCTTCTTCTTTTCATAGCTAGTACAAATTCAAAGTCAAGTCCACACGTGCTTACTAATCAACCTCTCGCCTCGCCACTAAGTCCCCATCCCACTTACAAAATGGGGATCAAGCCCCTTAGAAAAGTAAATAAGATCCTCCACACCTCAAACCTCTCATATCCATCTATTCCCTTAACAGGGAGCTCCCACTCCCTACATCTGAGGGGGTCTTTGAATCTTGACTGTCCTCAGTTGCTTCCCATACCCAAGGCCTTAGGTAGAGGGGAAGGACAGAGTCCCAAAGCTTTTACAGCTCAAGTTGAGGGTTTGGGTCGAGGCACAAAGCCTTTTTGAAGGGGTTGAGGGTCCAGATCAAGGCGCAAAGCCTTTTCAAAGGGGTCAAGGGTCATGATCAAGGCACGAAGCCTTTTCGAAGGGGTTGAGGGTCCAGATCAAGGCGTGAAGCCTTTTCAAAGGGGTCAAGGGTCACGATTGAGGCATGAAGCCTTTTCAAAGGGGTCGAAGGTCGTGATCAAGGCACAAAGCCTTTTCGAAGGGGTCGAAGGTCCAGATCAAGGTGTGTGAAAGGGGGCTCAAGGGAGGCTCGAAGCCTGCACGAGGTGGTTGACAGTCTCAAGTCATCATATTTACCTGAAAACAAAACTATCAGATATGTGTACTTAACTAGTGCCCTCAGTCGCTCCATGGTGTCCTTCAGACAGCTGACTATGAGGGAAATATATGACATAAAAGAAAGCAAACCTGTCCCCCTCCTTTGAAGAGGGGGATGAAGCGGTAGGTATGTATCGGAAGCCACAGTGGCACTTGGCCTGACTGCCTTCGAGCATGCTTCGAAGCTTCAAATCTAACATCACAAGACTGGTCAGTAGTTTATGTATGATTGGTGCCTAGCACACTCTCATCCTCATAAGCCCTTAAGGCTCATAGCTTAGTTCATATGAACTAATATATGTACTAAACAAAAATAAACATGGAAAGGCACACCAAACTCTGATTATATTCTGCTACTTCGATTCTTGCTTCTTGTGTATGACCAAAGGTTACCTCAGAGTCACATATTTACTCTTCTTGCCTCTTGGCCTTCGAGGGGTTCTTTGAGCTTTGAATATCCTTGTATTAAGTGGTAGTCAGTAAAACGAAGTGATATAGAAATGAAACACTTGGGCCTTCGAGCTCAAAAGGTGAGCTTGCATCAGTATGTACTAAGGAGGGGCTTCGCTTTGCCACCTCTTCGCTCTCTCTTGGTGTCCTAGATTCTCATAGATACTTGCTGTGGGTTCACAAAAGCTGTCAGCATAAAATAAACAGAAGGAGAACAAAAGAAAACTGGTGGGAGGGCCTTTGAGCCCTCAGGCAGATGCTTTGAGGCTTTGACTTGTCACTTCGAGGCTGGGTACCCTTCTTCAACCCACAACCATGGTGTAGGACACCCTGGTCCTTCTCATATCCTCATCCTCACTGTTCGATGACTAACCATGAGAGCATAAGCCCTCGAACGAGAATAAGGGTCCAATGGGACAGGGCTGGGTTGCTAGATCAAAGGAGAGGTCTCGAAAGTGGCTCACTGCTCCAGAGTGTCTTCTAGGAAGACTGAGAACACCCTCCAGAGTAAACCTGTAAACAGACTACCATAAGTAACATATTCACGAAAGAAACTAAATACTTGAGCCTTCAAGCTCTGTGCTCGATGTTGAGAGTCAACTGCTTGTGAGGCCTACAAACAAGCCTCAAGGGGGTCTCGTGCTCATTGCTCTCCTCAGAACCCTTCGTGCACTCTAAACAATATAACAGTGAGTATAAACACCTAAGAAAAACATAAAAACACAAAGGGTAAGGCTCGGGTCTTGTCCCGAGTGCCAGTGGGGGCCTGGGCTTTGCTTCGGCTCGATCCCCAGCCTCGTAGCCTCGAAAACTCGACGCAGCACTCCATATAACCTAGGGTAGAGGAACCATAAGTCAACAGAACACAAATAAGAGGGGGAATATGTGTGAACATGCCCATCACATAAGTGAGGGCCCTCTTGCAACTGTCGAGCCTCCCCTTTGACACAGGGAGGCTTCTGCATCTTCGTGTACAGTATCTGTGGTGTCCTGACTCTTAAGGCGGCTTCCTTAGTTGATTTTCGAGTGGTCGAAATTGCTGTAGACTTGAGAATGGCACTCCACCCACCAGAGTGGGGAGCCTCAACCTGTAGCATCAGTATCACTCCTCTAAGACACTGTACCTTCTCCCATATACTTCATAGCCTTTAAGTAAACAGTTCTTGGACTTCTGGGACAAACTGGTATAGATTTCCACAGCAGCAGCACTGCAGGTGCAAGGTGCAAGTGAGTGCGCATTGTTGACATGTAGCGCAGTGGTGCCACTTCGCTTAGCAGGCTGACTAAGCACACTTGGACTCATTGTGCAAGTCTCTACACTGAGACTCCTAGTCCATCCCTGCTGCAAATATATCAGTAAAACTGTCCATCCACTTAACCTACTGCTGCTGTGAGTTGTCCAAAACTCTGGTAAGATCTCCTTTATCATCCAAGAAACTGATTTTAGGGTTTTTCTTCGAATTTTCACTTCTGGTGGCTTCCTCCGAGCCACCACCTTCGACTGCCCCTTGGCTTCGACTCCCAACTCGGTTTCTTCGACTTCTACACTTCCTGCTTGCTCTGGGACCTCGCATAGGTCACCTCTAGGCTCTGGTACCAGCTTCAGTACTTCGAGGGCATGGGCTTCTGCCTCGATGGGTCGCTCGTTCACTCTTTGCTCGTCTTCAGTGTCTCAAAGCTTGATGGGAGGAATCTGGGGTTGAATGTCAGTGTGGGGTGGCAAAGAAGGATGGAGATACTTGGGTTGGGAAACTGGTGAGTCTCCCCAGGCTTCTGTTGTTTTGGGCTCAACTGACACCTTTGCTCCCAGTACTTTTCCTTTGCCTTTCTCTTCTAGTCTTCCTCATAGACACTCTCCCTGTAGTCCAGCTGTTAGTGACCCTTTGGCAATACATGAAGTGACCTCTATGCATTCAAAGCTGGACTTGATACTGTCAACTTTGACAACCTGGCTTCTCAAGCCTTCTCCTGGCGCCTTCAAGAGCTTCAAAGAGTTCTGTGAATTGTGAGTAAGTGACTGAATTTCGAGTGAAGTAGAACTTGAGGACTGCGAGGCTTTCGAGCCCGGCCTCGTGCTCCTGCTGCATTTCTCTGGCTCTCGACATTGCTCCTCAGCCATTGCAGCTCTCGACTCTCGCATTTCAGCTTCATACTGAGCCTCTCAAGTGCTCCACTGATCTCTTGCAAGGCACACTTCCCTCAACTCAAAGCGGTACCCTTCTTCAAGCAACCTTTCAGCCTCTCGAGCGACCTGGTATGTGGGCCATGGGTCATCCACATACTGCCTTCAATCACGACCCTTGACCCCTTTGAAAAGGCTTCACACCTCAATCTGGACCCTTGACCCCTTCATAAAGGCTTCGTGCCTCGACCCAAACCCTTGACTTGAGCTGGAAAAGCTTCAGGACTCTGTCCTTCCCCTCTACCTAAGGCCTTGTGTATGGGAAGCAACTGAGGACAGTCAAGATTCAAAGACCCCCTCAGATGTAGGGAGTGGGAGCTCCCTGTTAAGGGAATAGATGGATATGAGAGGTTTGAGGTGTGGAGGATCTTATTTACTTTTCTAAGGGGCTTGATCCCCATTTTGTAAGTGGGATGGGGACTTAGTGGCGAGGCGAGAGGTTGATTAGTAAGCACGTGTGGACTTGACTTTGAATTTGTACTAGCTATGAAAAGAAGAAGCTACCACTATAGAGGCTGGGGATCACAGACTGGTGGGACCAGTCTGTGGCAGTCTCTTACTGCTACAGCCCTTGAGAGTGAGGCCTGAGCAGCCTTAGGGAAGTCCTAAGGTGGTGGAGCAGCAGAGTTCAGTTGAGTTATTCAGGCTAAGTGTCTCAGTTCTTTTTCTGTTTTCTTTTCCTACTAGTTCTTCTCTTCAACAGGATTCCCTACAGGGTCTGACTAGCCTTTAGAGTCACTCCCTGAGTCCACTCACTTCTTTCTCTTCAGCACAATGGCATCATCAACGTTCAATGAGATCAAGCACAACCTGAAAGGTTGGCAACCATCAACCCAAGTGCTCCACATGGCCAATGGCACCATGGTTCCATCTGAAGCAACATGGATGGGAACGATTAACATAAAAGGAGTTGAGGCTATGGGAACTTTCAAAGTATTTGATAGTGCAGGTGGTTGGTCCTTCCTATTCGGAAAACCACTACTGAAAGCCTTCAGAGCAGTACACAATTACTCAACAGACGAGGTGACCATAGCAGATGATGTCACAACAACAATGCTGCACAACCACAGTATCAAGGAATCGCCCCCACACACAGATGCAATGTGTAATGGAACAATGTGCAAACCAACAAAGGCAAGTGCTGAAGGGACAACAGAATGGCCCAGCATATTCATGCGACAAACAGAGCCATTCAAAATGGAGCATGTCAAGTACATCATAAAAAACATCAAGATCGGAGAAGATCTAATGGCGAGTGAATGGGAAGAGGTCACTAAACTACTGATGGAATTTGCAGATGTATTTGCATGCTCACTCAGCGAGGTACTGCTGATACCAGGGGCACAAGTCGACCTCAACATCCCACACAACACAACATTCCATACCACAGTACACCAATGACCAATGAACCTGCCCCAATGCCAGTTCATGAATAAGTGGGTAGACCAGATGCTGGAAGCTGATCTCATAGAGCAGGTGGACATACCACACATCAAGCATGTCATGCTGACAGTACTCACACAAAAGACACATGACAACAGCAATGGCCTAACACTAGAGGACATACAGCAGGTGCTGAACAAACAATGCCAAGAGGCAAACATACCTCCCCCATTCCAGGTACAGGCTGATACAGCCGAGATGGAGGAAAAAGGAATGAGGACCCCAAATGAAACACCAAAATGGAGGGTAACACAAAACTTCACAGAACTAAACAAAGCTATGTGAATACCCCTGATGTTTCAAGGAGATATCAGAGCGAAACAACAACACCTAAGCGGCCACGAGTACATATCAGTCTTTGATTTTGCATCAGGATTCTACACTATCAAAATACCAGAGAAGTGGTGCCCATATCTCACCTTCTTTGTGGATGGAAGAGGCTACTTATGGTACAAACACATGGCAATGGGATGGATGGGAGCCCCGACAGTGTTCTCTGCAATGGTAACTCATTGCCTGCATGATATCATGACAGATGACACTATGGAACTCTTCGTAGATGATGGCACATGTGGAGATGATACGTTCAAAGGTATGCTAGCCAAACTATGACAAATCCTTACATGATGCAGACAGGACAATCTGTTGCTTTCGCCAACAAAATGTCGGCTCTTTATGACAGAAATGACATTCGCAGGAGCTATGGTAGGACTGAAAAGAGTCCAACCAGATATCACAAAACTGGCAGCAATAGTCAACTGGAAACAGCCAGAAACAGCGCTGAACCTAATGTCATTTTTAGGACTCACCAGGCACTTTAGAGACCTCATAAAAGGATATGCAAAAATTGAAGGTCCCTTATGTTGGAGATTGATGCTTTTACCTTAGCATGTTTACCTATCATCACACAGCCTTACATAATCATGCCCGTCACTTGGGTTGAACATTTTCTCCTTCGAACCTCAGACTTCCTTTCATTAGTCTGAGGTAACCTTTAATCCATTCATTACAGTACAGTCCTTTACTAACTATCTGTAGTCTCCCTCTTACAGGTTAGATGACTACAATATAGACTTCCTTTCATTAGTCTGAGTCTCCCTCTTACAGGTCCAGACTGCCCTCACTTCAAAACCTTACACGACCTCATCAAAGGCTTGGAGGTTCCAAAACCAATTTCGAAGTCTACATACCGTCAGGCAATGACTAACTACAAGTTAACAGATAAATGGGAACAGCACCACATGGAGGCATTCCTGAAGCTAAAGATTGCACTGACAAGTCAACCGACCCTCCATGCACCACAATATGATGGTACACCATTCATAGTAACAACAGATGGGTGCCAGGAAGGATTCGGAGCAGTACTTATGCAGGAGATCAGGATACAAGCGCCCAATGGCAAAATGGTAAACTGAACAGTCCCAATAGCCTTCGCATCGAAGTGAACATCAGCAGCTGAGCAAAACTACAAGCCATTTTTACTGGAATTTGCAGCACTAAAATTTGGACTAGACCACTTTGCAGACATAATATGGGGCTTCCCAATCGAAATCGAGACCGACTGCAAAGCACTCAAAGACGTCCTCTCAAATGAGCAAATCTCCACAACACATGTGAGATAGAGAGACGGAATCACAGCCCATAATATAGTAGCAGTGTGGCATGTACCAGGCCACCTGAACGTCATAGCAGATGGCTTAAGCCACCAGTGGGACAATAAGGACCGCATGACAGAAGACAATGAACTATGGACAGTGAACCCAGATGCAGAAGTAACGTCAGGGCTAGTAAACGACATGTTTACTATTGACAACCTCACAAAGGGTAACCAAAATCTCAGAGACTGCTTCATACAAGAACTGTTATTCTTGGAGGTAATTGATGCAATCTGGAACACAGACACTAATACCCCCATAAAGGATCGCAGTAGAGCCAGACACAGGGCAACCCAATACCACATTGACCAAAGGAAGCTATGGTGCATACACAGGGGCACAAGTATCAGACTGTGACACAGAGTGGAATGCATCACACACAAAGAGGCCCAGCTCGAAGCAAAATGCCTGCACAAATCAGGCGGACACTGGGGCAGAGATGCACTGAAACTTGCTATTACAGACAAGTTTTACTCTCCAAAATTAGATGTTTCAATAATGAAAGCCATACAGGAATGTGCAAAGTGTAAGAACTTTGGAACACCCAAGATCAACGCACTACTGGAACCAATAACGAGATGCCATCCATTCGAGCTATTAGTGGGAGACTACCTATCAATGCCAACGGGCAAAGGTGGGTACCACACATTAGGCCTATACCTCAACACATTCTCACAACACCTTTGGGTGTCAAAGTTCAAAATGGCTGGAACAGCAAAAACAACAGTCAACAGTTTAGGAAGCATATTCAACAACTTCACACCAGTGGAAGTATTCATGATGGATGGGGGAAAACACTTCAACAACGAAGTCGTCAGGGACTATTGTGCTAAGTGGTCTTGCACTCATCACATCATTGCAGCATACTCACCGTGGATCAACGGACTGATGGAAGGAACAAACAAGTTGCTACTACATGTGCTCAAGCAACTTTGCACCCCAGATGTAGGTGAAGACAATGCAACAGATGATGACTGGAACAAATTTCCTAAGTCATGGCCAGACCACCTGGAAGATGCAGTCCAAGCACTCAACAACCGGCTACTACCATCACTAAAGTTCACCCTGAAAGAACTACTACTGGGGCTGGTAGTAGACACTAAACACATGGAACTGACTCACAGCACAACAAAGCCAACAGCAACAGATGCAGCCATCCACATGGCATATGTGGCCCAACAAAGGCTCAATGGGTATGACAAGGTGGTCAAACATGCCATCAAGCGGAAGTCTGCATTCGACTGATGCACACTAAAGCGACACCAGGCAGAGATCATATTCACACTGGGACAACTAGTACAGGTATACCGCAGTGACCTGGACTACACATTCAAAACAGAACAGAAAATATTACCTAAGTGGTCCCAACCATACAGGGTGACAGTGCAACTAAAGAACTCATATAGGTTGGAAGCACTGACAGGCACACCGATAGTGGGCGAGTTCAGTGCACAATGACTGCAAGCCTTCTTACCAAGAGAAGGAACACAACTTTACATGGACCAGCAAGAGTATATGGCAAGAAAACTACAAGAAGAAAGTGTAGAAAGAGAGATGCTAGAGGAAAACGAAGCAGAATCAGATAGAGAGAGTGAGAGGGCAGGCAAAGAAAGGGGCGCAGTACATGAAGAACCAACCAAGGATGAAGAAGAATTGTGGGGTGTAGCAGCAGCAGACAATGAGGACGTCGTCATTTTTTGAAGGGGGCACATGTAGTAGGGGAGTTGGGGGACAGGACGAGAGGATTGCCGGCAGAGAGCTTAGTCAGCAACGGTAGAGTATGGAGGGACATGCATGTTTGTATACATCAATACACAACAGCGACACGAGGAGACCACTGCTCCAATGCCATCAAGGCAGTACAGTATCAGAGCATCAGTACTAACATACATAGTACAGTAAATTTTCAAGGGGTAAGAAGTGTCAGAAAACTTCAGTTGGGGAATGGTACATATGGCAGAAGTGAAAGACAGGACAAAGAAGAAATACCTAAAAGGAATAGTATGGATGGAAAGACTTTGGGGCACTCACCAATAGCCAATCAGAAGTTAGACTGAAAGCCTAAACAAGTAGTGACCCTGCACCAAACCATGCAGTGTGGTGGCTACACCATGCCTAGCCCAGCCTGTTGACCTGAAAGGAAAGTAACCCCTAGGGGAGGAGAGGGGGTCACCTGACCAAGATGCACCAGTCATGTGGTGACCCTAACAGAGACTGTCAGGGTCTGACAGGGGATTGGGCAGGAGTGCACCATATGAGTGCTAGAGTGAGCAGGCAGGTGTGGAGTGGAGTGGGGGAGGGCTATTGGTACAGAGAGGGGTCAAGGGTAACACTGCCCAGAGGCAAGAGCATGACAGGGACAGGGTGGAAACAGCCCATCTCTCCTTCTTCCTCCAGCTCTGGAGATTGTGCCTGCTGTGGGCAAGTTCCATTTGGCTGCACACAAGCTCTCTTGCTTTCCCAGGTACAGCCTCAACTTCATCAAGGGTGCTGGCCACTTGGATGGAGAAATTCTGGAGACATTGTGGGCACCATTCCATAAGATCTCCCCTACTGCCAGGTCTATGACTCAGGCACACAGGTAGGAGGTGTATGATGACCATATGAGGGACTCTAACTGGAAGAAGCTTGTGGGAATGGGTGAGTTCTTTTTTTTTTTTTTTTGGGGGGGGGGGGGGGGGAAGTAAATTTATGCCAATATCACAGTTCCCTCCTTGCTCAAGAAATATAAGAATTCCAGCAGGTGTCTGGAGGAAATGAATCAGCCTTATGAGCAGTTGACTTCTGTGCTGGATCCTGACAAGGTTGCTGGGTGGGAATTGGATACTCTTAGGGCAGAGGCAGATAGGGGGAAAGCCCTAGATATCTATCTGTTGAAAGAGGACAAAGGTTGGTGTTATGGATGGTCAATGACTTGATCTGATATTTTTTTAGCCCCAACCTTTCATGAGGTGTGGTTGTGGCTCATGAAAAAACCCAAGTCTGCCTCTGGAAATGTTGGTTTGGTGGACTGGCTTGCAGAAGGAATTGGCATTGAGGACTCACAGTGAGGTCCCTGTTGAGGTGAAGGTGATTTTCTTGCTGACCAGACTTGCAGGGATCAGCTGAGATCTGAAATCCAACAACTTCCCAATCCTTTGTCAACTAGGCAAGAAGTCAAAATCTCTGAGAAGAGGCAGAGACTTTCTTCCAGGATTGAAAGTTCCATAACAATGGTCAAGCATGTTGCAAAGGTTTGGAGATAGATGGCACTTTCACTCCCTAGGATGATCCTGCATTCTGTGGGACAGATGAAGAACATGGGGATAGGGAGTTTTGGGATGATGATGATGAAGGGGACTGGGAAGCTCCAGAAGAAGAAGTTGAGGGGCTGGCTTCAGAGCTCATGAGTATATGGATGCTTTCTTCCATTGGAGCTGCCAAACTGACAGAGCTCCACCTGCATGACCTTCTTAAGGAGGGAAGGGAATTGAGGATTGGACAAGCCAATGATTGTGCAGACCAACTGAGGACAGACCTTGGAAACAAGGCCATGCTATACTGACAAAACTTCAGAGCTGCAAATTCCACCAAGGAGGGTACCAGGACCAAGAAGGAAATCCAAAAGGTGGTGGCCAGGGTAAACAAGCATGTCAGAAGTTACCAAAGGACCAGAGAGGCCATTCTCAGGCTGGACTCTGATGCTAACATGGCAGAAAGGTATCAAGAAATCCTGCCAGGGGACCTTGTGGTGAGTAAGGAGGTGACAAAGGAGAACAAGTTTGGACAGGGGACCAGTAAACTGGCCCAGTTTTGGGTGATGGATGGTGGGAAGATCCAGTTGAATGTGCAGGCTGGGGGCTTGATGGAAGAATGTAAGTGTATTCTCATTCCATATATCTAGCTAAAAATGTTGTACAGTTTACAGAATCAACTGGCTCAAAGCAAGGGCAAGAAGGGACAGATGGAAAGAAGTGTCACTAGTGAGGCATGAGATGCTTTGGACTAGGCTGTGGTCATGCCCAGGAAGTTGAAGAGGATGATCCCTTGGTTAGTCACCTCCACTTTTTGCTGGACTCTGATTTTGGTATCAGGAGGGCAGAGGACATGATGGATATAGTGGGGTTGATAGTTTCCAGGTTGGAGGAAAGTTTGGCAGATATGAAGGAACCCAGAGAGGGGGGTGAAGGTGCTGGGATGGGTGAGGGTGATAGAGAGGATGAGGAGAAGGAAGAGGAGGAAGCTCCTGCTGTGGTACCTACTCAAAAAAAGAAAAGGGCAGAGAGTGGGATTGTGTTATGCCTCGACCCAGCTCCTTCCATTTCTGGACTGGAGCTGTGGATATGCACCTTCAGCCCTGCCATCATCATCATCATTGGCTGTACTATTGTTTCCTTCCTTATTGGCTGCTGGGCAATACTCCATAACTGGCCCACTGGACTCTATCTGTGGTGATCCATCTTTGATTGATCACTAACATCTTCTTTCCATTGGGTATAACCCCAACACTTTACAGTATATGGATATGCCTTGAGCCCTTCAATGGGCTCTTGTCACTTTGATATGTCTTGAGCTCATTTTCCTTTCACTGACTCATTCTTGCTCCATGCCCATTGTACTATAGCTGTGCCCCTGCTGTGCATTGTTGCCCTTCCATTGTGAGCCCACTCTGTGTGCTCACTCTCATTGGTTACTAGTTCCATATGTACCTGTGTTCTGTGCCTGTTTTACTGTATATGCCTTGTGCCCATTCAGTCATGGGCAATGGACCTGGTTTCACTTGGGCACTGCACCCATACAGCTAGTAGTATATATAGAGCTACTGTACCACTGTATTCCCTAACTTTTCACTACCTTGCAACCGCACTCATATATTTCCATTCTTTGGCAATATGTGTGATTGTGCCAAGGGTGCTCAAAGTAACTGTTAATGCACTGAGGTACTGTCATACTGCTGACATTAGTTGCTGCACCATTATTTGGTGCTTCTCACAACTAGCAGCATAACAAAAGCAAAAAGTTCACCTTGCAGCTGTGACCATTCTTTGGACATGATGTCTGCATTTCCCCTCTCCATCTCAGAACTGCATCTTCGCTAGTCTGGCTATTCTTTAGCCTGGAGGACTAGTGTCTTACATTGTTCTGTTATAATGAACTAACCTTTTTTAGGTTTGCTGACTCATTGGAACTTGTAGCTCTTTATGCTATCTGCTACTATTGCTGGACTATCCATTTTTCAGATTGATGAACCAGCGCTGTGTCAAGTAATCATCAACTGACTGCTTTTTGGCATTGTTGACTTATCCCTCAACATTTTCAAACTTGCCTTACCATTTGCCCAAGGTGTTGTCATGACCACCTCTGCTGCCTCCTCCCAAGTTGTTGAGTGCTTTTTCATTAAGCAAAGGCAAGCATCAAGTACCCCCTCAACCTCTCACTCGCAAGTACACACTGCACAAACCTACTGGTTCACCTTATGAGTACCATTACCCTGATCAACCTCATTCTGCTACTCCTCCTTCCACCCTTTGCAACCCAGCAATCCTAGGTGCTTACTGTGAAGAGGAGCCTGAGTTGGAAACCGATGTTGAACCCCTAACCTTCAATGTTAAGTCAGATCTTGGATCTATTGTTGGAGATACATACACATGTTCCTGGAGTAGAAGAAGAAGATCTTGTTCACACAATGTCTCATTCTACTGAAGGATTGAATATTGGATCTGGATCTGGGCAGGAAGCCATGAAGCCCTCTTCTGATCTGACCCCACTGTTTAACCAAGAACCTACTGCTAAGGAAATCAAAGAACTCCATGCTAAGTTCACAGCTGCAACCATGACATATGCTGATCACCATGACCGTAGACCTAATGGAGGTCACAAGTTTAATCTCAACAAGCCCCAAGTTTATGATGGCAACCACGAGTTGTTCTTTACTTGGGTTACCCAGGTTAAAGGCTATCTTCAGATTAATCAGCATGTGTATACTTCCAATCACCTTCAGATTGGGTTGACTTTATCTTTTATGACAGAAGGTTCCACTGCTGCATTTGCAGAGGTCTATATCAACAAACATGACCAAAGCGGCCACCTTGAGTATAAAGACAACTGGGAACAATTTGAGTCTTGCCTCCAAGCAACTTTTGTAACAGGGAATCCCCAACACAAGGTGCAGATTGAACTTGTTACCCTGTCGCAGGGAAGCAATCCCTTTGAAAAATACGTCTCTTGATTCCTTTCTGTTTTTAATCACACCAGCTACAATGATGACAATTTCAATGGTGCAATATTCTTTGGACAGGGGTTGAAGAAGGAAATCCATGACTGGGTCCTTGACCATAAAGACCCTTGTACTGTCTCAGATTGGATCACTTATGCCAGCCAAGCAGTCACCAAGCTGGAACAGAAAAGGATCCTCAACAAGAAGAAAGCTGGAGAAACTCACCTGTCTCCATGTTACCACTATCCCTCCCATCCTGCTAGGGATCCTAATGCCATGGATGTTGACAAGGGATGTCAGAAACAAGGACAAGGCAGAAGACAGGTTCACCTGGTGCACTGTTTTAATTGCTCCAAAGAGGGGCATTTCAGCAAAGACTGCCCAAAGAAGAAATGTGTTAAGGAAGTGAATGGGATGAAGAAGAGGTCAAGGTTGAAGAAACAAAATCCTCAAAGAAGGGTTTTTAAGAGGGCATTCTGAATCTTCCTCATGCAGTTTTCTGAAATCTAGATGTGTCTTGAGTGCTCACCCAGTTTCCTGTAATAGTATCACTGATGAATCTAAAATGTGTGCACATTCAATTTATGGAACACTTGAGCTGCTCAACTACAACAATGTGAGGATACCTGCCATGATTGACAGTGGTGCCAAAGTCAACTTAATAGGAGCCAGATTGGTCACAAAGCTGAAACTCCAAACTTATCCCCTGAAAAAGATGTGGGATATTACTGCCTTCAATGGCAACATCTGGTATACCATCTGAAAGAAAGTTTTTCTCAAATGTCAGAATTTGGTCAAGCCAATTCATCAGTTTCAGGTGCTTTGCTACATAGGACCAATGGAAAAAGATCATTTGATCCTGGGGATGCTGTGGCTCCAGCAGGAACAGCCAGTCATTAACTGGCAGATGCATAGGATGGTTGGATGGGGTGGTTCCCCAAGCAAGCAACCACCAAAGAAGAAAGAAGTCAATGTGCATGAGGACAAGATCACCTCTGTAAATCACACTACAATTTCCACTCAGCTGGAAATGAACACCAGACTGTTGGAAGTCCCTGATCTTCTGAGAGAATACATGGAATTCACCAAAGTCTTTTCCAAAACCAATACCCCATTGCCTCACTTCTGGAAGGGGCTGGACCATGAAATTCATATGAAAGAGGAATCTTGGAAAGACAACAAGAAATTAATGAAGAAGGCAACTCTCTACCTGATGTTGCCTGACAAACTCAAGTCCCTTGATGAGTTCATCGATGAAAACCTCCAGTGTGGCAAAATTGTGCCTTCTGACTCACCAGTTTTGGTACCCATATTCTTTGTAGCCAAAAAGGATGGCAAGAAATGTTTGGTCCAGGATTACAGGTATCTGAACTCCTACACAATTCATGACTTGTACCCCTTGCCAAATATTCCATAAATGATCGATGAACTCTGTGAGTCTAAATATTTTGCTAAGTTCAATGTCAGGTGGGGGTTTACTAATGTCAGAGTAAAGCCTGAGGACCAGTGGAAGGCAGCCTTCTTGACCCCTTGCAGGTTGTTTGAGCCCACCATAATGTTTTTCAGGCAGTGTAATTCACTGCTGACCTTCCAGAGATTTATGGACACCACATTCATGTTGCAAGTGAACAAGAAGCAACAGTGCCAGTACATGGATGATGTGGTGGTTCATGCGAAGACCATCCCCCAGCTACAACAGTATGTCCACAAGTTCTTGGAAATTTGCAAAAAGGAATGGCTATGCCTGAAGATCTCCAAATGTGGCTTCGAAGCTGAAGAAATCAAGTTCCTGGGAATGAAGATTGCCCAGGGAAATGTACAAACAGTGTCAGTCAAGACCAACATGGTTGAGAGTTGGCTGACCCCTCACAATCTATGCAACATATGCTCCTTTTTGGGCTTTTGTAACCTCTATCACAGGTTTATCCTGTCATTCTCACAAATTGCTCGCCCTCTGCACAACCTGTCAAAGAAGGATATGAAATGGTGGTGGACTGATGAAGAAAATGGCACCTTTGAAAAGATCAAGTCATTACTATGTTCAGTGCCAGTCCTACAGATCCCTGACCACCACAAGCCTTTCACTCTATTCACTGACACATCAAAAGTCAGCACTGGAGCTGTACTCGCACAACAAGGACCTGACAATGAATAGCATCTGTGCCATTTCCTTTCCAAGTTGCTTAAGGGAGCCAAGCAATGGTACCAACTGTTCAACCTTGAAATGCTTGCCATTATCCACATGTTGGACACCTTCTGGCACTATCTAATCTTGCTGGTAGAACCTATGGTGATCTACACAGATCACAAGAACCTTATGTATTGGTGCCACCTGCAGAAGTTAACCCCCTGGCAAGCCCATTGGCTTGACACTCTCCAAGGCTATCTGGTCCTTTTCTCACACAAACCTGGTAAACTTATGGGGGTCCCTGATGCTCTCTTTCATCCTCCCAATTATGGGGAGGAACCGGCCATCACAGCTGCTGCCCTACCTGACACCATGTGGCTTGAGGGGGGGTGAATACCAAATCTTCTCCCATTTGTCTCTGATCAAACCAAATCAGCCAACATGACTTTGGATCAATGCCACAAGATGGATGTGAAAAAGGTCAACCATCATCAAAAGGGAATCTATGTAATATTGAAAGAGGTCTACAATTGCACTACAAGCAAAATGCCAAAGGACATAACCCTTTCTGAAGAGAACCCTGAAATCCAAACAGCCTTGGATGGAACAAAATGATACAAGCAAAGGCTGTACATACTGCTGAAGACCTGTCAGCAGTGTCTACATGACTACCATGATCACCCCAGCACTGGCCACCCTGGAATAAAGGCAATGTCAAAGAAGATGGTGAAAGAGGTCTGGTGGCCTGGAATGTGGAAGTCAATATGTGACTACATCAAAGGATGCCTGATTTGTCAGGCAAATAAGGTGGTAACCCATCTGATCACACCACCCATTACACCAAACAATACACCCAAGAACCCCCTTCCCTTCCAACAGATATCAATGGACCTCATAACTGACCTTCTGGAATCAGAAGGCTATGACTCAGTCCTGACAATAGTGGACCAAGGGCTTACAAAGGCAGCTGTGTTTGTACTGACCAACAAAACCATTGATTCAGTGGGCTTGGGCTGTCTCTTTCAGCAATATGTCTACCAACAGTATGGGTTACCCAAAGCAGTCATATCTGATCACAGTCCACAGTTTGTGTCCACCTTTACAAAAGAACTTTACAAAGCCCTTGGAATTAAATCCAAGCTGTTGTCCACCTGCCACCCTCAAGTGAATGGAGAAAGCGAATGTGTCAATCAGGAACTTGAGATATATCTTCAATGCTATTGTGCCAAGTTGCCCAATTCATGGGCCCATAAACTTCCCAATGCTGAGTTCACTCATAATTCACATGTCCACTCTGTCCATGGCCAGACTGTAAGGATCAGCTAAGATTCATATGCCAGTAATTTAAACTTAGACTAATGTCCCAAAGATAATACCTTGGGATGAATGCAGGGTCCATTAGCTGTTGGACCCTAATACTGTACACATACGTTACATAATACAAAGCGCTCATATATAAATGAGTGCTTGTTACATAAATAGAGGTCTTCTTTTTTACCATACTTTATGCACTCCAATATAACACCAGTTGTGTTTATATTTGAGTGACTAAGTATACAAGTGAATGAGAAGCTAGAAGCTTTACACAGACTCCATTCACTCTGCTTTATGGATTTGATCCCTCACCATACCCAGTTGCTCATACCACTGCTGCCCCATCAGTCAATGATCATCTCCAATCTCTTGTGATCAATCATGACATTGCTGTAAAGTTGCTAGCTTCTCATTCACTTGTATACTTAGTCACTTGAATATAAACATGACCAGTGTTATATTGGAGTGCATAAAGTATGGTAAAAAAGAAGTCTTCCTACTTATGTAACAGGCGCCCGTTTATATATGGGCGCCCTTGTTTATGTAATATACCTACAAATAATACTGGAGTTCAACCATTAATGAACTCCACACTTGTTTAAGTGTAGTAGTCTAGGGCATCCTTACACCCTCCCCCTGAAGAACCCCAAACAGGTTCCTCCAAACTAAGCACAATCACAAACATACTGATATTTCTATTCTATGATCACACATGTACAGTGCACAAGTGTGAGACATCGGAGAGCTATGGTGAGACAACTGACCAGAGATTAGCCAGTCTGAAATGATATGCAGAAGTATGTGGTTGAGACAGGGTTTTATATAATATCGGGCCCCCTACATTGGGGCAGGACCTTCGTCATCAACATCCATGCCTTGCCTCCTGGTGATACCCATGCTCAGGACATCAGATTCCCAGTCATCGAACTCAGAGGCGGCCATCACTCCTCCCACTACCTCAACACCACTCAGCGAGTGTGGGGTAGCAGGGACAGGTTTGACGGCACGGAAGTCTGGGAGCCCTAGTTCCTGAGCACAATCCAGATAATATTTGAGAGGTCGCTGCTCGGCCAGGCAATCCATGTCACCACCCTGCTCGTAGTCACCTCATGTCAGACCATCATGGACCTGATGCCCCTTTTCATGGAGCATGTCGCTCTCATCTTGCAGGAAGCAGACACTCCAGGAGTACAGATCGTCAGCTTCCTGGAAACTCAGCCCATTCCTGGCAAGGAAATGGGCTATGTCAGCAGGGGATGGGGCGACATCTTTATGAAGGTCCCAATTGCTTTGGGCACCCAGGATGATGGACAGTCCCTCATTTTCCACTATGGCTCAGTACCAGCCAGCAACAGCGAACAGGCGAGCAAAGTTGCGGCACCACCCATGCTGATTGGAATCGTATCAGAACTGGGGTGCGAAGTACCCTTCCAGGATAAAGCCTCTGATTCTTCGAATCAGAGTCACTTCCTTATCCTCGGCATACTCTTCAATAGGACCCGCCACCCCTGGGAAGTTCAACATCTCTTCTGTGTCCCAATACTTCTCAATTTCCACCCTCCACTGTTGTAAGGGTTCACCCCAGGCAGGAGCATTCCTGGGGATCCTATCCTGGTGGGACCTTTTCTTTGGGTCCCAGCGGTCGATGATGGGTGGGACCATCGGGCTGGCGACAGTCAGGGCCTGGGGTGCTGGGACCATGACTGGGAGGGGGGCTTCCACTGGTGGGGGTCTCTCTACCTGTGGAATGGGTACTGGCTCACGAGGGATGGCGGGCTCCTTGCGAGCCTTGGGAGGGTCGGCATGGGGCTCCTCATATACCAGGGGTTGCTGTGGGGCGAGTCCAGTGACGGACAGTTTGTAGTTGTCTCGTTTGACCTTACTCTTGGCAGCCAACCATGCCAGGGGGTGCCACTGTGAGAGGGTGTAGGCTGCGACTGGATTTTTGGCCAGTTTCTTTCCTGTACACTCGTCGACATCAGCCAGGTATCGATTGATCCAGGCAATGAGGCATTGGGCTATCCTGGCATTCAGTGCATTGTCCCCATCGCTCTCCCTTGCTGCACGAGCATAGACATCATCTATCTCGTGGGGTGTGTTCAACAGGTGCACTGCACCTGGGGGGATGGCTCCAAAGAGAGTTGGAGCGTATCCTGCAGATATCGCCCTCTCAACATCGTAATGCTGAGGGGCTTCGAATTGGTAGAGGCTCTGCTGAGCTCGAACATGCAGGAATTTCCTGCCGCTCAGCAGAACAAAAGCCTGGTGTGGGTGTTCCCTCTGATCGACCAGGAACATGGTGGTAGCCTCCTTGAGGAGGTTGGTTAGGAGGGGTCGCTTTTGACAAGGCCTAGTCTGACCAGGCTCGTCAGGGGTGCTGTTTGGCATCTTGTGGTGTTCCACACGAGACGCGGGGTCGGAGACAGAAGTGAGAGCACGAGGTGGGGAGCAAGGTGGCTGCATATATACAGGGGGTCCCCTGTCCCCTCCCCCTGATAAGCAAGCTGCCAGGCTTGACGAAGGACCAGCTCCAGCTGGTTGGGGGGGTAGTCATGGTGGGGATGGCTGTTGAGCGATGCGAGGTGGGCTCGTTCGAATTCACGATCATCGTCGATACATTCACACTCATCTTGGTAGTGGTGAGCCTGAGCACGCCAGTAGTCACAGTCAGCCCGAAGACAGTCAACTTCCTTGTGGGCAGTCATGGTGTCATCCAGATTGAGAAGACGCGATAGTACACGCACACAGTCCGTGTGTGTGTGTACGAGGTCTGAGGACCCAAGGACCAAGTCATGGGCCATGTGCACTGCGTATGCAGAGCACACATTGCAACCGTTGGGCTGACCACAGTCGTCATGAATGACCACGCCAAACTCACTGGCATGCCAGTTTCAACGTGGGGGGGAGATGGAACGCTCACGATGACGTTTGGTGTTGTGTGAGTGTGAACGGGGGCGAGACAGGGACTGAGAGTATGAAGGTATGTGACAAGGGGGGGAGTTGTCCCTCGCTCATCGTTTAGACTCATGATGACGTGCCTGGTCATTGGGGGACATGGGCATGTCAGAGGAAGCAGCAGCATCCTCATGAGAGGGCGCTGCTGGGGTTTTGGACACAGGGAAGCGGCGAGACATGACGATCAAGGCTATGAAGAGGGTGTGGTAATAAGGAAAGAGAGAGGGGATGTGAAAATTTTTGTAAAGGAAATGATTGCGTAATCTTGGTGATAAGGGGTATGTACTCTTAAAACTTAAACATAGCCGGCGGCAAGTCCAGAATGGGAAGTGTGGTGGTGGGAGGGGTGTGGTGGTGTGTGGGTCACATGCATGGGACCTGTGTGAGTCGCAAGGCTCCCTCTCCTACACGTTGGCTTCTGTAGTACACCAACTGCATCTAGGCAGTCAGCGGGGTTCCTGAACGTTTTGCAACTTGAGGTACTGGTCTAGGGCCTTGAGGTCTTTACAGTGTTGGTAGGGCTCCCAAATGGAGTTGCCCAGACTCCACTTGACCAAGAATTCCAGCTGACGGCCCACCCATCGGTGGGTGTTTATTTCGTCGACCAGCCATTCCACATCATCTGGTACACCCACATCGTAAAAGACATGGGCATCATGTTTTGGGAACATCGCGTCGTCATTGGGTTCATGACGATGCAGGAGGTTGGCATGGAAGGTGGGGTGGATTCATCATTCCTGGAGCTGCTTAGGCAGTTCCAGAGTGTATGTGTCTGTGGGCTGGTTCGCTCGAACGATCCTCATGGGGCCGATGTACTTGGGGAGCAGTTTGCGAGCATGTCCTTTGGGTAAGGTGAGATTCTTCATTGACAAGTATACTAGATCGCCCTCATCGTATTTTCCTCCTTCCCTCCTTCGTTTATTAGCATGGTGTGTCTGCACCACACGGGCCTCGATGATAGCATCGTGAGCCATCACTAGGTTTTCCATCGCTCGACAAATGAAGGATGTTACCCCAGGAGCAGTCGTAGCCAACTGCTCCTCGACGTTAGGCAGTGATCGGGGCAGGTATCTGTATGTCAGCTCAAACGGTGCGAATCCTGTCGAGCTGCTAATGCTCGAGTTGATAGCAAACTCGACCATCGGTAGTTTCTCGGCCCAGTCTCATTGATCTGGGGAGACTAGACCCTGTAGTATCTGCAATACATTCCATATCACTCGTTCTGAAGCTCCATCTGTCTGAGGATGGAAGGCCATGGACGTTAGTAGCTTCATGCCCAGGAGTCAGTGCACCTCACACCAGAACTGTGAGGTGAACTTAGCATCATGATGGGACATGATCGTATCAGGGAGACCATGTAGCCTCACGATCTCCCGAACGAAAAACCATGCGAGTTCAGATGCTCGTATGGTGGTGTTGACTGGTATGAGGTGAACTAGAGATGTCAGTTGGCACAGGATGACCCATAGGTAGTCGGCACCATTGCTTTCGGGGAAGGGGCCGATGAAGTCCATCGTGATGGAGTTCCAAGGTCTCTTGGGCACTGGCAGGGAGTGAAGTAGACCTGCCGGGCGTGCGTTGTTGGTCTTGGTGGTCTGGCACACTGGGCATGATCTGCAGAATTGGTCGATGTCCTTGCCCATCCCAGGCCACCAGAAGCACCTACGGATGTAGTCTCCCATGCGCAGTGTTCCAAAGTGACCGAGCGTTGTGTGTGCATGCTCGATCACTTGCACCGTCAGTCAGTTGTTCTTCCAGTCCACCCGAGGGAGACAGAGTGCTCTGTCTCCTGCTGTGACTTTCAAGTGGATCAGTCCATCGTTTACGTCGAATCCGTTGTGGTGATCCAGGTGTAGGAGTACCTTCACCAGGATAGGGTCTGCCAGGTACCCTTGTCTGACGCAATTGAGGAAGCCATGCTCCCCCTGGAAGTGGGTGATGAGTGTCTGCAGGTCCCCTGCAGAGTCGAGAAGAGTGGGATCCTCACTTGTGGGTACACGAGTGGGTTCTTCCCTTCTCTGCTCTGCATGTTGCTTTAGTGCGTCAGCTTCTGCACGATGCTCCTCCGTTGGTTCCCTAACTTTTGGCATCTTGTCTCGCATTGCTGCAAGACACAATTCTCTTAACCTGTTGATTGGAAGATCATCTCCTTCTGGGTCGAGTCGAATGTTGGCTGTTGCCCATTCAACAGTTTCCTTTTGTGCCTCGTCTCCCCTGTCTGTCTTGTAGTACCGAGATAGACAGTCAGCCACCTTGTTCTCTGACCCTTTGACGTATATGATCTCAGTGTCGAAGCGTGATAGATAGTCCATCCAGCGCATCTGATGACTGGATAGATGTTGTTGCATGCAAAGGAATTGGAGGGCTTCGTGGTCCATAATGACTTTGAAGTGGAATCCCAAAAGCTTGTCCTCCCACTTCAGTAGAGCTTCGAGGATGGCAAGTGTTTCCCTCTTGAAAGTCCAATAGTTGTGTTGGGCATCCATGAGTTTCTTCGACATGAACCCTGCTGGTCTACACCCTTGCCAGGTCGGGCCTTGACCGTACAGCGCCCCTATTCCATATAGTGACGCATCGCAAATAAGCCAGATGGACTCGTTCGATCTTGGATCTATCGGTTGCAAGACAGGGTATTTACAGGCGAGATCATTGATCGCTTGAAAGCATCTGTTGTGAATCTCACACCAGAGGAAGGAGTGGCCATTCCTCTGGATGCCCGTTAGGGGTGTCATATACACTGATACGTCTGGCATGAATGGTGCTAGGTACTCAACCAAGCCCATGAACCATTGTACTTCGTTCAGGTTCGTTGGCTTTCTCCAGCTGCGAATGCAGGCCATCTTGTCCTCATCTGTGTGTACGCCCTTGTCATCGATAATGTGGCCAAGACAGTCCAACCTCTCGGTGAATAAATCAACCTTCTCTCTCTCAAGGTAGAAGTCGGCGTTCACTAGTGCATCCAATATGAGGCATACGTGTTCCACATGTTCCTCTATGGTATCACTATACACGAATGCATTGTCTAGATATGCATGTACTATCCTGGCTATGTGTTCCTGCAACGTCACTGTTATTAGCCGCTGGAAAGTGGCTGGTGCATTTCAGTCCCCTTGCTGCATGACATGACTCAGGAATGTACCAAAGACTGTTGAGAATGCTGTCTTGTGGATGTCATCAGGTTCGATTTGGACTTGTTCATAGGCATTCAGCAGATCAATCTTCGAGTGATACCTCGCTTGAGCGATGTCCATTTGAATTTGGTCCTGGTCAGGGAATGGGGTGACATCCTTGACCGTATTATCATTTTGTTTACGACAGTCCACAACTGTCCGTAACTTTCTGTTCTTCTTGGGAATGCAGAGCATGGGCGCCACTTGTGGTACACTTGCTCTTTCCCACCATCTGGCCTTTGTATACAGCTGAATCTTTTCTGCCAGCTGAGGTTTCAGCGAGTCCTGGCAATGCAGCAAGTGGTAAGTATATTGCATACCCTCGTCTATTAAGGGTATGCAGTGGTTCACTTCCCGGAGTGGTGGCAATTTGGTCACCACTCCTTTCATACGGTGCTCATATTTCTTATACAGTTCTTCCCTCAGGTGAGGAATATCCTCATCTGAGTATTTTTGGGTTTTCATTTGTGCAAGTGTGACTTGCCCTTTGCCTTTGGTTACCGACGTTGGTATCTCAACAATGTGTTGAGGTGTCATGGGGCCAGGAGGGTTCCTTGTCGGTGCGGCCCCACCCGCTAGTCATGTATTCATTGGAGTTGAGGACGATGCATCCCTGTGTCGTCCCTTTTCCCATGTTTGATTTTCCACAGAACTGGACAGGTCCAGTTCTGTGTATGTCAGCATGGATATTCCCCCAATCTCTATCATATTCATGTCAAATTTTAATTGCACACCATGTGATCAGAGGAAGGGGGTTCTGAGTATGCAGTCATATCGGTCGATGTTTGCAATGTCGAAGTAGGCATTGCACATGAAGGCTCCCAGACGTAACTTCATCTGCGAGCCGTGCATGATCTTGGAGTGACTTCCGACACATCCCAGCTGTAGGGTTAGCTGGGAGGCCAGGGTGAACGTAGGTAGTTTGGTGACAATTGCGAATGCAGGGCTCACGAAATTGGTCATGCTCCCTGTGTCTATCATGGTCAACGCTTCGCAGCCATTGACCTGGGCTTTTACTACTACACAAGCACATGCTTGTGGTGAGACTGTTGGTCTGGGAGTGACGGTGTTGTTGGTGTGCATTCTGTATCGGAATGTGCGGTTAGTCTCTTCTGTTGGATGGAGTGCCATTAGTCATTGGGTTTCGTTTGAGTTAGGACGCAATGGCCCACCGACGGTCATTCGGTCTGGGATGGCCGGAGTTTCCACTTCAATGTACGAATGTGGTTCCCCTCCAAGGCTCTCGCAGGCATGTGAGAGCCTGTCAGCCAACCTTCACAGGTCTCCTCGAAGTTGATTGCTTTCCTGCAGTGCCTGCTGCATTTGCCGTTCATTCTGGGTCATCGCTCCCCAGATCCCCTGGATGAGTTCTCCCATCCTGTCGATGTCTGCTCTTGCCATCCTCATTTGCCTCGACGAGGGTAATGCACTCATCGAGGCGTCGTTCTCCCTAGGACTTATTGCCTGGTGCATTCTCACTGCCAGGCGCCCCAGACTGAGCAGGGTCTGGTGTATCCCATCGATGCTGATTGTCGGCCATCTTCCATCCATCATGCCCTCCACATGTTTGAGGGCGAGGTCTATTATGTTCTCAGCGATGTTCATTTCTGCCAGGATGTACCCTACGTGGGGGGCTAGGGTTTCGCCTGCCACTTCTTCTCGTGCATCCCACCCTTTGTCATATGCCCTTCGTCTCAGTTGTTGCGGTACTGCTCAGGCTGCTATCAGGGATGGTACCTCTGCGAGCTCATCTTCTATGATATGAGCTCTGTGGATTTGGCACATTTGGCAGTTGTCTATATGAGTTAGGCTGAATCTTTCTGAGTAATGCCATGTGTGGTCGTCCGTGCTAGGCAGCATGGCCTCGTTCTCCACCACGTTCACTATTCCCCATGGATTGGCCATGACCTCCTCGACTTCATTCTTGCCAGGCGACGTCTCCTCATCATCTGGCTCGGCCTCTTCAGTTGGGTCGCCTTCCACGGTAGATTCCTCGATGTCCATTCAGGTGTAGTAAACTTGCTGGCCCTCAGTGTCGCTGTGGGTGTCCATCGACCCGAGATATGCAACAGGCTCTCCATCCTCGTCACTGTCATAGTAATCACCGTAGATGTCGATGACATTGTCGTCGGCATCTGGTTCTTCTTCTAGGAGCACTTCCTGGTCTCCTTCATTATAAGAAGCCACTGTGGTTTCTTGAGGTTCTGGAGTCTCGTCGGCACCATTGTCCTCAATCACCTCAGCAGCAAATAGCCTGGCCTTGCCAGTCTTATTGTCCTTCGAAGGGATGTTCTTCTGGTTGCACTCGTTGGCATAGTGCCCTTCTTTTCCACAGCGGTAGCATTTGATATTTTGGCATGGTGGGCCAGGGTCTTTTTTCTGACTCTGGCCTACTGGTCCGTTCTTTTTCTCGTGACTGGCTCCAGTCATGCATTGTCCCTGTGGTCTGGCTGATTCCTCTCTCTGGGAGCGTGTGTTGTCCATCGCCTTCCTGTACAGTACATTCCCTTTCTGGGTGTACCTGTATACTCCATCAGAGTATTGCCTATTGCCAATCCTGTTGTCAGGATTGGTGGGACAGAGCCCAGTCTGTTTCGTTTGTTGGGCTTGCATGTGGTTGCTGATCAGTTTGAGGGCACTTTCCATCTTTTGCACTTCGATTAGGATCTGGTCCATCGGCATATGTTCCGCCGATACTCCTCTTGATTTGAGGACTCCCTCTGCGATTGGTAGGGGGAGTCCATTGACAAATTTCCTCTTCATGGAATATTCATCAGGGGGTTGGACCATCCTGGATGCTCAGTGCTTTAGGTCATTGTAGAATGCAAGTACTCCCTTCGCGGCAGAGTACTTGGTGTTATTGTATCGTTCGGCGGCATTTTGAGCTGAAGCCTCGTGGATGAATCGAGTGAACATGCAGCATATGAATTCCTCGAACATCCAGTCATGGATCGAGTGATCTGGACCATCTACTTCTTGGTCAAACCATTGTGCCGCCATTCCTTCCAGGCAGGTTCCAGCATACGTTATGTGATCTGCATTGTGGGCTGGTCCTGTCACTTTATAGATCTTCAACCAGCGTAGTATCTGGTTGACCCATTCATCAAAGGCGTCGATGTCGTCTTGACCTTTGTAGTACTTGGGTTGGGCGATTTTTATGGCTTTGACCTCGGGACCTGCAGGAGCCATATTTCAGCCTACCGCTTCATATATCCTCTGACGGTATTTTTCTAGTAGGGATTCTGTGTATCCACTCATACCAGGGGTTAACCCTCGGTGGGAGTGTATTCCTAGTGATCATTCATGGGTTTGACGATCGCGATGTTCCTCCTTGTCATCGTCCCTATGGTTGCGATGAGGGGGGGCTGGAGCTGGGGGTTGTCTTCTCTTGCGATCGTCATCGTGATTGTCGCAGTTATTTCTGTGACGATAATCGTCATCCAGATCATCATCTGGGTCATTGTCAGGGTCACCACCTGGGTGTCCGGTGCCTGCCCTCCAGCTGAATGTCTCTTCTTCCTTAAAGTCTCTCTCCATGTGAGGTGGGATTTCCTGGTCTGGCCAGTCTGTTAGGTCATACATCACTGGGTATTGGGTGATTCTGCCTGTTCCCACTCTACGAGTGTTATCTTCTCATAGAGCATTTTCCTGCCTGCGTTCATTCCTTGCAGACGTTTTGTCATAGTGGACTTCCCTTCTTGTGTCGCATGCTGGGCTTTGTCCTTCTTCACCGGTCCCATCGTGTGCACTCTCAATGTCGGGCATGTCCACCAGATCGTATAGTTTTTTAAAGGTATGTACTGTACTTGGTGGCTGCGCTTGTCCTGGTCACCGAAGTTTTCCCATTGAGTGGTGCATTTGGCCACTATGTCTTTCAGTTCCCAGATAAATTTGGGGAATGTAGGTGGTTTTCATTTATTGTCAGGTTTTTCTTTTCCTTTTCCTGACCCTTCTGCTCTCATAGTTTCTACAAGAGCAGTTTCGGTGGTCAAGTTGGTTAGCGCACTCGGCCCTTCATCTAAGATTATGGCACAATCGGTGTCATCGGTAGTTCCTCATGCGATCATCTTGGATGATTGTGCTTGAGGGTAGTTCTCTTGACTCCCTGACGGTGGCAGATCGTCACCATCGCTGTCCTCTCGAATTTTATTGGGTTCGAGAGGTTTTGATGTGCCATGAGAAATTTTCTTCTGTGGTGCGGTATTCTTGTTAGACTTGGGGCCCATAACATGTTCAGGTGTTTAAAAAATGTAAAGTTGCTAGCTTCTCGTTCACTTGTATACTTAGTCACTCGAATATAAACATGACTGGTGTTATATTGGAGTGCATAAAGTATGGTAAAAAAGAAGTCTTCCTACTTATGTAACGGGCGCCTGTTTATATATGGGCACCCTTGTTTATGTAATATACCTACAAATAATACTGGAGTTCAACCATTAATGAACTCCACACTTGTTTAAGTGTAGTAGTCTAGGGCATCCTTACAATTGCCCAGCTGTCACCCAAGCAGGCACAGGATGTGATGCAGGCCCAATTGAAAGGAACATACACCAAGCCCAAAGAAGGTGACCAGGTATGGTTAGACTCAGGCAACCTTCACACACAGGGCCAGTTGTCAAAAATAGAACTGAGACATTTGGGTCCATTCCCTATCATTGAGGTAATTTCACCCATGGCTGTCAAGTTGGGACTACCACCCACTTGGAAGGTACACCCAGTCTTCCACATGTCCTGGATCTATCCATTCACTGAAACCACCAAATATGGGAATGTGCCCCCACCTCCACTTCTGGATCTGGTTGATGATGAAGTTGAATGGGAAGTGGAGATGATACTCAATCACCACAGCAAGGGGTGCAGAAAGGGCCACAAGTACCTTGTGAAGTGGGTTGGGTTCCCTCATTCCTCTAACATGTGGGAGCCAGAAGAAAATATAAAGGAGCATGCTGAAGAGGCTCTTGAACAATACAAACTTGCCTGTTGTCTCAGTTAAATGGCCTCTCCCTGCTCCATCAATACCAAAAATCCTGGTTCAGACTACTTTGACTATGATGACACTACCCTTGCCTCCAACTTTGCTGACAACTACATGGAGGTCTCCACAACCTCTCCCCTGCACTCTGCCTCCATTCCACTCCCAGATGAACTACTCAGCTATCCACTCACTGGAACAAACTTATCAACTGATGGAGAAACATCTACCTCTGTTGAACCCCTTTCTGATGCCTCTGGCTTCCATCCACTCAGAAGTCTCATGCTCCACTGCACCTCCAAGAGTAAGGGCAAAGCCCAACCAAGACTGCCCACACCCATGCCATCTATCCCCCTTGTTGATTGACTCTCAGCTGTGCCCTACACAGATGATGCTCCCATTGAAGCTGAAGCAAGTCACTGACCCTTACCCACTTTACCCCTCTCTGAGCCCATTCTTTGCCAGCACATACCAGAAGGTGCCAGGTCTGGGACCTCTTCCCTTGGATCCAAAAGTGTTGTCATCATGGAACCCACAATGGCACAGTTCTTTGACTACTGTTGGTTGCTTACAAAGTACAACCCAGGGGACCCACTTGTTGGGGTCACACAAGAACAGGAGCAATGTCTACAGCTGCTGTGTCAAATCTTCCAAGGATCAAACATAGTGGCCTCATATGTACCTAAGTTCCTCAATGTCACTGTCAAGGTACCCAAGTCCAAAGGTAACACCATGTTTCTCAAGAATACTCTTCAGGCCACTATCTCTGCTATGGGCAAGGTTCAATATGATCTTGTCCAGATCTTACATCAAGATCTTGGCCCAGCTGTTGCCAACTCCTTTTGTCACATTATGTCTGATCAACCTGGAAGATCTGGCTTGGATGTCTTATGTAAGGTGGCTGCTGCTGCAGAGAGAGGAGGATCAGGATTTCATAAGGTACAGTCAGTACCAGCAGATGATTGGAGGGAGTTCCAGGCATCACCATGGAATGCTGACCCCACAGGAAGACCTTCGACTATGGGAATTGACCCTACAAGGTTATCTGTCCCTTTGGTTAAGGTCGAGACACCTCCTCTGCCCCCAGAATTGGAAGAACAAACAAAAGCCCAAATCTTCCAGCAAGCTGCCACCATCCTAGCCCACTATTTGACCACCAGAGCTACTGTCTTTGATTGGGAAGCCTTCCTCAACAAATGCAAAAGTGCCCTGGGAATTGCTGATCAAAAACCTTATAATGTGATTCACACCCTCAATGTCTTCCCACCTTTGCTGTTTATCATCCTTGAGCTCAAGGACAAACTCTGCTTCTATCTTGGTGGTCATATACAAGTCCCCTCTGACCACCTGCTCCACATTTACACCTGTTACAACTGTGGCTATCTTGGCCATTGGTCCTTTGGTCATGGGGCAGGCTCTTGCTGGCTGGATCCTGAACATGCAGCTGCTGTTTGTCTGTTCAGTCCACCTGTCTCCCAACCTTCCTCCCATTCCTCATCTCCTGTTGCAACCTCCTCCTCCTGCCATGACTTGGCCTTGCCATGTACCCACCAACCTTGTCAACCAGGAGCTCACTGCCCTTGAGGGGGGGGTGATGTCATGCCTCAACCTGGCTCCTTCCATTTCCAGACTGGAGCTGTGGACATGTGCCTTTGGCCCTGCCATCATCATCATTGTCAGCTGTACTATTGTTGCCTTCCTTATCAGCTGCCAGGTGATACTCTGTAATTGGCCCACCAGACTCTATCTGTGGTGATCCATCTTTGATTGATCACTAATGTCTTCTTTCCATTGGGCATAACCCCAACAATTTATATGGATATGTGTTAAGAACATTTCTTCCAAAGTTGGGTTGAGCCAGGCTTTGTAGTTCCAGCATGTCCGGAGCTGGGCTACTGTGGTGGAGCTTGTAAGAGCTGGGGTTGGGTGGCACATGGCCCATGGGGGTCGAAGCCCAGGCTTGGTAGGGGTCCACTACCCAAAATTGGCCTCAGCTTGTGTGCTGTGCCCTTGGACAGGTCCAGGTAGTGGTTGAGATACTGAGTACTCTGGGTTCTAGGTTGATTATCTGGCTGCCCCTACAGTACAGATCTAACTAAGTATTTATACTACTAGCCTGGAGGGGGCACTACTGGTGTTCTGGTAGTCTTGGTAATAACTAAGAGGTTATGTATGAATGTTAGTAAGTGAGTGACTAAGGAAAGTCTGGGAACCTGTCTACTGGTAGTAGACACAGGTCTGACAAATGCACAGTAATAACTAACCATACTAAGGAACATGGTAGTGCTAGACTAAACAGAGAACAAGACTTGGACCAGAGGGTCTGGGGGTGGACACCAGTCTGGAGTTCACATGCACTACTACTGGAAAACAGACAACTACTGGTAGTGTACTTACTAGTAGTGTGACCTAAATACATGCATATAACAATATGCCTTGAGCCCTTCAATGGGTTCTTGTCACTTTGATATGTCTCAAGCTCATTTTCCTTTCACTGACTCATTCTTGCTCTGTGCCCATTGTACTATAGCTGCGCCCCTGCTGTACATTGTTGCCCTTCCATTGCAAGCCCACTCTGTGTGCTCACTCTCATTGGTTACTAGTTCTGTACATACCTGTGTTCTGTGCCTGTTTTACTGTATATGCCTTGTGCCTGTTCAGTCATGGGCAATGGACCCAGTTTCACTTGGGCACTGTGCCCATACAGCTAGTAGTATATATAGAGCTACTGTACTGCTGTATTCCCTAACTTTTTGCTACCTTGCAACCATGCTCATATATTTCCATTCTTTGGGAATACATGTGATCATGCCAAGGGTGCTCAAAGTAACTGTTAATGCACTGAGGTACTGTCATACCACTGACATTAGTTGTTGCACCATTATTTGGCACTTCTCGCAACTAGCCATAACAGATTGTGACTAGGGGAAAGAAGGTGGCAAAGCAAGATGGGGAGAAGGGGAAGAAGGATGGGGAAAGGCAGAAGAAGGATGGAGAAAGTGGGAGGAAGGGGGTGAGAACTTGGAATAAAACCAGGGAGGCCATGGGACTTTGAAGGGTAGATACATGATGTACAGAATGTACATGTTTTGGAACCCCAAAGAATTGAATCACCACCAACTCCTCAGCCAGATGAGACAGCTAAGACTGTGGAGGGTCCTGCAGCTAGGTTGGCAGACCCCACTTCCAGGGCTGTGGGGGATCCTATTGCCAGGTCAGCCCACCCCACTTCCAGGACTGTGGGGGGTCCTGCAGCAAGGTCAGCTGACCCCACTTCCAGGACTGTGGGGGATCCTATGGCCAGGTCAGCCAACCCCACTTCCAGGACTGTGGGGGATCCTATGGCCAGGTCAGCCAACCCCACTTCCAGGACTGTGGGGGGTCCTGCAGCCAGGTCAGCTGGCCCCACTTCCAGGACTGTGGGGGATCCTATGGCCAGGTCAGCCAATCCCACTTCCAGGACTGTGGGGGATCCTATGGCTGGGTCAGCTAACCCCACTTCCAGGACTGTGGGGCATCCTATGGCCAGGTTGGCCAACCCCACTTCCAGGACTGTGGGGGATCCTGCAGCAAGGTCAGCCAACCCCACTTCTAGGACTGTGGGGGGTCCTGCAGCAAGGTCAGCTGACCCCACTTCTAGGACTGTGGGGGGTCCTGCAGCAAGGTCAGCTGACCCCACTTCTAGGACTGTGGGGGGTCCTGCAGCAAGGTTGGCCCATCCCACTCTCAGGACTGTGGGGGATCCTATGGCCAAGTTGGCTGACCCCACTTCTAGGACTGTGGGGGGGTCCTGCAGCAAGGTTGGCCAACCCCACTTTCAGGACTGTGGGGGATCCTATGGCCAGGTTGGCCAACCCCACTTCCAGGGGCATGGGGCATCCCCTGGCCATGTTGGCCTACCCTACTTTCAGGGGTGTGGGGCATCCTATACCAGGGTTGGCCCTCCCCACTTCCAGGACCATGACTGGATGACACCACATCAGGGTCCATTGGCTGACATTGGCTAGTCCCATGTTTAGGCTAAACTGTACATGTCAGGTGTCCCAGTTTCAAGACTAGGGGTGACTGAAGGGTCTGCTAAAAGTCCAAGGGATAATTGAGATAATGTCTAAAGAGAGCCTGGAGTTGGATAAATAGTAATCCAAGCCTTCTTCATCTGTGCTTCTGTCTCTTCTCATCCTGGTAAGTGTCTGTTATTATTCTAAGTATGTAGTGTGTACTCTAAGTGCTCGTGCAGGCTTACATAAGCCACAAGCTGTGCACTTACTACTTCAAAATACTAAGTAAAGGTAGAACAAAAGTATAAGAATGAAAATGTAAGTAAAAACAATTAAATAAAAGAAATATCTTAGTGGGGATCACCCCCTCACTACACTGCCTCCAGTAGAGTGGCAGCACCTGGATGTTTGTCAAAGTATGCCCACCACCAACCCCAGTTGCTGGAGACTGAGCTCATGGTGAGAGTGTGTGTCAAAAGGTTGTTATCTGTTATCAGCCCACTGAGGGAAACATCTATGCTACATGCCTTCCTGATTTGGGTGCAGGCCACCACCACACTCATGGCAGTGGTGGCAACCACTGGCAAGCCACTGGCACCACATATCTGCACACCTAGTCAACCACTGGCCCCTCAGACACTGCAGTGTAACCCACAAGGCTGTCTGTGCCTGAGCCTACAAACTGAATGACCTATTGTGAGCATTGTATATGAACAAGATTGCTGAAGAAGTTCCTGACCCCAGCATGCTCATTTTTGTTGACAAGGCAGCAAAAGATGAATGTACAGTAATGAGAACTTTGGGTGCTCAAAGAAGGGTCTTCGCTGCAGTGCACAGAGGCATTTTGTCCAAGGAATGTAGTACTCCATTGTTCCAGCTATCATGCTTGATGGTATCATTGTATATGACATCATGGAAGGTCCCATTGACACTGAATGATTCCTCAAGTTCCTCAAAGAACAAGTGGTGTGCACTCAAATATGGCCTGGAATTTTCATTGATAGACAACTGAGAACCAGATGGCATTCACTAACCCATATCTCAGCCCTTGCAGTGTCCTTGTTGTGGACAACTGTGGTGTCCACCATGGCAACAGCATTTGCTGTCTAGTTGAGGATGATCATCATAAGTCTTCAATTATCCATTGAATCCACCAGAGCTAGAATCACTGTCCAGTGCCTGATTCCAATGTCAACATAAAGTCTATGATGTTGTGACTAAGCCCTACATGCACCCCACTACCTGTGGCCACCACCCTGGGCCCCTGGCACCCCCTGACACCACCCATCCCCTGTTCCATCTCTTGCCCCCCACTCTCCCACTACATGTGCCCCCTCTAAACCATGCAAACCTCCAGGGTCACCTTCTGCCTCCTGCTCAACACCACTGTCTGCATCACTGCCACCTTCATCATCATCCACTCCACCAAGCACCCATCCTGCTTCTCCATCCTCTCCATCCTCTTCATCCACCACTCAATGCATCTCAGCCAGTGCTGTTCCATCTCTTGGCACAAACAACCTTAGCCACCATGCATGCACCAGCCCACCAACCAGGAACCCCTCCAGTGTTGTTAGTTGTATGATTTACCCACTTGCCCCACAACCCATCTGGGTGCTGACCACCCCAGTGACAGCTTTCTTGTGCTGGCAAGTGTCATGTCCTGGGTGGCATCATACACCTGTACTAGCTGCTTTTCTTTGAACAACACCTCACCTGTAGTAGAGCACAGCACTTGTTTGTCAAATACAGCTTTTCTTCTTACCATGTGTAACATTGCCTGAGTTGCCCCATCTAGCCTTTGCTGCTCTACATATGCTAGTTGGACATCTACCACTGCTGCACTTGGTTCCCCCACCATCTCTTCTGAGGGAGTTCTTGTCATATTGACCACCAGACCCAGCAACAGCTCCTTTGGTGATAGTTGGAATGCTGGAACGATGCACTTGTTTATTTGTCTGACTGCTTTGTCAAAGTGATCTGGCCAATTTTTGCCTATGTTTGCAGCATTCTCCCTGTCCCCATCGTCCTCCACCAGTTCCAGACTGCACAACCTTCACAACCTCCCCAGCAACTTTCCATTCACATTCTCCACCAACCCACTCATCCATGGTGCATACACTGCTACAACATGCTGAGTCATTCCATTTGCTTTGCACCATGCTTTCACCTCTCCATTTTTCAAGTGTGAGCCACCATCTATCATGAACATTTCTGGTGCTCTAAACATGTGCATGATTATCTTCAGGCTGCTGACTGTTGTTTTTGCCATCCCATGTGCCTTCAGCTTGAACCCCCAGATGTACTGTGAGTATATGTCCATCACCAGGAGTACTGTATGATATCCTCCCTTTCCTTTTGGCATAGACAGGTAGTCAGCTACCATGAGCTTGAAGGTGTGTCATCATGTGATGGGGTATAGCAGCACATGTAGGTGCATTGACCCAAAGTTTTTGCATTGTAGGCACTGTAACAATGCCTGGCATATGGATTGGTCTAGCCTCAGGCTGTAGATCTTGTCCATTAGCTTCATCTTTACCAAGTCTCATCCCCAGTGCCTGTTGGACCTGTGTTCTTCTTCTGTGATCATCACCACTTTGGCTTGCATTATGCATTCAACCCTTGGTCTTGCTCATTCTGATCTTGTCCCATACACTCACCATAGACATCCATCCTCAACATGATACTCTTCTGCCCAATGCTGAGCCCTTTGCCAATCCCTCTTGTGTGTGCTGGACTTAAGGGTGTATATTGCCTCTATGACATCTAGGAACAAAGGTTTGTCAGCAAAAACTGCTCTTTCAAAGCAACAAGATTTGGATCCAGGTTGACTGCAAACAGGTCATTTACTATACCCTTGGACACTGTAGGGAGTGGGAGCTCCCTAGTAAGGGATTAGATGGAAATGAGAGGATTGAGGTGTTGAGGATTTTATTTACTTTTCTAAGGGGCTTGATCCCCATTTTGTAAGTGGGACTGGGACTTAGTGGCAAGGCAAGAGGATGATTAGTAAGCATGTTTGGACTTGACCTCAAAGTTGTACTAGCTAGGAGAAGCAACCACTATAGAGGCTGGGGATCACAGACTGGTGGGACCAGTCTGTGGCAGCTTCTTACTAGTACAGCCCTTGAGAGTGAGGTCTGAGTAGCCTTAGGGAAGTCCTAAGGTGGTGGTACAGTGAGTTACAGGTTGAGTTGTGCAGCTAAGTGTCTAGTTTCTTTTCTATTTTATTTCTCTACTGGTTCTTCTCTTCAGCAGGATTCCCTATAGGGTCTAGCTAGCCTTTGGAGTCTTTCCCTGGGTTATCTCTTTTAATTCTCTTCAATGCCTCCCAATCTTCATTGATCATCCAGTCACTACCATCATCCTTTGCCCTTGGCTTGCTGCTATACATCTGACTTAAGGCATCTGCTGCCATGTTGGTCTTTCCTGGTTTGTGCCATACATCTATTATCTGGTATGCTGAGATTCCATCCCACCACCTTGTGTGCACTAATGACAGCTTGTCATTGCACAGCATATCTCATAAGGCTATGCAGTCTGTCTCAACTTCCACCAGGAATCCCCAAATCATGTTGCTGAAGTGATCAATCCCAAACTTCAGTGCTGCAAACTCCAGTATGTAGGGCTTGTACTGTTCCTCCATACTTGATGTTCTTTTCAATGTGAATATGATTGGGTGAACCTTTGTGACCTGCTCCCCATTTGCCAGAGTTGTGGTGTGTCTCTGGGACAACACTGCTCTGAACCCATCTTTACACCCATCCATTGTGAGTATGAATGGTGTTCCATCAAACTTGGGTGCTCTCAGCACAGGTTCTGAGGTTAGTGTCTGTTTCAACCTCATGAATGCTCTTGTTTGCCTCAGTGTCCAGTACTGTTCTAGCAGATGGTCCCTGAGAAACTGGTAGTACTTCTTTTTGCTTGTTTTGATGTCTGGTCCTGTCAGGTCTAGGTTCCATTGCAGGTCCATTAAAGGTGCTGCTATGTGTGCACAGTCCTTGACTAATGATTGGAAGTATCCTGTTAACCCCAGGAACTTCATTAGATCCAGCAGTGACATTGGCATTTGCCACTTAGCTACCACCTCTAGCTTTGCTATGTCTGGCCTGATTCTGTCTTGTCCCATCCAAGTGCCCCCAAACACCACCTCCTTCATGAAGAGTTGCATTTTTTGTGGTGACAGTGAGATGCCCTGTTTGCAGCACCCTGTGAGGAATATATGCAACTTGTCAAGTAAGTCACTGAACTCATCATCCATTAGTCCATTGTCATCTATGAATGTTTCCAGTCCGATCTGTGTGGCTAGCCCTTTGAATGCGACTGCTGTCATATCTGCAAAGCATGATGGCGATCCCAGCAGACCCATCAGCATGCACTTGTAGCACTGGTAGCCTCTGCCTTCCATGTAGATGCATAGGTATGGTTGATGCTCCTCCTCAACCTCTATTGCATCACTAAGTCCATGATGCATATGTACTTGTGCCCTGCTAGCTGCTGTTGTTTTGCTCTTATGTCCCCTTGCAGCATGGGTGCATCATCTGCAATCTTGTTCAGGACATGGAAATTTTGGCACACCCTCCATTTTGGCTTCTCCTTTTGGCCCATGTGCTCCCCCTATAACCCAGTAGGTGTTTGTGGGGTCTCATGAGCCACACCCCTTTTTCTTTGTTCCTCAACCAGCCATCTGATCTCCTCCATTGTGAGCCCTGGTGAGCCATGTGTCTGTTGTGCTAACACTGTTGGATGAACCACCTTCACCTTGTCTGATCTTATGTCTCATAAGATCCCCACTTCATTGAAGTCATCCAGCACTGTCAGGTACCAGTCTCTTGAGCCTGTGTTAGCAGTTTCTGGTTTACTTTCAGTGGGAACCTTGCATCTTTTGGTATGTTCAGTCTGAACTTCATGAACATTATTGGTTTCACCTCCTTGACTGACAATGTGAAGGTGTCTGCAAACTTGGCTATCTTGCACTGCACCCACTCTAGCTTGTCTGGCAGTAGTGGTTCACACCCAACTGCTTTCCACACTGCCTCTACCCTAGGTGGATAGAACAGTCCTTTTTCTGTCAGCCTTGTGAATATGCCTCCAGTTCTTGCTCACTCACTGTCTCTCCAACCCCACAACCCTCCACCATATCTTCATTGCCCTCCACCTCTACCTCACACCCTTCTGACCCTACCCATCCAACCTTCACCTCCCCTTGACTGTCCCCATCCACTGCCTCTTCTTCTTCTACCATCCCTCCATTACCCCTTTTGTTCCCCTTCCTTGTCCAAACCCTTTGCCCCACCTCTGTAGGCAGTATGTCACCTTGTATCTTTCTTCCTGTACAGTTTGCAATTTCAACATAACCCTCCCCATCTGGTAGTCATATTAAGTCTTCCCCATAGTCATGCACTGCTTTCAGCTGATCCAACAGTGGCTTTCCTATAAGCATTCTCCATGACTCTTTGCTAGGAAAAACCTCAAATGACATCTGTATGCTCAGCATTCCCCACTGCAGGGTGCCCCTCCATGTGCCTGTGGACAGTACTAGTGACCTGTCTGCCATCCTCAATGTTTGCATGGATGGGTCCAGAGCACTTAGCCTGCTCTGCACCCTGTGGTACATCCCTGTGTCAATTGCATTTATCATTGCTCCACTGTCCATGATGGCTAGGAATCTGACCCTCTCACCCTTCAGTCCCATCAATGCTGGTATGGTCATGAAGGGTTGTCCCACCTGGGTTCTAATCAGCTGACCTGTTGCTTCCAATGCATGCAGTGACTCAAAAAACCCTTTCAATGTTTTGCCATTTTGCATCAATGGCCATGTGAAAAATCCAAAAAATTTTATAAAATCGTGAAAGTATTCATATAGATAGCACCTGGTCCTGGCTGCAAAAGGGTAGTTCAATCAAGTTGTTTGACTTTGTTTTGGCTGAGATATCACAATTTTCATCAGGGCAACTCATTGAAAGGGTTTTTTTGCTGATGAAATTGCAGCATATACATGGCATTTGGACAGGATTTTTTGCAGCTTATTTTGCTTACATCAGCAGGAAGGTCATGTGGCTACTGAAAAATTTCAAAATATACTTTTTTTCACCCCACTATCACCATGAGAAGTCTCTTCTGCCAGAACCAGTGAAATCCTCTCTCTCCTTGATTCTGGGCTCTCTTGCAATGAGATATCATCCCAGACTGGTGTATCCATTGCCACCATCTCCATATTATGCTCTAGACACTGCCCTTACCTCACAAAACCTCCTGGAGGTCACCCAAAAAAGCTTTCTGATGGCAATATTCAACATGCTCTTCATCTTGTTGGATCTGGCAAGGCTGAAAATGCTGTCCAAGTCACCAGAGAGCTCAGAGATATCATTGATGAGCCTCTCTCTGCTCAGACAGTTAGGAATGGGATGAAGAAAATTGGGTTAAAAGCTGTGGTGAAGAAGAAAAGGCCACTCCTTACCAAGCATCACAGGAGGGAGAGGTTGGACTTGCTCTGAGACATAGGGATTGGACTATTGAGGACTGGAAAAGGGTGGTTTGGTCGGATGAGACCAAAATCAACTGTCTAGAGTCTGATGGGAAGAACTGGGTGTGGAAAAAGAGTGGGGAGGGACTGCATGATAGGCAAGTGCAGGGGACTCTCAAGTTTGGGGGTGGATCCTTGATGATGTGGGGATGTATGCTGTGGGAGGGACCTGGATACTCCTGCAAGATTGATGGGAGGATGGATGGTGATCTGTATGTGCAGATCTTGGAGGATGAACTGCAGCAATCCCTTCAGTATTATGGCAAGACTACTGAAGACATTATCTTCCAGCAAGATAATGACCCCAAACATACCTGCAAGAAGGCTTCCACCTGGTTCAGTGATCATGGCTATGAGGTGCTCTCATGGCCAGCCCAATCTCCAGACCTCAACCCTATTGAACATCTGTGGAATCATCTCAAGAGAAGGCTAGCAGAGTATGAGGAGCCACCCAAAGGGATGTTGGAGTTATGGGAGAGAACACAGGATGAATGGAACAAGATAAGGCCAGAAGTGTGTCAGGAGTTGATCAATAGTATGCCTATAAGGGTAGAGGCAGTTATCAAGGCAAAGGGAGGCTATACAAAGTACTGAATAGCATACAACTTCATTGGCAAAAAAACCCTTTCAATGAGTTGCCCTGATTAAAATTGCGATATCTCAGCCAAAACAAAGTCAAACAACTTGATTGAACTACCCTTTTGAAGCCAAGACCAAGGGCTATCTATATGAATACTTTCACGATTTTGTGAAATTTCTTTGATTTTTCACATCACCATCAATGCAAAATGGCAAAACATTGAAAGGGTTTTTTGAGTCACTGTAGATGTCAGTGATTGTATTCTCAGCATTTCATATGGTACATGGGTGTCCATCACACAGGTCCTTTGCTGCCTCCTCCAGCACCTCACTCTCACCCATCACTCTTTCCCCACTCTCCAGCACTTCCACTAATCCACCTTCTGCCTTTCTCTGCTCCACTTTTAGCCTGGATGGATGGTTACCAGGGGTTGACATCAATCCATCTTCTTCCACAACCCCTAACAATTTCCCTCTGCTGTCCAAGCCCACTGATCCCCCTGCTGGTCCCCCTGATCTGTGCCATCCCACTGCCATCCTTCTCCTGCTAACATGGTATACACCTGTGACTCTGCTCCACCTCTTGTCTCTGTTTGTTGCATCATCAGCCACATATACTGCACCAGTGTGGGATTGATCCTGGGTGGTGTTGCTCTTCTGATCATGCCTGCTACCAACTGGTGCCACCAGGTTTTGTGGAGTTTCAGTTTCTCTGTGGTTGTACAGGTGCTTCCTATGTGTGGTGGATCTGTGACCAAGCCACAACTAAAACACTCTCCTGAACCTGCTCTTGCTATCCCTGGCTTCAAGGGGTAGGGCTGCTCAAGTGATGGCATTGTTTCTTCCCTGAATGCTCAATGCCATGCTTGCATGTCTGCTTCATATGCTTGCCTACCAACATCTGTGTTCATATGGTGTGGTACTGCTGCCACTTTCTCCAGTATCTGCATCCTAGTGAGTGGAGGCCTCAGTGTGGTGACACCTCCACTGCTTGGCACTGGCAGTGGATTTGGCCTTGGGTACTGTCCAGAGTGGCTCGGTTGTGGTCCTTCTCCCCACATATGTATTGTCAACCTTATGGGGTAGGTCTGCATGACCTGTCATACTGTGAGCTGATTGATTTGCTGCTGCAGCTCTGCAACCTCATTCCTGAGTTCTCTTTCTCCCCTTCTCACCTCCTGGTTCCTCAGCAGCTTTTTCACATTGACCTTCCTCACAGCCTCCATGAACTCCTCCAAGCTGTCATACTCATCCTCCAGTTCATTTTGCAGGTTTGCAGGTGCTTCTTCAACCATGTACTCGATCAGTTTACTCTCCACATCACCCATGCTAAGTGCCATCCACATGACCTTCATTGCTCAGGTTACATGCCCATACTCCCCTCCCTCTTCCATCTCTACCCATCTCCCTATGTCCTCCTCTTTTAATGTAAGGGATCTGATTCATTCCCATTGCTGTAGTTTCATCCACCTTGGCCTTTTGATTGGAGGCCATCATTTCTCAAACACTGCTTTTAGCATCACCATGTCCACCTTCTCTCATGATGGTAAGTTTGCAAACCATTCCTCTGCATAACTTCCTGCCACTAACTGCAGTCCAAATTGATTGACTTTCATCGCTTCTGACCACATTGAGGGAAGTGAGAGCCAAAATGCTGAGAACCAGTCTGCTGGATCCTCCTTGTTTGAGTAGTCTCCTTTGAAGAGTGGTATGACCTTTGCTACCTTGTTTATGTTTACAATTTGATATGACATTGTTGGGTTCTCTGCTTGTGGGGATGTCTGCCTATAGGTTGAAGAAGTGTGTGGATTCATCATCATTGGGATCAGGTTAGGTGTTGTACCCCTTTCTGCTTTTGCCCTGGTAGTATAAGACAGTCCTTCTCCTGGTGCTGGAGAAAATGAGGCTGGACATAAATGATAGCTGTGTGAGCCTGCTGATGTGCTGGTGCTCCTTGGTTTTTCTTTGCCCTGTGTGTGCTGGGTCTCTGTAGTTGGCCTGCATGGAGTGTATGTGTCCAGGCTGTTTTCACCTGCTGTTGATAGTGGAGATAGACTACTCTCTGTGGTGACTGTACTGGTGCCTGGCTCTGCATCTGTTTCCTGTCTGTTTATACCTTGTAGTCTCACTACTTCCTGCAGTGTTAATGATGCCGTGGGTTATTGGGGTTCTACTTCCCCTCTTGTCACCAGATGGATCTGCCGGAGCTAGAATCACTGTCCAGTGTCTGATGCCAATGTCAATGTAGAGTCTATGATGTTGTGACTAAGCCCTACATGTGCCCCACTACCTGTGGCCACCACCCTGGACCCCTGGCACCCCCAACACCACCCATCCCCTGTTCTGTCTCTCACCCCCACTCTCCCACTACACTATTCAATATCTTCTTCTGACACATTCATAGTGTGCAGGCTCATTTACCTTCCTACATACTCCCCAGACTATAATCTGATTGAACATGCCTTCTCCACCACCAAAGCATACCTCCATCACTACCTGCTTGGTCCCCCACTGATGTTGATTGTCCATGCATGCCAGAGTATCATGCTAGACAAGGCAGAGGGCTATTTCAGAAGTTCTGGGTATATTGTGTAGCAACCTCAGTCATTTTCATGTAGTCTTCATGTATCTGTCTGAACATGATGAATATGAATCACATGCACTTTTTCAGGTATAAGATGAGCATAAGAAAAAAAACATGCAGTGTAAAGTCAGGCTAAGGAATGTGGGGGGAGATCCTAAAGAGGTCTCCTGTTGGAAGAGAGGGTCTCAGTTCAACCCAAGAGGGCAAGAGCTGCTTTGCAGAGCCAAAAGGATAGAGAAAAGAGTGGAAAATGCACCCTAAAAGTCCAAGGAACAGTCGAGATAATGTCTAAAGAGTGTCTAACAATGGAAGAATATTTCTTCCAAGTTCTTGGTCTTTGAATTCTGTCTTACTTCATCTGTGGTAATGCATGTCTTCTTTTCCTAAGTATGTACAATGTACTCTAAGTGTGTGCACAGGCTTACATAAGCCACAGCATGTGCACAACTACTTCAAAACAGTAAGTAAAGGTAAAACAAAAGTATAGCAATAAAAATGTAAGTAAAATCAAAGAAATAAATGAAATATGTTAGTAGGGAGCACTGCCTCCCTACAGTGAGCATGGTAATGTCAAGACTACAAAGCAGATATAGTGATCATGGAAGTATGGTTTCATCCCCCATATTTTCTGCATTTTCATCTATGGAGTAGCTGTGAGGAACAGGTAGCCACTGTTTGAGGGTCTCACAGAAGTAGAATAGGTCATAGTCTTGCTCTTGGGGCAGACCCAGATATTACTAAGGTAAAATATTCCCATGGTCCTGTGATCATAGGCTACAACTTTTATTATGACATCATGGCTGTACAATTACTCCACATGGTGGAATTCTAGACTGGGCTGTGGTAGCTACTAGCAGCAGTTAACTTTAAAGTCTGTGCATGACACACAAGCAGAGCTTAAATCTGAGTTTGAAACTTGTAGAGGTGTGCCACACAACCCACATGGCTGACTTCAAAAGTTGCTGAGGCAAGCAGAAAAAGATATATAAACCCAGCTCACTCCAACACCACTCTTTCCACTGCCACTATCATTCCTTGTTGTGTTGTCACTGTTGTCATCCCTCCTTCATCTTATGCCCATCCACCTTCCTTTGCTACCACCATCCTTATGGTGAGTACCCTCTGTCTGTTAATAGTAATAAGTGACCACTTAGAATGCATATATATGCATATCCATGTACCTTGACATGTAATTTAGGTAGCTTTATGATAATATAATTCAAATATTGGTCAACTACAACATGTGTGAGTGGCCAGAATCTGTATTACTGGTACAATCTGGGGTAGGACTGTACAGGTCTGTACAGATATGGATATGTGTGCTGGGGGGACCTGTCTGTGGGTCTGTGGGCTGTACAGACCTGTATAGAGGGGGGTGGTTTTGCTGATGCATACCCTTGGGTATGCCCACATGTGGTATATTCCAGGGTATATACTATCTGACCCATCAGATTACCTGCACCTGCCTGTGGGATACAGGTACTTTTGAGGTACAGGTATGGGTTAGCCCCCAGTACCCAGGGGTTTACCCATGCTCATCCCTACTCAAAACCAACCAGAACCAATATCAGACAATTATGAAGCTGAAGTGTTTGAATCTAAATCAACAGAAATGTTTTATAATACCTACAGAAGCTGTGTACAGAATTCCAGGGCATGAAACACTGAAACAAAGCCTCTTGAACTATTCAAAGGTGACCATGTGTGCAGAGGCATCAACACTATGCTGGAAAATTGTGACTTTCTAAATTGGGAAACTATGCATGTGTGCACTGAGTGCCTCACCTCAGAGTCAAGGGCAAGCCCAACCATACCTGACAAATCATACCACAGTGGCAGTTTCAATATTATCATGCACTCTGAAGAAGATTCAAAATTGAAAACAATATATATATTTGTGATTCAAATTATCAGTGCCCTCTAAATATAGGACTTAAAAGTTTTATCTAAAGTCTATGTTGAGACAAACATTATGATATCTACCCAAAGACAATTGACAATTATATATTATGAGAGGGTTTTAGGGGAAAACATTCTTATAATATAAACTTTCAAATTGTCTTTGGGTACATAGATATCATAACAATTGACTTGGGATAAATTTATAAGTCCTCTCAGAATTAATATTTAGAAGTCACTGATAATTTGAATCACAAGAAAATGTTCTATTTTCAATCTTGAATACTCTTTAGAGTACATGATGACATTGAAACTGCCACTGTGTATCTGCAGTGACTCAAAAAACTGTCTGGATGCTTGCCACTTTTTCAAAGAATTGCTTATACCTCAGTCCCCATTTGGTTATAAATCACGGAAAAAATAGGGGTGGATAGCCAGTGGTCATGTGATCATATGTGCAAAATATGGTTATGGCCATGTGACTTGATACTGTACAATTAATTCAACATTGACCACTACTCATTTGGACAGTTTTTTTGCAGGTGATCATAACTTTAGGTATGACTGTGGCTATGCTGAATTATTCAGTGGCTGTGCTGAATTTCAACAAATTAATATAACCTTAGTATGATTATACATAAATTAGGTCCAACTACTGCCCATTATGTTCCCCATTTCCCATGAAGGCCATCCCCTCTGATACTCATCTGGCTGTGCTGTCCATGCTTCAGGATAGCCAGCCTTCTCATCAAATTGCTTCCAAACTTCATACTGGTCATTCTACTGTCTCAGAAATACATTCCAAGGCCCTTGCACCCCTTCCAACCAATGCTGGAGGCCATCCCTCTAAGCTTACAGTTCATGATTGTCATCACATGGCTCACCTAATCATTTCTGGGCAAGCAGATACTGCCACTCAGCTCAAGAAAATCTCTTGGCATGATGTCAGCACCCAAACCATCAAGAATCACTTGAAGAAGGAGAACCTGAAGGCTGTTGTCAAAGCCGAAAAGCCTCTGCTTCAACCTCAACATGTATGACAGTGCTATACATTTGCCCAGAAGTACCAACACTGGACTGAAGAAGAGTGGGCAAGGGTTGTTTAGTCTGATGAGACCAAAATTAATTGCCTGGGGTCAGATGGGAGGCTTTGGGTGTGGAAGAAACCAGGACCCCCCCTTACAAACCAACATGTCCAAGGCACTGTCAAGTTTGGTAGAGGGAGTTTGATGATTTGGGGGTGCATGTCAGTGCATGGAGTAGGCCAAATGTGCAAGATCAATGGGAGGATGGATGCAACACTCTACACCAAAATTATGGAGGACCATCTGTTCCAATCTGTGGAGGAACATGGGATGGATGTCAACAACTTCATCTTTCAACAAGATGGAGATCCCAAGCATACCTCCAAATTGGCCAAGAAATGGTTCAAAGATCATGGTGTTGAGCTTCTGGACTGGCCTGCTGTAGGGAGCCCAGGCTCCCTAAGGCTGTGAGGTGCCCTCAGCAGCAATCCCAACTCTCGCTACCTGCCAGATCACACACCCCCAGATCACATGCCTGTCACAGTCATGGGATTGTGTCACCACCTACACTATGCTTCCTCTCAATCACATGCCTATGTATTACTGCCAGCAACACCATCACCTGTCATGTGTCACTGTGCCTCCCCACAGACCCTCCTTTAGCTATACTGCTCCCTTCATCCCCTGTCAGCTTCCAGGGTGTGATCCCATTTCTCAGATGTGTAGTTATGCTGCCTTGTCTTGGTTTGTGTCTATCTTCTCCACTTTTGTTTGCTTTCCCTTTGCTGCTGTCACTGCCACACACATGCCTGTACCAGCATTGGACTTTGCTTTGTCTGTTATTACTTTTGACAAATGACAGATCCAAAATATGCTGAGTTTTACCTTAGATACCACTGTCTTTACAATACAAAAGCCTGGGCTACTTAGAAAAATATACACACCACCTTTTGGCGTCACACTGCAAGTACCTAAGAGTCCCCTTCGAGTTGAGAGAGCTTTTCCAAGCCACCTTTGAGTCTTCAGAGCATTCCCCAGACCCAGAATTCCCTTTGCCACCATTTCACTGCCATTGAATCCCAAACTTCCCAAAAACCATCCTCCCAGCTATCTACTGCTGTCCCTCGAGTTCCAAAGGGTTCTCAACCCCCCCCCCTCGTGTAATTGCCACTATACCGCCTAAAACCTCCCTCTTCCGCCTCCTTCCGACTCAAGACCCCTTGGGATGAGCCTAGGTCTTACCTACAGCTTTCCCCTTCTTATTTCCCTCAGCACTCTTGCAAGAAGAGTAGCCCACATTGTTTTGGAGCCCACCACAAGGGGTCTGTAGATCTGGAAAGGAGATCCCTATGACCTACCCACCACAGAACAGAACTCAAAGAGCTCTTAGAGCCCTTCTGCCATCTTTCTATATCTTCCTCTGATATTTTCATGCCCACTACTAACCCCCATGATATCCTAGAGCCTAGTTCTCCAGACATAGAGCTTTCCACCATCAGATCCCCTCATCATCCAGAATCTCCCTCTCTTTCAATAGTCAATATACCCAGTGCCTTCGAGCTCGATGAGTCCTTTGCACCACCACCTGATCATCAAGAATTATCACCACTTACTGACCTATCCCCTCCAGTTTCTTCATCAGCTTCAACCTTTGCTGCAGAACAACTCCTCCTTCCATCAACATCCTTCACCACCTCGCAGAATCCCATTCTATCACTAGCCCATACTCCCCTGCTGATACTGCATTACCCTCCTCCACTTGCATTGCTGTCACCCACAGTCATGTCTGCCACTACCAACCATCGTGAAATGCCTCTTAGAGGTTCCAATAAGGCCCCAAAGTTTTCAGGAAAAACAGAAGATATTTGTGCCTACTTTGAAGACATCAACCAGATCTGCACTGACATGGGAATCACCAACAACAGAGTTAAGATTAAGTGGGCTATTTGCTATGCTGACAGAAACAAGTCAGAGCTATGGTCCTCCCTTGACTCTGCTATGGGTGATGACTGGGATGACTTTACTAGAGAAGTTACCAGTTTCTACCCTGGTGCTGACATCAAAGGGCAGCAGTATACCAAAGCCAACCTCAAGACCCTTCTCCACCACCAAGTCCAGAAACCCATGTTGTCCCTAGAAGACCTTGGCAAATATGTGCAGGAATTCCACTGAGTCGTGGCCTTAATTAACAAGAAGAAGAGACTCACCGATGACTATGTTAATGAGAAGTTCCTTGAAGGATTCCCCCCAAAATTCCATAGCAGCCTCACCACTCACCTCCAACTCAAAGATCTAGACCATGACATCGATGACCCATGGCCATTTGATGAAGTCTACAAGCATGTGACCTACCTCCTTAGTGGAGCCCACAGAAATGCCATCCAAATTGATAGTTCAGCCTTATTCCCAGAATCCTATTCCCAACCAACTTCACCACCCACTATTCTTAAAAGAGAATATGTCCAAGCCACTGACCCTGCCTTGGGCAGCCACCAGACTCAACCTGCAGAACAGCAGTTTTGCCACTCTTTTGACCCCTGCTGCTTCTTCTGTGGAGGAACTGATGGCCATAGAACAGCTGAGTGTGAGCTCTGCAAAGAGTATGTTTGCCACCAAGCCTTCAACCTCCAGACCTCTGTCTAACCCTACTCCTCAATTTCACTACCAGAGCAGTTTCAATGAAGCTGCTGCCACTAAACAGCTGGTGTCCCAAGTCTTAGAGGCCAAGATTGAAATTTCGACCCAAGATCTTCTATCAGTCAGCCTGGAAATCTGCAAACAGATAAAAGAGATGGCTATGATGAAGAAGGTAGTGATCAGTAGCCTTGAGACCATGTTGGAATCATCCTCATTGTCTACCTGGGCCTCATATGAACAATACCTTGTTAAGGACACAGATGGCAAGTGTGTTGGTCTTGCCACCACCCCTCTCTGTGCAGTAGATGGTGTCCTTATGGACAAGCTTTGGGTCAAGTGTATCCTTGACAGTGGCTGTCAGGTAGTTGCCCTCAGGCACAAATTGTGGGAGGCTTTAGGGGCCCCCCTCCATTCAGACATGTGTATGATGTTAGAAGCTGCTAACCAGTCTAAAGAGAGCACTCTAGGTGTCATCAAAAATGCCTCTCTTCGAATTGGGCCAGTCAAAGCTCACCTACAGATTCAAGTCATTGATAAAGCCCCTTTCAACCTCTTATTAGGCTGCCCATTCTTCTGCCTCCTCAGCAGCATCCTTCAAGACTTCCACAATGGCAAACAATCTCTAGAAATCCATGACCCCAATTCAGGCTGCCAGTTACTTATCCTGACCCACCCTTGACATCATCTATACCCATATCCCTGATTTGTGAACCCAGATGATGAGGCAGAATACTTTGCCCACCAGAGTCACCACTGCCAACTCCAAGAGAGCAAACAGGGTTTTTAACAATGGTCAATGACTCGATGGGGTTATGAGGAGACCAAGATAATATAGTATCCGTGTGTTCCCTTTATGTTTGAGATTCACTTTCTGCCTCAAGAAATTCCACTTCCCCTCTTTCAACCAACTTTAAAGAAAATGCCACAGCAGCACTGTTGTTCAGTTACACCCCAGATATTGCGCCTCCTGATCCATTTGATTCCAGTTTCATTTTTGCCTAAAGACCCCTTCCTGTTTACCACTAGTACTATGGTTTCTCCACTGACACTTTCTGCCCTACAGTCTACCTTTCACTATGACCTGGTTTTTCACATGTTAAAATACAAGCCTGTAGCAAAGAAGGTAAAGCCTATCCCCACTGCAATGCCTGTTGAATTCGGGGTGGAGTGTCAGGAGGTCGGCAATCCTCTCGCAGATTTACCTGTATATACCACCCTCCTTTGTTCATTCCAGGTCCTAGATTTACTGCTCAAAGGGCAGAAGAGCTCAACCTTGATCCTACCAAGTTTCTTTGGCCAGTGGAGTTGGATCTTGTTTGTTGGCTCATTTGAACACATGAAGACACCTTCACTTGGGAGACCTCAGGGGAACCTTTCATGAAGACATGTTTTCCCCCCTAAAAATCCCAACTTTACCTCACAAACCCTGGGTCGAATGTAACATCCATATCCTGCCTGCCATCTTTCGATATGTCGTCCAAATAATTAAAGAGAAAATTGCCACTGGTGTTTACAAGCCCTTGACCTTGTCATATTGGTCCAAGTGGTTCTGCATTGTCAAGAAAGACAGGAAATCTCTGCACCTCATTCATGACCTACCACTTCAGTCAACCACCTATGGGGACCTATTAGGTATATATATTCTTATAGATGTATTAGCCTAATAGGTGTCAACTGGTTGGGAATTCCCAACCTCTGGAGATTCTCCAGCTCATGGCTGGGGAATCTCCAGGCCTGCCATGCAATAGGTGCTGGAGAAAATGGGGGAAATCCATGTCTCCAGAATAAATACATTTTGGGTGTCAATATATTGGAGTGGCTGGGGTCCAAATATGATTTTTTCCGAGATATTACCTGCATTTTCTGGGTATACCCCAGGCTGAATTGACCAACTTCCCAGTCCAATCCTGGGCATTCCCCATGCTGATACATATGACCTACCCATGGTGGTAACTGGGATTTCTCCAGGCTAAATTAGCCTACTTGCCAGTTCAATTCTGGGCATTCCCCATGCCAATTTGACCTACCAATGGTGGCAACTGGGATTTCTCCAGGCTAAATTGGCCTACTTGCCAGTTCAATTCTGGGCATTCCCCATGCCAATTTGACCTACCAATGGTGGCAACTGGGATTTCTCCAGGCTAAATTAGCCTGCTTCCCAGCTTAATTCTGGGCATTACCCATGCCAATTTGACCTACCCATGGTAGCAACTGGGATTTCCCCAGGCTAAATTAACCTGCCTGCCAGTTCAATTCTGGGCATTCCCTATACTGATTTGACCTACCTAGGGTGGCAACTGGGATTTCTCCAGGCTAAATTAACCTGCTTTCCAGCTCAATTCTGAGCATTCCCCATGCCAATTTGACCTACCCATGGTGGCAACTGGGATTTCTCCAGGCTAAATTAACCTACTTTCCCACTTCAGTCAACCCCCTACAGGGACCTATTAGGTTCATATATTCTTACAGATGTTATGACCTAATAGGTGTCAAGTGGTTGGGAATACCTGACACCTGGGGATTCTCCAGAGCATGCCTGGGGAATCTCCCATATGGCAGGAATGGCTGGGGTCCTGATATGATTTTCCCCATGCCAAATTTGCCTGTCTCAAGTGGCAGCTGGATCTTCTCCAGCCTAAATTGACCAAGGTCCCAGTATGACCCTGGGCACTCCCCATGGAAAATTGACCTGGCCCAGGTGGCAACTGGATCTTCTCCAGGCTAAATTGACCCACTTCCAGTCCAGTCCTGGCCATTTCCCATGCCAAATTGACCAGTCCTTGAAGGCAATGGGGTGTTCTCCAGACTAAAATGGACCCCCCTACTTGGCTAAACCTGGGCATTCCCCATCCTCTTTTGACCTACCCTAGGGTAGCAGTTGGGACTTTCCCAGGGTAGGTTGACCCCTTCTCTAGTCTGTACCTGGACATTCCCCAGTAAAATTGACCTATTCCTAGTGATAACTGGACTTCTCCTGGGAATTCCCAGGCTGAATTGACCTATTCCTGGTGATAATTGGGTTGTACCCAGGCTCAATTGAACCTTGTTCCATTGCAAACATGGGCATGCCATATACTAAGTTGAGCTAGCCCAGGTGGCAGCTGGCCATTGAACAGGCTACACCTGGATATTCCCCATGCACATTTGACTTACTGTATCCCTGGTGAAAGAATTGCTGGCAGCCCCATGCCAAATTGACATCACTATGACCATGCATAGCACCTTAGAAATTCTCCATGACCAATTGGAGATTCTCCAGGGGGGCTTGGGGAATCTCCATGACAGGTTGGAGATTCCCCAAGGGGGCATGGAGATTCTCCACAGTGACTTGGAGATTCTCTATGACTGGTTGGAGATTCTCCATGTCATTTTGGAGGTTCTCCACAGTGATTTGGGGATTCTCCATGACTGGTTGGTGATTCCCCAAGGGGGCATGGAGATGCTCCATGACTGGTTGGAGATTCCCCAGGGGGGCATGGAGATTCTCCATGGCAGGTTGGAGATTCTCCAGGAGGGCTTGGGGAATCTCCATGACAGGTTGGAGATTCTCCACAGTGAGTTGGAGATTCTCCATGACAGGTTGGAGATTCTCCATGACAGGTTGGAGACTCCCCAAGGGGTCATGGAGATTCCCCATGGCAGGTTGGAGATTCTCCCCAGTGAGTTGGAGATTCCCCAAGGGGTCATGGAGATTCTCCATGGCAGGTTGGAGATTCTCCATGACAGGTTGGAGATTCCCCAAGGGGGCATGGACATTCTCCATGGCTGGTTGGAGATTCTCCATGTCATTTTGGAGATTCTCCACAGTGATTTGGGGATTCTCCATGACTGGTTGGTGATTCCCCAGGGGGGCATGGAGATTCTCCAGGGAGGTATGGAGATTCTCCATGGTAGGTTGGAGATTCTCCAGGGGGGGCTTGGGGAATCTCCATGACAGGTTGGAGATTCTCCACAGTGATTTGGAGATTCTCCATGACAGGTTGGGGATTCCCCAAGGGGTCATGGAGATTCTCCACAGTGACTTGGGGATTCTCCATAACATGTTGGAGATTCTCCAGGGAGCTATGGAGATTCTCCATGGCAGGTTGGAGATTCTCCATGGCAGGTTGGAGATTCTCCATGGCTGTCAAGACTGGTTCTCAATGGTCTCCAAGAAGGTCCAAGGGCAGAGGAAGACTAGGGTGGAAGTCTGGGTAGTCGGAGTTTAGCATACAACTTAGTACACTAGTTCCTGCTGAGTCCCAGAGGTTGGAACTATCCAGAGACTGTCTGGAGTCGAGTGAGATCGATGAGTATCTTATTCGATATTCAAACTGATGTGCTACGATGTATGTACAAGGCTTTTATAGTACAGAGGAAAGTGTAAAGCAATGTCCAGGGTGTAGTGACTACCAGAGTGCAGTACGGATGAATAACAATATTAGTGAACCATTAGTAAGGTAAGTTGGAAGTCGCTGGATAGCTGGATGGTATGGGGATTAGTAAGGCATATGGGTACGGTAGTGTAGTGAGTCACTTAGAAGCATGAGAGAAACATACTAAATATGGAAACAGGAACAGAAATAGATTGTAAGTCAAATCAAAGATGGGACAGAGTTTTATGACAGAAGCCCATAGGGCTAGAGTAACACCTCAGATGGTTGGACTGTGGTCTGGACCTTATGTGTGCATCATGGATGTGACAATGGCAGGCAAAAAGTGCCCTGCACATAGTACTTTCCCAGCCCAGCTTCTGAGGGCTTGGGGCCAGGCAAGCCTCAGGCCAGGCCATGAAGCCCTACAAGCCCAGTATGAGGGATTGGCCTCACCCAAAAGCTGGTGCTGTTGGCTTGGGCATGGCTTACCAGTACAACAATGATATTTAATACAAAGTATTTCTACACAAGTTGCACTCAGTGTGCACTGGGAAAAACTATAAGAAATTCTAGGGCATGATATAGAGCATCTAGGAGAGTTGGACTAATGAAGAATTAGAGAAAAAACAGCACACCCAGTCCCAATATAATCCAAATTTCATCATACAGGACCTTTCACCAGAAAAAGGGCAATACCTCTAGACATGCCAGTGCAATAGTGACAAAAAATATATCAGCCAGAAGGTATATTCAAGTAGAATCACCTTGTAGAAAACCAGGAGGTTAGGTGCAATGGTGAAGAATCTGAAAATGAAATGCTGAGGATGGGTGAGAGAACTGAAGGGGTGAGGTCTTCCAAAGGGGCCTTTATAGCCTGGAAGAGAGAACTGTCTGAGGAAGGACATCTGAGGCAGTCTGGGATCCGTCTGAACACAGCAGAAGGCAACTCAAGGCCTTCTCTAACTTGAACTCAAACTCATAACTCAGAACTTTGCTATTATTTTGTGTAAGTAGTTACAGTGGAGAGTAAGTGCACATGGGCTTACTTAAGCCACATCATGTGTCTACTCTCGAAGCTAAGTAAAGTCTAAAGTAGATGAACAAAAATAAAGGTAAAAGAAAGTAAAAGCAGTAAAGTAGAAGTAAAAGCAAAAACTATAAAATAAAATAAATATCTTAGTGGGGAGTACTCACACCCTACATCCCTGGGTCACTTGAGAATTCAACCATCCTCGGTTGCAAACTGAGAGTACAAGCTGAAAGGTGCCCATGGGGAAAGGTAGCAGACAGGCTCGCTGAAGGACGATGACTGTGCGAAACTTCATGAGACTCGAGGAGATGGCAAAGGGGAGTGTAGGGAAGGTGTAGGAAAAGAAAATGAATGAATACGCACACCCCATCCCGAGATATCAGCAAAACCGGCTCAAGACAGGAATTTCATGTGCAGTGGTGTCTCGAGCTGGTTTTGCTGATATCTCGGGATGGGGTGCGCGTATTCATTCATTTTCTTTTCCTACACCTTCCCTACACTCCCCTTTGCCATCTCCTCGAGTCTCATGAAGTTTCGCACAGTCATCGTCCTTCAGCGAGCCTGTCTGCTACCTTTCCCCATGGGCACCTTTCAGCTTGTACTCTCAGTTTGCAACCGAGGATGGTTGAATTCTCAAGTGACCCAGGGATGTAGGGTGTGAGTACTCCCCACTAAGATATTTATTTTATTTTATAGTTTTTGCTTTTACTTCTACTTTACTGCTTTTACTTTCTTTTACCTTTATTTTTGTTCATCTACTTTAGACTTTACTTAGCTTCGAGAGTAGACACATGATGTGGCTTAAGTAAGCCCATGTGCACTTACTCTCCACTGTAACTACTTACACAAAATAATAGCAAAGTTCTGAGTTATGAGTTTGAGTTCAAGTTAGAGAAGGCCTTGAGTTGCCTTCTGCTGTGTTCAGACGGATCCCAGACTGCCTCAGATGTCCTTCCTCAGACAGTTCTCTCTTCCAGGCTATAAAGGCCCCTTTGGAAGACCTCACCCCTTCAGTTCTCTCACCCATCCTCAGCATTTCATTTTCAGATTCTTCACCATTGCACCTAACCTCCTGGTTTTCTACAAGGTGATTCTACTTGAATATACCTTCTGGCTGATATATTTTTTGTCACTATTGCACTGGCATGTCTAGAGGTATTGCCCTTTTTCTGGTGAAAGGTCCTGTATGATGAAATTTGGATTATATTGGGACTGGGTGTGCTGTTTTTTCTCTAATTCTTCATTAGTCCAACTCTCCTAGATGCTCTATATCATGCCCTAGAATTTCTTATAGTTTTTCCCAGTGCACACTGAGTGCAACTTGTGTAGAAATACTTTGTATTAAATATCATTGTTGTACTGGTAAGCCATGCCCAAGCCAACAGCACCAGCTTTTGGGTGAGGCCAATCCCTCATACTGGGCTTGTAGGGCTTCATGGCCTGGCCTGAGGCTTGCCTGGCCCCAAGCCCTCAGAAGCTGGGCTGGGAAAGTACTATGTGCAGGGCACTTTTTGCCTGCCATTGTCACATCCATGATGCACACATAAGGTCCAGACCACAGTCCAACCATCTGAGGTGTTACTCTAGCCCTATGGGCTTCTGTCATAAAACTCTGTCCCATCTTTGATTTGACTTACAATCTATTTCTGTTCCTGTTTCCATATTTAGTATGTTTCTCTCATGCTTCTAAGTGACTCACTACACTACCGTACCCATATGCCTTACTAATCCCCATACCATCCAGCTATCCAGCGACTTCCAACTTACCTTACTAATGGTTCACTAATATTGTTATTCATCCGTACTGCACTCTGGTAGTCACTACACCCTGGACATTGCTTTACACTTTCCTCTGTACTATAAAAGCCTTGTACATACATCGTAGCACATCAGTTTGAATATCGAATAAGATACTCATCGATCTCACTCGACTCCAGACAGTCTCTGGATAGTTCCAACCTCTGGGACTCAGCAGGAACTAGTGTACTAAGTTGTATGCTAAACTCCGACTACCCAGACTTCCACCCTAGTCTTCCTCTGCCCTTGGACCTTCTTGGAGACCATTGAGAACCAGTCTTGACAGCCATGGAGAATCTCCAACCTGCCATGGAGAATCTCCAACCTGCCATGGAGAATCTCCATAGCTCCCTGGAGAATCTCCAACATGTTATGGAGAATCCCCAAGTCACTGTGGAGAATCTCCATGACCCCTTGGGGAATCCCCAACCTGTCATGGAGAATCTCCAAATCACTGTGGAGAATCTCCAACCTGTCATGGAGATTCCCCAAGCCCCCCCTGGAGAATCTCCAACCTACCATGGAGAATCTCCATACCTCCCTGGAGAATCTCCATGCCCCCCTGGGGAATCACCAACCAGTCATGGAGAATCCCCAAATCACTGTGGAGAATCTCCAAAATGACATGGAGAATCTCCAACCAGCCATGGAGAATGTCCATGCCCCCTTGGGGAATCTCCAACCTGTCATGGAGAATCTCCAACCTGCCATGGAGAATCTCCATGACCCCTTGGGGAATCTCCAACTCACTGGGGAGAATCTCCAACCTGCCATGGGGAATCTCCATGACCCCTTGGGGAGTCTCCAACCTGTCATGGAGAATCTCCAACCTGTCATGGAGAATCTCCAACTCACTGTGGAGAATCTCCAACCTGTCATGGAGATTCCCCAAGCCCTCCTGGAGAATCTCCAACCTGCCATGGAGAATCTCCATGCCCCCCTGGGGAATCTCCAACCAGTCATGGAGCATCTCCATGCCCCCTTGGGGAATCACCAACCAGTCATGGAGAATCCCCAAATCACTGTGGAGAACCTCCAAAATGACATGGAGAATCTCCAACCAGTCATAGAGAATCTCCAAGTCACTGTGGAGAATCTCCATGCCCCCTTGGGGAATCTCCAACCTGTCATGGAGATTCCCCAAGCCCCCCTGGAGAATCTCCAATTGGTCATGGAGAATTTCTAAGGTGCTATGCATGGTCATAGTGATGTCAATTTGGCATGGGGCTGCCAGCAATTCTTTCACCAGGGATACAGTAAGTCAAATGTGCATGGGGAATATCCAGGTGTAGCCTGTTCAATGGCCAGCTGCCACCTGGGCTAGCTCAACTTAGTATATGGCATGCCCATGTTTGCAATGGAACAAGGTTCAATTGAGCCTGGGTACAACCCAATTATCACCAGGAATAGGTCAATTCAGCCTGGGAATTCCCAGGAGAAGTCCAGTTATCACTAGGAATAGGTCAATTTTACTGGGGAATGTCCAGGTACAGACTAGAGAAGGGGTCAACCTACCCTGGGAAAGTCCCAACTGCTACCCTAGGGTAGGTCAAAAGAGGATGGGGAATGCCCAGGTTTAGCCAAGTAGGGGGGTCCATTTTAGTCTGGAGAACACCCCATTGCCTTCAAGGACTGGTCAATTTGGCATGGGAAATGGCCAGGACTGGACTGGAAGTGGGTCAATTTAGCCTGGAGAAGATCCAGTTGCCACCTGGGCCAGGTCAATTTTCCATGGGGAGTGCCCAGGGTCATACTGGGACCTTGGTCAATTTAGGCTGGAGAAGATCCAGCTGCCACTTGAGACAGGCAAATTTGGCATGGGGAAAATCATATCAGGACCCCAGCCATTCCTGCCATATGGGAGATTCCCCAGGCATGCTCTGGAGAATCCCCAGGTGTCAGGTATTCCCAACCACTTGACACCTATTAGGTCATAACATCTGTAAGAATATATGAACCTAATAGGTCCCTGTAGGGGGTTGACTGAAGTGGGAAAGTAGGTTAATTTAGCCTGGAGAAATCCCAGTTGCCACCATGGGTAGGTCAAATTGGCATGGGGAATGCTCAGAATTGAGCTGGAAAGCAGGTTAATTTAGCCTGGAGAAATCCCAGTTGCCACCCTAGGTAGGTCAAATCAGTATAGGGAATGCCCAGAATTGAACTGGCAGGCAGGTTAATTTAGCCTGGGGAAATCCCAGTTGCTACCATGGGTAGGTCAAATTGGCATGGGTAATGCCCAGAATTAAGCTGGGAAGCAGGCTAATTTAGCCTGGAGAAATCCCAGTTGCCACCATTGGTAGGTCAAATTGGCATGGGGAATGCCCAGAATTGAACTGGCAAGTAGGCCAATTTAGCCTGGAGAAATCCCAGTTGCCACCATTGGTAGGTCAAATTGGCATGGGGAATGCCCAGAATTGAACTGGCAAGTAGGCTAATTTAGCCTGGAGAAATCCCAGTTACCACCATGGGTAGGTCATATGTATCAGCATGGGGAATGCCCAGGATTGGACTGGGAAGTTGGTCAATTCAGCCTGGGGTATACCCAGAAAATGCAGGTAATATCTCGGAAAAAATCATATTTGGACCCCAGCCACTCCAATATATTGACACCCAAAATGTATTTATTCTGGAGACATGGATTTCCCCCATTTTCTCCAGCACCTATTGCATGGCAGGCCTGGAGATTCCCCAGCCATGAGCTGGAGAATCTCCAGAGGTTGGGAATTCCCAACCAGTTGACACCTATTAGGCTAATACATCTATAAGAATATATATACCTAATAGGTCCCCATAGGTGGTTGACTGAAGTGGACCTACAGCCCTTAAATGCTGTCTCTATCCAAGATTCAGCTGTCCCTCCTTTCATTGACTCAATTGCCAAAGCTTTTGCCTGTCACTTGGTGTATGGGATCTTGGACCTAATGGCTGGCTACAACCACCCAGCCATCCATGATGATTACCATGACCTGACTACCTTCCAAACCCCCATCAGCACCCATAGGCTGACAAAGTTACCTATGGGGTACACTAATGCCATTCAAATATTCCATGGTGATGTCTGTTGGATCCTAAAGGACAAAATCCCTGAGGTCTCCATCCCATTCATCAATGACTGTCCAATCAAAGGCCCTAAGTCTCACTAACTAAATGCCAACAGGTCTTATGAAATGATACCACAGAACCCTGGCATTCAGCACTTTATCTGGGAACACCTTGAAAATACCAATCATGTACTACACTGACTTTGCCATGCAGGAGCTACTGTCTCTGCCAAGAAATGTGTCATTGCCACCCCATCTATTGTAGTAGTGGGGCATAAGGTTTCATACAATGGGAGAGTCCCTGATGAAACTAAAGTCCAAAAGATTAGAGACTGGCCTTACTGTGCTAATGTCACTGAAGTTAGGGGCTTTCTAGGTCTATGCTTGTATTGCTGCATCTTCATTAAAGACTTCACCAAACATGTGCATCCTCTTGTCAAGCTCACAAAGAAAGATGCCTTCTTTGAGTTTCATGACAAACACCAAGTGGCAATGGACTATCTCAAAGCTGCTATAGTCACCTCCCCAGCACTGTGTCCTATCAACTATGGCTCCTCCTTTCCAGTCATCCTCGCTGTCAACACCTCCAACATTGCCATCAATTATATCCTCATGCCAGAGGGAGAAGATTCCAAGAGGTACCCACCTGCTTTGGCTCCATCACTCTTAATGACTGAGAGAGGCAGTAAAGTCAAGCCAAACTCAAACTATTTGGTCTGTTTTGGGTGCTGCATGACATGCAGATTTATGTTTTTGGAGTGCAGAATCTAGTTGTAGAGGTCGACACAAGATATATCAAGGGCATGATTAACAATCCAGACTTACAGCCTAATGCCACCATCAACCAGTGGATTGCTGGTATTCTACTCTTCAACTTCAAACTGGTCCACATACCTGCTGCTAAGCATGCTGCCCCTGATGGGTTGTTGAGGAGACTGAGAGCCAAAGAGGTCCCTGAGGTAGATGAAGAAGAGTATGAAGACTGGGTAGACAAGTGTGGAGCCTTTGCCATGGAGCTCATGAATCATCGAGAGCCAAGAACTTGGATGCTACATCCTCCAGAAATTCTGCCATCCATATACTACTCATCTAAAATCTTGCCTCAGGACATCAGTATATTTGTGGCAACTGGTTCACCACCAGAAAACACCAAGACTGAAATCCCACGATCCAAGAAGGTGAAGCAGAGGGATGAGAGGTTGGAGGTTGTGAGGAGGTTCTTGGAAATGAAGAAGCTGCTGGACAATTTGGGAGAAAGGGAGCTGGAGAGTCTTGTGCAGCTAGCAACCTGGTACTTCATAAAGGGCAGGGAGCTTTGGAGGAAAGAGCCCCAAGGTCACCACCAACTCGTGGTCCACCACCACAAGTGGCTTGAAATTATTTGTCAGGCCCACAATGAGTTAGGCCATAAGGGTATCTTCTCCACCCATATGTGCTTGCTGACATGGTTTTGGTGGCCCATGCTTGAGCAGGATGTTTGCTGGTACATCAAGACATGTCACAAATGCCAGATTCACTGCCTCAATTGAATCTACATTCCCCCTGTCATGGCAATACCTGAGCCCCTATTCTACAAAGCCTATGTCGACACTTTCATAATGCTGAAGTCCAATGGATACTGCTATGTTACTCAAGCCCAATGCTCCCTCACCAGCTACCCAGAGTGGGCCATGCTTCAATCCAAAACTGGAAAGTCAATCAGCAAATTCTTATTTGAGCAGATATTGTGCAGATGGGGAGCTGTGGCAGAGGTCATCACTGACAATGGCAGTCCTTATGTTCTAGCACTTGACTGGCTATTGAAGATGTATGGCATTTGGCATATCTGCATCTCACCTTATAACTCACAGGCAAATGGTATTGTGGAGCAGTGGCATTTCAATGTCAGAGAAGTGATGGTTAAGAGTTGTGAGGGCGAAGCCTCAAGATGGTCAGAAGTGGCCCCATCTGTATTTTGGGCAGAAAGGGTTACAGTTCCCAAACCTATGGGATTTTCCCCCTACTATATGGCTCACAGTGTCCATCCCAGACTCCCTTTTGACCTTGCCAAAGCAACCTTTCTTGCCCCTTTCAAAGCACAGTCATACTCTACTACCACTCTCATTGCTAATCATGCTCAGCAGTTGCAGAAGCGCCCAGAAGACTTAGTGCTAATACACAATCAAGTCCTCAATTCCCACTTCACTTTGGCAAAGGACTTTATGGCTTGATTCAAGAGGACTATCCACAACTTTGACTTCAAACCAGGTACCCTCATCCTTGTCAGAAATTCCTGCATTGAGAAAGAACTGGACTGAAAGACCAAACCTCGTTACCTAGGTCCTATGGTAGTCATACACCGCACCAAAGGTGGCTCTTATCTCCTCACAGAGCTTGATGGCACTGTTTCGAGGTTTCACTTTGCCACCTTTCGCTTATACCCCTATTTCCCAAGAAACAGGTCCTGTATTGAGGTCACCCATCTGGTCAGCCTCAACAGGTCTGCAATAGATCAGCTTGAAGACAACTCCCTTCCCAACCCAGAACTGGCTGGTGTCCTTGGGGACGAGTCAGATGAATAACCTACATCCTACATTCTTTTTTTTCTTTTCTTTTCTTTTTTTTGTCCTTTGTCCATCTTTTACAGATGCTTTACCTATACAAATTACCAACACAAAAAGCTGAACACAAAACTGTAAAACAATATAAAAAACCAAAAGCCAAATTTCTTTGTCTCCCCTTTTCCCTTGACTCATAGTTTTACTCACTGTTTACTGTCTATAGAGTTCAGCCAAAACTAAAATGACAATTGCCACTACCTACTCAGTCAGGTTGACAGTACTACACTGCTCGTTCTTCCTTCTTTTCACTTACATCTCTTATATTATTCTGACCTCCCAATCTTACCACCAAGGTGTGTTCTTAGGCAATGTGCACATGGATGAAGTTACCACCAATATATGGTATGACAGCAGACACAAGGTAAAAAGGGAGTTGCAAAACTACTGTTTCTACACTAAGACGAAGCAGAGGGACCAGGGATGAAGTGCTCCTCCCACCAGGCCTTCAGGGAATGTAGCTGGCACCAAGACTGATGAAGTGCCTTGCAAACTTGGGTTGCCATCATACTAACCTGTGCCATCTGCAAAAACAGGTCCATCAGGGCATCCTCCCCCCATTCGATCAACAACTCCACATCAGCAATTCATTTGTCCAATTCTTTGATAGGGTGGATATGACTACTTTGCATGTGGTGCTTACCTTTCACAGGCAAACAAGTTGGCCCCATAGGCATTGCGACCTCCTCAGACTCAGTCAGATCAATTTTGACCTTCAGCATACTGGTGTCCTCACTGCCCGCAACCTCAGGAGCCTGTTTGCCCTGGCCTGACTCAACTTGTGTGCTAAGGAATTCACTAGAGTCTCTTGAGGACTCTGTCAGTTGGTCAGTGGGTTTACTGGTGATGCAGGGAGTAAGGGGAACCAGGGGTCTAGGAGTGGGAGTGGGGGTGGATGGGCCACTGGGGAGGAAAAGAGGGAGAGGTTGTGGCAGTGGAAGATCTTGGGGTTCAGTCACAGCTGCAGCAGATGTTGAGGCAGCAGGTTGAGTAGCTGTCAAGCAGCTAATGAGACAGGGTTGTGGTCATCCTGTTGTAGGGGTAGGTGCTGAGGGAGGAGGGGGAGCAGGGTGTGCCTTAGCCTTCTTGCTTATCAAGGCTGACTTGGGCTGGGGACCCTCTGGGTTTTTGCACTGTGTCACATTGTCACTAGCTGAGTGCACTGTTCAACAAACCTTACTCACCTTCCTACCTGGCTTCCCAGCTTTGTCACATTTCTTCTTGCTGTCATGGCAAGCTTCGCAGGCTGTCCACTCTTTCCACACACAGATAATCCCCTGCTTTACACATCGCTCACAAGGTCCATTACTCCCTGGCATAGGGTCGACTTCCATCATGTCAACATCCACTGCTGAGGCTTCCAAGCCAGATGACATGGCACCTCGCACAGCCCTTGTCAGCAACCCACCCTCACTGGTCTGGTCAGTCTCAGGTGGTTAGTGTGTTGCTCATCAGTCAAGGTTGGTGGATGCACCATCACACCCTCTTGTCCCTTCTCTGTGGACTTCTCTATCTGCCTCTGTGACTACCAAACTACCTCACCTCCTGTTTGAGGGCCACTGGAGCTGGCCATGGTAGGCTTGGCCTTAGGTTTCGCTGTGCATGGGGGGAATCGAGCTTGGAGTGCTGTTAACACCAAGAAGGCATTGCTGATGGTGGTTTCAGTGTCATCAGGGTAGTTGGGGACCTCGGTGCTCATGTCTGAGGCAAACTTGCATAGTTGCTTGATATGCCCCTGCAACCAGGTGTCAGAAGGACAGTAGCATCAGTATCATGCAGGCCACTCACTGACAACTCTTCATACCATCCCAACCATGCTCACACTGTCTCCTCATCTGCAGACTCACTGGGTATTTCCTTCATCAGCACCTCCAACTTCTTCATCTGCAAAGCCCACATGCCTGGAATGAGATCTCTTGCAGTATTGGGCATAACAAAAGGCAGTATGGAAATGGACATGCTCTGAGAGGAAGACATTGTGATGGCCTAAGAGAGACTGGATGGTGATGAAGTGAGCTGGAGGGAGGATGACAGACTTAGCAGAAAAAGAATGAACATGGCAATTACACTTGGTGTGTTAAGTGAACTTTACACCGTGGAAGCATTTTCCCACAGCACGTGCTTGAGAACCCTGTCACTTGTGCTTTGATCCATGCACAGCCACTTTTGTCACAAAGGCATTCTGCCTCTGTCTCATACCTAATCATGTGCACCTGACTGAGGATGGTCAAAGTCTAAAGACCCCAGGAGGTGTAGGGAGCCTAGGCTCCCTGAGGCTGTGAGGCACCCTCAGCAGCAATCCCAACTCTCACTACCTGCCAGATCACATGCCCCCAGATCACATGCCCCCAGATCACATGCCCCCAGATCACATGCCCCCAGATCACATGCCCCCAGATCACATGCCCCCAGATCACATGCCCCCAGATCACATGCCCATCACAGTCATGGGATTGTGTCACTGCCTACACTACACTTCCTCTCAATCACGTGCCTATTACTGCCAGCAACATCATCACCTGTCATGTGTCACTGCCTCCCTGCAGACCCTCCTTTAGCTATACCACTCCCTTCACCCCCTGTCAGCTTCCAGGGTGCAATCCCATTTCTCAGACATGTAGTTATGCCACCTTGTCTTGGTTTGTGTCTATCTTCTCCACTTTTGTTTGCTTTCCCTTCACCACTGTCACTGCCACACATGTGCCTGTACCAGCATTGGACTTTGCTTTGTCTGTTATTACTTTTGACATATGACAGATCTGAAATATGCCAAGTTTTACCTTAGATACCACTGTCTTTATGATACAAAAGCCTAGGCTACTTAGAAAAATATACACACCACCTTTTGGTGTCACACTGCAAGTACCTAAGAGTCTCCTTCGAGTTGAGAGAGCTTTTCCAAGCCACCTTTGAGTCTTCAGAGCATTCCCCAGACCAAGAACTCCCTTTGCCACCATTTCACTGCCATTGAATCCCAAACTTCCTGAAAACCATCCTCCCAGCTATCTATTGCTGTCCCTCGAGTTCCGAAGGGTTCTCAAGCCCCCCCCCTCATGTAATTGCTGCTATACCACCTAAAACCTCCCTCTTCTGCCTCCTTCCAACTCAAGACCCCTTGGGACAAGCCTAGGTCTTACCTACAGCTTTCCCCTTCTTATTTCCCTCAGCACTCTTGCAAGAAGAGTAGCCCACACTGCACAGTCACCAGACCTCAACCCCATTGAACATCTCTGGCATGACCTGAAGAAAAGATTGGGAACCTATCCAGTACCCCCTAAGGGCATAGAGGAGCTGTGGAAGAGGATTGAAGAGGAATGGAGGAAAATTCCAAGGGAGGTTTGCCTTAACTTGATCAATAGTATGCCTAGGAGGGTTGCAGCAGTGCTCAAGGCCAAGGGTGGTTACACAAAGTACTAGATATATCCTACTTATTGTTACTTGGATACCCTGCAAAAAAACTGTCCAGATGAGTAGTGGTCAATGTTGAATTAATTGTACAGTATTAAGTCACATGACCATAGCCATATTTTGCACACATGATCACATGACCACTGGCTATCCACCCCTATTTTTCCATGATTTATAGCCAAATGGGGACAGAGTTATAAGCAATTCTTTGAACAAGTGGCAAACATCCAGACAGTTTTTTGAGTCACTGTAATCTTACCTCTGCAAATTTGCTACTATACAGGTGTTTTTCTTTTTATTCTTGAGTACCCACACACACTACCATTTCAGGGGAAGTGTTGGAGGTAACAATCACTGTGCTGTTGCATAGCCATCATATTACATAAGGATGTAGTTTCTACTTAGTGATGCCTAAGTATTCTACAGATTCTACAGATCATTAGAGGTTTTGCAAATGATAGGAAGTAATAGACATGTTAGACATCAAAACTCTGCAGTTGGGACAGTTACAATAGGCTTCAGGTTGATATAGTGATCCAATAATCACAGACAACATTCAGAAATGTGTAGGGTAGAAAAGCCTTCTTTTGGACATTCATTAATAGTTTGACTGTGATGGCCAGTGAGGATGTGGATGCTAGCACAACAAGACCTGGCTTAGTACTACATGAGATAGTGAGGGGTGCCCAGGTACTACTTGCCACCCAGTACTGCAAACTTGCTCAATGTCATATGCATGTATTTAGGTCGCGCTACTAGTAAGTACACTACCGGTAGTTATCTGTTTTCCGGTAGTAGTACGCACGAACTCTGGACCGGTGTCCACCTCCGGACCCTCTGGTCTGAATCTTGTTCTCTGTTTAGTCTAGCACTACCACGTTCCTTAGTATAATTAGTTATTACTGCGTGTTTGTCAGACCTGTGTCTACTACCGGTAGACAGGTTCCCGGACTTTCCTTAGTCACTCACTTACTAACGTTCATACATAGCCTCTTAGTTATTACCAAGACTACCGGAACTCCGGTAGTGCCCCCTCCGGACAAGTAGTATAAATACTTAGTTAGGTCTGCATGGTAGGAGTAGTCGGATAATCAACCTAGAACCCGGAGTATCCAGTATCTCGACCACTACCCGGACCTGTCCAAGGGCACAGCGCACGAGCTGAGGCTGATTTAGGTAGTAGACCCCTATCAGTTCTGGGCTTCGACCTCACGGGCCACATGCCACCCAACCCCGGCTCTTACGAGCTCCGGCACAGTAGCCTAACTCCGGACATGCCGGACTACGAAGCCTGGCTTAATCCGACTTCGGAGGAATGTTCTTAACACTCAAGGAGCTTTATAAGCAAGCCTAGCTTGCCTGCTGCCTGACTGAATTAGTGATGAGCATGGGTAATCCCCAGGGTCTTTGAGGGCTACCCCTGCCCATACCCCTCAAAGCCTCTACCCCCATGGATGATAGGGTTAGGGGTTTTGTGGGGTACCCTCTTGTTTTTGCACGAAGCCTGAGAGGCTCTTGTGATGGAACCTCCTTCATGACCTTAATGGCTTTTTTACTGCATTAGTTTCATCTAAGGCTTCACTGTGGCCACTGGCCCAAAAACAGTGGTTTGCAGATGACCTCCCAACATGACCTCAAGAGTCAACATGACTCATGGGGAGCACCCAAGCTAGCAGTCATCTTCACCATCATACATATTCACCATATCTGTAGTCAACACCTGAATGCTTTGTCCCTATGCAGAACTGGCTACTGGTCTCATCAAGAGCTTGTTTGCTAAAATTATGTCAAAAATAAATGCTGCCCAAATAATAATAACACCCACTTACACATGCGGTTTTCAACAACAACTTTGATAACACCTTCACACAAATCATCCATATTACCATCACATTCATAAAAAACTGCCTTGACAACCTTGGAAATGGCAGACTGTTTGTTGGAGCGTTGGTATTCTTCTACAGCCAATGCCAAAACTTCCTCCCAAGTGTGGTTCCCATGCTGCATTAGAAAGTAGGAATGCTCAGCAACAAGTAAGCATCCTAGAGGAGTGAGTGGATGTTCAATAGGCAATGGAAAACTGTTACCAATGGCATGTTCAGCTATGGACTGTACAGTTGGGAACTTCCCCAATAAAGTGACATCTTTGGGTAGAGGTGGCATCGAGATGTTAACATCCACATCAAAGTTGGGCTACAATTAAACACGTTTGCCTTGGATAACAGGACATAACAACCCAACACTGACAAGCTAAAAGTTCAAATGACAGACATGAGAAGAATGGTGTTAGCATTATCAGGGAAATGATGAATTTAGCCAGGTATGGCTGTACAAAACATACCCACCTCCTGTCAAACAACAGGTCAAACCAAAGGAATCATGCACAGTAGTGATCAGATGGGGCATTAAATCAATCATGGAACAACACACATTCTATTTTATAGTGTTGGAGGAAATGGGTTGGAAATAAGCAGACATCCAGGGTGGGCAATTAAGGGCATTCAGCAGATGTTGAGCTAAACATGCCATGAAATCACTCACAAGCTGTTATAGCACCAACATGAAGGATGTAAGTGAGAGCATTCAGCAGAGAAACAGCCAAAAGTGTCATGAAATCACTCACTGCCTGTCTTGGCACCAACATGAAGAGTGCAAGTGAGGGCATTCAGCAGGGATCCAGCTAAACAAGCCATGATATCACTCACTCCCTGTCATGGCACCAACATGAAGAGTGCAAGTGAGGGCATTCAGCAGAGATCCAGCTAAACATGCCATGAAGTCACTCACTCGCTGTCATGGCACCAACATGAAGAGTGCAAGTGAGGGCATTCAGCAGAGATCCAGCTAAACATGCCATGAAATCACTCACAAGCTGTCAGGGCACCAACATGAAGAGTGCAAGTGAGGGCATTCAGCAGAGATCCAGGTAAACATGCCATGAAATCACTCACTCGCTGTCACGGCACCAACATGAAGAGTGCAAGTGAGGGCATTCAGCAGAGATCCAGGTAAACATGCCGTGAAATCACTCACATCCTGTCATGGCACCAACATGAAGAGTGCAAGTGAGGGCATTCAGCAGAGATCCAGGTAAACATGCCATGAAATCACTCACTTGCTGTCATGGCACCAACATGAAGAGTGCAAGTGAGGGCATTCAGCAGAGATCCAGCTAAACATGCCATGAAATCACTCACATACTGTCATGGCACCAACATGAAGAGTGCAAGTGAGGGCATTCAGCAAATATCCAGCTAAACATGCCATGAAATCACTCACATACTGTCATGGTACCAACATGAAGAGTGCAAGTGAGGGCATTCAGCAGAGATCCAGCTAAACATGCCATGAAATCACTCACATACTGTCATGGCACCAACATGAAGAGTGCAAGTGAGGGCATTCAGCAGAGATCCAGCTAAACATGCCATGAAATCACTCATGAGCTGTCATGGCACCAACATGAAGAGTGCAAGTGAGGGCATTCAGCAGAGATCCAGCTAAACATGCCATGAAATCACTCACTTGCTGTCAAGGCACCAACATGAAGAGTGCAAGTGAGGGCATTCAGCAGAGATCCAGCTAAACATGCCATGAAATCACTCACATACTGTCATGGCACCAACATGAAGAGTGCAAGTGAGGGCATTCAGCAGAGATCCAGCTAAACATGCCATGAAATCACTCACTTGCTGTCATGGCACCAACATGGATAGTTGAAGTACAGGCATTCAGTATATATCCCCAGGTAAACACAGCATGAATTCCCTTACATACTATGAAGCCATCAACATGCCAAACATGGGGTGGACTCAGCTGTGCATTTTTCATAAGACATGAAATCACTCACATCCTGTTGAACAGTGCATGAGAACATAGCAAGGGATCATCATGAGTAATAGATCTTCACAGCACTCAGCTACTCACTTCACAACTTGGAAACCAGCACAGCAAAGAAAATTCCAGTGCTTTCACATTCACTTGAAGCCTATCCTTAATCCCCAACTCCATAAATCTCCTCAATGTCCTTCCCAATATTAGTACTCCACCAAATATCAAAGTGCTTACTTACCTCCTCACAGCATACTGAATACACAGCACAATGCTTGACTGCTGTGTTGATATCAGTATCATTTGTAAACCTTCCTCATTCATCACATTTGCTGTGGTTTCCATCAAAACAGTGCACTCTGCCTTCTCTTGATGCATCTCTGCCAACAACAATTTTCAGCATCAATACACCTGAGTGAAGTAATACCCACTCTGAAGTGTCACATATCCTTTAGGTGGGTACTTGCACTTATCAAGCTCATCTTTCACATGTGCAAGCCATTTTTCCAGTAGCTTTCCCTGCTTTTCTGGAGCCCTCTCCTTTGCTTCAACTATTGTCAAACCTTGATCCAGAAGCTCCCTAACAGCAGTCAGGTATAAAGCATCCACTTTTGTCAGTAACACTATCACAGGGACTAGGTGGATACTTAGTTATGGATGTCAATGATGTCTGACCAAGAGTACTTGCCATGCCCTGTATCACACTCATTGAAGAATTTTTTCTCAGCAGCAGTCACTGTCCTATGGTAATCTGTCATAGGGATGCAAAACCTAAATTTTTCTGTTAAGTTAACCTGCAGTCACACCTAGATATTACTTACCAGATAGCATGAACACGGTCATTCACCTTCTCTGTGGCTGCATGCTCAACCACAAAACTCCTCATCTGGTCAAACTGCTCTGTGGAGCCAGCTTCGAATCCACAGGAGTCATGGAATACAAAGCCTGGGTTGCTCTTGAATACAAGCTCATGCTTAATATCATGGTGACCACGCTGGAAGCATTTTTGCTTCTAATATGTGTTGTTATCAGTCCATGTCACAACTTACTGTCAGAGTACCTTGCACAATATCACCCTTAATCTGAAAAAAAAATATCAGACAGGTATTACCAACCTTATAGGAATATACCTTGTTTCCCTTCCCGTCGAAGATCTCTGGCTTATCTGTAGAGTTGCAGACCCTTTGGAGGATGGTGGTTTTACCTGCATTTGCTCTACCCATGACGAGAATTCGGAAGCGCTTAATATTTTTCATGTATTCATTAGCCACCTTAGAATCGAGGCGGTAGGCAGGCTGAGAAGACGTAGTCGCTGGGACTCAGAATTAAACTGGTTGGAATTCACCATACGCGACAAGAATACCATGAGAGGTAGCTCCAGACTGAGCGGGAACTGGACTCGCCACGCCACCAGTGAGATAACTAGCTGCTGTATTGCAATATCAAATGCCTCCTATTGTCCGAGGTTAGAAAAAAGTCTTACCCGCAGTCGTGGCTTCGGTTGTGGTAGGGGCCAGGTCACATACATTGTGCTGGACAAAGCGACGAGAACTACTGCCGCCCGCGAGCGGGAGCGACTTGAACCACTTTTTGATACGACCAGGAGCCATATAAACGTGAGCTACGATTCTTTATACTTCCCAGTACGGAGCGTAAGACGTGTAGAAGATCACCGTCAAGGCCGCCGCCGTAGTAACGCAAGTAGGACGGTACTTACGATGACCCGCAGTTGAAGCGATACCAATCTCCTCAGTTCCCACGGACGGTGCTTGATACATGTGTGCTTATATAACCCACCTTTAGGATCTCGGACCAAATTACCTTGCTTGGCAAGGTTTCTACCGCACCCATATGTGCCGTGGGAACCGTGGTACGACGGAAAAACTTTCCTTTCTTGGCGGCAGCTGTACTGCACAATGCACTGACTGAAATGCTGCAAATGCCAAAGTGCAGCAGAGAAATACCAAATGCTGTGTGGAAAGACATTCTGGAAGTTAAGCCATCCTGCACTCTGCTCAACCCCAGTATGCTCACTGTTGGCTCTGTTGGTATTGCTGAGTAGATACCAGTACTTCATATCAAGTACTCAAAGGTAGTTGATAGAACTACAATATGATAGATTATTCTAGAATAATGTTCCCACACAGTATAAATATCTGAGCCAATAGGGTGAGGGAGAATAATCAACATCTTATCACAACTACACAATCAAGCCCATATCCAACAGGTTATGAGCCCCAACTCAATGCTATAAAAACAAACCTCTACCAAACCTATTGTTATCTAACCAAAACTTCACATCACCATGCCAGGAAGCAATGAAGACTTAGTCAACATCACAACACCCACAAACAACACTGGTGGAGCCAGCAGTAGGGTATGAAACCTTGGCACCATCTCCTTGTACAAAGTAGATACACTTAAAGATAATAGTTGGCATGCATGGCATATTCAAATGCAGAAATTCCTATGCCTGCACAAAGTCTTTAAGTATGCTGAGGGGAGCTGCCCAAAGCTGGAGGAGGACTTTGCTAGTAGTGCCGAAATAGCAGCATGGGAAGAAGAAGATCTAATTGCACAAACCCTCATCCTAACCAACATCAATGACCAACAGATGGACCATGTCATGCATGCTGAGACAGCAGCTCAGATGTGGGAAAATCTAAAAATGGCCCATCAGACATGTGGCATTCAGACTGCCCTCATAGCAAAGAGGGAACTACTGAATGCCAAATGTCCAGAGGGAGATAATATAGCAGCACACATTAATAAACTCAAGAGAATGCAAAATGATCTATCAGCCATGGGGAAACCAATCCCCAATGACAAGTTCAAAGACATCCTATTATTAAACATGCCAGAGTCTTGGACAATGTTTACCACATCATATATGGCAGGCCCAATAGCTGGAAAGGGCATTGATTTGGCCATGGTTGAAGAACTCACAGCAGTACTAATAGACAAGCACAAACACAGGCAAGGCACTCCACAGGATCAAACATTATTTACTCAGAAGAAAGTAAGTAATAAGTGGAAAGAGCCTACCAAGGCCTGCAGTATCTGTGGATGCAACAACCATGCTACTGACAAGTGCCACCATAAGGGGAAACCCAAATGTGGATACTGTCAGAAGTTAGGTCACACAGAAGACAACTGCTGGAAAAAGCATGGCAGGCCACCTAAAAAGGCTAAAACTGGACAGGCTAATTTTGCCTCAATCACAGAATTGCCTACATGTGACATACAGGATGACAAGCGGTGTAGGGAGTGAGTACTCCCCATTATGATATTCTTTTGGTTTCATAGCTTTTGGTTTTACTTTTACTTTACTCTTTTATTTTCTTTTCTTTTGTTTTTGTTCTTTTACCTTAGTCTTCACTTAGCTTCGAGTTTAGGCACGTGAGGTAGCTTACATAAGCCCGCATGCACCTACACTCCTCTGTAACTACTTCCAAAATAATCATCGAAGTACCAAGTTTCGAGTTCGAGTTCAAGTTAGTGAAGGCCATTGCAAGTAGCCTTCAGTATTCAGACAGACTTCAGACTGCCTCAGACATCCTCTTCTCTCAGACAGAACTCTCTCTTACAGGCTATAGAAGCCCCTTTGGAAGATCTCACCCCCTTCAGATCTCCTTTGCCCATCTTCGGTCGCACTTTCATCAGTCTCTTCATCTGGAGCCCACCGTGAGGGGCTTCTGTCTTAGCCTGGTGACTCTTTTCTCATCTTATTCAGCTTCGTTTTCATGTTTTTAGGTCTTGTGTTCTTGGCCTCAGTCGCGTTCCTCTTCGAGTCACACTTTCCTCCAGTATTCTCAGTTTATACTGTTTTCCTGCCTTTGAGTTCCCTTGTGACATCATGCAAGCCCTGAGTTCCCCTTGTTCTGGACCTTCGGAAGCTTCAAAACCCCCTCAGTACTCCTCGAAGGACCTTTGAAGCCTTCTCGAAGATGTAATCCGAGTTGCAAATGTTGCTAAGTCACTCCTTCGAGCCTGTGGAGGCCTTCGAGAGGCCAGTAGTTCGCGTGCACAGCCACCTACCGGTTCCGTGAGTTGCTCACCCTGCCGCACATACTCGTTTTGCTTTTTCTGTGGCCAGAAAGGCCATATTCGAGCAAATTGCGACTCGTGTAAGAAGTATCTAGCCGCAGGAAAGTGCCTATTAGTGAAAGGTCGCGTTGTACTACCTATGGGACGAGAGATACCGCGAGAAGTACCCGGGCGCACTCTCAAGGACCATCTGGATTGCTGGGATCTAGGGGATCGGTCTAATGACAATCGAAAGCCTCCTTTGAGTCAAGGCCGGCTACCCTCGGAGGATGTGGGTAGTCGAAAGCCGCAGACCCAAATGGTTCCACTAGGTGTGTCTCAGCCCCGCTCGACAGTGCACCCTCACCCCCCCTCAGCACAACCGTTGCGTGTGCCACTCTCAGCGGAAGGGCCGAGTCGTCACTCAGCCTCGGAGCAGCCCCAGGCCCCCAGTCGAGGGCATAGTGAGTCCTCGAGCACTCGTGCACCCTCTCGAGAAGTACCTACATCAGACTCTCGCGGTCAACCTCCCTCTTGCTCTTGTGATCTCGAAGACCTGTGCTCGTACTCGTATTCAAGCAGGCCACGCAGCCCAGAACCTCCCTCTCGCTCTCGCAACCTCGACAACCCGCGCTCGTACTCGTATTCAAGTAGGCCGCGCAGCCCCGATTCCCGCGACTACCCCCGAGACTACAAGTACTACTATGTCCGCTCGCCACCACCTGCGCCACGACTTGCATACTCACGTCTACCGGAAAGTTCGAGGGATGAGCCCACCCCAGTCCGGCCCACCAGCCGGCTAGTCGAGAGAACGACAGCCTCTGCCACCTATGACACTCGGTCGTCTTGCAGTACTCAGGTGTCAGCCTACTCAAGGAGGTTGCGCAGCCGCAGTCGCACACCTCGGCCTTTGTACCGGTTCTAGTGAGTCGACAGGGGGCTACTTTAGCGCATTGGGATCTTTTTGTTGTGTTTATTCTTTTCTTTCATGAATATATCGCTCTTCGAGTCCCCCATACGGGTATTAGGCAGCCGCGTGCCTTTGTCATCCCCCCCACCTCGCCGACTCGATATCTCGACGACCACTCATCCATCCCTCTCGCAAACCGGGATTCTGGATGTACTCGACGATACCTTTCGAGTGGTATACCTTTCGTTGCGATGGCCCCAGCGCATACGAAGATATCACGGTTCCTAGGCAAGCAGGCAGGATCACACCGTTTCGCGAATATCTCGGGATTGGATGCGCCGTTTTCCCTGTTTCCTCGATCTCCCAACTCTCCTTGAGCCCCTCTATCACCTCCTGAAGTCTCGTAGAATTCTGCCCAGCGGTTCCCCACTGACGCGATGCCATCCTCCCACCTCCTACCCCGTTTAAGTCCTAACTCGCGCAGTTCTCGCCCGAACCACTCGATTTTCTCAGACGCGAATCTACTAGACGATATCTACCAGACGATATACAAGACGTTGCGCGTGCGTTCGTGGTTCTGAACTTATTCGGGTTCTTGTATTTGGACAGGGTAGCGAGGTCGGGTTCGTGTATCTCGCTCATCTTCGCGTCAAGCCTCTCGCTTTCTTACACGGTGGTTCTACTGGCTTATGGATACCCGGTGATACCTTTTTCTTGAGGACGCGCTCACTCATTGTGGAGATATGGGTTTTCTCAGTGGACAGTAGGGTATGAGACGGTTTAGCAGATATCTCGGGAACGGGTACGCGTTTTTCCCCGATTCCTCGTTCTCCCGACTCTCCTCGAGCATCTCCATCACCTCCCGGAGTTTTGTAGGATTCCACCTGGCAGTTCCTCGCCGACGCGATGCTGCCCTCCTGGCCCCTACCTCGCTTTGGCTGTAACTCATGCAATTCCGCGCCGAATCGTTCGCTACTTGCAGACGTGCATCCCCTAGACGACATCTACCAGACGATATTCGAGACGTTGCGCGCGCATTCGCCGTTGCGGAGTTATTTGAGTTTTCGTGTCTGAGCAGGGTGACGAGGCCAGGATCGCACATCTCACTCATTTTGGCGTCGCGCCTCTCGCCTTTTGGCATGGTGGTTCTACTTGCTTATGGCTACCTGGAGATACCCTTTTCGTCCCTACGCGCTCGACGGTTGTGGAGATATGAGAGTTTCTGTGTGTGGAAGGGGTACGAGGCGACTTGGCGGATATCTCGGGACTAGGCAGGTCAATTGGTCTAGTTCCTTTTTTTCACCGTCTCTTCCTAGGTGTCCTCTACCACTATCCGCGGTTTCGTATCGATTGCCTCAGCGGTCGTTGCTCGGCGGCCTCCTCTTCCCGCCTCTCATGCTGCCCTACGCACTGTTCGCATCGCATCTCCCTCAGTTCTTCGCCTCGCCTTTCGCTTTTTTTGGACTTGATACTACTCGACCAGCGCTTTCGAATGGTATACCTCGTGTCATGATCCGTGCAGTCCTTGTTGAGGGATCTGGATTTTGGTGTGGCGAGGTGTCTTCGGCCGGTTTCGCTGATATCTCGGGATGGGGTGCGCGTATTCATTCGATTTCTTTTCCTACGTCCTCCCTACACTCCCCTTCACCGCCTCCTCGAGTCTCATAAGGTTTCGCGCATCCGTCGTCCTTCGGCGAGTTTTCCCTGCTACCCCCACTTGTCAGCACCTTCGAGCTCATACCGCCAGCTTACAACCGAGGACGGTTGAATTCTCAAGTGACCCGCGGATGTAGGGAGTGAGTACTCCCCATTATGATATTCTTTTGGTTTCGTAGCTTTTGGTTTTACTTTTACTTTACTCTTTTATTTTCTTTTCTTTTGTTTTTGTTCTTTTACCTTAGTCTTCACTTAGCTTCGAGTTTAGGCACGTGAGGTAGCTTACATAAGCCCGCGCGCACCTACACTCCTCTGTAACTACTTACAAAATAATCATCAAAGTACCGAGTTTCGAGTTCGAGTTCGAGTTAGTGAAGGCCATTGTGAGTAGCCTTCAGTATTCAGACAGACTTCAGACTGCCTCAGACGTCCTCTTCTCTCAGACAGAACTCTCTCTTACAGGCTATAGAAGCCCCTTTGGAAGATCTCACCCCCTTCAGATCTCCTTTGCCCATCTTCGGTCGCACTTTCATCAGTCTCTTCAGCAGGTACTACACACAGATGGGAACTGGACATCTGACAGTAGTAGGACTAGTATACAAAATAGCACATTTAGTGTATCATATGAAGGAATAGATGAACATGTTGAATGGTACATGTGGGTGGCTGACTCAGGGAGTACAGCACACATAGTGAAAGATAAATCAATGTTTAGGGATATAGTCCCTATACAAAAGGAGATCTGAGGCATAGGAGATCACAAAATTACAGCACATGGAATCAGGACAGTCATGCTACAGGCACAAGCAGGGAACAAGACTTCTGTCATTACCCTGCAGAATGTACTGTACACCCCCAATGCTGTACATAACTTAATTTCATTAACATGCCTTGATAAAGAAGGTGCCTCCTCTGCCTCAAGGGAGGACAAATGAAATTATTCAACCAAAGTAGAAATCTATTTGCTATAGCTAATATGCACAATGGAATCTATGAACTATGTGCATGCAGGCATGAACCTGCAGAATGCACATACCAGGCACGTACCTGGGATGAATGGCACTGGCATTTTGGGCACATTGGAGTCAAGGGACTCCAATGCCTTCAACACAACTAGTTGGTTGATGGACTTACTGTGGTGCTGTCACCAATCACCAATTGCCCTTTGTGCATAGAGGCTAAACAATCTAGATTACCATTTCCAAATAAGTCAGCACTGAGAACAACAATACCAGGAGAAATGATACATACCAATGTATGGGGGCCAGCTTGAACAGAAGCCCTCAATGGGCATGCATGCTGGTATATATCCTTTATTGATGATGCAAGCCAATACTATGGGGTCCAGTTCATGGCAACTAAGGGAGAGGCATCGAGTAAATTAAAAGAATACCTCACATACCTAGAGCACCAGCTAGGCTGCTGGACAAAGGTCATACATGCTGATAATGGCAAAGAATACATCAGTACTGAGTTACTTACCTGGTGCCAAGAGACCGGTACTGACCTTCAAGTCACTGCACCATATTCACCAGCACAGAATGGAGTTGCTGAACATTTTAACTGCTCATTGGGAGAACTTGCTCATGCCATGAGGATTGCAGGCAACACTCCTGCATTCCTCTGGCCTGAGGCAATCTCCCATGTGGCATATGTGAGGAACCACTCACATACATGAGTGCTGGTGGGTGCAACACCCTATGAATGGTGGACAGGGCACTGCCCTGACATCTCACACTTTGAAGAACTTGGGTCTCCTGTATGGATAATGAACAAAGGTGTCAGTATCAACAAGCTTGAGGCTAAATCCACAAAACATACCTTCATTGGATTTGTGGATGGACCATGTGCTGTCTGTTTCTATGACACCTGCTCAAGATCCATCAAAATGTCACATAATTTTCATTTCCTGAAGGATCCAGTCAGTACAATGAGCACTCCACTCACCTTGACAGATGGTATGCTGCATGAGGGGGAGCTGGAGCCCAGGAACATGGCTGATGAGGACATGCAGGATACTGAGAATAGTAGAGATGAAGCTAAAAGAGATCAAAAGCACATCAGTAAATGAAAATGGACAAAAGACAAAAGTGAAACTTACCAGAGAAGAAGCAGTAGGCCCAAGGTAGCCAAGGACTACCAGGCACTTAATGATCCTATGCCAGAGTTGTCAGAAAACGAAGAAGATGACTCACCAGATTCATTTTGAGACCCTGATGAGGGAGGACTCAAAAATAGCCCTATAGAACAAACAGTGTTAGTGTATGCAGCACTAGATGAAAATGGTGCCTTACCTGACAACCTGAGATTGCTGAAGGAGGTGCATGACTCACCCAAATGGATGGAGTGGGAAAAAGCTGTCAAAGCAGAAATAGACCAGCTACACCAAATGGGGACATGGGAACTGACAGACTTACCAAAGAGTAGGACACCAGTGTCCAACAGGTGGGCCCTCATTCAAAAATACAATAAAGAAGGGAGGCTGGAAAAATATAAGGCATGCCTAGTAGCAAAGGGGTACTCACAGATACCAGGGATGGATTACACAGATACATTCTCACTGGTAGTGAGGCTGGAGACAATTAGGGCAATACTAGCACTAGCTGTTTCCCAGGACTGGGAAATACAACAAATGGACATAAAGGGGGCTTATCTAAATGGCACACTAAAAGAAGAAGTTTATATGAAACAGCCCAAAGGCTTTGAGGATGGTATGCAATGTGTGTGCTGGCTAATAAAAACATTATATGGGTTAAAACAATCCAGAAGAGAGTGGAACCTCAAACTCAATAAACAGTTAGTGCAAGGTGGATTCAGATGCCTATGGTCAGACCCCTGTGCATATGTCTGACAAACAACAGAAGGAGTAGAAATCATTACCATATGGGTAGATGATCTCCTGCTGTTCACATCATGACAGGGGCTTATGACATCATTAAAAGCACAACTATGATCTATGTTCAAAGTTACTGACCTTGGAGACCCAAAGAAAATAGTAGGTATAGAAATCACATGAGACCAGGCCAAAGGAACATTGTTCATAGGGCAAACATGATACAGTGAGCAACAAAAACATTGCAATGTTTGCAACATTTTGATTGAAGGCTGTATAACACCTGACAGAGTGTGGCTGTGCAAATCTTCTGGTGGGCACTTTTATAGCCCTTGGTCTGGGCTTTCTATCAAGCCATATTAGGAATCCTGAGGTGCACTGGTTTCCATTCTATGAGCCAATTACTGCAGCATGTGCATTGCAATGTTTTTGTTGCTGACATCCTGAGGCATGACATTCATATAATAGGCATTGCTTTAATGGTGGTATTGCTTATATAATGCATCACATGACTGGATAAATGGTTCAGCCACCCACAAACAATGCCAAACATTGAACTTTCAACCAACCACCATGCCCAAGGCTGTTCCCTCTGCTGCAACCAATACCATCCTCTCCCTGCTGCATCAGGGCCAATCTCTTAGAGATATCTCTAATACTACTGGTGTCCATTATAGCACCATTAGTAGAATATGCTCCCAGCATTGTCCCACCATTGAAAAACCCCCTCCTGGTCATCCTTCTATCATCACCCTCACTGATGTCCAACATGCCATGTGTCTAATTGGTTCTGGGAAGGCTGAAAATGCTGTGGAGGTGGCCAAATCACTTCAGGAGATGAAGAGCAAACCCCTCTCCTCCCAAACAGTGTGTCATCACCTGTGCAAAGCTGGTATGAAGGCTGTGGTGAAGCAGAAACAACCCCTACTGTCCAAGTGACATAGGCAGAACAGGCTAGACTTTGCTCCAAGCCACCAATATTGGACAGTGGAGGACTGGAAGAGGGTTATCTGGTCAGATGAGACCAAAATCAATAGGATAGGGTCAGATGGGAGGAAATGGGTGTGGAAAAAGCCAGGAGAGGGCCTCAGTGATAGGCTGGTAGAGGGGACAGTCAAGTCTGGTGGAGGTTCCTTGATGATGTGGGGGTGCATGACTTGGGAGGGTGTTGGCTTGGCTTGCAAGATTGATGGTAAGATGGATGCTGACCTTTACACACAGATTCTGGAAGATGAACTCCAAGGGACTCTGCAATACTATGGCAAATTGCCTGAGGATGTCATCTTCCAGCAGGATAATGACCCCAAGCATACCAGTAGGAGGGCCAAGAAGTGGTTTGAAGACCATGAATTTGAGGTCATGAGTTGGCCTGCACAATCTCCTGACCTCAACCCCCATAGAACATCTATGGGTAGTACTGAAAAGGAAGGTGGCATCTTACCTGACTCCCCCCAAAGGAATTCATGAGCTATGGGAGAGGGTTCAGAAGGAGTGGGAGGATATAGGTGTCTCCACATGTCAGGATCTCATTGAAAGCATGCCTAGAAGGGTGGAGGAGGTGATAAAAGCCAAGGGAGGATACACTACTTACTAATAATTGTCAATCTTACTATACCATAATGTCAGCAACAAAAATGTTGCAATGCACATGCTGCAGTAATTGGCTCATAGAATGGAAACCAGTGCACCTCAGGATTCCTAATATGGCTTGATAGAAAGCCCAGACCAAGGGCTATAAAAGTGCCCACCAGAAGATTTGCACAGCCACACTCTGTCAGGTGTTATACAGCCTTCAATCAAAATGTTGCAAACATTGCAACATTTTTGTTGCTCACTGTATATTGATTCTATACTACAGGCACAAGGACTAGAAGGTGCAAACAGTGTGAAGACACCAGCAGATACAAAGATTCAGATGTTCCTGGAGCAGGAACAAGAGGAAGTGACTAACCAAAACAAGTATGCTTCTCTGATCAGATCCCTAATGTATGCCACAGTTGCCACATGGCCTGACATTGCCTATGCCATAAATAGATTAGCCTCATTCACAGAAAACCCAGACCTAAGACACTGGGTAGCAGCCAAGTGAATATTGAGGTACCTACAAGGAACAAAAGACTATGGTATAATGTATAGCACAGAGAAAGGCAGTACTACTACTCAAATATTCAAAGGGTATGTAGATGCAATCTTTGCCAATACTGAGAACCACATGTCTATCATGGGATACATGTTCCTAGCTCAAGGGGGAGCCATTGTTTGGGGTTCAAAGAAACAAACCTTAATTGCACTGTCAACAACAGAAGCAGAATATGCTGCATTCGCCAAATGTACCTGAGAATGCATATGGCTATGAAAATTATATGCAGAATTAGGGTATAGACAAACAGAGCCAACTAAGATAATGACAGATAGCAAGGGAGCCCAAGCTCTAGTGTATAACCCCCAGTTTCATGCCAGGATGAAACACTTCAACATATCCCACCATTACACATGTGAGAAGATCAACCAAAAGAAGGTCAAGATTTGTCATTGTTCAGATAGGTATCAAACAGCAGATATATTTACTAAAGCACTACCTAGAGACAAGCATGAGAGGCATACCAAGGAGATGGGTATGACCCTGGCTTGAGGGGGAGTGTTGGTATTGCTGAGTAGATACCAGTACTTCATATCAAGTACTCAAAGGTAGTTGATAGAACTACAATATGATAGATTATTCTAGAATAATGTTCCCACACAGTATAAATACCCAAGCCAATAGGGCAAGGGAGAATAATCAATATCTTGTCACAACTTACTACAATCTCTGTGTTTGTTGACACAGAGATGTGTGACACTGGGGTATTCTGCATGGGGTAGTTTCTTTCCTACAGATTGCTTTGATGCTGCACACTTTAAGCTTTGTCACTGGCTCTTTGAGGTATGCCCTTCCCCTTCATGTGTGTTGACTTCCATGCTTACTGTTCCCTACCATGTTTCAGTCCATCAATCCTGCTGTCAACAGCATGACACATCCTTGGCTGATGGATCACATATGTCATGATTGTCCCTCCAACATTGCTTCCCTCTGACATGTGAGGTTCAGCCAAGACATACCCCCTTGAAGAATGGCCTCTGACCAAAGAGAGCAACCATGCTAAACTCATTGCATTGCAATCCACTCATTGTATCCTGCCCCTGCCTGCATATGATGTGGTGGGTGACCTCATTGCCCCTACTGCATATCATCACTGTCTTCAGGGGGCAGTGGCAGAGGTGCACTTTAGCTTGTCCCACTGGGCCATTGCCAGGGCAAAGTGTGATGTGTATGCCAGTGAAATCCTGTTGGTCCATGTGCTCATTCCCCCCTTGACTCCCACCCATGCATCTACAAAGAGAAAGCTTTCCTTGCACCTAGACAGTGATGACATGCTGTCTACAAAATGTCCCAGGTCCTAGATCATGCATGTCCCTATGGCCATTTAATTTTCCTATATCAGTCTATAATATGTTCAGGCCAACACTATACTATCAGTGTGCTTCAATCTTGCAGACAGCCAACTTGCCAGACACCTCATCAGTATTTTGGACTTTTGTGACTTTTGATCACAATATAACATGTCAAAGCTTAGAAATATATTCATATATATGCCAATATGAATTTCCCAAACTATCAGGTCAATAGAGAAGCTCTGTGGTGTGTTATGGGGGGTTTTTGATGTGTTTTGCAAGTCTCCTAAACTCTTCAGCCACTTTCCCACAGTCCAAGGAACTCGGCTTCCTTCTAGCACTTTCAATACTTATTGGATGAACTTGAAAAATCGTATGTGGGTAGATATATTCAACAGGAATCATCCCCTGAAATTTTAAGATATGTTAATAATGTGGATAATGTGTGGTACCCATCTGAAGAAAAAGGTGAAAAAGCGGACCCACATCATATCTGTCATCTAACCCACCCAAATGCCTGTACAGAGACATTGTACCATGCATCTCCCATGGTTCCAGGTATTCAGGATTCACATCAGGAAACAGGATATAAGTCAGCAAGGGGAGGGAGAGCACTGATCATAACCCAATAAGGGATGCCTGTGGGGATTTGATATTTTGATAGATTGTAGAGATGTATCAGGGGGGCATGGGCTGAAATTCCTATGGTGATATATCAAAAACTGCAGAATTGGGAGCACATTTTGCATTTTGCCCCTATGTATTTTGACCCCCATTTAATGCCCTAAATTGGATCAGAATTGTGTGTCTATCTAAGGGGTAAAATGCCCCAGATGTATTAAGATACATTATAGCATGCTATGATTCAAGGAGGAAGTGTGGTGAGGCAGAGATGAAGCCCAGGAGACCGCTTTTTTGCTTACATAATCAAAAAAACGGAGTAGGAGGATGGGGCAATTAAAGTATGACACAGCCACAATGTGGGGAAGGCCCAGGCTGCAGGCAACCCCTGATTACTAGTCAAGTGTACACACTGTTTGGTAGTCCAAAATTAATTAGAAAATAGCTAGCAGTGCAGGAGGTGCTGATGTAATTGACACGTGCATACACTCGTTTTCACACTCTGGCTCATGCCAAGTACCTCTAGCCTCCCAAGTCAAGCTGACTGCCCCGTTACTGCTAGAAGATCTCTTTATATCCCCCAGGTCCCTATCTGTTTGACTTTACATCTGAAGCCCACTGCAAGGGGGCTATTTTGCTTGGTAAACCCACCTTCTCCCCCTACCTCTGAACTTGTACACATGATTTCTCGCAAACGGTCGCGCCAAATCTCTCGCAAATTTCAGGCCTAGGACTAATAGAAGAGACCTTTCCAGAGGTATGTTTTTTGTCACATTTGGTTCAGCACTTCCCAAGATATTGCCCGTTTTCTAGTGGAAGGTACTGTACAACAAATTTTGACATAACTTGTCATTGGGTGCGCCTTTTTCCTTATTTCAGCGTTGTCCCATCTACACCTGATTCCCTGTACCACTTCTGGAGGTCTCATAGATTTTTGCTGAGCAGTTGTGCCTCGACACACTACCTCTCCCTACCTCTGAACTTGTACACGCGATTTCTCACGACCCGTCGCGCCAAATCTCTCGCAAATTTCAGGCCTAGGACTACTCGAAGAGACCTTTCCAGCGGTATGTTCTTCGTCGCGTTTTCTTCAGCACTTCCTGAGATATTGCCCATTTTCTAGTGGAAGGTACTGTACAACGAATTTTGACATAACTCGTCATCGGGTGCGCCGTTTTCCTTATTTCAGCGTTCTCCCATCTCCCCTTGATTCCCTCTACCACATCTGGAGGTCTCGTAGATTTCCGCTGAACAGTTGTGCCTTGACACACTACCTCTCCCCCTGCCTCTGAGCTCGCACCACATTTTCTCCTTAACCATTGCACTCAACCTCGCGGTTTTCTACAAGGTGATTCTACTTGAATATACCTTCCAGCTGATATATTTTTTGTCACTATTGCACTGGCGTGTCTGGAGATATTGCCTTTTTTCTGGAGAAAGGCCCTGCAGGAGGAAATTTGGAATATATTGGGACTGAGTGTGCTGTATTTTCTCTAATTCTTCATTAGTCCAACTCTCCTAGATGTTCAATACCATGTCCTAGAGTTTTTTTTAATAGTTTTTCCCAGTGCACACTGAGTACAACTTGTGTAGAAATACCTTGTATTAAATATCATTTTTGCACTGGTAAGCCATGCCCAAGCCAACAGCCCCAGCTTTGGGGCCAAGCCAAGCCCTCATACTGGGCTTGTTGTGCTTCATGGCCTGGCCTGAGGCTTCCCTGGCCCCAAGCCCTCAGAAGCTGGACTGGGAAAATGCTATGTGCATTTTTGTCTCCCTTAGTATACATACTTACTCACTATGGTAATAAAGACTGTGATTACAGGTTAAATATACACTGATGTCCAGATGAAACAAGCTAAAAAATTGTTTATCTGACTTTGGGATATTTTCTTTGTGCTCTATGACTGGAGCACTCCATGAGGGGCATTGGTTGTTTGGTTTGACTCTCTGTCTGTCCTCCCCCCATTTCATATGCCACATTTCACCTCTGTTCTTTTCCACTAAATCTCTTGCAAATTGGGATTTCTTCTTCAACTTGCTGAGGGCTTTCTATTGGTCCATCTTATGTCACTGCTGCATTTAACTATTGAGGAGATATAGCCAATTTTGCACACAAAGGTATTGGGGGACCCTCTAGCAGATATCTTGGGATTAGGTGTGCATACTCCCCCAGTTCTTTGTTCTTCATGTTCTCCACATGTCCCCTCACTGTGTCCTCACATCTTATAGCATTTTCCCCAGTGATTGTTCATTGGAATGTAGTCATCCTTCCCCCCACTGTATTTGCCATGTATGCCCCCCATTTTCCTGCCAAATCTTTCTATTTCTTCAGACATGACTCTACTCCACATCACCTATCAGACAACACTGAAGATGCAGGCCAACCCATAGAGTGTTGGTTTTTGTCCTGCACCTTGTTCATTTTCATGCCACATGTTTCACTTTTTTGCATATCCATCCTACCTCCAGGCACCTTACTGATGATACACACCACATCCCAATATCCCCCTCCAATTGTAAAATGTCTCTTTTTTCATGTGCAGTACTCATTTGTGCATCATATCCCATCAGTCTCCTCTCTACTCTTGGGTCATTTACCCATCATATTTTAGATGTATGAGATGGATATAACTGGCTATGGTTCATTTGGGGCAATACAATTTTCTTTGGAGTTGTCACTTTCAAGTTATGCCTATAGATGGGATGTTCCATCATAGCCTATGAGGCTGTCATGGGACATCCCACTTGCCCTGAGAGGTGTAGATGGGATGTCCCATCAGAGCCTATGAGTTGTCATGGGATATCCCATTTGCCTTCAGAGATGTAGATGGGATGTCCCACATTAGCCTCTAAAGCTGTTATGGGACATCCCACTTGCCCTCAGACATGTAGATAGGGCATCCCATCATAGCCTATGATGGTGGTGGAAGTCATCTCTCAGCAGCTTCAGACTGAGGGTATGTGGTGACTGTGAATATTCCCTTTGGAAGATGGGATCATCACACACAATGTTATCCATGCTGTGTTTGTACCAGACTGGAGGCTGATGATTCAATGTGGGGTAAACAGGACATCACTTGTGGTAGTGAAATGAAGCCCAGTGTCCAACCAGGTAGGGACTTTCTGTGAGAGAGAAATCAGTTATTTTGGTGCAGTGGGTGGTTTGTATGTCATTTTGTGATCCACTGTGGCACAGTACCATAAATGGTTGTGTTGAAATCTATGTCCAGCCTCTCTCTTGCTTTGTCCATCAATATGTGAAGGAGAAGCTGGCTCTCATACTACAAAAGACTGGATTTCACACAAAATGACCATTTTCAACATGAAGAATTGGATGTATGTTGCTTCCTGGTGATGATATGGAGGTTTCCCCAGAATGGCCTGCCAAATTTTGCTGCTAGTTTTATCTGTGTATTAAGGTAGTGATAGTGGCTCATAATGATAGCTATGTATGCTCTCCTCAGGAACAAGAATTGTTCTGCTAATATAGCTACATTTTTGGGTCAGGGACCTCAGACACCTAAGGCAACAATGGAAGATGCCACATCACTTCTTTTAAAAGCAGATCCCAGGGTAGGGAAGATGGGAAATCCTAGGCCTGTAGTTATGCTTTCCCCTGGGATGACCATGGTCTGTGAGGCAATTAAGTGGAATGGTTTGGAGAAACTATCCAGCCTAAATGCATACAGAAAAGGGCTACCTGAGGTGGGGGAATGCCCAATCTTGCATTTTGGGAGTCCCTACCACCATGGGGAATTCTCAATCCTACATTTGGAGAATCCCCACCACAATGGGGAATTACCATGCTCACATTTGGGAAATGAACACCACTGTAAGGAATCTCCAATTGTGCATTTAGGGAATTCCCACCACCCTGGGGGAATTCCCAACCTTGCATTTGGGGAATCCCCACCATCATGGGGAATTCCCAATCTTGCATGGGGGAATTCCCAATCTTGCATTTAGGGAATTCCCACCACCATGGGGGAATTCCCAATCTTGCATTTAGGGAGTTCCCACCACCATGGGGGAATTCCCAATCTTGCATTTAGGGAGTTCCCACCACCATGGGGGAATTCCCAATCTTGCACTTAGGGAACTCCCACCACCCTGGGGGAATCCCCAACCTTGCATTTAGGGAATTCCCACCACCCTGGGGACATTCCCAACCTTGCATTTAGGGAATTCCCACCACCCTGGGGGCATTCCCAATCTTGCATTTAGGGAATTCCCACCACCCTGGGGACATTCCCAACCTTGCATTTAGGGAATTCCCACCACCCTGGGGGCATTCCCAATCTTGCATTTAGGGAGTTCCCACCACCCTGGGGGGATTCCCAATCTTGCATTTAGGGAATTCCCACCACCATGGGGGAATTCCCAATCTTGCATTCAAGGAATCCCCACCACCTTGGGAGAATCTCCACCACCATGGGGAATTCCCAATCTGACATGTGCAGAATCCCCACCATCATGGGGAATTCCCAATTTCACCTTTGGAGAATGCCTGATCTCAAATTTAGGGAATCCCACACCCTTGGAAGCAGTCTATTTACCCTGGACAATACCCAAAAATACCCATGGAAGTGGTCTATTTTACCCTGGGAAATCTCCAAATCTCCCCTTGGAAGTGGTCCATTTTACCCTGGGAAATCCCCAAACCTTCCCTTGGAAGTGGTCTATTTTACCCCAGGAAATCCCCAAACTTCCCTTGGCAGTGGTTGATTTTACCCTGGGAAATCCCCAAGCTTCCCTTGGAGGTGGTCTATTTTCACCTGGGAAATCCCCAAACTTCCCTTGGAAGTGGTCCATTTTACCCTGGGAAATCCCCAAATTCTCCCTTGGAAGTGGGCTATTTTAACCTGGGAAATCCCCAACCCTCCCTTGGAAGTGGTTGATTTTACCCTGGGAAATCCCCAAACTTCCTTTGGAAGTGGTCTATTTTATCCTGGGAAATCCCCAACCTTCCCTTGGAAGTGGTCTATTTTATCCTGGGAAATCCCCAAACTTCCCTTGGAAGTGGTCTATTTTACCCTGGGAAATCCCCAAACTTCCCTTGGAAGTGGTCTACATATTTTCACCTGGGAAATCCCCAAATTCTCCCTTGGAAGTGGGCTATTTTAGCCTGGGAAATCTCCAAATTGTCAGGGTTTGTGGGGAAAGTCCCTTTGGGACCCCAGGCACCCTGTATGGTGATGGGGCAAATGGACTTTCCCCCCCTTGGCATGTGAGCTCCTGGGAAATCTCCAAGCCCTGCCTATGCCAGTGGCATGTGGGAATACCCAAGAAGTTGATACCTATTAGGTATAAACATCTGTAGAAATATGTCAACCTAATAGGTCCTCAAGAGGGGGTGACTGAAGTGTAATTTTCAAAAATACAGATGAGGATGGAGGATGGATTGATGATGCAGATGGAGAGACACAGGATCACAATGGTATGGTGGCATGTCTTTTCTGGTCTGTACTCATATTCCTTAGGTCTGATGCCACCCCAGCCCCTGATGTTCAGAACATTCCTTACATGACCCCCCACTCCAGCAGCTACCTGGCCCTTGAAGAAAAGTGTAAACACAACAAATACTCCCTCTTTTCTCCTCACATCACAGTCTCAGCCACAGGCTATGTATGGAATGCAAGATAGAGCATATTCTGATGCAAATACATCATCTGTTACCCAGCTTCCAAACTTCCAGTTCAGCTTGCACACTGTTATCCCTCTTTCATCTCTTCATAACACCTTTCATCAGCAAGATGAAATGTGACAAAAGAACTAGCATGAGGTCAATGTCTTCACTGCCATCCTTGTAGTCAAGGGGCACAGCCATGATCAAAGTGAAGAGTGAAGCCACATGCAGGTCAAGAATTGTCTATACTCAAACCTATAGTCAGAGATGAAAAGGGATACATCTGTTAATTAACCACCTGGCATGACATGGTGGAGGTCTGGGGCAGGTATGGAATGGACCCAGATGCACCTCCTGCATTGGTGGGAGGGGATGTCATTTGCTTTGAGAGTAAGTCTTATGGTCATTGATTGCAGCTCATGTTCTTGCCTGCTTGGATTCCATCTGCTGATGTGAATACTGCTACTACCATGTCAACCATTTGCTTGGCATACATCGCCATGTCCTTGTGCCTGGATGCCACTGGCACTGCAACCTCATGCAAACCTTTCTAGACACCTTGGCAACATCCCTATTCCATGATTCTCACTTTAAACATGGCCCTCCAGTTGAACCACAGTCACCATCACAATCAAGCCATCCCCTCCCAATGTTACCCTTACTGCCTCCCTGACAATGCTCCTGCCCTCACACACTCAGATGTATTACCAAACCCTGCCAACCACCCTTACCACTGCATGACTATGGCCAGATCCTCACTTGTGCTGCAGTGATGTAACCATATGGTGCTTCTGGGTATTGGTGAGGTGGTTTGAAGACTTACCAAAGCAAGGCATCTGTGTGGAAGATAAGAGGATAGGGTGCAAGTGGGGTCACAGAAGGATGTTGATGGGCTGAGCTCTCATAAGTCACTTCTCATAATATGATCACCCTCTCCCCTACCCCTGGATAATATTTCAAGGACAATAGTCTCATCAGCTTGTGGTGGATGCCTCACTGAATTGTGTAAATGGAGTCTCTGATGAGAATAGCTTCATTGTATATATGGTTGGTCACACATTGTGCAGCCCCCAGGAATGTGCTGTGAAGAATCTTGTTGCATATGTTCTTTACATGGCAAGGATGTGTTATTTCATACCACACAGGTAGAGGGGGTAAGTGTTTCTTTGGCCACCCAATTGTGTGTTGACCATAGGATAGAGTCTCCATTGTGGTTCCCATTCTAAAAAGCCATTAGTGGAGTATAGCATAGCATTGACTGATGCTCTCCACTTGGGATGGTACTGAAAGGACAGCATATACACCATGTAGGGTCAGGTAGTCTACTGTAGTATTTAAATGCACTCATGATTTGTCTATGCAAGGTCCATGCTTTCTGGAAGCAGTGGGCCAACCTCATCCAGTACCTTCCTCATTGCCCACAGGATGATTTCCCATTTGACCCTATGCAACCATTCCTCATACATCTTGATCAATTCACTGTTCTTGATCAGGACTTCACACATGATGAGATGTTTGCCAAATTGACCCCTGCAACAACATGGTGAACCATGACACCTAGCCTAATGACCTCACCACACTGGAATACTTCATACACCCATTGAATGGCATTAGCACTGTCAAAATGACCAGGCAAAGCAAGGTGGATGTTGATCTAGGGATAGGATCAGTGGAGACTGGACTCTCATCATTGTTACTGTTCATCTCACATGGTCCTTGACCCTCATCAATCCTCTGAGAACCTCTGAAAACAACTCATGATATGCATCCACTTTGCCCACAGCAAGATCCTCACCAGTTCAAGATCATATTCCTTCCTCATCTTCCCAGGGTTATGGCATAAGTACAGTTGGCACACAAGGTATGCTGTTGGGATGGGTGGTGACATGGTTGTGGCATGGGCAAGTCCAGATGCAACTTTGCAGTTGGACAGTATGAGGACCATGGAAGTGTTTGGCAAGACAGGTGTGGGGCCATTTTGGGCATCAATAATTGCTTGGGGGTTCATTCCTGTATGACAGTGACAATGAGTATTGAATATTATAAGAGGCTGTGGAGATGGGACCTGAACCAGTTATGAGGATGGTGAGTCATTGTCTTGGTGCACAGGAATCAGAGGTGGTTGGTGATGGCATTGACATGGCAAGCCTGCAGACAGGAAACTTGCTGGCATCAAGGGCCAGTTGGAAGGCTCAATTGCGACTGATATAATTGATATGCATGCAGGAGCACAAGGGAAGAGGGGTTTTGTCTACTAAAGCAAGGTTGCTCCCAAGGAGTTGCCACTCTTTTCTAGGGAGTAACATGGGCAGGGGTTACCCAGATACCCACCCAGGTAATATCTGCAGGTATGATGTGGGTATGGGTTACGCAGGTCATGGGCATCATGGGTGAATACCTGTACGGGTGCGAGTAAGGGGTAGTGTACCCATTGTTCCCATGGGTCAACCTATGGGTCTTGCAGAGATTGCAGAGGATATAATCTGTTATAGACTAGCTTAGACAATATACAGAGCAACTGAAGATTTTATGGACCATGGCCAGTATCATTTGTATAACGGCTGTAGCTTGCCAAAAAGAAAGAGTACGTGATATATTTTACATTTGGACGTGTAGGAGCTGTGATACGCGTGTGCTTATATAATTGAGGCCTACGGCCTTGCACTCGACGATCATGGCTTCAATTCCATCTCAAGGCAAATACAAACACCTCCGAGCATGCCTACTATGTTCCATCGTCCAACAGCCAACCGACTTCAAGAAAAACGGATGCCCAAATTGCGAAGAAATCATGCAAGTGAGTGCTTTGTTATCCTCACGACATCCATTAGCCTCTAACATGCTATTCCTACGCTTCCCCTCCGTTAAATAGATGAAGGGATCAACGGATCGCATATCCGTTTGCACGACAACCTACTTTGACGGTATCGTCGCCGTCATCGATCCTGAGTCGAGTTGGGTAGCACGATGGCAGAGGACGTGTGAGTTTCTTGTTTTGCATTTGGTGTGGTCCCCGTCGCTGTTGACAGAATCTCTCTTTTTTTCTTTGTGCCAAAAGCAAAGTATGTACGAGGGATGTACGCGGTCAGGGTCAAAGGTCGTGTACCGGAGGACGTAGAAGCGGAGCTCGAGAGTCGTGGTATCAAGTATCGACCGAGAGACCAGACAGATCAAGACTAATGTTACAGTTCCTTACACTCCCCTCGTTCGTTCGCAATCTCGTCCTTTCCTTTGCAATGGAGCTCATTTCGTTTTGTAGAGTGGTATTACTATGCTGTGTATGGCATCCCATCCGTTCTTCAAGCTGCCTCATGCGAAATCTCGCAGTTCACACTGTGCAGAGTGGTTTCTCGCTCCCGTCCCTTTGACATTCATATGTATATCAGTGGTAAGACTAGCTGACCGCCTCACATGACGGGTTGTCTCCGTCGTATTCAAAAGTAACTTGTTTGACCTGCGTGTCTTCGTCAGTCGACGCGTTGGCAATCCAGCCGTCATGTCCAAGGTGAGCTGTTGGCGTCCGCGATGCGGACTCGGAAGATATCGTCGAATCATGTAAGGTCCAGTGAAAAACACGGGTGCCCAAACATCATCTAGGAGCACAACAAAGGTGCTACACGCGTATGCAAATCGACTGTCCGTTAACCTTTCACGACGGCTGTCAGTGGACGAGAGGGCTCTTGAGAATCGGCATCATAGGGTCGTGTAGGTAGCGTTGCGTGTGACAAAGCATCACTGGAACCGTGTGACACTACAGATAGCACTTGCGCGTCGCGTACTGCCAGAATCACTTAGCTAGAACCATGTCCAGAACATCCTACGACAGGCGAATATCCATTCTACGCGTTAGACCTGAGCATTTTTACTTACGTGCACGCAGATTTCTGACTGTATTCTCTCCGGAAGGTCGATTATATCAAGTTGGTGCGTCAAGTGGATGGGGCTTGGACATGATCGTGCACTGACAACCCTTACCGAATAGAATATGCGTTCAAGGCCATCACTGGTTCTGGACATACAGCCGTTTCTGTGAGAGGCAAGGATACATCCGTGGTCATCACGCAGAAGAAAGTCCCCGTACGCCCGTGTATCATATGTGCTATTGGCTGGCACTGACGCAATCGCAGGACAAGCTCATCGATGCGTCTTCCGTCACACATCTTCATAGCATAACTCCAACTATCGGGTGCGTGATGACTGGCCTAACGGGTGAGCTATGCGGCTTCGGTATTCTGCAGCTCTTGGACTGACAATATGCAGCTGACGCCAAGGCACAGGTGTCCCGTGCTCGACAGGAAGCTGCAGAATGGAGGTACAAGTATGGCTATGAAATTACTCCAGACGCACTGGCGAGACGGATGGCAAATATCAATCAAATTTATACACAGCGAGCCGGGATGCGACCGTTGGGCATTTGTGCGTGGCCTGTTCGCAGGCGTACCGCAACAACGAATAATTACTAACATCCCACATTCGTACCTGCCCTCAGCTATGATCCTGATTGGGATCGATCCCGACTACGGTCCACAATGTTTTAAACTTGATCCAGCTGGATACTTTGTTGGTTTCCATGCGACTGCTGCAGGACAGAAGCAGCAAGAAGCCATGAATCATCTCGAGAAAAAATGGAAGAAACTGGATAGTGGGAAGGGGGCCGATGATCCTGCAGGTGCTAGCAAAGCGCTTAGCCGCGATGAGGTGATAGAGGTACGAGTTATCCATGCCGCGATATCCAGAGGGACTGATCATGTATGTGGTAGATCGCCATAGAAGCCATGTCGACCGTTCACGCGACGGATTATAAACCCGGGGAGGTAGAAATAGGGATTGTTTCGACGTCGGAAGACGAAAATCCGAAGACAAGGGGATTTTGGCGGGTGATGGACGAGGCAGAAGTCGAGCATCACTTACTTGCATATGCGGAGAAAGACTAAGTCACGAGTGATGTCGGGGTATGCAGTCAATTTACAGATTCAGTCATCTATCGGGACTTGTAGTATCAAAGTAACGAAGCACCACCACTCTTGATGAGGCAGTCAGCATATGCCACGAATGTCTGACCTTTGCCACCTACCTGAATTGCATCTATTTCTGCTTGTTCGAGGTTGTGGTAGCGATAATCCCATAGACGGGGCGGTGCCTCCCAGTAGTGTTGGAAGACGGGCTTGTGTTTTGCTGCAGGTGGTTGTTTGGCAGCAGGGGTGACTGGTTGCCCGGTGGGATGCTGCTGAGAGGTGCTCGCTGGAGAGGGCTGAATAGCGTCTCACGTGACTTGTACAGGGGGAGGGACGTACGGGTTGACCAGACACGCTTTCCGATGAAGTGGATGAGTGGTCTGTGCACACGCTCAGACAGCAGACGGCCTGTCGACTGCATCGGTTCCTTGAGTTGCCGGAATGCGTCGTCGGCCCACGTGGCAGACAGAGAAGAGACGTTGTGTTTGTGCATGTTTGTGCGTGTTAGGATCGCGAGCCATTGCCAAAACACCTGTGCATTGCAATTTTTTGGCTATCACGGCAGGCCCGGGCAGCGAGGCTGTACGGTGGGTGACGGGGCAGGTCATTACTGGTACAAAAAGACAAGAGGAAGAAGATTAAACACGCACCCGCTTGCTATTAGTCTTCTTTGCATGTTATCATGTCCAACTCGAGTCCTGCTATTCAACCTTACATCTCTCTGCCTCTCACCGCGCCCGTCTCAGACGTCATCGCCGCCTTCAAAGCCATCGGTAATGCCTTTTCTCGTCAAACTCGCCTCGGCACTCAGACGGTTACCTCTCGGTTTGCATAATAGATCCTCGCGATGTCCATGCATCAAAGGCACTTGCCCAGCTTATTCTTGATGACCTCAAAGCTGTTCTGATTGACGGTACCGTATCTCGGCTATCCAAGCAAGGTATGCGTGCCATACTCCCACCTACATCATCTTCGTGTCTGTGTGTGGCATTGGATGTCCTTGACTACGTTGTCAGGTGCCATAGATACAGCGCTGCCTAAACTCAAGGACTTGGGCAAAGTACCCCAAGTCGCCGGCGTGCTCGCGTCCCCTGCAAATCTTCGCCATTTGCTCAGTATCGCCACTACTTCCCACGTAGAGAGCTTGAAGGAGAATAACGCGTTGCGTTGCATTGCAAACACCTGTCTTCTCATCGAACCTGCCAGAGTCACTTTCACTGGCTCTGAGGTGAACGGAGGAAACGTTGCCCTCGACTTACTGCAGGTGATCATTTGTTCCCTCACCTTTGAAATGCGCCTCGTCTCACCCACAACTAATCAGAAATCTTCCTCTCTCGAGACGATATACTTGACGTCGAGAATTCTTTTCCTCTGTACTGCTTCATCTTTGTCCTCGGCGTCGTTCATCCAATGGATGGTAGAAAACAAACCCACCAACTCGTCTTCTCAGGAAACGACTATTGACGTCCTAGCTACTAAGCTGGACAACCTCCTGCACATTTTGGTGACAGGAAAATCCGGAACCGGAACCGCCCCCGAAGACGCCATGACCGATCTACTTAAACTCATCTTCAATCTTTGTGTTCATTACCCCAAGGTTGGGTCCCTTCCGCCTGAGATCCCTTATAAACCTTGTTGCTCACACCCCGAATCATACGATAGCTCGTAGATGCCGAAATCCAATCACCCGAGGTTGCAGCATCAGGGAACGACCATAAGACCATGGTTGACTACTGGAGTCCTCGGTTGGATGGGTAAGTTTCTCTTACCTCTTCCGTTTCGCTGGCGCTGACGGACTATGCCCTCAGTCTAATACCTCCGCTTTTGCGTGCATTTCATCGTCTACCTCCCCAATCACCACATCCACTGGTTCCTCCGATGCTCCATATTATTCACGCTTTAATAATCATACCGGTCAATGCTTCTAATCGGACTCTGTGGTTTGGTTCACAAACTCCTACTCCACCCGCACGACTGACTCCCATGGATTCGGCGACCTCATCTCTGCCTGGTTCCCCCTGTCCAGATACCCACCCTCCTGCCAAGGAAAAAGAACCGAAAGCCAGAGCAATCGATCGTGCAATCTCCGCCCTGGCCGCTGGAAGACGATCATTTTCGTGGTCTTCCGCTTCTCGATCCACGACACCGGTGGCCGCACCAGATACAGCAATACGCGCATGTGAAATACTAGATGCCACCCTGGCAGCGTTCTTCCAAGACGACCGCGATCCCGACGAAGCTCGCGTGCGGAATCGGTTCCAAGGCCATTGGTCCATGAACGAATCCTCCATGAGCGACATCATCTCACCGCTTGTTCTCTTGATCACTCGGTTCTGCCTTGGAGATGAAGATGCCAAGTTAAGGATAAGGAATTGGTTTGTACCCGAGGGTCTCGATCGCACCAAACCCCTGGAAGGACGGGACGACGTCCTGGGACGTTGTCTCCGTGTGCTTCAGAGTGTATACCACGACCGTTTGGGGAAATGCATAGGAGAAATGTTTTATGCCATGTACGATTCCAACCGTGAGTTTTTTTTTTTTTGGCAACAATCTTCTGCCGTCGTTGTACGGGGGTAGCTGACGACATACACAGCGACGAATCTCACGACGCTTGGCTACGGCAACTTCGCTGGGTTCCTGTTCAATAAGGGTATCGCGACTGGACCGCCTCCGAGCGAGTCAGCTCCCCAGATGACGACGTCCGACGGTATGCCAATCGACCCTATTACGGGAACGGTCGTCAAGGAACGCGAACCTAACGATATGACGGAGGAAGAGAAGGAGCAGGAGGCTGAGAAGTTGTTCGTGTTGTTTGATAGACTCGAGAGGTCCGGGGCCTTGCCACCCAGTCAAAATCCTATTCGGAAGGCTATGGAGAAGGGAAGTGGGTCGTGAATTCCCTTTTTTTTTCCCTTTCTTTTTCTTTACAGTCAGGTGTACCACCCATACATTACTTCCACCTACCCACCTACTTAAGTGCGCGCGTTATTTATGCCGATGCCCTGTGTAGTTAGTCTCTTTGTTTTGCGCATTCACGGCGGGCCCGGACACTGCTTCCAAGGCCATATAGTCAGTCTTCAAGCAGTCTACTTCCACAAACCGCTTCATAACCCAGCTGAGGTTGTCCCAATTCTGTTACGCATGGCATATACCTATGTTACTCGCATGTGAGATATGCAAAAGAAAAACACCATGAACTCGAAAACAAGTGGAGACCGTCTACATATGCGCATGAAAGCTAGTTCCTTCCCAAACCATTTCAAGACTGGGGGGATGAGCAAGGAAGAACGGCACCGATCAGAACGTAATTTTCTGCCCCTCAAAGGCTGCAATGTTACCGGTCCGCGCGCCTCCTCGCCCTCGTCCTCTACCGCCACCCCTTCCACCACGGTCAAACCCGCCACCACCTCTTCCGCCACGGTCAAACCCGCCGCCACCTCTTCCACCACGTCCACCCCATCCCCGGTCAGATCCACGTCCGCCACGACCACCACGGTCGGATCCTCGTCCGCGTCCATGACCCCGGTCGCCCTACACAGCAGCATTCAGACAACTTGCGTAAACCTTAGCGAACAAATCATTGCTCACCGGTGCACCGCCACGTCCGCCTGCTGCATCCCTTGGCTGAGAGAAATCTAACCGCACGGCCCGGCCATCGAACTCAAAGCCGTTGAGTGCATCATAGGCCTTCTTGGCCGCCTCCACGTTGCTGAACTCGACATAAGCAAATCCTTTCACTTTACCCGTCTCGCGATCCGTCGGTCTCCGAACGCTCTTGACATCTCCATACTCACCGAACGTCTCCCATAGGCCATCCTCAGTTGCACTGAAGCTGAGGTTGCCTACGAAAAGGACGCTGGACGCTGGACTTTGCTTGTCGCCGAAGACTTGCGAACGTTTGTCGGCTGAAGCTTTCTTGTCTGGGGAACTACTCCTGTCGACGCGGATAGCACGTCCATCAATTTCCTTCCCGTCCATCGCCAACGCTTTCTCGACAGCATCCGCCGATTTAAAGTGTACGTAACCAAACCCGCGCGAACGGCCGGTTGTGCGGTCCATCTGAACGGTTGCAGACTCCACTTCTCCACAAGAAGAAAACTCTTGTGCGAGCCAGTCATTGTCAACGTTCCACGAGAGTTTTCCGACGAAAATGCTCTTGCTGTCTTGGTCTGATGTTGTGGTGGGTTCCGCCGCACCATCTGCTAGCTTGACCTTTTTCGGGGGAGCGGTGGCTTGAGTTTCGGCCTTGCGCTTGCTGCCGGTAGCTGTGCATCAAACATAAGCAAAAAAAAATACTCCATGATTGCGGGAGGGTGGGAGGTGTGCTTACTCTTCGCTGGAGTTGGTTCAGCCATTTCAACGTCCTCGTCCTCGTCTTCGTCCGACTCATTGCTGTCATCTTCGCTAGCAGATTCGGACTCGCTGTCGGAATCACTTTCGTCACTTGACGACTCTTCTGCCTTGCCGTTTGCCTTGGCTTTGCCGTTGGCGAGACTTACAGAGTCTTTTTTGGGTGGTGCAGCAACCTTCGTCTGCTTCTTACCTGTTTTATACAAAATAAATAGGCTGACCAGAACAAGATCGAGGAGTACATACTAGCAGCAGGTGCTTCATCTTCCGAGTCACTATCGGAATCGGAGTCACTACTCTCCTCGCTTGACGACGCTATCTTGCCCTTCTTCTGTTCAGGAGCATCTGAAGAATCCTCTTCATCCGATGATGAAGACTCTTCTGACTCTGAGGATGACGATGCCTTGGCAGCAGCGACTTTTTTTGTTGGCGAAGTCTTCACAGGCTTTTTCACTTTCTCCTCCTCGCTTTCTGAAGACTCCTCATCGGATGATTCCGAGTCGGACGAAGAAGGCGGCTGTTTTTTAGGAGCAGATTTTGCAGCGGTAGTAGCAGTAGGGGGTGCAGGCTCTTCCTCGCTAGAGGTGTCCTCTGATGAAGATTCTGAAGAGCTGTCTTTGGCCTTGCCGCTAGCCTTGGTTTGCGTCGATTTGGACTTTTCTTCTTCTGATGAGCTGTCGCTATCATCATCGGATGTAGAAGAGTCTGACGAGGGGTCGACTGCTTTTTTGAGCGTTTTCTTTGTCTCGGTTTTGTGAGAAGGTGTAGGTTTGGAGGGAGGAGTAGCCTCCTCTTCCTCGTCAGAACTCTCCTCGCTTGAAGAATCCTTTTTTTTCCGCGGTGCTTTAGCTGCTGCCTTAGCTATTTTCTGCGATGACCGGCAAAAAAAAAAGAACGTCAGAATGATTTCTCCTCACGTGCACAGCGGTATTAAGAACTACTACATACCGCAGCTTTGGCAAGAATTTCTTTTGAGGACGCAGGAACCGGTTTTGGCTGTGGCTCCTCCTTGTTCTTTGCAGGCTTCGTCGTCGCCTTCTTGCTGTCCGAGCCGGTAGTTGGCTTGTCTGCTTTTTTGTTTGATTTGCCCATCGTTGGCGTGAAGCAGCACTAGCAAAGTTCGAAGGAGGGAAGGGGGAGCAGCAAAAACCTGTCGGCCCTTCCGGATCCAAGGGGGACACCAATTTTTTTCAGGGAATATCATCACGTGATCCTGGACGACAGTGCTCATTACATAATCATGCGGCGGTTCTCGTCAATGCAACAACAGATTATCTGGGCAAGGTAACAGTGCAGTACAAGTACCCAAGACGAGCATAACGATCAAACACACGAAGGATGTGCTCGAAATTATAAGGCTTGACTGAGGGGGAAGAAGAGGAAGAGAAAAAAAAAGGATGGAAACACAAAGCGAACGTGAACAGGATAAACGCATGCCGGAGTCGTCAAAGAAAAAAAAAAACGTAGCGTGCCCAAATTCCTCGTCTCTACCGCGCCTGTCCTCTCTCATCGTGAACCCGTGAAAACTTGGCAAAAGGAAGATATCGTGTCCTAGGTCGTCGATGTACTGTCCCCTCCAGTCTTGTTGTTGTCACCCGAGCCGCCGCGTGGAACATCACCGTTGCGTTTTGACAAGCCAGCAGCTCCGAGAGCTCGTGATGTATATCCACCCCTGCCGCGACCTCTTGGACGACCTCTGCCCCCCCTCTCACCACCCTCTCCCCGTTCGTGGGCGATTTTGACTTCAATTGTCATGTCCCTGATTTTCTGAGAGGGAAACAGTTGGATATGGAAACCTACACGAAGAAAATCGACATACCTCGTTGTTCTTCTCGAGTCCAACTTTCATCTTGTCTTGATCTACGAATTCAACGTATGCTATCCTCTGGTCCCGACCTTGGAAAGGTTGAGGAACGGTTACCCGTGAAACCTATGAGGTACTCGGTGTCAAGATTCTCCATACCCCTAGGCCAAAATACTCACCCCTGCTTCTTCGCCCCCGAAGAATCCTTGGAGATCAGAATCAGTCAATGGTCCCGGGAAACGGAGAAAGAGCGTCCAAGGGTGCCTATGAGGGCGCCTCGACGTGGGAGTTCTCGTCCCCGTGCTATCTGTGACTGGTGACCTGAGCCCACCCTCTGGTCCATCAGTCGCAGCGCCATCATCCGGTACTGGGGTAGCCTTCCCAGACTGTGCCAATGCTGGCTGCGAATCGGACGCGGTTGCTGGGGCAGAGTCTGTCTTCTCCTCAGCCGACTCCTTATCCTGTTCCTTTGTCTCCCGTTCAGGACGATCCCGGTCTTTCCTATCCCTTCTCTCTTTCCGCTTATACCCCCTGTCGGCCCTTTCAGAAGCCGGGTCAGAGGGCGTCGTAGTTCCGTTGGTCTTGATCTGCGTGTCCTTAGGTGTCTCCTTGCCTGATATTAGTGGAGAACCGCCCACGAGAGGAGACTTGACCTCCTTGGGCAAAGGAGAAACAGGATTCTCCACAGGGGCAGGCGTTGATCCCTTGGTTGGTGGATTTGTGGTTGGGGTGGTGTTGGATAGCGAAGACACGGCAGAATTGGGGATCTGTGCAACGTTACCAGTCGCAGTGCGACGATAGGCGTAGTTGAAACCTGTGGCAAGCAAAGAACGGTGAGAGCCACTGGGGAGGAAAAAAAAAATAGATAAACGAACCTTGACTCTTTAGTTCTGCACTGATCCTGCCTTCCTTAATATCCAGAACGAGCGAACCGAAAGCTGCGTCGCATAGGTTCCAGTTCCAACAGTTCTTCCAAGCCGGTTCTTCCACGGTACCAGATGCAGCGCCTGGCTGGGGTTGAAGTGACGGAATCCGCTCCATGACCGAGAGAGCCTTATCAAGTAAAACCCGCTGGTTTTCATCAATAACAGCATCGACTTGTGTCTTCACGGTATCCCAAACTTTGTCAAAGCCTTCCTTCCCGACGACGAGTTTGCGGCGGAAGCCTTCGAAGTCGGGTTGGACGCTGAACTCGTTATAGGAGCTGGCATAACGGAAGTGAAGGCCAGCAGAGATGGTGAGATCCGCCTTCAGAATAAGAGCGAGTTGAGCAATGATACCCTCTCGACCCGGACTTGCATGAGAGATCAAGACTCGAGTTTCGGTAGGGTCCAGAACCCGCTGAGCAGTATCGACGAGCTCTCCAATTTGCAACGCGGTGGCCCACATTGTACCTTGACCACCGGCAATAGTAGCGTTTCCTTCTCCATTGTCGAACATCTTGTGCTGCACGAGGGCACCCCCAAGGCCGAGAAGCCGCAATTTGATACCACCCACATCGAGGCAACGTGTGGTGGCTTCGTCGAGCACGTGTAGGTTATCGATCGAATAGGAACCCGCACGGAATTTTTCCAGGATAACGACGTCCTCACAAGCGCCCCAGACAGTGAACACTGGAACCTGGAGCTTAATCTGGCCGGACAGGAGAAGAGGAAATTCCGAAATTAAGGAGATGTCTACTGTTGAACGGATGGTTGATGGGGTATTTTCAGGGGAAAGGAGACGGTCCTTCTGAGCCGTTGGAATGAGCGGAGAGTACATCGCGAGGTGTCGAAGGGTGCGGTCACTGATGCGTTGTATGCTGTGACTCTCTGTATGATACCATTGTCAGACACGAAAAGACAGTATGTTCTGTATAGAACAGACCGAAGAAACCAAAATCTCCCGTGTGGATGATGGCCTTGGCATTGGTTTCGCGAGCAAGATCATTGAGCGCAGACAAATGACCGCGGATGTCTGCAAGACACAGGATGCGACCTTGGACGGCATCTATCACTTTTGTTTGGGTATTCACTGGATTCGATTGCCTTGGATTTGGAGACGCCACGGCACGCGACGTTGGACGAGTAGCCGACTGCATTTTTTTTTTTTTCAAAAAAAAAAGGAGCTTGAGCTGGCGTTGGACGAGGAAGGCGAACGGGTGGCAACCCAACAGGCCGCCCGCTCGACGCGTGGTGCTCGTTATTATGTAATTCCGTGAATAACCACTTACTTAATTTATTGATTTATTTGCTTGCCATTCGTGCAGCCAAAGGCTTGAAGATGGGACTGTGAGGGCATCCTGAAGACGGGCTATCGAAGATTTTTGGACTGAGCTGTATCTAGCCGAAAGTAGGGCCAGTTAGCTGATTTACCGGTTGCGGGCAGTGCATTCTGCAGTTACGGTCTCTTTCCAGTGTTGGCGCCGTGCCAGTTAACTCATATCCCAGTGCCAGGCCGTTCTTAACAAGCGGAACCCCGGAAGACAGCCTAGCGGCCCACATCGCTCTGCATGGCACACAAGCACGACGGCCATGCCTCAGCCCATCATTCCACCACGTCCAGCTCTTCTCATTTACCGTCTCTACTCGCACCGTCAGACAAGCTACTTGCTGCGGTCATTACCCTACCTGCCGATCCTCGAGTGGTATTCGCCACCTACACTCCGGACAGCGAAATTCCGTCATATGAAGTCCTCGAGCGTGGACGCAGACACTTGGTGTCGCGCAATAGGTCCCTTTCATTTTCTGATTCGATATTCCCCCACACCCACGTCAACGGCGAGTCCTCTGCATTACATGCATTTATGCTAACCTCCGGAGACTCTACCGACCCATGTCTCTCTACCCTACGAGAATTACCCATGGACGGACTCAAAGGTAACTATCAGTTTTGATTTTTTCCTTCTTTCTTGCTTAAGCAACCCGTTGTATTCCACGATCTGTCGCCGCTTCGCTGTCTTTGTCAGAACGTCTGTGCTAATATAGCTTTCAGTGTCAGAATTGTCTTCGTTTCGTACCCGAGATCTCTATCCTTGTTCCCCTGTATGCGCCGATCAGTTATCACCATGTTCCGAGTGCTCGAGTTCACCGTCGAGACCTTCGTCTTCCGCTCCCAGTTTCTCGGCCGCTAATTTGCTTCCGCGCAAACCGTTGCGTGGAGTTTACTTCCACTTCCTAGAGGCCATCAGGACCCGCTTAATTGATGATATCACAGAAGCATCAAAAAATGCAACCAATGGTGGTGGTTTGGCCCATCGCTTGATGAACGGTTTCCTACTAAGTCCATCTCCTTGCTCTGACGAGTGGGCAGCGGATTGGTCACACGGTGCAAAACTAAGGTATGTCTTTTCTGCATCTCGTCACACTGGATCGCTCACGGTAACTTCAGGCCCCTCGTGCATTGCCAACTTGAAATACACTTGAGCCTATCGAGACTCGAAGTTTACACAAACTTTCGACCAACTGATTTTCTTCCGCTAGAAATCATGTTACCCATGGTTGCTGGTGCACCCATCACCCTGTTGCCATTCGGAGTCCCTGCTTATTTTCTTTCCACGTACGCCGGGCCAACTTCTGCCGTCTCTTCCCAGTTCGAACAGTCCCTCGCGGGCCTGGGTGTAGGAGAATGGAAGTTGCGTAGCACCACTTCACAGTCAGAGAAAAATAAACCATCTCGACCAAACATCCAAAGACAACAGGATCCTGCCTACATCATTGCGTGGCTTGCCGTACAAAACAAACAGGGTGAGGACAAGGGCATGCCCATCATCTGGCCTTCTCGCCTCTGTCTTTCCTCGACCATTGCAACCCAACAATCTACCCGTTCCCTATCTCATACCCCTGAACTACCCCCTCAACTTCAACCCTCCCCACCACTGCCTTCATCCTCCATCTTGGCAGAGTCCGCTACTTCCGAGCTAGGAAATACCCTTCCAACTCCCTCGGTTTCGGTTCTGACAAACCGCGCTCTTCTTAGGCGTACTTGCGTCTCACCCACCTCTGACCTCCTCCGTGCATTCAGATATGTGTCACTTTCCAAATCGTCGAACATTGACAATGTCACCTCTGAAATAAGCTCTTATATCGAGTCCGTTGCTAGAGAGCGTGAAAAGGAGCGTGAGCGTATCCGCCGCGAACGCGAAGCACAATTGACTGGGTCACCGCGGACAGCTACAACGCCCATAGCCGTCCTCTCTGCTGCTACTGTGCCCACCTCCACGCAGACGCTCGTCGGTGCCAGCACGCCGGATGAATCGACACTTTCTGCTCCTTCTTCCGTCACATTGGGCCTCTCAGAGCCTTCGGTGTCTGGTACTCCAGATACCAATCCACCTGTTGCCAATACTTTTTACCCATCCCCGCCGCCTACCAACGGGAAGCCAACCACGCAGTCAGCTGATTCGGTTGCTACGCCGGCTATGGTCCATACTGACCCGCCTGCGCCATCCGACCATCCAGGGCCCGCGGCCACGCCGTTTGAGTCTACATTCGACGCTTTCGAGAGCATGGGCACTTCTTGGTCTCAAGTTGGCATTGGTTACGGTATGTCCTTTGACATGAACGTCGACGATATTACCGGCGGAGGTGCGGGAGGAACTAGCGGTGGCTCACGCATGAATATGGATTTCGAGGATGGTCTTACCTTCACAGAGGATGATTTTGACTTCTTCGATCGACCGTCAGGCGCTGCTCGCCCTTCTGTTGTACTTTCGGCCGTCCCTTCGGGCCTCGTACCAGCTGTAGAGCCACCGACTACATTAGGATTCTCCCCAGGACTGTTGAGTAGTGGGAACCATTTTCGTAGTACAACAGCCGCTGCTCCGATCGTATCCAATACGTCCCACACGCCAACATTCCCGAGTACGGATACCTTCACTCCTAAGGGTTCCGACACCAATGCACACCACCCGACGCCTGGGTATACCGACCTGTTACCATCCCCTGAAGTCACCCCCTACGCACAATCCGTAGCCGCGACCCCGCAAATCCACCAACTTCAGCCCTTGACGGCTACCTCGACATTCGACCCTATACCGTTCGCACAGAGCCACAGGCTCTCTGACTCCAAGTACGACAAAGGCAAGTTCGCACTTCCCAGCCCACCGGACGAGGAAGACCGCACCGAACCCATACCACTTGTATCACCGGCAAGCGCGAGTGGCTGGAAGGCTCGTTATAGCGCCGCTACAGACCCTCGAGTGGGCGTCGTCCGACGGCTCATTGGCGTCAAGCGTAAATCCACTGACCAAGGTCGGCCCCGGCGTCCCCCCTCGAACTGGTTGGATGATTATGACAATGTCCGAGATGAAACAAAGAGTGTCATTGTTGAGCTTGATGAGCCTGACTCAGATGCTCTTTCCGACGCCGATGAGCTAGAAACTGTGGATGTCGGCGCATTACCTCGACCAGCTACCCCACCTCCAGCATATTTGCCTTTGGGAGCATCTTTGCTTCATATGCAGTTCCACCATCCGTACCTACTCCCTCTTAGTAAACCTCTTCGACCACCTGGAGCCGCAGTTGCGCCTATGACCATCCCTTCTGTCGTTCCGGTTTCCGTTCCAACGCCTGTTTCTCCCGCCGCCGCTTTAGGCGCGGCTTCTGAAAAGTCCAAGTCCCTCGAAGCAGCCGGTAGCATGGTTGCACGCGAAGTTGTTGAGAACGTCGTCTTTGCCAAGGCGTGGCGAGCTAGCAAAGTTCATGCCCTACCAAACAAGCAAGATATATGGCCTGCGGACCTCGCTGCTGTCGCCGGCATCATAAGCCGAGTTCATGCCCTAGACGGACCGTTAGAACTCTCTTCGTTTCTGGACAGCCGTACAGAAACCAATCATGGCGCTGGGACTCTGTCTCTTCAGAGCGCTCCAACAGCGCCCGAGCGAAATTTCTTTCAGCGGCTTGAACCACCAATGCTTTCGACGGGCAAGGGCGATCATGTAATGCAATTATTGCCATCATCGATTCGATTCTGGGGAAAGCTCGGTTTAACGCCACTTGGAGGCACCAAGGATGTTACTTCGTTCCTGGTCATTGAAGACAACGGACCTTTGCAGCCACAAACAGCTGCGACCTGGTTGCAAAGGATGTCCTCAGTCTACAGTGTAGGTCATGCTATATTTTTCCCCTGTCGTCACACTCATGCGGCGTTATTATCAGGGTCATCATCTCGGTTCACATAACTTGGGAATTCATGCTCTTTGTATTTCCGATGGTATTTTGGCCTGGCGTCTGGATACGCTGCGCAAGTATCTTGGTAACGTGTTGCTAAAATCCATATGCATAGTTTTTCCTGACTGGTCACCAAGTTTCATTTATTGGTGGTTTTTCTTCCGTGCCGAATTCACTCGTTATTTATATTGCGATTCCTGGTTCGGCGATGTCGTTGGCTTCTCCATTATTCCGACAGATCCTCTCCACTATCAAACGCATCCAAAAATCTTGCACCGATTATCCCGTCCTTTTCCACCTGCTTCCAGATGCTGTCATCGCTGCACATGACTGGACTGACAATGTCGCCGAACTCGAGGCTATCTGTTTCTCGGTCTACCAGCGACTTCCACGGCCGGTAACGCGTACCATGTCTCGCGAAATCCTCGAAACTGGAGAGCCGACCCGAGCGTATTTTCAAGAGCCACTGTTCACGCTATCGAGACCGATTACTCCGACTGTCCTCTTTAGTCAACATGGACAGGCTCGCTCGTTGGATGTTCTAGACCGACATATGTTTCTGCACGTAGGATATCGATTTTCATCCTGCGGGAAGTGGCTGTTGGCGTCGTGTGTTGACCAACGGGGAGAAGGTTACGATGTCGGTTCCTGGCTAACACAAGACGACGTGGAAACTTCGGCGGTAGTGCAAATCTGGAACTTCGCAGCACAGTTCGCTCGGAGAGCAAATATCGAGTGGCGATTAGTGATAACCAAACTTGGAGTCCTATCAGCAAGTGAACTCGATGGCGAGTTTTCACCCCTTCCCGGCTTCTATGAATTCACCTGACCTCTCTCATTCTAGCTTGGATACACCACCTCTCAGCTACCGTCCCTCTATGTCGTGACATGCCTCCCTTCCATATAAGCATACTTTCAGCCGACTATACCACGTCCTGGCCGCTCTTGCAAAATCTGCCAAGTAACGTTAGTCACCAGGCACTTCCGCGACGGACGTCTAATAAGGACTCCACGAAACCACTGTATATGGACATTTCCACTGCAGCAACGTACTGTGTTTTTCCTACCATCCGTATTCCCCTTGCAGCACCGACAACGCGACAATGGGCAGGCGCCTCTTACATCCCGGACTCCGAAGGTGTACCTGTTACTGACACACTTCCCCTTCTCCCCATTAGCACGAGTATTCTTCTACACTCCCTTCCGAAGCAGGCTGCGGCTGGTGCTATTTACCCTACCCTTCATGTCCATCTACTTCATACCCTCCGGTCCCCCGACTCGTCACTGGCTTGCTCAGACGACACAGTACACCAGGAAATCACGCGGAATTACCACGAACTGGCGGTCCTCGCACATGCACGAGGCCAAGGATCGGATGATCACCCTCTCTTACCGCTTCATTTGGCGGCAATCGAGATAATGCACGACGCTCTCCGGATGGAAGATACAGAATAACCGGACTTGTCACGGCATCATCGATTTACTTGCATTACTCTGCAAACCCTAGTACCTACTGCGCACCTCATCTGTTTGTTGTCACTTGAAGTTTCTCCTGCTATATCGTTTCGCATCCTTACCTGTATAACCGTGTGCATTGATACCTCACCTTCCGTTACCAAAGAATGTAATTAATGATAGTGCCATAGAATGTAACGCAATGTACAACAACCACGTATCACTGGACCTTCTTTTCGTGAGCGCTATAGCCTGAGGGTGCCTCAGAACGGAGAGGCGATTGGATACTGGCGAGGGCTGTGATCCCAAGCACCAGAACCGGTATTAAAATGACGAAAACGACCAGTAGCGAAATAATAAGAGCAGGAGTCAGGAGTTGGTATCGCTGGAAAATGCTTCCGTCTGCCGGGGCAGCTATTGCGTTTGCGTGGAACACTGGGTCGTCATTTTCGGAAGAAAAGTCATATTCTGGATCAAATTCGGATAGTTGGCGTTTCTGTGCGAGAAGTGGGGACCCCGAATATAAGACAAGGTGGCTGGGTGACAGAACCGCAAGCTTCTCCAACGCTCCCGCAATGAGTTGTTCTTGAAATCAAGTACAAGGAACGACTAAGTGTGCTGACTCGCTGAAGAATTTCATGTACACACCATGTTCGGACATGACGATTTTCCGGTGCTTGGCAGGGCCCTCGATTGGAGGCATAGACATTGTCAATACGTGTTTCTTATTTCCATCGAAACTCCATTCTCCATTCTCAGGTCTGACATCTACCAGCGCAAAGCCACATTGACTTGCGATTTGTTCTAGGAACGAATCCCCAGATACGATCTTCCGCTCAACGTGAGGAAGCTGTCGAGAGGACGGTGCGTTCTGGATAGCCGTTGAGACGCCGCAAGATGGATGTAAAACTCGGAGGTCTGAGTTGTGCAACTGAAAGGGTTTGACCAGTCAAGCAATGGATGTATGGTAAACATGTGAAAGGGAACCTGAACTTACCCCTGGATGGTCAATCACAAAAATGGCATCGAACGAGCAGATACTTTCGTCCTTCGTTATGCTTTCGAGTAACGCGTCATGACTTGGATGTGTACTGGGTGACAGCCTGTCGAGTACATTCGAACTGCACGGTACGACTGTCAAACCCCCCACTGTCAATAACAGAAGTAATATATTATCATACCTCTTAGATGACCATGCAACGAATGGTATCGTGTTTGAGAACCCAAACACGCCAACGACAGGTAGCAATGCCAGCAGAACCGTACGTGCAATCATGTTCAGTGTCGGACAAGGCCCGCTGCGCTGTGTCCGTCCGCTTGGCGCGCGGGATTCGCCGATGGGTGAACTTCGAGGGCATTAGATAAGCAAATGGCTATATCAGGAGCAATTGCATTCCCTTTCCCGCCACTGCCTCGTAACCATACACCCCCGTGACGACATTGATATTGAAACATAATTAAGCCTCAAGCATCCATCCTTAAGCCATGCTAGCAATTTGCTGGCTGTAACTGCCACTTGGCGGTGCAACCCGAACGTAAGGTGGAGCACCACTCGACCCGACAGCAAATCATCTCAAACGGCTGAATCCATTTGAAGTATCAAATCAGTTGAATAACAAGTCGTAGTTATACAGATTTTTCCCCGGCTTTGCTTCGGGAGACTTGGTATTACATAGCGTCGTGAATTAGCAGTAATGATCGTGAAAGATGTAATCGGTCTTATAGAGGTATACATATAACTTGGTGAGGTCATTCGAGTGGATATCCACTCCAGACAGAGGAGTCATAGCAATTCATGTAGAACCTGATCGTATCTGTGCGGCAAATGGGCACTGAAAGATATTAGTTAGGCCATCGGCGTGAGATAGAAAAGCGACATACCCCAACATGCTACGTGAGAAGACGATTTGTGAGAAGACTCTTTCGGTATCCAGCACCTCGAAGAGCCTGACTTTGTCCGCTGACCCGCCCTTATCCGTCAAGTTCGTCAGTCGTTGGGAAGGAGGAAGATCCCCATCTCTACGTGCCCAAAATACGCGGCCCGGTGGAAAGAGATCTGCCATATGCATATTGGCCTCCAGTGTCCTACGCATTGCTAGGAACTGCAAATTGCGTGCGAATGGAAACACCGGCGAAAGTGGGAAACCATACGTGTTAGAAAATTCTGTCGGGCAGCCTGCACCCCGCTGCAAGCAAGATCCAAATGAACGCTTACCCATCGGAAATCATCATCGGACCCTTTCCCGCTTTTCCATTCCTTGGCTCTTTGCGTAGTGACTGAGTACCCCTCCTCGCCCCTCTCATTCGCGTCACAAAGCAACAGGGCCGCATTCCGAATGTCCCGGACGGATCCCAATGAGAGCCTAGATACAACATCGTCCGAGTATACAAACGAGACCACCAAATTCGATGCCAAGTGGCCCAGCGCTGCATCCGCAAGGCATCTGTTCACACCCAAGGTTCAAGGTTATGTAAAGCAGACGGGAAGAAGCCACGTACGGAGGAGCGAAGGCATACACGGATACGGAACAGTTGGCTGGCAGTCCACTTGAAGGAACAGTCAGGCACGTTGTCGGATCTGCCCACATCTATAGTTGGAGTGGAATCAATAAGACACGTAACGGCTCCTTCTCACTTCCTTTGGATTGGCACTCACCAAAGCGAGTAAAGTGGCGACCCCCGCCCCAAGGCTGTGTCCACAAAGGATCAATTCTATATCCACCAACAAAACCATCAGCTCTAGAGCAAAAAGAAATGGCAAGGTCCTCGTGCACGAACCATAGTCAGGATTTCGGCTCAGTGCATTCGCTACAGCGCGATGTACAGGCTTTCCAATCTCACCCATCACTCGCGCCATGCGAAGCATTCCACCATGAACAAGGTATCGTGGACGTCTATCTGATGACGGGTATGACCTTAATGACGGCCTTCTGCGAAGTTGTGGTTGTCCCGCATTCGCAGACGGTACTTTGTCATCGTTAGAGTTATGGGTATCAGGATGGCACTTGTCTTCCCCTGACATGCTCCATTCTGGTATAAATTCGACGGGTACACAGGTCAGGTCGACTGCTAGCTCGTTCAGGGACATGGTACCTGTGAAATAAGGGGATTCAATACGTCTACTTTCCCTAGGAGCCAATCGCCTTCTAGAAGATAACAAACCTCGAAGAACAAGGACGACCTGATGCCTGTCGTGGTCAGTGAGCACCCAAAATCTTGGCATCTGCCGTTCGATACCAATGACTGTCGTGGCACGGACGCGGGCCTGCACGTCTCGGGTATTTGGAGTATCACCATGCACAGACCTCTCAAATATTTCCTTGTCATGCTTTCCCATTAAGATATCCCACCATGAAAATTCCAAATTCTCGGGTGTCGAGGAAGGGTATGAAGAATCACCTTCAGCCTCTGCTTCTGCCGCATTAATAGCACTTTCCAGCTCAGCCTCCTCTGCTTCTTTCTGGTTTTTTGTTGTAGGGGCTCTCACTCGGCTCGATGTGGAGGTGAGCCAGGGTGAGACCCCAAAAAACAGCAGACTAGCACCACCGTACCCCGCCAAAACCATTTTCGAGAAGCGCCGTAAATTTGATTTAATCTCGTCTATTGACTTCTGTTGTCGTCCAACGAGGTCCTCCTTCTCCTTTCGCCTAACAGTCGACATAAATGAAACGCGGGAGAGAACACTCAAGGATCGCATGCGGGTATTATGGGTACCTTGGGGAGCCTCTCCGATATCTGCGGAAATGAGCTGGCCACGATTGCCAGGGAAGATCACGTCAGAAGTGACACGGACACGCGATGGAACGCGCTTGAGTTGTGGGCCACTGTGTGGATCATGCACTTCGATTTCGCGTAGCGAGCTCTCCCACTCCTTTTCGTGCCATTCTTGTGTCACGCCTTGAAGCGCTACCCAAGCAATGACGGCCCTTCCAACCTCTCTTATCCCGTATTTCTTCCTGGGTATACTTCCCTTTGGAGCAGCTGGGTTGTACCATTCTCGCTTGACCAGATGAATAAAAGAGACCAGAGAAAAAGAAGCTTCAGTGCTGCCGGGGAATATAACAGAAAGGATATCGATGGAGCTGTGTGCAACCCGCAGTGAGGCAGCGGATATATATTCACCAAGAAAAATCGGTGCAAGGGTGATCGCCTCTGCAAAGTTGATGGCGCTGGCAACCGCCCCTTCGATGACAGGGGCGGTGACGATGTCGCCGAACACAGTGTAATCAAGGACATTGGCCGTCGCGCCGACGGTACTAGATGCGACGTTGCGGATAAGGGAGAACTTGGTTACGGCGAATAAGAAACTGCCTGGCACACGAGCAAAAATTAAAGACGCACTCCGAACTTCGTGGTCGTTTTTACAGCAGAGAAGGCGAACGCGGTGAGTGTCGAAGCCACGTCGATGCCTTGTCTACTGTACCGTTCCCAGTCATAGCGCATGGTTGGCAAATGCGAGTGGTGGTACGGCACCAAACCCATGCTCCGTCCCCGCCCCAACTACTAGCCCCACTTTGATTGCTCTACAACGCCCTCTGTCGCGTGATTATGTCTTGAATTATTTTACACACTTGTGCTTTCCATTTTTGTGTATAACAGATAAAATAATTTTCATAACTCTCTTGTACGCGGTCCATGTCAGTCCGCCAACTGTGTTTGGCGTTGCGACAGCCCTCATGGCGAGTTATGGCGTCGCTGAGAACGTGTGGACGCGGACTGCGAGCACTCGCGACAGAAGCTGGTAGCGCACAGGATCTCAAACCCTCAAATTACGGTCAACCGCTATTCCCATCTCATCCCCATCTTGGTGAGTGCTTGGTTAGATGAATGGGTACGATGCTGAAACAATCTCTTCGCCCCTTCAAAGTGAGACCGCACGAGCTAACACCTGGGATACCCACTGATGAGTATGAACGGCGGCGGAAGGCCCTCATGGATAGCCTCCCGAGCGATTCTGCTGTCGTTTTGGTAGCAGCCCCCATCAAATATATGAGTGGAAGTGCGTCCCGCCGCCCGACCTCGTCCTGGATGAGTCTCATTCCTGTAAAGGCATTTTGTAGGTTGCCTGCTCTTGGTCTGCACTCTTGAGTCCCTGAACCTCAGAGTAGCTACAAATTCCGACAGTCTTCTGACTTCTGGTATTTAACGGGTTTCGAGGAACCTGAATCTGCCGTTATACTTGGTGAGCCTTAGTGCGTACACTGTTGGGTGGCGCCTTCACTCCTGCTCTAGAGAAGGTATCCAATTCTCGCGGATACCGAATGACACTGTTTTCCAGTGGAAAGGATTCTGCGAAGGAAAAGTGGGAGGGCGCCAGGTGATCCAGGCCTCGTCTGTCTTGTCCTCATATTTATCTATGTCAATCAGGACCAGTTTCGAGGACGTTCTTGCCAATTTCAAAGCTGACAATGCTTTGCCCATTCACGCATTCCCCTCTCAGCTTAAATCTCTTGCAAGCATTTATTCTAATATCTACATTGATTTACCCAACGCATCCACCAAACGCTCTCCGCGGACAGTTAGGTCCTTGTTAAGATACCTGTCACCCTCTGCACAATCCAGGTCAGAATATGAATCCGTGGTCGATTCGCTCTCTATCCCTAGAAGACAACCTCTGGCTCCCTTGATAGCGAAGTTGCGGTCTATCAAGAGTGAATGTGAACAGCGAGTCATGCGCACCGCTGCAGACATTAGTGGGCATGCGTTCGCAAAGGTCGATATTGCGTTTTTTTCCCAATAAGCAAAGCTTACCTGATCACCCAAGACCATGCGGTTCACCCAGCCAGGTGTCTCAGAGAGTGCCGTCGCAGCTCATTTTGAATATCTTTGTAGCCTCTCAGGGTCTCAACGCTTAGCATACGTACCTGTCGTTGCGTCCGGGTAAGATCTTCAGTCCATCAGGTCCAGATATCCCTGTGACTTCATATACTCTAGACCCAACGCGCTCATAATACATTACACGTCGAACAACCACATTGTCCAGGACGGCGAACTAATTCTCATGGACGCTGGGTGCGAATACAAGTATGGTGTACACCTGTTATCTATCAACATCTCTGTACTCACATAAACACTAATTTAGTGGTTATGCTTCCGATATAAGTTAGTGATATCGTTGCAATTCTTTGTTACCATTAACCAATGGGCTGGCGGCCTTGCCGTTACCCCAAAACTACGTTTACTAGCACGTACATATCCAGCCTCGGGCAGCTTTACATCGGCGCAGCGTGATCTTTACACCGCGGTCCTGACTGCCCAAAAAGCTCTCGTCGGCCTGTGTACAGAAGCTACATCTCTCAGTTTACACGAACTCCACCGACGTTCATGCGACCTTCTCCGAGTCGAACTCAACCAGCTCGGCTTTCGGTTGCACACGGGCGACCTGGAGCGAGTGCTTTACCCCCATTTTTTGAGTCACCCCATTGGTATAGGTGAGGGTCTGATCCGAATCCAGACAGGCGGGTTGTTGACGTGTCCATGATAGATTTGCACGAGTCGGCGAATTCCGATCGCGGAGAACAGTAAGGTTTCGGTGAGCCAAAATAGATACATCGTGCTTACGACCATCCCTTCATCAGATTAAAGGCTGGAATGGTTATTACCATCGAACCAGGTATGTGTAATTTCGCAACTCAATTATAGCCGAGCTGTTTAGAACTTCTCCACGTCTATCCAAGGTATTTATGTGCCACCCGTGCCTCAATTCCCCAAGAGTTTCCACAACATGGGAATCCGAATTGAAGTAAGTCACAATCTTACTAAACAAAGCCATATCCGGGTTTACTGTGTATGCGTGCAGGATGAGGTTTTGGTGGGCAAGGAACATCCCATCATCCTTAGTGTTGCGGCACCAAAAGAGGTTGGTATTCAATCCATAAGCTCTCGTGACGTGTCAAATATATTAACCTTCACATTTTTCAAATAGATCGTAGACGTGGAAGGGGCATGTCAAGGACTGCTGGGACTACAACAGTTTTGATGTGATTTATACCAAAAAGATGAACCAATCCGGATTATATCCTGAACGTCTGTCTAGTCCTCCTCGTGGCCTTCGGAGGCACGCATGGCCTGTAAAACTTGCTCCCTCCTCAACCATTTCTCCTCAGGGATGAAGTACCAGCTAGAAACCGCAAAGATAGTGATTGCAATGAAGATCACAATTGCCTATACAAACCGATCAGAGAGGTCTCCAACGGCTGAAGCATAGTAGCTCACGAAGTTGAAAGTGTCAGCCGTAACAGGGAAGTAGAATGGCGATATGTCCACCTAAGACGATGCTAGGTTAGTCAAAAGAGTCCCTTCACCAACGTAAACGTACGGCAAAGATAAGCGTATTAAACAGTGCCGCGCAAAGGTAGAACGGTTTCGCGTACTTTCCGAGTCGGAAGTGCGACGACCGAAAGTGATTTGGTGTCATCGTTAGGCGGAGTAGTGGAATCAATCCATAGGCAGCTATAGTTGGAACGGCTCCGGCCGAAACCAACGATGTGAATGCCACCTGGCTAGGTAAAATCGTGCAAAGTAACAAAGCAGCAAAGATGTAGATAACGGTGACCGCGTTACGAGGCTGGCCCTTCGAATCCACGCAGCCAACCCAACGAGATAAAGGCAACACGCCATCACGGGCAACAGCGAACACAAGCCGTGATGATGCGACGATAGCAACAGTCGAATTCTAAAAACAAATTTGGCCGGTGTAAACTGGGTCCGCTTCCCGAGAGAAGCTTGTTACGAACCATGATGAGACCAAGAACGGCAATTATCGTCATGAAAATGCTCGCATTCTTCCCCAGGGCAAGCGCATAAATCTGAACAAATGGCTGTGGAGCATTCAATGAAAATACTGTGTCCAGATCGGGGGTGCAAAAGAGGAACAGGATTGTGGTGGCGAACCCGAGAACGCCCGTAGCAATTGCGCTGGACAGAATGCCTTTCGCAGCAATCACACTAAATATACTGGTAAGCGCCAAATCTCGCATCTTGCTTGCGTGCGCCACACCTGGCATTCATCGTTTCTTCAGCTATATGCCCGGACGCATCAAAACCGGTCAGCGTGCCAGCCGTAAATAGGCTGACGAGAGTGAATATACAACCGAAAATGGCAACGACGCGACTTACAAAGAAAGTATCCAATTCCACGCGGGTGGGGCACCAGTACCATTGTCTAGATGTTCGTGAACGATCCCGTCCGGGGTATAATTTCAGGGAAAGAACATACATGTCATAGTGAAAACTTCTTTCGCAGAACGGAACCCGTAGGTCTTCGAGACACCAATAGGTAACCAAATAAGACATAGGAAAAAGTCTAGCATCATGAGACCAACGGAGAACTTGAAGACGAAGGAATATAATCTCGGTGGGAGGTAATTCATCGCGACAGACAGTAAAAGCATCAATTCAGAGATACCCCAAATAAGGGCACGCCATTGGATATTGTCGTTTCCTACGCCGCCGGGGAAATTAACATCCCATACAGCCATCTGGGAAACGATGAAATTGGCAGTAGCCTGGAGAGACGTGTGAGAAGGCATTAGCAAGCAAAATAGAGACACAAACCTGACAGTTGCTCGCCGTGAACGTCATCCAAGCCGTGCAAGCCCACCAAGCGACGATAAAGCCAACAAGTCTCGCATACTTGGGCCCAGCGCTCTCAGCAGCCCAGATATAAATGGAACCACTCAAAGGTAATGCAGAGCAGATTTCCGCCAATACCGCAGCCGTGATGAACATGAAAACCATGGTGACAAGGTACGAAGACCTGCACAAGGGTTAATTTCCACCCAACGAGTCATGAGCGCGCACCAACCATACTGCCGCAGGGCCTCCAGCGAGTAGGCCAAGGAAAAGCGCGGTACTGGACAGTGGTGCTGTGAATTGGGAAGAAAAGACAGATAGACATAACCCATACCGGACACCACCGATGAAGTTGAGAGCAACAAAACTGGCGGCAAAACTCTCGATGAGGTGCCAGCTACGGTGTAGTTGCTAAAGTATCATCATATGATGGGTAGGTCAATATGAAGCCTGAATCTCACTCACTTGTTTATAGCCGAGTTGGTTCTAGGCGGGAAAAAAAGGGACGTCAGTAATGCATGGGTGGCTCCCGTAGGAGCGTAACATAAACAGCGACACTGGAGGGCTTCCCTACGCAGGTATGAGCACTGTTCAGGTTCCGGCGGTATAATCTCAATCCCTGGTGTTCCTCCGGAGGGGTTGACATGGTGTCGGCGAGGCGCACACGGCCATTACCCTCTCCAGATCGACGACCAGGGATACCCGCAGCCCATTCCAGTTCGCCGTTTGCAAGTTGACGTTACCAGTGACCGTGGCAGTCCACAAACGCATCAAGTCCTGCGAGGCATCCCTCTTGGCGCCATAACGTTAATCACCAGTTGCAAGGTGTCTCTATCCACGACAGCAACAGTTTCACCGTCATTGGAGTCGACTTCGTTAGTACCGCTGATACTCGCAGGAGCAGACATTGGAGAAATAAAAGGAGTTAGGAATTTTCACTTCGAGTGACTTTTATCGGTAGTGACAAATGCAACGATCCCACGAAATGTCATCCAGAACATGTCGGGCTCGGACAGAACCATATTCTGAGGGCAGCTTGACTACGTAACTACATACACCAAGAATTATATGTAGTTCTACTGGATATTCAGGCGCTGTAAGAGATCTCACGTCAGTGAGAACAAAGATGACGGTCCAAGGATACTGACTGGCTTAAGGGCTTTGATAAGAGCCCACTCCTCCATCGAGACCTCGGCTTTGAAGGTTGCCTGGAACGCCTATCTAAGCGACCAATAGCTGCACATCAAAAATCCACTCACCTTCAAGACGTCAATGCTTTGACGTGTGATGTGGCTAATAAGTTCATCCTTCTCATCAAAATGTCGGCCGAACATCTTCGCAGACTGGTAAACTGCGTGCTCAATCTTCACCGCGACACCTCCACCTGCTTGAGACTTCTTGACTATCTGATAAAACGATGAGATATTGCTACCTTGAAATTAATTCAGTACGGGTCATCCTTACCTCGTACGGCTTATGGTTGATTTCGAGAGAGGTGCTGTTGGGCAGTCTATGAAGCTATTAGAGGCAGCAAGAAAACAAGCACGCACATCTTTCCCAAGTCAATGATATCCCTCTTCTGTGTCGTCGGATCGATTTTCACAACACATATGGGAGTTCCAACACGTAAAGTTCCATCCAGAATATCGACGCCCAAGATGATCGGGTCACGCTTACAGAATGCTGCAATGGTTTTGAGTCGACATGGCCAAACAGCTTGAGGAGCCGCGTCTCTTCGTTTAGCCTCCAGAATCTCATTGTTATAGGCCGTGAATGCGTCGAAGAGGTGGTAGATAATGTCGGCTGCAGGGATACTGTCAACCAAGCGCTGACAAGTGCTTTGGGACACGCACCCTTGAATATCCGAATGCCCATTTCCTCAGCCAATTTCTCTGCATCCTTGTCCACGGGAACGTCGAAGGCAAGAATAACTGCAAGCTCTTTCGCTTTTTCGAGCATTGTAGCACAACGCATAACATCCTTCTTGTGGACGGGACCAATGTTAATGCCGCTTACGGGGATCTTGCTGACTTTAAGGAAGTCGAGCAGTGCCTCCAACGAACCCAGTGTACTGGCTTGTACACAGACACCACGGCCCGATTTGTCGATGGAATTCAAAAGTGAGGTGAGGTCGGACATGACTTCGTCTCGGAGATCATCTTCATCTTCGTCTGGTCCAACCACAAGCAGTCTCGAACCAGCGATAGCCTTCTCCAAGTCGGGTGCCACAAGCTTCACACCAAGGGCCGCTTTGACTTCTTTGTGGTGAACATATTGTGACTACAAAAGATATATCATTGGAGGAACACTTCGCCAGAAGGAGTGTTCGCGTACCTTGACACGTAACTCACGCAGAGGCTGTGGTGTTAGAAGAGCGCGAACCTGAGTGACTATTGGTCCGTTAAGACCGCACACGACGATTTTGTCACCTTCGCGTAGAATGCCGTTGGATAGTACGACATCAATCGTTGTTCCGAGACCCTCGACAACCTTGACTTCCAAAACAGTACACTCCAGTTCCGACAGGTACATGAGGCGATCGCTCATGCGTTGCTGCGTGAGATTCACAAGAAGCATGATCATATCTGGGACGCCTTCACCGGTTATTGCGGACGTAGGTACAAGGGACACGTTTCGAGCAAAATTCTTGTTCTCATAGTATAGAACAGCATTGAGACCCTGTTCGGCAAACGCGAGGATAGTTTTCTGGACTCGATCTTCAAACTCGCGCCGAACAGAGGCCGGTTGTTTAGCAAGTGACTCTTGGAATGCACCGTCTGGAGTTGCGTTCCAGCCGTACATACGGTCGATCTGATAGCATGTTAACGACTAACAGCCACCCGAAACGAGGAGAACTTGCCTTGTTCAAGGCAACGATGAAGGGTGTTTTACGGTCTCTCAGAAGGCGAAGAGACTCTAAAGTTTGAGGTTCAAGACCGTGCTAGGGCACACATCAGAATGCAGAAGCTAGGGCACGTAGATGACAACTCACCATGATATCCACGACCAGAATGGCAATGTTGCAAAGTGAACTTCCACGGCTCCGCAAGTTGGTGAATGATTCGTGACCGGGTGTATCGATAATAAGCAAACCGGGTATCTTATATTCCTGCGTATTGCTCTACGATGCATGTCAGTACTGAACTCGGTCAGGTAATCTCGGACAAAACCTTGTTCAACACGGCAGTCTTGGTCTTAATAGCATCAACAGGGAAGTATGTAGCACCAATCTGTTGTGTGATACCGCCAGCTTCACCTTCCTGAACGTTGGTCTGTCGAATCTAAGGCAACGAATTTAGCCACATCTGGAGAAACAAGAAATCATCAAACCTTGTCCAACAACTTAGTTTTACCAGTGTCGACGTGACCTAAAATACAGCAAATCGGACTGCGTAAATCGTCCTTGCTGCGCGCAGCCAGAGCAGCTTCATGTGCTTTGGCTCTACGCTCGGCCGCCTCGGCTTTTCTTTGAGCGGCCAGGCGCTGAGCCTTCGTACGGCCATCGTCGGATTCTTCGGAGCTCTCCTCTGAACTGTCGTCAGAATCCTCCTCTGACGACGATTCCTCGGAAGACGATTCCGTCGATGATCCGCTGGCATCAACAGGCTGAGGTGTCCGGACCGCTGATCCGTTCGCGTCTGTGTCAAATTAGTATGATAGTATTAGAGACCTAGATCTGAACTAACCAACAGTCGCCTTTGCAGCGGGCGAGGGTTTTGGCGTAGGGGCACTGGGTGCTTTGCGAAGTTCCTTCGTTGTTGGAGGTAGAGGACTGGTCTCCTCCTCACTGGAATCATCCCACGAGTCTTTGATACCAGGTTGTACAACAGGCTTCGCCTCTCCCTCATCACTACTTGCATCCCAATCGTCCTTGACACCTTCGGCCTTGGTAGATGGTTCTGCCGGTTCGGGGATTGGTTCAGGAGTTAGCGGACGAGACGAAGGAGCGGGGGACGAGGGCGAAGTTAAGGGACTCTCCCTCCCCGTGGCAGTTGGCTTCTTTTTTCGGTTACCATATACCACCTTTTTACCGGTGGTATGTGAGACGTCGGATGGCTGTTGTAGGCCCTCGACGACAACGCCTGATGCCAATAACGCTTGTCGTCGTAACTCAGCGGCGGCCCTCTCTTCCTTCTGTTTCTTGGTCAACAAGCGACCTTCCTTCTTGGCCAATTCACGCTTTGCCTTTAAGAAAAGAAAATGAGGTATGCAACAGTAATCAGATGAAATAAAATACCTTTTCTTTCTCTTTCCTACGGAGTTTCTCTTCCTCCTTCCTCCTAGCTTCTTCTTCAGCCCTCCTTTCCTCCTCTTCAATTCGCCGTCGTTCCTCTTCCTCCCTTCGTTTGGCCTCTTCTTCTAACCGTTTCTTTTCCTCCATCATCGCCCGGAGTGCACTTAAACCACCTTTCTTCTTCCCGGCAGCAGGTGCGGGGACAGGAGTGGCTGCCGGTGCCGGTGCTGGCGCTGCACTCGTGTCCTCATCTTTCTTTCCTTTCTTCTTTTTCTTCTTCTTAGCAGCAGCTCCTGCAGTATCTCCACCTGCGGCCTCCTCTCCATCTTCCTTGCCCGCCTCTTCGACAGCTGGTGCAGGAGACGGTGGTGCGATCTCAGCATCCTCGTCCTTATCTTGCTTACCTCCCTTCTTCTTTTTCTTCTTTGAAGCCGGCCCACTAGCATCTCCCGCTTCAGTCTCCACCGCACCTTCTTTCCCTACCTCCGGCGCGGTAGGTACAACAGGCGATGGCGCAACTTCCAGTGCGTCGTCCTTATCCTTCTTGCCTTTCTTTTTCTTCTTCTTTTTCGAGGCAGGCCCTGTCACATCTTCATCTTCATCATCTCCTACGTCGTTCACTGCATCCGCAACGGGTACCTGTGATGCAACGGGTAACGCGTGATCTTCTTCATCGACATCCTTGTCTTTCCTGCCCTTCTTTTTCTTCTGCTTCTTCGAAGCAGGTCCGGGTACATCCTCACCCTCATCGTCGATATTCGGTATACCCCCTTCAGGAGCTGGTGGTGCGGCTGGCAGAGCGCCATCCTCGCCATCGTCCTCATCCTTCTTACCCTTTTTCTTCTTTTTCTTCTTTGCAGCGGGACCTGGGACGATATCTTCGTCCTCAACAGCGTCCAACTGCGATTCTGGTGGACGTGGGGAAGCAAACTCATCATCTTCATCCTCGGCGGCCTGGAATCTGCCCTTTTTCTTCTTCTCTTTCTTCGATTTTGTAGTAGTTGCTTTGATCGCGGACTGTAGTGCATGCAAATCAGTGTATACAACATAATATATACGCTTCCTAGCAGTATACGATCGAACGTACCATCAAACCACCAAAATCTTCATTTTCATCTACCTCTGGTGGACCGTCGTCCGCTTGAAGAGCACCGAATGCCGAGAATCCCATTACAGCGGGTCTCCGTTTACTCTCGATCTCATCTGTGGCATCGGCCCCCGTGATCTGCGCTGGAGCAAGGGGATTCGTCGGGGCAGGAGTTCCTATCTTATCCCTGGAAACAATGGAACGTTGATACGAGCATGGCCTTGAGGAGATCGAAGTACTAGGACGCACCAGTAGTCGTCGTCGTCATCGACGCGCTTTCCCTTCTTCCCTTTGTTTTTTGGGGGCATATCCGTGCTCGTAGTCGTCCGAAACCTCTTTTATCTGGTTTGACTTTTTTGATCTTGAAAACGGTGGCTTGAGCACCGGTAAGAGTTAAGATCTCTCGCAGCGAGGTGTTTCTGGGGGTGGGGGGTAGCGTCACGGCCCTTGAATTGCTGCCGAATGCCGGAGATAATAACGCCACCTCCGATCTAGTACCTGACTCGGAGTAGCCGAAACGTGCTTGGAAGTCCTACCTTACTTACTGACTACTAGCGGGTAGGTATAAGGAACGTCATGGGACTGCTCACTATCATCAGGAAGAGCCGTCGAAAGGAGAAGGAAATGAGGATCCTTTTCCTGTATGTCTTTGTCCCAACTGAACACCCCTCCTTTTCTTCATGAGAAGAGCCTAAAATCTTGGCTGAAACAAAGACCCAATTCACCAGCGGGCTCGACAATGCGGGTAAAACTACCATTCTGAAGAAGATCAATGGAGAGGACATCTCCAGTATCAGTCCTACTCTTGGCTTCAACATCAAGACGTTTGTTCATCGAAGGTGAGCCAAGTCGGAGCTGTTCTCTCTCGGCGACACTCTCGAAAACAAAACTGTTTCTTTAATGAATCGCCTTCATCATCACCATCCAGTTATACCCTCAACATCTGTCAGTTCCAGTCCATTGTTTTCCATCGCAATCGTATATCTGAAGTTTTGCGCTTGTCTTTTGCCTGCAGGGGATGTTGGCGGGCAGCGGACACTTCGACCTTACTGGAGAAATTACTTCGAACAGACCGATGCCATTGTGTGGGTCGTCGACTCGAGCGATCGCGTGCGCATCCAAGATTGCAAGGAGGAACTCCATAACCTTCTACAAGAAGACGTAAGTTAGCTCCCTCTCATTCACACATGCCACGGAGGCGAGGCGATCCGAATCTCAAGTCATCTCCACGCCTCAGAGATTAACAGGCGCATCACTTCTCGTGTTCGCCAACAAGCAGGATATCCACGGATCCATGACGGACGAGGAGATACACGACGTACGTACTTTTTGTTTAATGAAACATCGACCTTGATCTGATTATGCTTCTCGTGCAGTTGCTTGACCTGTCTGGCATCAAATCGCACCACTGGAAAATTTCCCCTTGTAGTGCTGTGACGGGCTATAACTTAATTGCTGGCCTTGACTGGGTGGTCGAAGATGTCGCACGAAGGCTCTACTACAGTGCGGTGACCTCCAACGCGGGGGAGGAGAATAGTTTGGACACCGTGTCAGCCCCGCAGTCTCAGGGCGTCTTGTGACATGGAACATATCATTTCCCTTCGATCGACACTAGCTTGGTGAGGCAACATTTGAAAGACGGCGTTGGTGCCATGAAAACAATAACCTGGTCCGTTTGCGGTCCGTCGATCTCACACAAGTTATCCGTTCCCGTGTATCCTCTTTCTAGGTCCAATATTTCCTAAATTGAGAAAGACGCTTCTCGAATTCTAGTTTGAGTCACGTCTGCGGTACTGTCCATGCGATAAATGCAATCAAAGTCAAACTATTGCTATCTCGAGTCCTTCCTAGTTAGTGTCCCATAGCTGAGGGGGAGTGTGTTCGGTCCTGCTAATATATGACCGCGCCTTCCGAGCAACGCTGCCGGGCTGCACGTGCAAGCCTCGACCGTCAACGTGTGCGGTACCTTGCCTTCCTTCTTGGAGGATCAGCCATCTCGCCGATTGCCGGCAACCTGCTTCTGAAATCGCTCCAATGTGCAGGCAGCGAGCTGGCTTGGGGGAGCGATATAGGGTTCTCTTCGTGTGCATATGCCAGCGGGTGGGGTCCCTTGTCTCACGAAGAACCTTAGGTAAACTTTTGACAGCTGCCTTCTTTCTCAGCCTCAACTTCAGGACCCAAGGTTTGTGCTACTTATGAATTCAATGTGGACGTAGTAGGAGATCGATTCTCGAGCTGAACTCTAGGTCGTGCCCAAACGTGCGGGTGAACTAACGGAGGAGATTTTGTGATGCGAGTTCCGCTCGAAGGAAGTCATTTTCGATACTCGCTCACCAGAAGTCCATATGTCAAACCACCCTGGCCCAAGGTTGGGGCGATCATATCTTGAACCGAACCTTCCTTCAACGAAGAGATAAGCGGCGGCTGTAAAAGCCCTTCGTAAAAAAGCGAGTCGAACTAGTTGGTGGGGGTGGGTCGGAATGTACCCCAAGTATTAGTGAAGTAATAATGCAAAGAAGTATGCTGCGAAGCTAAGCCACTGTCAAAACATTAGCCGCTACAATAGACACGCGGCAGATTCCATTCGCTGTCTGCTTAGATGCTCATTTCTGTCCCCAGGTCCGGCCGACCTGACAGGCCCTTTTTAATTCATGTTGATCCGTAATAGTAGTGTACCTGTCCGACCTTTCCGACGCCTATGTATAAGCAATGTTACATGGCACCCATACAATAGAAACTGTGCCATGTCGGGACGTGGGACCCACAAAGTCAGGTGCTTGACTAACCTTGTTTTGACCAACCGATGGGAACTTGTCACCCTGGTTGTGGGCGACGTTCGGACAGACTTGGGAAGTTGGACTTGGCAAAGCGGTGCCGCAGCCAGCAGGGATTAAGCTTTTGCGTTAATTAGACAAGATCAACTCTTCGATCAAAATGTATGTACATGTGGACGTACGCATTGTCGCTCGTCATCATTAGTATACCGTACGTATGTAGTGGCGACTCGCAGTGCAAAAAGATCCCGGGCCCGGCTCCACCGGCGACGACTGACCGAACGGCGTAGAATTGCTAGAGCAACCAACCACTTGCCCGTTGACATATGTATTTGACTGAGAAACCATGACTCCCAAGAGATAATAACAAGTCGCACGGGTGTCTATCGACTCTACGCGACTGTGAAGCAAGCATCCAAACCTTTGGTAGAAACATGTTCCTGGCTCGCCAGCCAGCACTCACGGAGGAACAACTCATAGATTGTACTGCACGGAGCTGCGCATTATTTCCAGGGTAATCACCGCAATGACTCAAGAGAACGGCTCAATTTCGACAGAGCCATGATAACGAAGGCGGATCAAGTTGGATGGCCTAATAAAGGGGCAATTAAGGTCACCCGGTCTGCCAGACATGTGGGCTGAACTGTACTTTTCGAGTTAGTAGTCTGTGAAGGGAGCAATTCATTTAGAGGAACGGAGACCTGACGTAGGGTTGGTTCACAGCCTGCATCGGCCTTCATTGGAGCATAATATGCTCAGGTGTTAGACTACAAGTCGTAGAGAACAGGAAAGATCTTATCGCGTTCTCATGGTTTTGGGCGTAGTATCTGCTCTATCAATGTCTCAAAGGTGTCTTTGATTACTAGACTAGACATCGGTTTTTGTTTTTCGTGCGTAGTGTGCGGCACTGGTACTTAGTAGCCGGTCATAAGTTACCTCCACTCGATTTTCGGGGCAAGTCTCCATAATGATCCGCTCGCATCGTAATTCGTCTCAGTTTACAAGTATGTTTGCAACGGATGCAGCAAGTTCCCGCTGGCCGAGCGTCGGAGTCTCACCCTCAAAGCGACTATCGCAGCTGTACATGCAAAACGTCCGGTCTGCCCCAACAGCGCTAGGGGGATGTGCGACCATGTGGGAAATGAACAGCATGGCATCTTGTGTGCGAGAACGTCGGCCACGCGGTCGGGGGCCGGATTGAACCTCGATGACGCATCATGGGCCGTCAGGGTAATGATGTCGATGAACGGATGGCAAACCCCGGTCGGCCTCGCAGGAATACATGGCCGCACCTACCCTGGAAGAAAGTCTTGACAATCTAGACGCTGGGAGAGATACGTGCCCGATGCCGACGGCGCGCTCCAGCGACCATCTTAGTCTCAAGGAGGGAACTAAGTAGCGAAGAGAAATACGACAAAGCTGAGGCATATTCTGAATGGGACGCGCGCACGAGATCATCAAATTACTGAGGGATCCGGGAATGTACCAAAGGTTCTGGAAGGAAAGTCGCATTTGATTTTAGTGTGAGACGAATATAAGTCAATCGAAGGCATAGTTCGACTAGCTGCATCCTAAGTACTTGCTCAGCACATGGCAATTGTTCGTCGAGACAAGCGGCCGCTTGTGTCACTCGGTGTTCATCTTACCAGTTTTGTCAGTTGAACCGGTTCAGCCGGGATAGCAGCTTCTCAACAGTGCAGATTATCATGTACTACGGAAGGTCTCAGCTATCAAGGTCCAATGACGGACCAGAATCCTCGTCTTTGTTTGCTATCACGGATGAAACCGACGCCCGCTCTGAACAAAGCATAGTGCTGAGAAACATACACGTCCGAATGTATTTTTTCTCCGATGGACAGCAACGCAAGTCAGGGTCGAAGAGTGAAATATGTAGCCGCTACGTTGGGATGGGAGGATTCAGAGTTGTTCACATGCTGCTATGGGCCACGACACAGCGGATGTAAGCGTTGATCGCAAAAGTGCGAAGGTGGGAGTGCCACGACATTTGAATCAGTGGCGGAGCGCTCCAATAGAAATGCCCGTCGGGTGAATTCGTGGGTGCCACCAAGTTTCAAGCAACGGCGCTGGCGCTGGGAGGAGGCTATTGGATAGAGCTCCGCGACGGGCTATACGAAAAGGGACGTTTGTTCAGGATCAACCCATATTAGAACGGAGCGGTATCCAAGTAAACCGACCGAGCCGCCCGCTCCGAACCGGGCTGCGAAGGATGAGTTGTTGTGTACCATCGGGCAGGTGCCAGGGAGTTTCCTACCCCCGGCCCTGGATGAGTTCACCGTGACAGCATCGTGGTCTTGCAGATCTTAGGCGGCTGTTTTAGCTACATTCCTGAGACGAAAGTGAATCTTCCTTATTGTCGTGCGGGTGTCGAAGAAGAAGGCGAAGGAAAAAAAAATAGTTTCTAGATCAGGGCACCACGGCTGGCAGATTGGTGGAGGCGGCGGTCGGCCCATGAAATGGAGGAGACCTCCTGGATTGTAAAGGGACATTGTTCTGTCCATATGACCGTGTCTCACAAGATATTGCGACGGTACAGGATCGCGGCGAGGGGGACAAAGGCCAAGACCGGGTAGTTTTGTATTGGGGAGTGCAGGCCGTCCAATCAGGATTCGTTCCGCGATTTGGTACAAGCCGTGGTAAGAAATTGCCAGGGTACGACACCGACAGGTCTTATTATATTATTATTGTGAGTTGGTTTGAATTCTTCATTCACATTAATTTTGAGCAGGCAAGGAGTCAATGCGACGCTATTACGTCCGGACTCATTTTGCTTCCAGCAAGTGCATCTCGATCTCAGATCTCCCCTCCTCAATTCTTTCGTCCCGCGAATCCCCGTTTGTTACGACTTGCTCAGGAGCGTATGCACCGTGGTTTAACCGAAACACTCTGCTAAGCAGATCTACGCTATGGACGTCCTCTTCTTCCTCCTCCTCCTCGACACTATAAAGGGACTGGCATGGATCTCTCTCTCCCCTCCCCCCATCGTCTGCACTCCGCTTCGGATCCACTCCTTTCCTCCTCCCCAAAGAAACCTGACTTTCACTTCGGGCCACCATGTTGAACACAGCACCCTCGACAGCAGTCGCACTCTCCTCAGCTCCTAAGCTGTACCGGCTGCCATCCCTGTCGATGGTCGTCCCCAATCCAAGATCAGTCTTGGTTGGCTACTGTAGGAAACCCCTCTCAGCGTCTCCCATCCCCGTCAGCTAACAGCCCGAGCAGCGCGTGCCTCTGTTCTTGCCATCATGGAGAAAGCCATCGTCAGAGGCTACCTCACCATCTCCGATTCCGAGGGTGTCTCCCACTTTGGCACGCGCACAAAGGGTTGCAGCGAAGTCCACCTCAAAGTCACAAGAGACGATTTCTGGACTCGCATTCTCTTGTAAGTGGTCCCCTCCCCATCGACCTACCCAAGTACTGACGACTATGCAGTTCTCAGGACCTTGGCTGTGAGCATTACATTCGCCCACTCTTCCGCCCCTGAGTGTCTAACCGTTTGCCCCTAGTCAGCGAAGCCTACATGATGGGCGACGTACAAGTCAACAACCTCAAAGCTGTTTTCGATGTAAGTCGCACGTCTGTTGCTCGACCATTGGCATTGACTGACCTCGATAATGTCAGCTCTGGCTCGACAACGAGGCTGGTATGGGCAACCTTTCTTCAACCGCCAACCGGATAGCATCGGCGATATCCGGCCTTTCCAATGCCTTCCTTGGACAAACACGCTGGAAAGCGCGTTTGAATGCCATTGCCAGCTACGACCAATCAAATGAGCTCTTCAAGGTGTGTCCCGGTAATACCTCGAGTGCAACCGCATATTAATCGATAACCAGGCTTTCTTGAGCAAGGAAATGATGTATTCGTGCGCCTTGTGGACAGACGCTGAGGGTGGCGTGCGTGGGGACTTGGTAACTGGGCCAACACCCGGGGACCTTGAAACAGCACAGCTTCGCAAAATCCGGCATGTCCTTACCGCAGCCAGGGTCAAGCCTGGTGACCGAATTTTGGAATTTGGCTCTGGTTGGGGGGGTCTTGCCATCGAGGTAAGGGAGCCCCGTTCCTCTCTTTCCCGTGAACTTGGCTCACAGTCACGTTGATAGGCTGCCAGAACATTCGGATGCGAAGTCGATACTTTGACGCTTTCTAAGGAACAGAAAGCTCTTGCTGAGGAGCGTATCAGGGAGGCAGGCTTCCAGGATCGCATTCGCGTGCACCTCATGGACTATCGCGACATTCCGCCCTCCTTCGAAAAAGCCTTCGACGCATTCGTCAGCATCGAAATGTTGGAGGTGAGAAGAATGACAGCGTGCACACGTTCCTATCACTCACATGAATTTCGTTCAAACAGCACGTGGGTTCCCAGCATTATCACACGTACTTCAAGCTCGTCGACTACGCTCTCAAGTCGCGAGATGCCACCGCCGTAGTTAGTGCGTCGACTTTCCCAGAGTCGCGTTATTCCCGCTATCAGTGAGTCTTCTTCCCCCTTTGAAGTCACGATCCGCATGCTCACCACAGATATCTTCCCTCTAAAGGCCTGAGGACTTCATGCGTAAATACATGTGGCCCAACTCATGCCTGCCAAGTGCCACTGCGTTGATCGCCGCAGCCAATTCTGGTTCAGAAGGGCGATTCACCCTTGAAGGCGTCGAAAACCACGCTGCCCGTATGTACCCCTTCGGCTCGCGATGATCCATCATTTTCCTTATTGTCTCCTCCCTTCAATCTAGACTACCCTAGAACTCTCCGAGAATGGGGACGTCGCCTTGAAGCCAATGTCAGGCAAGAATCGATTATCAAAGATTACCCGGCATTGGCCGACCCCGCAGAATACGAAGTCTTCAAGCGGAAATGGCAGTATCTATTCGCATACGCTGGGGCTGGTTTTGCCAAAGGGTACATCACCTGTCATATGCTCACTTTCACACGTCCAGTGAGTGTCTAAATATCTATGAGCGTCTTCTTTGATTCGGTGCTCAACGGGGTTCGACTTCTTAGAACGACTGCCCTCCTTCCTGTGATTAAACTTATTCGCACTGGCCGAAACACCAAAAAAAAACATCGCATTCTTTTCCTTCGATATTTTTCACCATCCCTTCGTATCTTATAAGGCTAATTAAGCCCTATGGTATATATTCGTAACGCATTGTTTTATAGAGTTTTCGTATTTTGGGCCACCGCCTTTTCGTTCGTTCCAGCGAGCGCGCCATCGTATAGCGATATTTATAACTAGTCCTTACCGATGTATCACATTATTTACAAACTGCATGTATATTTGCGATAGCAAATACTCTCCACCGTCATTTTTACATAGCCTCCCTCACTTTCGTTAGCTCTCATATTTACTTAACATTTGTCCGGTCCGGTTATGCAATCAATCAAGTGTCGTCGAGTCTCAGGCTTGTGTGCACACATAAGTCATCTCCGAATATCGTCGAAGGTGGGGACTGCCAGCTGGTTCATTATTGTGTCTAAATATACGGACCGATGGCCGTTTGCAAGGACAGTAATTAACTTATAAGTTCTGCCACTGGCACCTTCATATTGATGGTGGGTTGCAAGTGTGCTTCGAGAGGTATCTCACTGTGAGAACGCCGTTTTCGAAAGTCTTGCAAATGCGTCATGGAAAAGTCATTGATCATGTCAAGTTTGGAGCTGCCACTTGGGTGTCGTGTCTATTCTCAGCGCGAGTTCCGCGAGGTTTACCCTTGCGCAGCGATGCCTGGGAAACAACGAGTCAAACAGAAGCCAAGTTGGCAGGCGAGCTTGCAATGTGTAATTAAGTACTGCTAAACTAGGGGTGAGTACGACTACGGACACGAACGCCCAGCCCTCGTTCGTTCGTTCGCCGTCGAGATTAGTATATGATATGCAGTGCGAACCGTCCTGTCGAAGTCGGACGCGTGACAGTTCTAGCTTCCCATCGATAGCTGGCCCCTATTCAAGTTGCACGACAAAGTGCCACAAACACCGTCTCCTCCCTATTGAATGCGTGTGAGAGCGAAAAGTCAGACTCGAGTGACCCTTGTTACAATGATAATCCACCGACTCCAATCCGATAATCCCTGACACACCATCATCTTTACATACATACATACATAGCTCCACAAGGATCCATGCGAGCAGGGTGCTGTAAACTTCGGAACCTCCAAAGAGCACCTCGTCGACCGTCTGGAAAAATGGTGTTACCCGCACCCTACCCTTTAGTGCGCTTTCAAGTGAGAGTGGTCGATGCAAGCAGTATCGTATCAAGATATCAATCACCGCCCCGCCCCGCCCCGCCCTTCCTCAGGGATGCTAGGGAGACCGAAATGTGCTTCCCAATTTTCCCACCCTAGATCGGTGACCTCCATTCCCCCTGATCTCTAGTCGGGACCCATGTGGTCCTTTCGACGAGTCGGAGGGTCCTCCCCTCGCCGACCGGTTTTTAAACGTTCGATAGCCCTTTCCACTTTGGAAACTCTGAATTTTCCCCCTTTCCACGTGGAGAAGTACCTGATCTCGAGCGGGGGGTAATCCATTCACACTGATATGAGTGTACGTTATACTGCTATAGCAGTACACAATACCTACTCTTACGGCTGAAAGAAGCCGTTCAAAACTCGGTCATCCCGAGTCGTCGGCCACGGCCAAAGGGGTCATCGCCCTTGCATATAATATCATAGAACCCGTTCGGATCTCGTGGGATGACGTCCTGTGGGGGGGATGGGTGAATGGCACGTGGGTGCAATGACTCATCGGGTTCATCCAACTACCATAAGGCCCATGATCAGGGCTTTGTGGCGGTCCCTTGGCGAATGTGCGTGTGTACCCAAAGGGGAATTCCTTCTTCCGGCGGGCCATCCCTCTCCGATAAGAAGATTCCCCCGAAAGATTCTCCGAAGATGAGCCGCTTTCGTCGTGGTATAACTCACACGCTGGTTCGTCGAAGCTTGGCACCGAACGGCTCCGAAAGGCTGTGAGTGGCGCGGGTCCAGCTAAGGATGCCACAGGGAAACCTCGAGCGAGACATCGGGCCCAAGAAAAACGAAAGGACCGATCAATTCGTACTTAGACTTGCACAGCAAAATTGGAACGTGTACATTGTTTTCATGGTGGGTCTGATAGCAGGGTGGTGGGGTGGCAGCTTAGCCCCATTTGAAGCAACGAGGTGAAGGGGAAGCCAAGCTGACGCCAACACTTCACAGGTTTCAACTTTGAAACGTTGAAGGTTAAGTGATGTTTTTGGTAAGCAGGCGACCGTTGCTAACGTTACAAAATTTAAGTTTGTCGATAATCTTGGTGCTGTCGGCCGGATTGCTGGAGACTTGACACCATTTGCGCACGTAGTACAAATGTTCAACGACGAATGTAACCCCCATCCTGTTCCATTTAAAGGTATCGCGCAACTTGTGACATACGACATACAACCGCTGGTATGGTGACTATGGTATAGTAATGAACCGGTACGTGTGAGCCCGAAACAATAAAGTTAAAAGCAGCATCAGTCAGCCCAGAATTAGCGAACGTTGACAGGGATCTAAGTGAGAGAACCTGTGGGATCTAATTTCGATGTCCATGACTGGAGTTCCTTGAGGGACGACGCAGCAAAAGCATGGGAATTGGCCGCTGTAAAGAGGGTAAAGCAGAATGGTTTCTGGAAAGTATGAGAGAGTAAATAATCGGCCGTGACCACCTCAGGTGAGAGGAAACTTGCAACTTACGCCGAGCAGGGCTTCCTTATTGGAATCGCATTCAATGTTCATGCCATGCAGACTTATAAGGCCAACTTCCTCCACTTCTTTGGAGTCTGTATACATATGCAAGTAAGGGCTAAAAAAAAAACCCTGTGAGTGGCATAGAGCAATGACGGAGATAGTACCACTTGCCGGCGTAGAACGAACCACCTCCTCTGCCATGTGTCTTGACTAGCATCAGTCAGGATCATCAGATACCCTTTCTTCGTCGGCCCATCGCTGCGAAGCAGGGTCACGACTAACTCCACAGACCAACGACTGTGGTGCATGCACTTACCTGCGAGGTACTAGTGTTACTGTTGAGCCAAGCTTCAGGTCATCAACAGGAGGACCCCTGCAATGGGTCGCCTTGATCGCCGAGCCAGCTTTGTGGGCATCCAGCGTCATCTGACTCAGGACGATCTATCCGACCTATTGTTAAAACCTGATTCCATGTGACAAAGATGCATGGACTCACTTCGTCAGGGTGGCCAAAGCGTTTCTGCCACAGTCCAATTGTCTTCCGCAGCAACGTGTCAGAGGCCCACACAGTTGAACCGGACTGACCAGAACGCATCATGGACGGTGACGAAGTCAAGATGACCCGAACCGCTTGAACGTCAGCTGCGCGCCTCTCGGTTAAGATCAGACGATTGTAATCTTCGACAACTGAAATACCACGAGGCCTCCACGAATGGAGTACCTCTTCTCCGCGAATGTATTTCTCCGAAGTGTCCAGTCGCCACAAGTCACGAGGCGAACGCGTGAGGGGAGGTGACAGACGGACTTTGAAAATTCCATTGATCCTTGAAAGAATCTTGCCGGAGCTCAAGAAGGTGAGGAAACGACTGGGGGGACGGGCATCTCGCGTCTGCATCGTAATTGCAATGTCCATCGAGAACTGGACCGGCTCTCTGCACGTCTCGACTGCGATCGCCCAGGTGACCTGCATTATGACACGGTATGGATTCGTGGTCACACGATTCAGCAAAAGCGAATCGTGCACACTGGAGTCCCACAGTGCTTGTGCGGTCAACAACCCTGTTCCGTCCGATCTGAACTCAACGGTTTGGTCTGCCAGCAGCGGGAGTGTGACCATTGCCTTGGATGTCGAGTCATGTATTCGACCCTTCGGATCTAGCAAGCGAACATTTCCCACTCGAATCCTGGTCACGTCAGTCCACGGGAACTGAGATCCCGAGTCAGACGACAGCTCCAAAACAATTCGTCGTTGCAACCCCTGGTGTAAGAAAAATGCCCCTGGGTCAACACCACCCTGCGAGACTACAGGCACAGGCTTGTATTCGCCGTCCGCTCCAAGCTCCCTCACTTGGATACGGGCTGCAATGTCATGGCTTTGCTCGACAACGAAATCGGTTTCGGATCTTCGCATTGGTTGAACGCTGGACGAAGGAGAATCTGTTTGGCTCCCTGGTGATGGTGGACGTGGGTTGCCTCGCAATTCGCGCATTTCATCCCACCGCTCCAGGCGCTCCAAGTATGTCGGCCTAACAGCCGCAAAAAACTCTATCGGAGCGTAGCCTTGGCGTAAATACGCGATGACCTTGGAAGACGCAGCAAACGAGAATGTTCTTCGGAATTTGAGTTCTGACAGAGAAGATATGTCCGTATCGAGGACGGACGAAGTGAACACTTCGTCATTGGTGGATGAAGGACCAACAAACGAAGATAGTCGTAATTGTAGGTGGAGTGCTGCGAAGTCAAGAGGTGACAACCCTTTGACAGAATCGACTGTCAGGAGGAAACTGATTTTGCTGCCAGGTTGTAACAGAGAAGGAGCGGGGGACGCTGGCCGTGTTGATATTGTTGATCCGCGACCATGCTTCGATGATATGTTGACCACACTCGAGATCTTCATGTCTACCCTGCACGAACCGATGGCTTCGGCGGTGTATCGGCAGAATATAGGGACGACGGCGGTGGAAGATAAGCGGCGGGCAAGCGGCGCCAGTGACACTACAGCGTTGCCAATAAATGAAAATTGAGGCGACGGCTGGTCATAGAATGGCTCGTCGGAGCTGAAGTGGTGAGTAAAGGAGGGGCGGTCAATATAGGTTGTCAGGTTGCGCATACGCTGCAGCTGTTGTTGGAGACGGTCCAGGGACCACGTATAGATGGCAGAGTGCTTTTTGTCAAGAACTTTGACGACAACCGACGGTTGTGTGGTGGACGCCAGTCTCGGGTCGGCAACGTCGCCAAAGGAATCCAGGCTCCCAATAGAGTCAACGCCGGAGGTAGGAGCTGCCAGTGTTCCCCCGGAAGCTATTGTGAAATTATAGGAGACTTCTTTACCCAATTCTTTGCTACGTAGCAAGTCAATCCTCCGGTACGCCTGATGACGCGGATAACACATTACCTGATTACCGTTGCCTCTTTTACTAGAACAGCATTAGAGAGCACAGTCTCAGCCATAGAGAACGATCTATGAGATCTCCACTTGTCTAACACCTTGCGGATCAGGCGCAGTTGTTTCGCCGAGTAAATGACCGGTTCAAAACCAACATCATCTTCCGGTTCCCCACGTGCGCGAGCGTGAATGAGTCGTTGGAGTTGCTGCTGAACCAGCTTAAGTTGATGCTCCATATGGTCCTTCTCGACCTTCAAATCTTCAGCCTCGCTCGACTCTGAGATTACCTGGAGACGCGACTCTAGCTGATGCTGAACATCTTTCAGAGGCCCGTCCGTGTCAGGACTGCCATGGCTTGGACCAGCATACACGCTCGTGTCATCTGTCTCACTCGAAACTGGTCTCCCAGACTCGCTCCATAGGTCGTCGCGGTGACTAAGACTACTCTCCGGCCTCGATTTCTGATTGTGGTCTCGCATAGTTTTGACTTTGGTTATCCGTTCAAAGAGCTTGTTTATTTCTTCATCTGGCAGGTTGTCCAAGGTGGGGTCCAAACCCAGCCGAGCCAGCGCAGCTTCCCGTTTTGCAAAGTTCCAATCTACGTCCGCTCCGCCGGCTGAAGAAGATGACCTGGACGGAGGTCGGGATTCCTTAGGGAATGCCGGCGAGGACTCGCCACCTTCCACTTCACTGGCTGCTATGCTGTGCAGTAAGTTGGATCGAGCTGTCGCTCGATCGCGTTTCTTCCGAACTTCTTCGGGATTGTTAAACCGGAAGACGTGGTAATCCCCTGAAGTGAGGGCACGTAAGAAACGACCCCGCAACACAGGAGCACTGCAAAATACTCGCCCAGAATGATCCGGTATCCAGACCGTAGTTTGTATGGCTGGAGACATTAAAAAGGGTAAATTATCGAACGAACTGTCCGCACTTACTTGTCCAGGTGTTATTTGTTTCCCGTTCAGGAACTGTTGTATATTGAGCACTGAACATAGTGAAGGTACCTTATCTGGCTTACCGTCACACTGTCCGGCATAGCGTGAATTGTAACCTTATCGTCAATGCTCTCAAATACGCAGTGTTCTTCGAGAATATTTTCACCACTGAGACGAATCGCTGCAGGTTTCTCACTGTCCATGCGTCCCACCTAATCGGACGTGTTAACGGGATTTTGAGTGATATCAAAGATTTGGCGATGACACCCACCAGAGTTTTGCCCGGTTTGATCTGATATATTAGACACTCGCTCATTAGAGGGTCTGCGACAGGCATGAGCACAAGTATACGCGCTACTGGTGAAATTCCTCACCCTCGTTCTAAGCAGAATGACCATGCGTTCGTTTAGTAGACTGTTCGCGGTCGAGTGGGCCAAAGAACTGACCAAGTTCACCAGGTGAGGCATCTAGACGGTTACGTGAGTTTCCATACGGTCCCATTGAAAACTGTGGGGTACCTTCTTCGGGGTGTGCACGCCGACGTTGTTCTTCTCCACAGTAATACCCAACTCTTCCAGTGCCTTTTCGCGTTCCTTCTGTACCTCCTGTGTGCGAGCCAGCTTCTCCTCCCATGTTTCATTCAAACTCTGCATCAATTTCTCGCTCGCCTCCATCTGCTCCTGAAGTTCCGCTTTAGTGACCGTCTTGATCTTCCCATCCTTCGTCTGGTACGTGACTTTTTGTCTCTCAGGGGGTACAGTGGGGTCGAAGGCATCCTCCCCGCTTGACGTGGCCACTCGAGCTGCAAGACGAAGAAAAAAAGGAGTAGATTAGTGAAGAATCGGTCTTTCGTCTTGCAGGCATGTGCAAACCTCTGAGCAACTCCAATTCCTCTTTGAGCTCGCGCACCAACTTAGCATTGGGGTCTTCGTTGACGACAGCTTTGTTCTTGATCTTCTTAGCCTGATCGGCGTACCGAAGAGTACTCAACGTCTCCTCATAATCTGCAGGAGATATGGCGGCGATCATCGCTGTTTTGGAATTACCACCCAAACTATCTTTCAACAGCCACGTAAGGACCTGACAATTATCTTGATCAAAAAAAAAGCCTCTCTGGAAAATAAGGCGGTCGTAGTCACCGAGTCTCGGTACGGAATGAATTCGTCACCCTTCTTCTTCCCCTTTTTTGCACCGTCTTGACTGACAAGTGCAAGCTGAGATATGACCTTGCCGAGGGTGGTGAGGGACTTGTTGATGTTCGCTCCTTCCTTGAGACGCTGCCCAGTCGCCCCTGTCGAATTGGCTCGCTCGGAACCTGCCAGATCGACTAGACTATAACAGAATTAACGTCATGACATCAAAAAATTATCAAAGTGCGAGTGTACCTGATCCGCGACACTTTCTCTGTGTCGAGATTGGTGTCTAGGTCATGCTTTCTCATCGTGAGCAGCAAGGTAAAGACTGCATGAGACCGCGACGACCTATCCAGTGCTATATATCAGCCCCATGAACGCCACACCGAGACGCCGGTAGCGAAAGACTGGTATGTAGCTCACGTTTCGTTCATATTAGTGGCTGCCACCGTCCGCGCCTTGTTACCTTCGTCCATGAGGGTCATCATCTCCTCATAACTACTTACGACGAGTTTGGACAGATCCTCGACGTAAGGACCCAAACTGGGATGTTCACGGACACGGAGGTTGCCAGTGTTCTTTGGGTTCAAGAGGTCGCGCACTTTCTCGTTGTATATCTAATTAATAGTATAGCAGCCAGGCGACGAAGGACGTTTCACCAGTATGCGATATACGAGGGTTAGGGGTAGGGTAAGGGTATGCTGGCGTAAACGCGCACCTCTATGTAGGACACCTCGACAGTGAAGTGGACAGTTGGGTCCTTCGCCCTCCTCTGCGCTACGCGTACAAAGAGTTCAGAGCACGTTAATGGTATAATTCCCTTGTCTTGTCCATCTAGTATCACGGATAGGTGGTCAACATGCTGTGCGGTAGGATGATTACGGGCAAAGAGACGCACATCCCATCATACTAGAGGTTTCATTGGATTGAGCGGTGCATGCGCGAGCAGTGTAGAGATTATTTGGGCGTACCTGTATGATTTACCAGATCCTAAAAGTTGCATTTTCAGCACTGAGGGTTGCCCTGGTACAAGTAGCAGCAAGCACTCCTACCAGTCTGACCATCTATTGACAAAGACGACGTTGCTCATGCATCAGAGGCAGGATTCCGAACGTGTTGTGGGGGTACCCACTCACAAGCCAAAATACAAGCATTAAATCCCGCGAAGCCATGGTCCAACAGCTCCTTCCCCAAGTCGTCATACAACGTTTGCTGTGAACAGTAACCCGGTTCGTCGCGAGGTCCCGCAGACCAATAACTCTTGTCAAAACTGAACGCCATTGTTTTGCGTTCCGTGGCACGCTTCGAGTCTTGCGACGAGCCTGGTTCTGGCGGATCGAGGAAAGTTTGGTTGCCTTGCATGCGGATGAGCATCTTGGCGCCTCGCGCAAGTTCTGCATGGTCGGAGAGGCATTGAATGAGAGAATGACAGGGAGGAAGAGGGTGAAATGGATGAGTATGTTCGCATGCGACGGAGGTGGATGGGCCATACCGCGAGCATTGAGAGGCCTACATCGCACCACGACCTTGATGTTACCCTCTCCGGGCTCCGCCATGCTAAAGGTCTAGGACGCAGGCTCTTCTGTCCAGTCCGGTGTAAGAATGTAAATCCAAGAATGTGTAAACTAGCGTGTGCGTGTGTGTGAGCGAATTAGCAGAAATGCATAAAGCACGCGGAAGCTGTACATATACAGCCGCGTGGCGCGCTCGGTCCAGTTGCAGAATTTCAGTAGGACACGGCAACACGCGTCACGAATACGAGCACCAAATCATTCTGTTTGCACTGCAACGACTACCGATACAAGACAGAGTAGCAGAATACGTTAAGCTGACGGTACCGGGAGGACAGGCATCCTCTCGTAATACCTCGTACAGGTTGGCTGACTGCTACGGAGCCAACGGGCTGACGTGCTGCAGCCATGGATGACGCACGCGTGATGTGCATTTATGACAATGCGGCACCGAAGCCGTTCCGCAGGGACCGCACCCACGAGAAGCGCTACAGCAGGTCGTAATCATCCAACTGAACGGAACATAGTCAAGATCAACGTTCTAAGACCGAAATAACTGAACTTGCCTCATCGTTGTACGTCATTATGGTCCTCTTGAGCTTAGAGGTGTCGACCCAGGTGACGAAGTCTTCCATGTGTCTGCACGTGGGTTTGAGGAACGAGGTAAAAGTGGAGCCATAGAGGTTTCATGACACACCTTGTGACCAAGAAGGCGGGGTCCGTGATAGTATCCGGACCAACGCGAACGTGCCCTTGTTCGATGAACTTCGCAGCCTGTAGGTGTCCGTGTTTAAGTGCAATTTCGGAGGATGCCATGATGCAGGGATGCGTACTGCGCTAACTGTCTCTGCCATCTTGCTCATACACATGAACACAGCAAGGCGCCGACGACAGAATGCGGCCACGGTCAGCTTGTTTTCGATGTCACTGAGCTTTGCTTGGGAGTTGAGTACGCCGATATCATATAGCTTGGAGAGAAGTTGGCCCTCCATTTTGGCACGGAAGGGATCCTGTGCAGGAAGCATGGAGAGGCGATGGGCAAATGATCTCAGTGCTCCACATAATTTGTTGTATCTAAGTCAAGGTCAGTTGGAGAAGAACGACAGACGATCAAGGGTGTACTTGTGATAGTCTTCTCTGTCCTGGAGATGGTATCGACGGATGACCTTGATCTCGCGCAAGTTGGCATCCTGTTTCCACTGTCCCCTGGTCAACGTCTGCTTCTGCTTCTCGCCCAGCACGTACGTTTAGAAAGTCAACTTTCTTGAGGAGCTTCTTTTCGTGATACTTGAACTGGCGGACCATGGCTGAGTTGTTTTGACCGTGGATTATTAATAATAAATAAATAAATATTTCGTTTACCAAGCCACGTGGTGAAGGGGGAGGGAGTGCGTGTGTCGTCGTCCGAGGACAGTCAAGAAGTGTCTGAGCCCAGCAAAACGCTTTTTCATAGCATTGCTCGGTGTGCAACGACGTCGGCAACGAGAGCGACAGCGACGACGGGCCACTAACGTCATAGAAAAATACTGAAATAGCGGGCGTCTTGACTTATCTCCAATATTGTCAAGTGTATCGTCGTGCATTGTTCGGTCTCGCCGATCTTTTCGTTCGTCTGTCCAACTGACGCCCCCCTGCCTCGACGTTCTCCTCCACCGGTACAATACCCCCCACTCCACCCCAACACCTCCGCATTGTCTTGCTTGTCAGGAGCTCCGCTTCCGTATCCACTCCAACGTTCAACGTAGATGAACGTGAACATTCGTCAGCCCGACATACACAGGCCGCACAACATGCCGCCAATGCCTACCGTCTCAGCCCCCCACTTTTTACCTCAACAACAGCAGCCCCGTCAGCAGCAACAGCCTCCGAGCCACATGAACCTCATGGCGCACGCTAATAATCCCCCAATGTCCCTTCTCGGAAGCGGTGCCCAAACCAATCCTAATTCCCTACCGATGTCGTCTCAGAGGTACCAACTTCCTCAGCAAAACACCTTGCAGCAGGGTCAGAACCCACAGATCAACCCATCGGCAGCTCCACCAGGCTCAGCTCACATGTCCGCCCTCGGTTCGCTCGCGGGCGTGCCTATCCAGTCTCACATCTCTGCAAACGGTATGCAGGTACGCCGAACCCAATCACACCCTCAAGGTTTGAACCAGTCCGTCGGTCATGTTCCAACCATGATCCCGAGTCAGCAGGCCATCAATAACATGAACATGGCCATGAACCCACAAGGCTCTCTGCCCGGTCAACTGCGGCAACCAGGTCAACCACCTATGATGCCTCGTCTGCAAGGTACTATTCCTGGATCAATGTCTCCAGATATCTTGGCTCGTCAACCGAACCCTTCTGGTGTACCCCAGGGCTCCCTCAGACCAGGAAGCCAAGCACAGTTGATGAACAGTCTCGCACAGCCATCCAATCTGCAGCAAGTCGTTCAGCAATCCATGGCACCAAACGCGTTCCAACCATCAGTCCATCATCCTCACCACTCGTCCTCACTAACTTCTTCTCCACGCCCCGGCATGCACCCGCAGCAACACCCATCCGCTAACATGATGATGTCAGCACACGGTCCCTCACAGGCTTCTGGCAGACCAATGGGTCACGGCGAAAACGCGTTCGTTGGTCCTTCTAATCCTCAGCTTCCTGCGAACATGATGCCTGGCTCGACTCGAATACCGAACAACAGCACTGCATTCCCCTTTGGTCCCCCGGTCCCCCAGAATGATGCCATGGAGATATCTCAGCCAATGGGTGACGGGCTGGCCAACGCTGCCAACCCCCCACAAATACGTCCAGGCTTCCAACCTGCACCGACACAGCAGTTCGAGCAGCAAGCTGACAATTTTAGTTCTCACTTCAACACACAGTCCCAAGGAAATGCGCCACCCACCCGTCCACCTTCACATCCAAGCAGTGTGCACGGCAATTCGATACCTCGCTCCATACAACCTCCTTCGCAGCACTCCCCTCGCCAGTCCGACCCTATGACGGGGCATATACAACAGCAACCACAACGACCACAATCCCAGCCACAAGGACCACCTGGCAGACCACCATCACAGACTGGCCCATCGCATACCCCACGAGCCTCGCAATCGCAACTCCCGCCTTCTGCACTCGTACCCACGCGGATGCCTTCCCAAACTCAATCTCAAGCATCACCCCTTCAGCAAAGACAATCGCCATCGGTGCAACCACCTATCGCACCGCGTCCACCACAAGGACCGTCGACAAATGCAGTACCTATGAACCCTACTGCGGCCGATCCGGGTCCATCGCAGCCCCAACCGACCGTGATGCCCCGACCTCATGTGTGGGTACATTTTCGGATTTACATCGTCCCATGCGATCCTGACCTGTTATACGAGTAGTATGGCCCCGCCTTTGGGATTCGGCCAGGGGTGTATTCGTCTGCTACAGTTTAGCGGTCAGCTTTCGAGCGAGGGTCCAGATATCTCCCGCCAGAAACACACACTACAGTATTGGGAGAATCTAGTAAGGGATTACTTTACCACAAGAGCGGTGATGAAAATCACGCTATGGAAGGACAATCAGAAAGTTGAGGCTAAGCCGCTCGGTGCGTGCCCCGGTGACATTTACCACATTCCCTGGTCACCTCACTCATGTGCAACACTGAATAGAAATTGGCTATTCTATACTACCTCGTTTTTTTCTGGTGACGACACAGTCTGGCGTGAAGTCGATGACGCTTTCGCTTGATGGCGCACGAGAACGACTGCTGGACCAGACTCATGCAGTAGTAGAGTGCGTTACCGCAGTCTGGACTTACAAGTATACGAACGGGTACACGGTAACTCTACGAGGTCCACTTACCGTTCACATACTATTACACCCGATGGCGGGTTCCTCGTCAGCCACCGCCCAACAGTTTCAGCCTTTGCTCAGGATTGTGCATTTCCAATTCGACGCCAACTTGCACGAGAAGTTTATCTCTCTGGATGCCATAACCGGCACTCGCACGATCGAGCAACAAAAGACGCCTAGGACACGCAACAATCCCACCCCTAGTCCAAATGGTGCTTCGGGTGCCCATCGCACGGAAGAAGATAGACAGGGGGAAGAGCATCGGGTACTCATCAACAATGCATCTATACCAGGCGAGCCTGTAAATGCCTTCGGCATCCCTCAGGTGACTATGCGATGCCTGGAGGTAAGTCACCGACACGCCTCGATTGTTGACAGTTTCCGAGATCGTGACGCTTTGCAGTTGGCCGAGGGCGTGAGTCAGATGACTGAATTGATCGCTTTTGCGAAGGAGACGAACCAAGGGCCGAGGGGTAGTTATACTCAAATTTGATTCGATGGTCTCCCCTGATCTATCGTTTGTTGCTTAGAGGCGTTGAAGCAGCTCGCAGACAAAATCCGAGAATATTCCGGTAATGGGGCCTTACCCGGATCTAAGAACGGACAGGGGGGTTTTCAGGGCTATGGCGCTGCTGTTCTTCAACAATCGTCACCGGCCGTCACGCTATACCACGGCATGTCGGCTGCACCACTACACCCAGGTCCATCTGGCAGCTCGCCACGAAGCGCGCCGCCCTCTGCTGATGCCCCTCAAAAGCAGAGTAAGCCTCATACCTCCGGCCAAGCTCCCCCGCCTAATCAGCCTCCCGCTCCTTCGCAGGCGGGACTGACACCCACGTCGTTGACGGGCGCCACGTCACTCAAGCGCAAACCCAGCGATACCCACAGTTCACCGACAACCGCCAACGCTGAGCCACAGTCGAAAAGAACCCGAAAAGGTTCAAAGCGGCATGGTTGACAGACTAGAGATTGTCTATACATGGCAAATTCAACAACATCTGTGCTGCATTTTTGTCCTCGTCGATTGTTTATTGTGCCGACCCAGGAGGGAAAAGAGAGAAAGAAGGAGAGAGGGAGAAGTCCCTTTGGTGCTTGGATCAGTACGTATATACCAATCTACCGCCATCACTTCTCGGGTTTCCCTACTTGCTTACTTGTTGACCTGTCGTCATCGTCGTCCGTCTTTTCATTTTAGCAAATAGTTTACCTGTGGATTCTTTTTTTTTTTTTCACTGTCTTGTTTTAGGTCGTCCGGAGCTGCTGCTTCAGCTAGTCTATTTATCGCTTTCGTGTATTACTACACTACTCAGCTCAATCGCCGGACAGAGGATTTCTAGAACTCAGCCCGACGTCCCAGCTGGATAATCACTACATTCTTTGATGAATGCGTTAGGCGTGAAAACGCACATGGGTCCCTGCCACCACGGTGCAGCCGTGAGAATAAGGGAGACAAGGCTCGCCTCGCTTCGCTCCGGCGGTCTTTCTTGCTTGAGTTCTCAGACACATATCATGATATTCGTAATATAATTACAGAAGTAGTTCGTGGAACGTCATGTTTGTAGTTATATTTTGCTCGTCACTAAGTAGTATGTGTGTTATCTTGGTGGCGAATGCAGGATATGGCAGTGTACAGCTAGCCATATGAGAATACCAGTCTTGTGAGGTCAATGCTGATGGTATCTAGTGTCAGTCCTTGGCAGCTATTGAAGGTTGTCACATATGCAGGCATGAGGGGAAACTGGCATCATAGTAGAGTGTGGCTGGAGGGGAGTATGGAGTTGAACATAATATGGGGTATTAGAATTTCCTCCATATGCTGACACTCCTCTTTGTTCTGTAGGGTCCTTACTGCTATTATTCAATGACCCACTGAGGTGATGATGACTCTGGAATTCTTTGTGAGTCCTTGGTTGAGAGAGAAGTTGTGAATGAGGCAGTAGATGCCACCTACATGGATACATAGGGAGTGTGGTGGCAGTCCCAGTGGTGTGTGTCAGGCTACATAGTCGAGTACACTTTGGGGTGGTAGGAGTCCTGTGTCTTCAGCCTCCATGAGCAAGTCTGCAGCAAGGTACATGTGTTTGTCATTGTTAAGTTGTTGTAGTATTCTTGTGTTGTATGAATCAATCTGCTGGTTTGTAGGACATAAGATCACATGCTTTAGACATCATTATGGATGTGCTAGAACACTGTTTGGGAAAAATGAATTTGGTGAGTTCATTGGTGTTGGAGACCTTTTCAAACAGTTCAGTAGGTATTTGGGGCCCTGCACCATCACCTATGGCATCTATGAATCTCATCAGCATAAGGTCCTCTGCATTGCATATGGGTGTCATGAGGTGGGTGATGGAGAAATTTTGCCACAAAGGAGATGAATGAATTGACACATCCACAACCTGTTGTTGGGAGCTGCTGCATACCACAGGACATGTCTGTTGAAAGTCCCCCTGTAGTATCATAGTCTTTCCCCCAAATGTGTCAAGTCCAGGCCTACTCTGATGGTTCCCAACACTCACAGAGGCCATGGGAAGTACATGGAGGTTGGCTGACAGGGGCTGATGAACAGCAATGTTGGCCAAAGGTTGGCCAACAGTTGTGTCAGGGGTTCAGGAGAGGGCATTGGGTTCAGCTCATGCACTGCCCCCTTGTATGAGCCCAGCCCTTGGATTTCAGATAGAGAGGAGAGTTGGGGAGGATCTGACGGAAGACAGAGAAGGCTGGCCAAGGACCACAGGGGAGGGAGGACTAAGTTGATATTCATACTGAGGGACCACCACTGAGTGCAGTGGGCTTATATACATCGAGTGTGCCATCAAGGTGGTACAGTATTGGAATGTCAGAACTAACATACAGAGTACAGTAAATTTTCAAGGGGTGGAAATGTCAGAAAACTTCAATCGGAGAATGGTACATACAATGGAGGTAAAAGATGGGACAAAGGAAAAATGCCTAAAAGGAATAGTACAGACAGAGGGGCTTCGGAGTGCCCACTGATAACCAATCAGGACACAGGCTGAAAGCCTAAATGGGTAGTGACCCTGTGCCAAACCATGCAGTGTGGTAGGTGTGCTGTGCCTGGGCCAGCTTGTTGACCCAGAAGGAAGGTGACCCCTAAAAGGGTGGGAGGTGTCACCTGACTGATAAACCACAGTCACATGGTGGACCCAACAAAGACCAACAGTGGCCGACAGAGAACTGGGTGGGAGTGCGCCATACGGGTGCTAAAAGGGAGTGGGCAAGTGCAGAGTGGAGCATGGGAGGGTTGGTAGTCCAGAACAGAGGAATGGGGCATGACAAAATGGCAGATTGCTCTTCATTATCTTTTGGCATACAGTACATCATTGATACATGCTAAGATAGCATGGTTAGCCATTGGGGCCTCATCCCACATGATGAGTGATGTCTCTTTGATTAATTCAGTGCAGCTGGAGTTTTGTCCTATCATAGATTGGACAAATTCATTGTTTTTGTTGACAGGGACCTTTTTACATTGTTGTGTGCATGGTTAGTGATTGACTACATAATGAGGAAATGAACTTTGAATGTAGAATGTGTTGTCCTTCCTCCAGGATACAGTAGTGTGGCAGAAGCAGCCATCACCATTGGAAGGACAATATGTTGCAGTGAATGCAGTTTGCTGCAGATGGCATTCACCAGGAAAGTTTTTCCTCTGCTGGCCTTTCCATCAATGAAGATCTGCAGTGGAGTATGCATTACCACAGCTTGTATGATAGTGTCAAAGATTTGTTGTTGTTCATGCATCATCAGTAGGTATGCACTGTGAGCATTGTTGTTGTGCTGTGTGATATTGGAGGACCACTTGCCTTGTTTGTGTATGACTTTGATGGATGGTCAGGTACATTGTGGTAGTCTAAAGTTGCTGATGTTTTTGCCATGTTCTTCAAGTATGTTACTGATGGTTTCCAGTGTGAGTTCATGTGCAGTGTGTTCTTTGTTTTGGTAGGGTGTGAGGAAATCTAGTGACAGAGCATGTTTGAATTTTTACCATAGGTCTAGTGGCTTCAGCTTGCAGTCATTAACCAGGAGGTGGACAAAAAGAAGACATAGCTGGTGTGGAGTGTACAGCATGTTTGTGGCCTCTTCCATAGCATAGTGTGCCTTGCCATGTTCACCAAATACTCCAAGTGCTACCATGGCCTCTTGGTACATAGTATAGTGATGCTGGTGGGCATGTAATGCATCATTGAATGAGAGGACAGACTGGTTTTGTAATATGGCACATAGGTAAAATAGTTCTCCTTGTGATGGGTGGACCAGCTCTATTTGGCAGACATGTTGATGCTGTTGATGTCTTGCATTGTGAAGGACCACATACATCTGAGGACTCCTGCTTGTTTCATTCATTCCTGGAAATGTGGGTGTGTTGTTGGCAGTTGAGATGTCAAATGAAATAGCATAAAGTATTCCAGATATGTGAGGTCATTGAAGTTTTATACATATTTCCCCTTTGTTGTTGCAGAAGCTCCTGGCTAGCCTCACAAAATATTGCTGTAGGAGGGATAAGGTACTTCAAGGACCAGAGGCACCATAATATTGATAGTGTGAGTGGGACATGGGTAGGTGGATAGGAAGAGCTGTGATGGTGGGCTCTTCATGGGTGATGTGGTAACTGAGGATTTGCCAGACAGCCTCCCCCATGGAAAGATATTGACTATTCCAGTAGTCTTCTATCTCATTGACAGGATCCTCCTTGTTGTCTTCTGTGATGTGCAGACTGTAGTGAGCATGGTCAGGTCCTAATGTGGTTCAGAATTCCACAGTCTTGGTAGATGTGCTCACATACCTTTATGAATGTACTTAAATAGATACTGGAAGATGTGAGATGTCCTGGCAATTTTGAACTTCAGGTGGCAGTTGAACTTCTGCAAGAGCAGCAGACAGTGGGCCATGATCATCTCATTGCCATTTCATCGTTGTTGATAGTGTATGTGACTGTCTGCATTGATGGTTGTAGTAGGTTGTAGAGTGTGTGGGTAGCCAAAGCAGCAGGTTTGAGATCCATCTGCCTTTACTAATTGACAGTATTGCAATGGTGGCCAGTCAGGAGTGGGATGATTATGCATCATGAACATGCATACAAGTCACACATCCAAGGGGTTTTTGGGGACCTCTGCACTGACCACAGAGTCAATATCAAGTGGTGTTTCACAGTTAGTGGAGTATTTTATTAATATGTGTGTGTGGGGAAGACCTCACTTCTGGAACTTGATGCAATGTATACAGTATAACACCTTCCCAGTGCTGGGGAACATAGACTTAAGCATCTGCAAGAGTAAGCATAACTTGCATTTGAATATGCAGGTGACAATGACTAGAGTGTCAGAGAATGTATGGCTGTCCCAAAGCTGTGATACAATCTCAGGCCATGCACCATTACATGTCATCATAATGAAAAAGGTGGGATTCCCCAGTGCAGCAGCCACCATGAGTGAGTCTGCTATTTGTCCTGCAGCCCATTGTCAAGACCCAAGAAAGGAGGCAGGGAGGTAAATATTTTCTGAAGGAGGAAGATCCCTGGAGTTCATGAGTTGGGCATCCTCATGATGAATATGTTCCTGGTTGTGATGAATGAAGTTTAAACAAGTTTCTAGGTTGTGGCTGAACATGTCTATGACATACTCATTTGCAAGATGACCAAAGATTTGGAACCTTGGCTCACACAGTATATGCACCTGATAATACCACAGCCGCATTGTGGCCTGGTTGTATTAAGCATCTGTAATAGGGTCCCTGCCTAGCACATCAGAGGGATGTATGAGACCCCAGCCTAGGGTTCCATGTGGAAATAACAGTGGGTATGACAAAGGCTCCCAAAGTTGACTAGTGGTTGGGACATACTGTGTGCAACCAGAGTGATGATTGATAATGAGGCAATGTGCTTTGTTCTGGGAGGATGAAGTGTTGTCATATGACATTAGTGTGGTGACCTCATTTGCACCCATGTCTTTGAGGATTAGTGCTGCAGATGGGTACTCTTCTGAAAATGAATGAAAGTGATGCAGGGTGCTGACAAAGGGATTTATGAGGCAAAGCACCCAATGCACAGACTCAATCCATCCATCAGGTAACATGGCAGCCCACTTTGTTCTGCATGAAGCCATCAAACAGCAGCCATCATACTGCAGGGTTGTTGTGGGTAGGGCATATATGATGGTAAACATGTCCCTGGATGGCTAGGAATGAAGGAAGTGTTGCCTTGTCAGGGAACAAGTGCATTGTCTCAAGGGATGCAAATAAAAAAATGAGGTTGAGGATTCACAATAGGGAGGAGATCTGGGGATGTTGTGTAAGGCTCTGTATCTGTGGTGGGAGTGGTGGGAGTGGTTGGGTGTCATGAAGTTGGGATCCATTTGGACCACAGCAGAAACCCAGACATTCCCCCATAAGTAGGGAGATATAGCAATGAGGGCACTCATGTTGTCATCTGTTGTGAATACCTCCCCACATAAGTTGTGTAGACAAAGAACAGGTCATGTACCACAATGGCATGTGTCATGACTGTTATGCTGCTGGTAGCAAGGAGTGCCAAATAATGGTGCAGCTACCAATGTCAGTGGTATGACAGAACCTTGGAGCATTGCCAGAGACTTTGAGCTCCCTTGGTATGATCACATGTATTCCTAAAGAATGGAAATATATGAGTGTAGTTGCAAGGTAGTAAAAAGTTAAGGAAGTACAGTGAGTACTGTAGAGTTTATATAGTATGAGCTGTATGGGCCTAAGGCCCAAGTAGAAACAGGTCCATTGCCCATGGCAAATGGGCTACAGGCATGTACAGTAAAATGGGCAAAGGACACACATACAGATAGAGCTAACACATGGGGGATTTCAACATTTTGATGTGAGCAGAAGATAATTCTGAAGGTAAATGCAAAATATTATATTCTGATATTGTATTGTACAGGTGGTATAATTTTATATGTGGACATGTCTCAAAATGTTAGTCAGAATATATACTTTTGACAACAATTAAGACATCCTCAAAATGGAAAAGCAGATTATATATTTGACCAGCATCAAAATGTTTGCTATAAAATTATATTTTGCTAAACATTTGACTGTATTTCAGAATATGATTCTGAGCCACTGTCAAAACTGGTCAGGTAAATAATAATATATTTCAATCTTCATCAGAAAAAGTTATCACCCACCAAGTGCCTGTTTGGTGTGGTCACTGAACAGACCATTTTCAGACACTGTGAGCCAGGTATGGGCACTGAACAGGCTGTTTAGTGACTGCTGAATGGATGCTCAGTGGATGATAACTTTTTGTCCAAGGTTGAAATATATATTGCTTACCTGAGTGATTTTGACCTTGACCCAAAATCATATTCTGATGTACAGTCAAATGTTTGGCAGAATATAATTTTATAGCAAACATTTTGATGCTGGTCAAATATATAATCTGCTTTTCCATTTTGAGGATGTCTTAATTGCTGTCAAAAGTATATATTCCAACCAACATTTTGAGGCATGTCCAAATATAAAATTTTGGCACATGTATAATACAATATCAGAATATAATATTTTGCATTTACCTTTGGAATTATCTTCTGCTTGTGTCCAAATGTTGAAATCTCCCATGTGTAAGTAACCAATGGGCTAGCACACAGAGTGGGCTAGGGTCAGAGAAGCAACAATGTGCAGCAGGGGTGCAGCTATAGTACACTGGGCAATGAACAAGAATGAGTCAGAGAAGAGAAAAGAGATATGAACACATATCACAGAGACAAGGGATGATTGAAGGGCTTGAGGCATATCCTAATAAGGTGTTGGGGTTATGCCCAATGGAACAGTGACCAATCAGAGATTGAATCACCAAAGATAGAGTCTGGCCAGTCAGTTATGAAGTACAGTGAGGGAAAAAACATGTGCAATGTTTAGCTGTTTTGTACTAAGTCCGGTGTAGCGCCATGAGGCGTGGGAATCCTGCTTAGCCTTGGTGAGGTGGGTGGTAGTACTCGCTCTTGGCTACAAAATGGTCCCAGGGTCACATGATTTGGTGCAGTAGTCATTGAGATATGTCCATTATAAAACAGCTACACCATTGCACACGTTTATTCACTTTTGAAAAGTGAGGGGTATTTGGGGAATATCAGTACTTGGTATAGCCTCCTTTTGCTTTAATCACTGCCTCCACCCTCCTAGGCATGCTTTCAATCAACTTCTGACACTCTTCAGCTGGTATATTGTTCCACTCCACCTGAGTCCTCTCCCACAACTCCAGTATTCCCTTGGGAGGATGCTCATACTCTGCAAGCCTCCTCTTGAGGTAACCCCAGGCATGTTCTATGGGGTTGAGGTCAGGGGACTGTGCAGGCCATACAATAGTCCTAAAATCCTGCTCCTCTAGCCACTCCTTGACCTGTTTGCAGGTGTGCTTGGGGTCATTGTCCTGCTGGAAGATGATGTCAGGAGGATGGAGACCATAATACTCAAGGGAATCTTGTAGTTCATCCTTCAAAATTTGGAGGTAGAGGTCTCCGTCCATCCTACCATCAATCTTGGTGCCATACCCAACACCCTCCCAGGTCATACAGCCCCACATCATGAGAGACCCTCCTCCAAACTTCAGTGTCCCCTCTACTAGCCTATCATTCAGCTTCTCCCCTGGCTTTTTCCATGCCCATTTGCGCCCATCTGACCCCAGGCGATTAATTTTAGTCTCATCAGACCATACCACCCTCTTCCAGTCCTCCAAAGTCCAATCTTTATGGGCATAGGCAAAGTCCAACCTTGCCTTGTGATGCTTGGCAGAGAGGATAGGTCGTTTTCGCTTTACCACAGCCTTCATACCAGTCTTCTTCAGGTGCTGGCGAACAGTATTTGGGTGGAGGGGCTGGTTGATGACATTGGTGAGAGTTTTGGTCACCTGCACAGCATTGTCTGCCTTCTGAGTTGAGATGAGGTGGATGGCATGGCGGACATTAGCAGGGGAAAGCTTGGATGGACGACCTCCAGTGGACTTCTGCAGGCTGGAACGCTCCTTGGAATGAAGTCTAGAGATGGTAGAGTGATGTAGGCCAGTACTGGAGGCAATAGAGGAAGGAGAATGACCAGAATCAAGCATAGTGAGGATAGTATTCCTTTGGGTGGAGGAGATGGATCTCATGGTGGTAAAGGTTGGAAATAAAGAAGCATGTGAACTTGTTCAAACTCAGACACAATGTTTATATGTGTATCTTTGTTTGTAGGACCAAACAACCACAATTATCTCTTCATTTGACTCAGATTTTACTTCCAGCCCAAAAGTGAATAAACATGTGCAATGGTGTAGCTGTTTTATAATGGACATATCTCAATGACTACTGCACCAAATCACATGACCCTGGGACCATTTTGTAGCCAAGAGCGAGTACTACCACCCACCTCACCAAGGCTAAGCATGATTCCCATGCCTCATGGCGCTACACTGGACTTAGTACAAAACAGCCAAACATTGCACACATTTTTTCACTCACTGTATTACCTGACAGCTGATAAGGAACACAACAATGGTACAGCTGATGACAATGAAGATGGCAGGGCCAAAGGTGCATATCCACAGCTCTAGCCCAGAAACAGAAGGAGCCAGGTCAAGGCATAACATCACCCCCTCTCAAGGGTGGTGAGCTCCTGGTCAATGAGTTTGGTGGGTATGTGGTGAGGCTGAATTATGGTGGGAGGAGGACGTGATGGGAGATGAAGAAGGGGAGGAGTTGGGTGGGCTGTATGGACAGACAGCAGCTGCATGTTCAGGATCCAGCCAGCAAGAACCTGCCCCATGTCTGCAGGACCAGTGACCTAAGTAGCCACAGTTGTAGCACATGTAGATGTGGAGAGGGTGGTCAGAGGGGAGCTGGATTCAACTGCCAAGATAGAAGCAGAGCTTGTCCTCAAGTTTGAGGATGATAAAGGGGGATGGCAGGAAAATGTTGAGGGCATGTATGACATTACAGTATAAGGTTTTTGGTCTGCAATGCCCCAGGCACTTTCACATGCCTCATCAAGAAAGGTTTCCCAGTCATGAACAGTAGCTCCAGTGGTCAAATAGTGAGCTAAGATGGTGGTGGCCTGCTGGAAGACCCTTTGTTTTGTTTGTTCTTCTGATTCTGGGGCTGGAGGAGGCATCTCCACCTTAACCAAAGGGATGTATAACCTTGAAGGGTCAACTCCCAGAGCTGAAGATCTTCCTCTTAGGTCAGCATTCCAGACCAATGCTTGGAACTCCCTCCAACCATTTGTTTCCTCTGGCTGTATATGATGAAAGCCTGATCCTCCTCTCTCTGCAGCAGCAGCCACCTGGCATAGGACATCCAGACCAGTGCATCTGGGTCAATTGGGTGTTGAGTGATGAAAGGAGTTAGCAATGACTAGACTGAGATCTTGATGGAGGATCTGGACAAGGTCATACAGTGGGTGAAAAAACCCTTGCAATGTTTCGCTATTTTGCACTAAGTGCAGTGTGGCACTGGAGGGTGTGGGAATCTCACTTGGCAGTAGTGGGATGGATTGTAGTACTGACTCTTGGCTACCAAGGGGTCACTGTATCACGTGATTCCATCCAGTAGTCATCAAGATATGCTGGTTTTAAAACAGGTACACCATTGCAAGGGTTTATTCACTTTTGGTAATGGAAAGGTATATGGGGGATATCAGTACTTGGTATAGCCTCCTTTTGCTTTAAGCACTGCCTCAACCCTCCTAGGCATGCTTTCAATCAACTTCTGACACTCTTTGGCTGGTATATTATTCCACTCCACCTGAGTCCTCTCCCACAACTCCAGTATTCCCTTGGGAGGATGCTCATACTCTGCAAGCCTCCTCTTGAGGTAACCCCAGGCATGTTCTATGGGGTTGAGGTCAGGGGACTGTGCAGGCCATACCATAGTCCTAAAATCCTGCTCCTCCAGCCACTCCTTGACCTGCTTGCAGGTGTGCTTGGGGTCATTGTCCTGCTGGAAGATGATGTCAGGAGGATGAAGACCATAATACTCAAGGGAATCTTGCAGTTCATCCTTCAAAATTTGGAGGTAAAGGTCTCCATCCATCCTCCCATCAATCTTGGTGGCATATCCAACACCCTCCCAAGTCATACAGCCCCACATCATGAGAGAACCTCCTCCAAACTTCAGAGTCCCCTCCACTAGCCTATCATTCAGCTTCTCCCCTGGCTTTTTCCAAACCCATTTGTGACTGTCTGAGCCCAGGTGGTTGATTTTAGTCTCATCAGACCATACCACCCTCTTCCAGTCCTCCAGAGTCCAATCCTTGTGAGCATAGGCAAAATCAAGTCTTGCCTTGTGATGCTTGGCAGAGAGGATAGGACGTTTATGTTTGACCACAGCCTTCATACCAGTCTTCTTTAGGTGCTGCTGGACAGTGTTTGGGTGGAGGGGCTGGTTGATGATATTGGTAAGAGTTTTGGTCACCTGGACAGCATTTTCTGCCTTGTGAGTGGAGATGAGGTGGATGGCATGGCAGACATTGGCAGGGGAAAGCTTGGATGGATGACCTCCAGTGGACTTTTGCAGGGTGGAATGCTCCTTGGAACAAAGCCTAGAGATGGTAGAGAGATGGAGGCCAGTACTAGAGGCAATAGAGGAAGCAGAGTGACCAGCATCAAGCATAGTCAGGATAGTATTCCTTTGGGTGGCAGAGATGGATCTCATGGTGGTAGAAGTTGGAAACAAAGAAGCATGGGAACTTTTTGGAACTCAGACACATTGTTGATATGTGTATCTTTGTTTGTAGGCCCAAACAACCACAATTATCCCTTCATTTGAGTGAGATTCCACCACCCCAGCCAAAAGTGAATAAACCCTTGCAATGGTGTACCTGTTTTAAAACCAGCATATCTCAACAACCACTGGAAAGAATCATGTGATAAAGTGACCCCTTGGTAGCCAAGAGTCAGTACTACAATCCATCCCACTACTGCCAAGCGAGATTCCCACGCCCTCTGGTGCTACACTGCACTTAGTGCAAAATAGTGAAACATTGCAAGGGTTTTTTCACTCACTGTATTGAACCTCACCCATAGCAGAGATAGCAGCATGAAGGGTGCTTTTGAGAAAGGTGGTGTTTCCATCTGATTCAGGTACCTTGATAGTGATGTCAAGAAACTTTGGCATGTAAGAAGCCACTACATCTGATCCTCAGAAGATCTGACACAGCATCTGTAGATGTTGCTCTTGTTCTTGTGTGACCCTGATGAGTGGGTCCCCCAGGTTGTACTTCATAAGCAGCCAACAATAGTCAAAGAACTGTGCTGTCATGGGCTCCATGACAGGGTCAAGTCTGGGTGTGGGCACTGCAGACCCAGTACCTTCTGGTAGGTGCTGGCATAGAACAGGCCCAGTGACAGGTAGAGCAGGTAGGGGTCAGTGGTCTGCTTGAGTTTCTGTGGGAGCATCATATTCATAGGGGGCAGCTGAGAGTTGATCAATGAGGGGGATAGATGGCATCAGAGTTGGTGGTCTAGCTTGGGCTTTTCCCTTGCTTTTGGCAACATGGTGGAGCATGAGGCTCCCAAGGGGGCAGAAGCCAGAGGTGTCAGAAAGGGGTTTGATGGAGGTGGACATTGCTCCATCAGTTGATAAGTTCTCTCCAGAGAGTGGATGGCTGAGTAATTCATGTGGGAGGGGAACAGAGGAGGTTGGAGTGGGAGAGGTTGTGGAGACCTCCATGAAGTTGTTGGCAAAGTTGGAGGCAAGGGTAGCATCATCATACTTGAAGTAGTCCAAACCAGGGTTTTCAGTGTTAACAGAGTGGGGGGAAGCCATTCAGTTGAGGTGATGGGTGAGTTTGTATTGTTCAAGCACCTCCTCTGCATGCTCCTTTATATTTTCTTCAGGCTCCCACATGTTAGATGAGTGTGGGAACCCAGCCCACTTCACAAGGTACTTGTGGCCCTTTCTGTGCCCCTTGCTGCAGTGGTTGAGTATCTTCTCCACTTCCCATTTGACTTCATTGTCAACCAAATCCAGAAGGGGAGGGGGAGGTGCATTCCCATATTCATCCATCTTGGTGAATGGGAAGATCCAAGAAGTATGGAAGACAGGGTGTACCTTCCAGATGGGCAGGAGTCCCAGCTTTACAGCCACTGGTGAAATTACGTCAGTGATGGGGAATGGTCCCAAACATTGAGGTTCTATTTTGAAGACTGGCCTTGGGTATGCATGTTGCCAGAGTCTAACCATACATACTTGGTCACCCTTCTTGGGCTTGGTGTATGTTCCTTTTGATCTTGATCACATCATGTCCTGTGCCCATTCATGTGAAAACTAGGCAATGTCTTGATTGATTGCAAGGGACTGGAGCTGATCATCAACTGATGGTGCAGCAGTGGTGTGAGTGACCAGGTAAGGAGAGGGATTGAAACCATACAGGAGGGAGAAGGGGGTTTGACCATGGATGGAATGTACATGGGAATTGTGTGTGAACTCAGTGTTGGGAAGTTTATGAGCCCATGAGTTGGGCAACTTGGTACAATAGCACCTAAGATATGTCTTGAGTTCTTGATTGACATGTTTGCTTTTGCCATTTGTTTACAGGTGGTAAGCCAAGGAAAGTTTGGACCAAATGCTGAGGGCTTTGTAGAGCTCCTTCATAAAGGCAGAAGCAAACTGGGGACCATGATCAGATATGACTGCTTCAGGCAACCCATATTGTTGATAGACATATTGCTGAAAAAGGCATGCCAAACCAACTGAGTCAATGGTTTTGTGGGTCAGTATGAATACTGCTGCCTTGGTGAGCCCTTGATCCACAATTGTTAGGACCAAGTCATAGCCTTCTGATTTGGGAAGGTTGGTGATGAGGTCCATTGATATCTGTTGAAAAAAAGGGAGCAGATTCTTGGGCATATCATTGGGTATTATGGGCGGTGTGATTGGGTGAGTCATGGCCTTATTTGCTTGGCAGATTGGGCAGCCTTTTATGTATTCATGTATCGACTTCCACATTCCAGGCCACCAAACCTCTTTGACCATTTTCTTCATCATCACTTTTACTCCAGGATGACCTGCACTGGGGTGGTTGTGGTAATCATGAAGGCACTGCTTCCTAGTTTTTGGGGGAATGTATAGCCTCTGCTTGTAGCATTTCATTCTGTCAGAGGCCTTTTGGATGTTGGGGTTTTCTTCAGACAAGGTCTGATCCTTTGGCATTTTGCTCATGGCATGATTATAGACCTCTTTAGAGATAATGTAGACCCCTTTACAATGATGGTCAACCTTTGGTTCATCCTTCTTGAGGTGCTGATCTGAAGTCATGTCAGCTGTTTGAGTTTGATTGGAAGTGGAAATGGGAGAAGCTTTGGAAAGTTCAGAATTCACCCCCCCTCACACCACATGGCTTTGGGCAGGGCTGCAGCAGTGACAGTGGGTTCTTCTCCATAATTGGGACAATGAGAGAGAGCATTGGGGACCCCCATAAGCTTGCTGGGTTTGTGTGAGAACAGAATGGGGTATCCTTGGAGAGTGTCAAGCCAGGGTGCTTGTCATGGAGTTAGTTTCTGTGGGTGGTGCCAATATGTCAAGTTCTTGTGATCCATGTGGATCACTGTCAGCTCCATGGGCCAGATAATGTAATGTCAGAAGGTGTCAAGCACTCATATTACAGCTAACATCTCCAGGTCAAAAACCTGGTACTGCTGCTCTGCACCTTTCAGCAATTTGGAGAGGAAGTGACAGGGGTGCCATTCATCATCAGGTCCCTTCTGCACAAGGACAGCACCAGTGCCCACTTTGGAGGCATTGGTAAACAGGGTGAATGGTTTGTGGTGGTTGGGGATTTGAAGAACAGGTGCTGAACACAATAATGACTTGATTTTTTCAAAGGCACCATTTTCTTCATCCATCCAATGCCACTTCATGTCCTTCTTCACCAGGTTATGTAGCAGGTGATGTGGGCAACTCTTCTTGCAAGAGTGCTAAGGGGAATAAGAGGGGAAAGCTGTAGGTAGGTCCTAGGCTCATCCCAAGGGGTCTTGAGTCAGAAGGAGACAGCAGAGGGGGGATGCTAGGCAGTAAAGCAGGAAATATATGAAGGGAGGACTTGAGAGCTCGTTGGAACTTGGTAGGTGGCAATAGTAGGCTTTGTAGGACGGTTTTTGGGGTGTTTGGGACTCAATGGCAGTAAAATGGCAGCAAAGGGAACTCTGGGACTCAGGGTTCTCTTGAAAACTTGAAGATGGCTCGGGAGGGCTCTCTAGACTCGAAGGGGACTTTCAGATTCTCGCTGTGTGACACCAAAAGGTGGGTGGTTTATTTTCCTAAGTAGCCCAGACTTTTGTATCATAAGGACAGTGGTTTCTAAGGTAAAATTCAGCAAATTTCAGATCTGTCATATGTCAAAAGTAATAACAGACTAAGCAAAGTCCAACACTGGTACAGACACATGCACAGCAGTGACAGTGGTGAAGGGAAAGAAAACAAAAGTGGAGAAGATAAACACAAACCAGGACAAGGTGGCATAACTACATGTCTGAGCAACAGGATCACACCCTGGAAGCTGACCAGGGGTGAAGGGAGTGGTATAGCTAAGGGAGGGTCTGTGGGGATGCACAGTGACATGTGACAGGTGAGGATGTTGCTGGCAGTAATAGGCATGTGACCGAGAGGAAGCATAGTGTAGGCAGCGACACAATCCCATGACTGTGATGGGCACATGATCTGGCAGGTAGGGGGTGTTGGGATTGCTGCCAAGGGTGCCTCGCAGACTCAGGGAGCCTAGGCTCCCTACAGCGAGTGATTTGTGAGAATGATGGGATAAACCTGTGATAGAAGTTGCAAAAGCCCAAAAACAAATGCACATCCTTCAGGTTGTGTGGGATCAGCCAACTTTCTACAGCATCAGTCTTGAGAGAGACTGTCTGAACATTTCCCTGGGTGATTTTCATCCCCAGGAATTCGATTTACTCAGCTTCAAAGATGCATTTGCTGATCTTCAGGCATAGCCATTCCTTCTTGCAGATTTCAAGGAATTTGTGGACATACTGTCATAGCTGAGGAATGGTCTCTGCATGAACTACTACATTGTCCATATATTGGCACTGTTGTTTCTTGTGGACTTGAGACAAAAATGTAGTGTCCATGAAATGTTGGAAAGTCAGCAGCAAGTTACATTGTCTGAAAAACATGATGGTAGGTTCAAACAAGCCTCTTGGCATTAAAAAGGCCACCTTCCACTGGTCTTCCAGCTTAACTCATATGTTGGTAAAACCCCATCTGACATCAAACTTGGTGAAATATTTGGATTTGCATAGATCATCAATCATCTGTGGTATATTGGGAAGAGGGTATGAGTCATGAATGGTATATGAGTTGAGATACTGGTAGTCTTGGACCAGATGTTTCTTGCCATCCTTTTTTGCTACAAAACAGATGGGTGCCAAGACTGGTGAATCCAAAGGCACAATTTTCCTCCATTGAAGATGTTCATCTATGAACTCATCAAGAGCTTTAAGCTTGTTGGGAGACATTGGGTAAAGTGTGGCCTTCTTCATCAGTTTCTTGTTATCTTTCCAAAACTCTTCCTTTGTGCATATTTCATGATCAAGCCCCTTTTGGAAGTGAGGCAACGGAATATCTGTTTCAGAAAAGGCCTCAGCAAAGTCCACATATTCTTTTGGCAGATCTGGGACCTCCAACAGTCCAGTGTTCATTTCCAATTGAGTGGAGATCATAGTGCAATTTACAGAGGCAGTCTTGACCTCATGCATATTGGCTTCTTTCTTCTTCAGTGGTTCTTCTGGGGAACCACCCCATCCTACAACCCTATGAGTCTGCCAGTTAATAACTGGCTGCTCCTTCTTGAGCCACAGCATCCCTAGGATCAGGTGATCCTTTTCCATTGGTCCCACATAGCATAATACTTCAAACCATTTAACCATCTTGACCAAATTCTGACATTTGAGGAAAACCCTCTTGCAGACAGTATACCAAATGTTGCCATCAAAGGCAGTGATGTCCCAAGTTTTCTTGAGAGGGTAAGTTTGAAGCTTTAGCTTGGCAACCAGCATAGCTCCTATAAGGTTGACTTTGGCACCACTATTGATCATGGTGGGGATCCTCACATTTCCATAGTGGAGTAATTCCAATGTGCCATAGATAGAATGAGCACACATAGTCAATTCATCTGAGATACTATTGCATGAAACAAGATGAGCACTCAACACACATTTAGATGGCAAACTGAATGAGGAAGATTCAGAATGCCCATTTAAAAATCCTTCTTTGAGGATTTCCTTTCTTTGATCTTGACCTCTTCATCCACATCCACTTCTTTAACTTGCTTCTTCTTTGGGCAGTCCTTGCTGAAGTGTCCCTCTTCAGAACAGTTATAACAACACACCAAGTTAACTTGTCTTCTGCCTTGTTTCTGACACCTCTTATTGATGTCCATAGCATTGGGGTCACAAGCATGATGGGAAGGATATTGATAATGAGGGGTGGAGTGAATTTCTCTGGACCTCTTTTGTCAAGGATTTTCTTCTGTTCCAGTTTGCTAACTGCTTGTCCAGAATAGGCAATCCAGTCTGAAACTGTTCTGGGATCCTTATGGTCAAGAACCCAATCATGAATTTCTTTCTTCAATCCCTGTCCAAAGAAAATGGCACCATTATGTCGTGTGGCAACAACTGATAACGTGATGTTCCAAGTCACGGGTCGATGTGTGCTTATGGATTGCCTTGCGGCTAACCCAAACCTGAGGGCGGCGATAGGCAAGCTAAAGAAGCGGGCCTCTTGCAAGTATAACGAGCCTTGACGCGAAGTTAATCGAAGCAAGACTTCATCAGGGACACCCTTTCCAATCCTTGACAGTTAAAGGTCGGAGACTTGTACACAGGGGTGGAATTACATTCCAAGGGGAACAACCAGAATCCTATCAAGGGTCCAAGCAATTGAGCAGAGGTAAGGAGAATTTACAGAGCTGAGATTGCTCAACCTTTACCAGGGAGGATGGTAGGTAGAGTAAAGTACAAGGAGACACTGTCGAATCTGATATGGTAAAGGCAGAGAAAGTTTGTTGTATAAGACACGTAAACAAAAGGATCCCGGATGTCATAGACATGTCGAGTCATGATGACTAGGCATGTATGAAAGATGGAGTCCATCTTACATCCGTACGGCGTGATGCGACGTGTAAGGTCGTGTGCGGGAGAAATAAAACAGGTAAAGTAAAGAAGACGACGATCCCGATTGGGATCTCGCTTCATGAAGGTAAATGGAACAAAGGTAAAACATAAAAGGAAGTAGTAATGTAAGCATACCATCACAGTCATAAAGTAAAGTCCACAGACTTGCCCACAGGGGCAGAGGTCCGTAAGCGAGGCACTATCAAAGTGCAGGAAGGGGAATGACAGGGCAGGCACGAGCATGCAAGATGGCGGCAGTTGACAAAAGTAGCAACAACAAGGTAGCAGCACGACATCACCCCCCCCTTGAAAAGAGGGTTGGTGGCCTCACCAACTACCTAGTCAAAGTCGGTGAATATTGACTGTTCAAGGTCGTTGAGAAGCGGTATGGGTCTTGGAGGGTCCAATAGGATGTCCATTAACGTCAGTCCAGCGAGAACCTTTTCCGTTGCGACAGGACCAATGGCTGAGTCTTCAGCAATCGAGGCAGGTATGCTTGTAGAAGGGGTGGAGAGGGTCGAGTTGGACCCTTCCTCCCAGCTCAAGGCGAAGTCGGTCTGTAGATTCGAGGGGATAGAATGGCTTGGGTGGAATTGCCTGCATGGTGTATGTCGAGTTGAATAGATCGTATCACCAGAGGCCTCGAGTGTCGTAGACCTTGAGCAAGAATTCTTTCCACCTATCCACTCTTTCCTCTTCTTTGGTCCACGGGTCATCACATCTTTCTCCAAGAACCTGGGTGGCAAGCTGCAGGAACTTTCTACCAGCATTCTCTTCTTCCTCCCTTCTTCGATCAATCGCGAGCCAACGAACTCCTGGGAGAATAGATTCTTCTTTGACCGGTAAGATCCCTTCTGTAGTCGATTGACTGCTCTTCTCTTCCCTATCACTGCTAGGTACTGCAGGCGATGCCATTTGGATGGATGGTACCAGGGGTTCTGGTACTTCCATCGATCGTCTGTCACCAGTCCCTCTTGAGTTTCCCTGAATTTGATTACTTCCAGGGGTCGTTGCATCGTTCCGTCGAGGAACTCTCTCTCCTTCTGTAATGTCTGGACCAACTCCATTGGTCCGTTCGTCGGTAGAGTCATGAGAGACCTGAGGAGGTGGGATGTGATCAGGGAGTGTGTTACGAAACAACCAAAAGGATCGGGCTAGGGAAGGTCCATAGTGAACATGGACAATGTTGACGAGCGAGACGAGCAGGTCCTGTGTTTCTTCGACCACTTTCATTCCTTCTGACTCCACAAAGGCTGTACCATGGGAGTCTTCATTGACCACTATGTCACCAGCCTTCAGGACATTTGTGGCATGGTGGACCATAAGTTCGATGCTTCCGTAGACTTGAGACAGCAGCCTGAGATAGTCACAGTCATGCCTGACGTCCCATCCATAGATGATCCATTCATCCAATTTTTCAAGGATCTGAATGTAGCTCTCATAGTCCTCTGGTTTGCAGAGAAGGGCTGTGGGGGTGGATTTCCTTGCGGGCACATGGGGGATCGAGGACGTGGTTGGTGGGTCATGGTCTGTCGAGTCATTGGATGAACCGGGGTCAGGGGCTGAAGATTCCGCAGGAGGTGGCGTGTTGCATGCTTGTCTGTATACTGGCTTGGGGTACGGGTGGTTTCTGGGCATTTTGGGAGGCGCTCTGCGCTTTCCCTTTGAGAGAGTGTGTACTGTGACGCTGGAGTGGGGGTTCTGTGGTGTCTCAACACTGGGGTCGAAAAGGGATTGGATTGAGGTGGCAACGGAGTCGATGGGTGGCACAGATAACTGGGAGATGGGTGATGAATATGGGGAGAAGTCATAGTCGGAGTCATCATAGGGGATGTATGAGTCCAGCAAGTATTGACATGACTCGGAGTTACGTTCATCGTCAGAATAAGACATTTAATTTTTAAGTGGATTGGGTTTTCTGCAACGAGTGGAACTGCGAGTGGGTTGCTGACATTCTGGTGGTTTACAACAGCTTCTTTTGTACTCCTCGAGTATTTCTTCCACATTGATCAAGTTACTCTCCGGTTCCCAAGTATTGCTTGTGTGACCGTATCCGCTCCATTTGACCAAATAACACGTACACGTACCACGACACATCTTCACTTCCTTGTGATTGAGAATTGCTTCGACTTCCCATTTGGGGACGTCATCAACCAGATCGGGAAGTGGAGGAGGTGGTGTCGGACCGTATTCAGGAGTTTTGTGATATGGGAAGATCCTTGAAGTGTGAAATACCGGATGGACCCACCAATGATCGGGCAGATCTAGGTGCACGGTAATTTCCGAGAGGACTTCTTTGATCCGAAATGGTCCTACATGTCTCGGGGCAAGCTTTGTTGACTGTAAGTCACATTTCAGGTCACACGTGTCCAGCCAAACAAGTTGTCCTTTGATCAGGGGTTGATACGACAGGGAATCTGGCCCACTAGAGGCCATCTTTTCTGTGGCTTTCTTGTGGGTGATGAGCGCAGCGTCTCTAGCAAGGGCTAGAGCTTCTAGGTGTTCTTCGACCTGTGGGGCCTTTGACGTGTGGACGGACGGATAGGGATTGGGGTCGTAGCCGTAGAGGAGGTAGTACAGGGTCTGGCCGTGGGTGGAATGCACCCTAGAGTTGTGAGCGAATTCAGCAAGTGACAGATACTTGCTCCATTCATTGGGTTTTTCAGCGCAGTACATCCATAGGTAGCCTTCGACCTCTTGGTTTACATGTTTGGTTTCTCTGTTAGTCTGTGGGTGGTATCCAGACGAGTAATGTGGCTTGATGTGCAACGCCTTATAGAGATTCTGTGTGAAGGCGCTGATGAACTGGGGGCCACGGTCGGATATGATTGACTCGGGGATGCCATAATGGGGGTAGACGTGTCGTAGCCATAGGTCGGCTAGACCTTCAGAATCTATCGTCTTGTTACACGGGAGTAGCTTCACGGCTTTAGTAAGCCCGTGATCAACAATTGTGAGGATGGAGTCGTGTCCATGAGACTGTGGAAGGTTGGTGACGAAGTCCATAGAGACTTGTTTGAATGGTAAAGGCGTGTTTGACTCAATTGGTTGGAGTGGCGGAGGGTGGTCACATCAGACAACCTTCGAGGCTTGACATGTCAGACATCCCTTTACATATTCTCAGACACTCTTCCACATTCCTGGCCAGAAACACTGTTTATTCATGGCAGAGCACATTGCTCGTATGCCAGGGTGTCTGGCTGACGGATGGTCGTGGAAGTCTGATAAGGTCTTCTTCCGAGCCTTCGGAGGGACATAGATCCTTCCATTTTGGGTTTTAATGTTAGTTGCCGGGTCTTCGACAACTTCTTCTTGTGATCCGTCATTCATAATGACATAACTTGTGTCTTCTTTCGATGAACTCTCGATCTCTTCGAAGACCTCCTGTGAGACATGGCAGATTCCTGGCTTCTTCGGCTTTGTAGGAGTGGAGGTTCTCTTTACTTGTGGGACTTTCACAGTCAAAGGCTTGTTTTCATGGAGGTCAATAGTCGGTTTTGAAGACGTTTCGACTGGAGCGGGGATGTTTTGAAGGGTTTCACCCCCCCCCCTTGAGCCAAATCAACGGTGGAAGTACTGTAGTTTCCACAGGTGTAGCCTGAGTGAAGGCCGGATTTCATGACAGCATGTTTGGGACAATCATTCTATGACCCGGGTTATGTTTGAACTTGAGCAGGAAGCCTTGGATGTAGGCAAGCCAGCGGGCTTGTCTACCGGTAAGGTTTTGAGGTTCCCAGTAGTACATCAAGTTCTCGTGGTCGGTATGAATGATGGTGTCTTCAGGTGGCGCCAGCAGATAGTGTTTCCAAGCCTTGAGGGCATGAACGACAGCTAACATCTCCAAATCGTATACTTGATAATTTTGTTCTGCTCCTTGGAGCGACTGTGAGAGATACGCGATTGGATGTAGCTCGTTGTCAAACTTCTGACACAAGACTGCACCAGTGCCGAGCTTAGAGGCATCTGTGTACACTTCGAACGGTTTGTCGAAGTTGGGGAGACAAAGTACGGGGGCTTGACACATATACATTTTGAGCTTTTGGAAAGCTTCCTCTTGTGCCGGTCCCCACTTCCACGGGAAGTCTTTCTTTGTCAACTTGTGTAGCAGTTTCGAGATCATTGCGAACAAAGGGATAAACTGGTGATAAAAGTTGCAAAATCCGAGGAACTGTCGGACGTCGTGGACATTGGCTGGAGTCTTCCAGTTCTTTATGGCCTCCACCTTGACAGGAGCCATCTCATATTGCCTGTGTCGAATTGTGTATGCGAGGAACTCTATTTCTTCGGCTTCAAACACGCACTTTGACAATTTTAGTCATAGGTTTTCCTTCTTTGCGATCTCCAAGAACTCTTTAATGTTCTTCTTCAGGTCTCCGCGCATTTTGGCATGAATGGTAATGTCATCTAGATATATGATGCCTTTCTTGTCGGTCCATAACCGACCAAACTTGCCATCCATGTATCGTTGAAAGGTAGGGGGTGCGTTATTTTGACCAAAGAACATTACTGTGGGTTTGAAAATGCCTCGGGGTGTTATGAACGATCCAAGCAACGTGTCTTCTTCTTTCTTGACTCGAATATTGGTGAAGCCCCAGCGGACATCGAACTTGGCAAAGAACTTGGATTCCACCAACTCGTCTAGTATGGGCTTGACGAGTGGCAAGGGATACCAGTCGGGGATTGTGAAAGAATTGAGTTGCCAGTAATCTTGGATAAGTCTCTTTTTGCCATCCTTCTTTCTGACAAAAAAGATGGGGGCCGGCGGTACACGCAGGACGTCTGCGTTTTGGACTTTTTCAATCTTTCCTGTCTGCAGGTTCTCTTCGAGAAACTCATCGAGTAACTGCATCTCTTCGCAAGACAAGGGATAGATTTTCGCAGGCTTGAAAGTCTTTAAGTCTTTGGAAGGGTCAATCTTGATCGTGTGGTCATAACCAGGTCGGTGTGGGGGTAGTGGGCAGTTTTCCGAGAAAACTTCACAATAGGCATTATATTCTGATGGCAGAACAACCTCTTCATGTTGTATTTGAGCTTCCAGTTGGGTCAAAATCGAAGTTCGATTTATTGAAAGTGTTGCGACCTCTGGAGTTCCCCACCCTATGATTTTTCTGGCTGTCCAGTCAATCACTAGTTGGGCTTGTTGGAGCCAAGGCATGCCTAGGAGCATGCTTTCGTTCTTGAGGTCCATAACATATGCGGATAGCTTGAAGTGTCTTCCATGTACTCGCCCGGTGAACAGGGCAACGGAATCAATTACTTGTTTGGAAGAACCTTCGAAGCTTCACGGGGACCACGGTTGCTTGATCTTCTTAGTCTCCAGGCAGTATCTTGCAACTGCCTCTTGACTGACTGCATTACATTCAGTGCCGCTGTTGATAACAGCTCTGATTTCCCCATCATTCCATTCCATTAAAAAGAGAGTGCCAGTGATCGCCCTCACAGAGGGGAATTCATTGATGTGAACTACAGACATTAATTCTGGGGCACTGAACGAACGGAACATACTTCTACTCTCCTCAGTTGGGGTAGAACCAGGAGAGGACTCTAAAAATCCTTCTTCCCATTCATCACCTCTCTGAGCTTCTCGAACTCCTCGGCGCTGAAGAAGGTCTTGACTTCATGGATGAGCTTTTGTCTGTTGGATAGGGTGCAATCTTTTCTGAAATGTCCCTTCCTTCCGCACTGGTAGCATTCTCCTTTATTCTCCATACGCACTTCTCGGAACCGATAAGGATCGGGTTTCCTTTTCTGGGGTGGTCGATATACAGGCTTCTTTTGCTGATTGACATCCATTGCATAGGGGTCACGTGTTTGATGATGCCTACCATGCGAAGGACCTTCATTTTGATACATGTGGAGAACCTCTCAATTGTCTTTTGTTAAGCATTCGTTGTACACGCCAAGACTTGCTTTGGTGGTTTGTGCATTGACGGCAGCGTCAATCCACTCCTGAACTGTTTGAGGGATTTTGCTGGACCAGAGGATCCATTCGGTGGTTTTGTTATTGAGACCTTTTCTGAAATAGACTCCAGCTTGTCGATCATCACGAGATATCGAAGCTCAGGTGATTAGATCGAGGAACTCACCGATATATTTAGCAAGGGGCATGTCGCCTTGTTTGATCTCGGCCATCTTGAGGAAGGCTAATGCCTCTGTGTCACTGACTTTGAATATTTTGCAGAGTTTGATGAGGAAGGTCATCCAGCTGTCATAGAGGAAGACTTCACCTGCTACTGTTGTGTGTTCTTTGAGGTAGTTTTCTGCGAAGTGTACAGTGGCTCCTTGACTCATGAAAGAGAGGGTGAACCCAATCTTTCGCTTGTTGGTGTTGTAGACATGGTGATTGAGATTCAGGTAGTTGTTGACTGATGCAATCCATGCTTTGAACTTGCCACTAGTTCCATCGAATGGGAGTGGCTTTCCAAGGCCTAGCTCCTTTCGATCGACTCCTCTTCCTTCGGGTTGTTTTTCTTCGGCTACAGTCGTCTTGGGAATGGTGTATGTGGGGAAAGCTAGCCTGGCATGACTGGTTAGGCTTTCGTACCACTGCACCAGCTCTTTAATGTTTCTGACTGTTCGTCCAGCGAAGGGATCAGTAGTCCTTGCAAACTGTTGCAGCTGTTCAGCTAGGGCGGCAATCTGTTCTTGTTCTCCAATTCCAGCCATTCCGAGTTCTAGGTTTGTTGAAGTCAACGTAGTAGTTTCAGGCGCTGTGTGCATCTCTTCTTCGTCGATCCTTCTACCAGCTAATGGTTCTGGTTCTCGGATATGGGAGAATTGAGCAGGGACTTGTGTGATTGCTTCTTGCGAGGTCTGGGCCTGGGTACCCTCTCCTCCTTCTGATTTAGTTGGACTCATTACCGGATACGGTTGGAAGTGTTGAGCAGAGGATGTGTGCTCAAGCTTTTCTGGGGCTGTGGTGGTGTTTGACAAATGTGGGGGGACCTTAGGGGGTTGTCCACGAGGACGAAACTTGCTTGATCCCACTTCGGAAGACACGGTTGCAGATACTTGTTATTTCTGGACTTCTTTAATATGAGTCACGAATCTTCGAAATTCAAGGTTTGCGAGGCCTTCGAATTAAGATTCGCTTTTACTTGAGAGGCTCTTGATCTTGAAGTTATCCCGACTGGTTACGGGTCTTGCTTATCGAGAGCTACCACTGAGAGGCCTTCACTGGAATTCACTTCGTCTCTAGGCACAGGTAGCAGACCTGTCTGCAACACAAGTTACTCCTCAGCTATTAGGACTTATACTTCTAAGTGGCTGACGCTTGCAATAGGGGAATGATGATTTGGATTGGGGATCTCATGTTGGAACAATATCAGGAGTGGTGGATTTTCAGCTACAACCACAAGGGGAGCTGTATCTCATATCGCTGATATAGAACGAGATGACTTGAGTACTCTTCAGGTATGTCGACTTGCACTTGTGCCACCCACTGGTACTACAAGTGAATAGCTACCTGGGCACAAGGGTCAGACAGGGAGCGAAGAGGGGTACTTTACTCTTTTGTCGCGCGGCGACGACTGATAACGTGATGTTCCAAGTCATGGGTCGACATGCGCTTATGGATCACCTTGCGGCTAACCCGAACCTGAGGGCGGCGATAGGTGAGCTAAAGAAGCGGGCCTCTTGCAAGTATAACGAGCCTTGACGCGAAGTTAATCGAAGCAAGACTTCATCAGGGACACCCTTTCCAATCCTTGACAGTTGAAGGTCAGAGACTTGTACACAGGGGTGGAATTACGTTCCAAGGGGAACAACCAGAATCCTATCAAGGGTCCGAGCAATCGAGCAGAGGTAAGGAGAATTTACAGAGCTGAGATTGCTCAACCTTTACCAGGGAGGATGGTAGGTAGAGTAAAGTACAAGGAGACACTGTCGAATCTGAGGCGGTATTTATACCTCTCAGTTGGCAGGCTCATGTAAGTACAATACTGCAATATATGGTAAAGGCAGAGAAAGTTTGTTGTATAAGACACGTAAACAAAAGGATCCTGGATGTCATAGACATGTCGAGTCATGATGACTAGGCATGTATGAAAGATGGAGTCCATCTTACATCTGTACGGCGTGACGCGATGTGTAAGGTCACATGCAGGAGAAATAAAACAGGTAAAGTAAAGAAGACGACGATCCCGATTGGGATCTCGCTTCATGAAGGTAAACAGAACAAAGGTAAAACATAAAAGGAAGTAGTAATGTAAGTGTACTGTCACAGTCATAAAGTAAAGTCCACAGACTTGCCCACAGGGGCAGAGGTCCGTAAGCGAGGCACTATCAAAGCATGGGAAGGGGAACGACAGGGCAGGCACGAGCATGCGAGATGGCAGCGGTCAACAAAAGTAGCAACAATGAGGTAGTGGCACGACACATTAAAGTTGTCATCATTGTACCCAGTGCAGTTGAACATGGAAAGGAAACGAGAAATGTATTTTTTGAAAGGGTCATTTCCCTGAGAAAGAGTTACAAGCTGAATTTGCACCTTATGTTGAGGATTTCTGGTTATGAAGGTAGCTTGAAGGCACTTCTCAAACTGGTCCCAGTCATCTCAATACTCAAGATGTCCACTTTGATCATGTTCATTGATGTAGACTTTGGTGAATGCAGCAGCAGACCCTTCTGTCATAAACAAGAGGGTTAACCCAATCTGAAGATGGTCAGATGTGCATGTGTTGGTTAATTTGGAGGTACCCTTTAACCTTAGTGATCCAGGTAAAGAACATGTCATGGTTGCCATCATATGTTCAGGGCTTGTTAAGGTTAAACTTGCAGCCACTGTTGGGTCTAATGTCAAGATATTGGCAATCAGCAAGCTTTCACCATGACACATCAGGGGGCCCAGTTCTGAACTTCATTTGAAGTTGTTTGATTTCTTTGGCCATAGGTTCCCTATTAAAAAGTGGTACCAGATCAGTACTGGGCTTCATGGCTTCCTGCCCAGATTCTGACCTGATATTGAGTCCTTTGGTGGCATGAGACATCATGTGTACAAGATCTTCTTCTTCTATATCAGGAACATGAGTATCTCTGATGATTGATCCAAGATCTGATTTGTCATCAAAGGTTAATGGTTCAATGTCAGTTTCTGATTTGATTTCCTTTTCTCAGTAAGCACCTAGGATTGCTGGGTTGTAAAGGGAGGAAGGAGGAGTAGTGGAACAAAGTTGATCAGGGTAGTGGTACTCATAGGGCAATCCAGTAGGTTTATGACCAGAGTACTTGCAAGGTAGTGGTTGAGGTGGGGCTTGATGTTTGCCTTTGCTTAAAGAGAAAGCACTTGTTGGATCTGGAGGAGGCAGTGGAGGTGGTCTAGAAAGACACCTTGGGCAAATGATAAGGTGAGCTTGAAAATGTGGAGGGATATGTTGACAATGCCAAAAAACAGTCAGTTGACTAACTGGTTAAACAGAGGCTGGTTCATCAATCTGAAAAATGGATAGTCCAGTGAAAAGTGAACAGCATTGAGGGGAACCAGCAGGTCAGTCCTAAAAAAGGTCAGTCTGGTAAATGGAATGATATAAGACACCAGTCCTTCAGGCTAAAGGAATAGCCAGACTAGTGAAGATGCAGTTCTGAGATGGAGAGGGGAATGCAGACATTGTGTCCAAACAATGGTCACAGCTGCAGAGTGAACTTTTTGCTTTTGTTATGCCACTGGTAGTGAGGAGTGCCAAATAATGGTGCAGCTACCAATGTCAGTGGTATGACAGAACCTTGGAGCATTGCCAGAGACTTTGAGCTCCCTTGGTATGATCACACATATTCCCAAAGAATGGAAATATATGAGCATAGTTGCAAGGTAGCAAAAAGTTAAGGAAGTACAGTGAGTACCATAGAGTTTATATAGTACAAGCTGTACAGGCCTAAGGCCCAAGTAGAAATGGGTCCATTTCCCATGGCAAATGGGCTATGGGCATGTACAGTAAAACAGGCATAGGACACACATATGGATGGAGCTAAGTAACCAATGGGCTAGCACACAGAGTGGGCTAGGGTTGGAGAAGCAACAATGTGCAGCAGGGACACAGCTATAGTACATCAGGCAACAAACAAGAATGAGTCAGAGAAGAGAAAAGAGACATGAACACATATCACAGAGACAAGGGCCCATTGAAGGGCTTGAGGCATACATAGTGTACTGAGTTGTACACTAAAACTCCAACTACCTGGACTTTGGTATAGCCTTGCTCTGCCCTCAGACCTTCTCAGAGACTGTTGAGAACCAGTCTTGACAGTATATTCAAACTCAATCCTTGCATGAGTCTGCCTAACCCCTAGACCAAGACTATGACTACCTGACTCTGTTCATACTCCATGGCTGTTGAAGCCTCAGAACAAGCCACAATCGATGATATGCACAAATCAAGTGCACATATCACACTAGCAAGCTGCTGACACCCCCCACCATTGGTCAGCCAATTCTGAAGCTTCTCCACCAGTGGTGAACCCCTTGCTACCCTGACCCCTGGAACCAGCTCCTCCAACAGACACTCCACCTCCATTGTGTGACCAACCCCAGACCTCTTCAGAGGTGATGACTCCAGAGATGATGACAACAATGACAATGACAATGACAATAATGGCAACCCTTTTGTCAATTCCCAGGAGCAGCTAGACCCCCAGCTGGCAGTCTTGCAGAACTTGGCAATGGCTGTCAACCATCTGTCATGTTCAACTCATCACTCTGATGATACCTCATCCTCATGTGCCAAAGTCTGAGAGCCAGACACTTTTGACAGTACTGACCTGAAGAAACTCCAGATGTTCCTAGTTCAATGTGAACTTTGTGTCCAAGATCATCCCAAGGCCTTCTGCCTTGATAGAAACAAGGTCACATTCACCCAATCGTACCTCAAGGGAATGGCTCTTGAGTGGTTCAAGCCAGACCTTCTGATCTCCAGAGACCTGGCTGACTGCCCACTCTGGATGGACAGTTGGTTGGATTTCAGCAGATCTCCAGACAACCTTTGGACCCTGCAATCCAGTCACAAATGCCAAACACCAACTTGACCATCTACATATGAAGGGGACCCATAGGGTCAACCATTACATAGTTGACTTCAATAGATTGGCATCACAAGTCCAAGGTTATGGAGATGGTACTTCAGTCAACCACCTATGGGGACCTATTAGGTCTATATATTCTTATAGATGTATTGGCCTAATAGGTGTCAACTGGTTGGGAATTCCCAACCTCTGGAGATTCTCCAGGCCTGCCATGCAATAGGTGCTGGAGAAAGTGGGGGAAATCCATTTCTCCAGAATAAATACATTTTGGATGTCAATATATTGGAGTGGCTGGGGTCCAAATATGATTTTTTCCGAGATATTACCTGCATTTTCTGGGTATTCCCCAGGCTGAATTGACCAAGTTCCCAGTCCAATCCTGGGCATTCCCCATGCTTATATGACCTACCCATGGTGACAACTGGGATTTCTCCAGGCTAAATTAGCCTACTTGCCAGTTCAATTCTGGGCATTCCCCATGCCAATTTGACCTACCAATGGTGGCAACTGGGATTTCTCCAGGCTAAATTAGCCTACTTTCCAGTTCAATTGTGGGCATTCCCCATGCCAATTTGACCTACCAATGGTGGCACTGGGATTTCTCCAGGCTAAATTAGCCTACTTGCCAGTTCAATTGTGGGCATTCCCCATGCCAATTTGACCTACCAATGGTGGCAACTGGGATTTCTCCAGGCTAAATTAGCTTGCTTCCCAGCTCAATTCTGGGCATTCCCCATGCCAATTTGACCTACCCATGGTAGCAACTGGGATTTCCCCAGGCTAAATTAACCTGCTTGCCAGCTCAATTCTGGGCATTCCCCATGCCAATTTGACCTACCCATGGTAGCAACTGGGATTTCCCCAGGCTAAATTAACCTGCTTGCCAGTTCAATTCTGGGCATTCCCCATGCCAATTTGACCCACCCATGGTGGCAACTGGGATTTCTCCAGGCTAAATTAACCTACTTTCCCACTTCAGTCAACCCTCTACAGGGACCTATTAGGTTCATATATTCTTACAGATGTTATGACCTAATAGGTGGCAAGTGGTTGGGAATACCTGATACCTGGGGATTCTCCAGAACATGCCTGGGGAATCTCCCATATGGCAGGAATGGCTGGGGTCCTGATATGATTTTCCCCATGCCAAATTGGCCTGTCTCAAGTGGCAGCTGGATCTTCTCCAGCCTAAATTGACCAAGGTCTCAGTATGACCCTGGGCATTCCCCATGGAAAATTGACCTGGCCCAGGTGGCAACTGGATCTTCTCCAGGCTAAATTGACCCACTTCCAGTCCAGCCCTGGCCATTTCCCATGCCAAAATGACCAGTCCTTGAAGGCAATGGGGTATTCTCCAGACTAGAATGGACCCCCCTACTTGGCTAAACCTGGGCATTCCCCATCCTCTTTTGACCTACCCTAGGGTAGCAGTTGGGACTTTCCCAGGGTAGGTTGACCCCTTCTCTAGTCTGTACCTGGACATTCCCCAGTAAAATTGACCTATTCCTAGTGATAACTGGACTTCTCCTGGGAATTCCCAGGCTGAATTGACTTATGCCTGGTGATAATTGGGTTGTACCCAGGCTCAATTGAACCCTGTTCCATTGCAAATATGGGCATGCCATATACTAAGTTGAGCTAGCCCAGGTGGCAGCTGGCCATTGAACAGGCTACACCTGGATATTCCCCATGCACATTTGACTTACCCCTGGTGAAAGAATTGCTGGCAGCCCCATGCCAAATTGACATCACTATGACCATGCATAGCACCTTAGAAATTCTCCATGACCAATGGGAGATTCTCCAGGGGGGCATGGAGATTCTCCATGACTGGTTGGAGATTCTGCATGTCATTTTGGAGATTCTCCACAGTGATTTGGGGATTCTCCATGACTGGTTGGTGATTCCCCAGGGGGGCATGGAGATTCTCCATGGTAGGTTGGAGATTCTCCAGGGGGGGCTTGGGGAATCTCCATGACAGGTTGGAGATTCTCCACAGTGATCTGGAGATTCTCCATGACAGGTTGGGGATTCCCCAAGGGGTCATGGAGATTCTGCAGTGACTTGGGGATTCTCCATGACATGTTGGAGATTCTCCAGGGAGCTATGGAGATTCTCCATGGCAGGTTGGAGATTCTCCATGGCAGGTTGGAGATTCTCCATGGCAGGCAAAAAGTGACCCACACATAGTATTCCCCCAGCCCAGCTTCTGAGGGCTTGGGGCCAGGGAAGCCTCAGGCCAGGCCATGAAGCCCTACAAGCCCAGTATGAGGGATTGGCCTCACCCAAAAGCTGGTGCTGTTGGCTTGGGCATGGCTTACCAGTACAAAAATGATATTTAATACAAAGTATTTCTACACAAGTTGCACTCAGTGTGCACTGGGGAAAAACTATAAGAAACTCTAGGGCATAATATAGAGCATCTAGGAGAGTTGGACTAATGAAGAATTAGAGAAAAAAAACAGCACACCCAGTCCCAATATAATCCAAATTTCATCATACAGGACCTTTCACCAGAAAAAGGGCAATACCTCTAGACATGCCAGTGCAATAGTGACAAAAAATATATCAGCTGGAAGGTATATTCAAGTAGAATCACCTTGTAGAAAACCAGGAGGTTAGGTGCAATGGTGAAGAATCTGAAAATGCAATGCTGAGGATGGGTGAGAGAACTGAAGGGGTGAGGTCTTCCAAAGGGGCCTCTATAGCCTGGAAGAGAGAACTGTCTGAGGAAGGACATCTGAGGCAGTCTGAGATTTGTCTGAACACAGCCGAAGGCAACTCAAGGCCTTCTCTAACTTGAACTCAAACTCATAACTCAGAACTTTGCTATTATTTTGTGTAAGTAGTTACAGTGGAGAGTAAGTGCACATGGGCTTACTTAAGCCACATCATGTGTCTCCCCTCGAAGCTAAGTAAAGTCTAAAGTAAATGAACAAAAATAAAAATAAAAGAAAGTAAAAGCAGTAAAGTAGAAGTAAAAGTAAAAACTATAAAATAAAATAAATATCTTAGTGGGGAGTACTCACTCCCTACATCCCCGGGTCACTTGAGAATTCAACCATCCTCGGTTGCAAACTGAGAGTACAAGCTCAAAGGTGCCCACGGGGAAAGGTAGCGGACGGGCTCGCCGAAGGACGATGGCTGCGCGAAACTTCATGAGACTCGAGGAGATGGCAAAGGGGAGTGTAGGGAAGGTGTAGGAAAAGAAACTGAATGAATACGCGCACCCCATCCCGAGATATCAGCAAAACAGGCTCGAGACACCACTGTACATGAAATTCCAGATTTCTCAACAAGGGCTGCACGAACCGTGACACGAGGTATACCATTCGAAAGCACTGGTCGAGTTGTACTATATCCCAAAAAAGCGAAAGGCGAGGCAAAGAACTGAGGGAGATATGATGTAGACAGTGTGTAGGCAAGCATAAGGGGTGGGAAGAGGAGGCTGCTGCGCAACAACTGCTGAGGCAATCGATACGAAACTGCAGATAACAGTAGAGGACACCTAGGAAGAGATGGTGAAAAAGGAACCAGACCGATTGACCTGCCTAGTCCCGAGATATCCGCCAGGTTGCCTCATACCTCCTCCATACACAGAAACTCTCATATCTCCACAACCGTCGAGTGCGTAGGAATGAGAAAGGTATCACCAGCTATCCATAAGCAATTAGTAGCACCATGCCAAAAAGCGAGAGGCACGATGCCAAAATGAGTGAGATGTGCGATCCCAACCTCGTCACCCTGCTCAGACACGAAAACCCAAATAACACCGCAATGGCGAATGCGCGTGCCACGTCTCGAATATCTTCTGGTAGATGTCGTCTAGGGAATCCACTTCTGAAAGAAGCGAACGATTCGGCGCAGAATTGCATGGGTTACAGCCTAAGCAAGGTAGGGGCTAAGAGGGCAGCAATACATTATAGCATGCTGCAATGCAAGGAGGAAGTGTGGTGAGGCAGAAATGAAGCCCTGGAGACCGCTTTTTTGCTTACATAATCAAAAAAGCGGAGTAGGAGGATGGGGCAATTAAAGTATGACACAGCCACAATGTGGGGAAGGCCCAGGCTGTGGGCCACCCCTGATTACTAGTCAAGTGTACACACTGTTCGGTAGTCCAAAATTAATTAGAAAATAGCTAGCAGTGCGGGAGGTGCTGATGTAATTGACACGTGCATACACTCGTTTTCACACTCTGGCTCATGCCAAGTACCTCTAGCCTCCCGAGTCAAGCTGACCGCCCCATTACTGCTAGAAGATCTCTTTATATCCCCCAGGTCCCTATCTGTTTGACTTTACATCTGAAGCCCACTGCAAGGGGGCTATTTTGCTTGGTAAACCCACCTTCTCCCCCTACCTCTGAAGTTGTACACGCGATTTCTCGCGAATGGTCGCGCCAAATCTCTCGCAAATTTCAGGCCTAGGACTAATCGAAGAGACCTTTCCGGAGGTATGTTTTTTGTCGCGTTTGATTCAGCACTTCCCGAGATATTGCCTGTTTTCTAGTGGAAGGTACTGTACAACGAATTTTGACATAACTTGTCATTGGGTGCACCTTTTTCCTTATTTCAGCGTTCTCCCATCTACACCTGATTCCATGTACCATGTCTGGAGGTCTCATAGATTTTTGCTGAGCAGTTGCGCCTCGACACACTACCACCCCCTACCTCTGAACTAGGCCTAGGACTAATAGAAGAGACCTTTCCAGCGGTATGCTTTTTGTCGCGTTTGCTTCAGCACTTCCTGAGATATTGCCCATTTTCTAGTGGAAGGTACTGTACAACGAATTTTGACATAACTTGTCATTGGGTGCGCCTTTTTCCTTATTTCAGCGTTCTCCCATTTCCCCTTGACTCCCTCTACCACGTCTGGAGGTCTCGTAGATTTTCGGTGAGCAGTTGTGCCTCGACACACTACCTCCCCCTACCTCTGAACTTGTACACGCAATTTCTCACGACCTGTCGCGCCAAATCTCTCGCAAATCTCAGGCCTAGGACTACTCGAAGAGACCTTTCCAGCGGTATTTTTTTTGTCACGTTTGCTTCAGCACTTCCTGAGATATTGCCCATTTTCTAGTGGAAGGTACTGTACAACAAATTTTGACATAGCTCATCATCGGGTGCGCCGTTTTTCTTATTTCAGCGTTCTCCCATCACCCCTTGATTCCCTCTACCACATATGGAGGTCTCGTAGATTTCCGCTGAGCAGTTGTGCCTTGACACACTACCTCTCCCCCCTGCCTCTGAGCTCGCACCACATTTTCTCCTTAACCATTGCACTCAACCTCACGGTTTTCTACAAGGTGATTCTACTTGAATATACCTTCCAGCTGATATATTTTTTGTCACTATTGCACTGGTGTGTCTGGAGATATTGCCTTTTTTCTGGAGAAAGGCCCTGCAGGAGGAAATTTGGAATATATTGGAACTGAGTGTGCTGTATTTTCTCTAATTCTTCATTAGTCCAACTCTCCTAGATGCTCTATATCATGTCCTAGAGTTTTTTTTAATAGTTTTTCCCAGTGCACACTGAGTACAACTTGTGTAGAAATACCTTGTATTAAATATCATTTTTGCACTGGTAAGCCATGCCCAAGCCAACAGCCCCAGCTTTGGGGCCAAGCCAAGCCCTCATACTGGGCTTGTTGTGCTTCATGGCCTGGCCTGAGGCTTCCCTGGCCCCTAGCCCTCAGAAGCTGGACTGGGAAAATACTATGTGCATTTTTGTCTCCCTTAGTATAAATACTTACTCACTATGGTAATAAAGACTGTGATTACAGGTTAAATATATGCTGATGTCCAGATGAAACAAGCTAAAAAATTGTTTATCTGACTTTGGGATATTTTCTTTGTGCTCTATGACTGGGGCACTCCATGAGGGGCATTGGTTGTTTGGTTTGACTCTCTGTCCATCCTCCCCCCATTTTATATGCCACATTTCACCTCTGTTCTTTTCCACTGAATCTCTTGCAAATTGGGATTTCTTCTTCAACTTGCTGAGGGCTTTCTATTGGTCCATCTTATGTCACTGCTGCATTTAACTATTGAGGAGATATAGCCAATTTTGCACACAAAGGTATTGGGGGACCCTCTAGCAGATATCTTGGGATTAGGTGTGCATACTCCCCCAGTTCTTTGTTCTTCATGTTCTCCACATGTCCCCTCACTGTGTCCTCACATCTTATAGCATTTTCCCCAGTGATTGTTCATTGGAATGTAGTCATCCTTCCCCCCACTGTATTTGCCATGTATGCCCCCCATTTTCCTGCCAAATCTTTCTATTTCTTCAGACATGACTCTACTCAACATCACCTATCAAACAACACTGAAGATGCAGGCCAACCCATAGAGTGTTGGTTTTTGCCCTGCACCTTGTTCATTTTCATGCCACATGTTTCACTTTTTTGCATATCCATCCTACCTCCAGGCACCTTACTGATGATATACACCACATCCCAGTATCCCCCTCCAATTGTAAAATGTCTCTTTTTTCATGTGCAGTGCTCATTTGTGCATCATACCCCATCAGTCTCCTCTCTACTCTTGGGTCATTTACCCATCATATTTTAGATGTATGAGATGGATATAACTGGCTATGGTTCATTTGGGGCAATACAATTTTCTTTGGAGCTGTCACTTTCAAGTTATGCCTATAGATGGGATGTTCCATCATAGCCTATGAGGCTGTCATGGGACATCCCACTTGCCCTGAGAGGTGTAGATGGGATGTCCCATCAGAGCCTATGAGTTGTCATGGGATATCCCATTTGCCTTCAGAGATGTAAATGGGATGTCCCACATTAGCCTCTAAAGCTGTTATGGGACATCCCACTTGCCCTCAGACATGTAGATAGGGCATCCCATCATAGCCTATGATGGTGGTGGAAGTCATCTCTCAGCAGCTTCAGACTGAGGGTATGTGGTGACTGTGAATATTCCCTTTGGAAGATGGGATCATCACACACAATGTTATCCATGCTGTGTTTGTACCAGACTGGAGGCTGATGATTCAATGTGGGGTAAACAGGACATCACTTGTGGTAGTGAAATGAAGCCCAGTGTCCAACCAGGTAGGGACTTTCTGTGAGAGAGAAATCAGTTATTTTGGTGCAGTGGGTGGTTTGTATGTCATTTTGTGATCCACTGTGGCACAGTACCATAAATGGTTGTGTTGAAATCTATGTCCAGCCTCTCTCTTGCTTTGTCCATCAATATGTGAAGGAGAAGCTGGCTCTCATACTACAAAAGGCTGGATTTCACACAAAATGACCATTTTTGACATGAAGAATTGGATGTATGTTGCTTCCTGGTGATGATATGGAGGTTTCCCCAGAATGGCCTGCCAAATTTTGCTGCCAGTTTTATCTGTGTATTAAGGTAGTGATATTGGCTCATAATGATAGCTATGTATGCTCTCCTCAGGAACAAGAATTGTTCTGCTAATATAGCTACATTTTTGGGTCAGGGACCTCAGACACCTAAGGCAACAATGGAAGATGTCACATCACTTCTTTTAAAAGCAGATCCCAGGGTAGGGAAGATGGGAAATCCTAGGCCTGTAGTTATGCTTTCCCCTGGGATGACCATGGTCTGGGAGGCAATTAAGTGGAATGGTTTGGAGAAACTATCCAGCCTAAATGCCTATGCAAAAGGGTTACCTGAGGTGGAGGAATGCCCAATCTTGCATTTTGGGAGTCCCTACCACCATGGGGAATTCTCAATCCTACATTTGGAGAATCCCCACCACAATGGGGAATTACCATGCTCACATTTGGGAAATGAACACCACTGTAAGGAATCTCCAATTGTGCATTTAGGGAATTCCCATCACCCTGGGGGAATTCCCAACCTTGCATTTGGGGAATCCCCACCATCATGGGGAATTCCCAATCTTGCATGGGGGAATTCCCACCACCCTGGGGGGAATTCCCAACCTTGCATTTAGGGAATTCCCACCACCCTGGGGGGAACTCCCAACCTTGCATTTGGGGAATTCCCACCACCATGGGGGAATTCCCACCACCCTGGGGAGAATTCCCAACCTTGCATTTAGGGAATTCCCAACCTTGCATTTAGGGAATTCCCACCACCATGGGGGAATTCCCACCACCCTGAGGGGAATTTCCAACCTTGCATTTAGGGAATTCCAACCACCATGGGGGAATTCCCAATCTTGCACTGAGGGAATTCCCACCACCATGGGGGAATTCCCACCACCCGGGGGGGAATTCCCAACCTTGCATTTAGGGAATTCCAATCACCCTGGGGGGAATTCCCAATCTTGCATTTAGGGAATTCCCACCACCATGGGGGAATTCCCAATCTTGCATTCAAGGAATACCCACCACCTTGGGAGAATCTCCACCACCATGGGGAATTCCCAATCTGACATGTGCAGAATCCCCACCATCATGGGGAATTCCCAATTTCACCTTTGGAGAATGCCTGATCTCAAATTTAGGGAATCCCACACCCTTGGAAGCAGTCTATTTACCCTGGACAATACCCAAAAATACCCATGGAAGTGGTCTATTTTACCCTGGGAAATCTCCAAATCTCCCCTTGGAAGTGGTCCATTTTACCCTGGGAAATCCCCAAACCTTCCCTTGGAAGTGGTCTATTTTACCCTGGGAAATCCCCAAACTTCCCTCGGCAGTGGTTGATTTTACCCTGGGAAATCCCCAAGCTTCCCTTGGAAGTGGTCTATTTTCACCTGGGAAATCCCCAAACTTCCCTTGGAAGTGGTCCATTTTTACCTGGGAAATCCCCACATTCTCCCTTGGAAGTGGGCTATTTTAACCTGGGAAATCCCCAATTCTCCCTTGGAAGTGGTTGATTTTACCCTGGGAAATCCCCAAACTTCCCTTGGAAGTGGTCTATTTTACCCTGGGAAATCCCCAAACTTCCCTTGGAAGTGGTCTATTTTCACCTGGGAAGTCCCCAAATTCTCCCTTGGAAGTGGGCTATTTTAGCCTGGGAAATCTCCAAATTGTCAGGGTTTGTGGGGAAAGTCCCTTTGGGACCCCAGGCACCCTGTATGGTGATGGGGCAAATGGACTTTCCCCCCCTTGGCATGTGGGAATACCCAAGAAGTTGATACCTATTAGGTATAAACATCTGTAGAAATATGTCAACCTAATAGGTCCTTGAGAGGGGGTGACTGAAGTGTGGATTCTTCTTTGTCTCCTGATGGTTTGTTAATGTCCAAGCTTTGATGGCTAGTCTACAGTGGGGATGAGGGATCATTTTTTCCATGAGACCAGGGAGATTCATCTTGAACTCATCATGAATATGATTAGGCAGCATACATTATAGTATTTAGTACATCTGTCACAGTTGTGGAAGAATGAAGGACAAGCAAATCAGGGGGAGGGAGAGAAGAATCCATATGCTTCATCAATTCTCCATGGCTTCCTTGGCCTACTCCTGGCATCCTGTTCATAGCATTATGTGTGAGTGAACAAGGGACAATGTGACCACCAACTTGATAGTGCAGTTCAAACTCAATACTACAGAGTAGATACATCTGTCCAAGAGCTATACTCCATGTGCCTCATGTACTATGCATGTACTCTTCAATCATATGTCATAATGTGATGTACCTGAAAAACCATAAACATGCTCTTTTCATCAGACCAGAAGTGTTTTATGTGGGTGCCTAGCTTTCATTTCTTGTTGTTTTCCTGGGGGTTTGTAGGGGGTGTACAGAGTGCTTGCATGTGGTACTTGCCTCTCTTGTGTGGTGTGCAGTGGGTGGGTGGCAATACAAACTTTTTTCTGTGTGCTGTTGTGTTCTCCATGGCATGCTGATGTGCCTTCTCCACATGGATGTGTCCTTTCTGGGTGGTCATGGTACATCCTCTATGCAGTGGTGTCCCCTGCCTGGCATGGTCTGCTCTTTGCTCTTGTGTATTTTCATGGGTCTGTCATTCTCCATCTTGTTGTTGCATTCTATGATGGCCCTGCTTATGGTCACTGGATATTTGGCTGTGGCAGAGGGCCATTGCACTGATCAGCAAACCACTCATTTTGGGACAGTGTGTCAGTGGCTACAGTGTCACACAGCAGCACAGGGAGAACTTACAGACTTGACAGCACTTTAATCATACTAATGACTTAGACTTATTGTTTAGCCCAAGTAGATACTAATTAAAATAAATTTGTACTCTAAGTCATGGTATTTTGTTGTACAGTTGGCATTGTTGTGCCTGGTGTCTGTTCCCCCATTGTCACACTCACTGTGTCTTCATCTAATACTCTGCAGCTCTGCCCCAAATTCTTTTTGGTGGATTTTTGCAAAGTGGAAAACCTTGAGTCTAAGAGTGTGAACTCAGTCTTTGAGTTAGGACAAAGTCTAATATCTATTAACCAACCTAAGAGTGTGAACTATAAGTGAAAATAGGCTATAGTAGAGAAGCAGGAACATAACCTCAGTCTTTGAGTTAGGACAAAGTCTGAGGTGTAAGGGAAAAAAGATGAAGCTTCAAGTATGGCATATTATGTAAGGAGTGCTCACTGTACTCAGAAGTCACAAAACTCCAACATTTCTCCTCAATGCCATGGTACAATGAGGATAACAGAATGCCATAGGGGCAGGGACCAACTTGTCTGGGGATAGACCTCTCTTGTTGTTTTCTCTGCTGTATATTAATGGCACTCAGAGTAGTTAGGTGACTGGCTATGGTGTAGTATTGTTGTACACTATGGTCACAAAATTTTTCAGAGTTTATATTCAGCATGAGTCTGGCAGGCCATTGCAGAGCTTGAATGATGTCTGCTCACTATCCAACATCTCCATGATGGTCCATACACCTCACAAGGAGGCAATCCATCAGAGGGTCACTCATGGCCTCAGGAAGTATGTCCCATGGTCTCTCTGTGAGGAGCTCACCTTAGCAAGGTGCCAGATCAAGGGGAAATAGGGTTAGGGATCAAGGGGGATCATGGATGCAATGGATAGTTCAATTCCCATCAAAGGGTTCTCAAGAAGTATGGCTAGTACCAGAGGATATGCTACCCATGTGGGTGGTCAAGGAAGAAGGGGGGACATTCCAGTTGCTGGTGAAAATCTGCTTGGTAGGTTTCTGCCAGTTCAGTGGGATGCCACTTGCACCAACCAGCTTGTTACCTGGCTACTTACTCATGCTGCTGATCACCACATCCTATTCCATGACAAGAACACTGGGAAATCCTCATGCACACCACCAGCAGCCCTGGTGACAAGCCCTCTGGCCAAAACAAAAAGGAAGTTCATCTCACCATTGCAAGTCATATCTTTGCAAATGATCCCATCTATGGGAGAGTGGGCTGCAAACTCAGAGAGATTTCAAGTGTCTGTCATGAATTGTCTCATAAGCAGTAGTACTAACTCTGGAAAGCTTGAAAGACAAATATTGCAAGCATGTGAAGAGACTTAATCAGACAGGTGTGGGCATTGCACCAGGGACAGATAGCCTCTGCAGAGAGGTGCCACATGCCCTAGCAATGACAAAGCTACCATTTTGTTGACACTATTTTATCCATGAAAAAATAATGCATGCTGTAGTGGGGCTGGGGGACAGGGGTTGGCAGAGCGAAGGGGTGTCGGGGGTCCAGCACAGACTGAGCATAGGGTGATGTGCATGTAGGTTAGTAAGTGGCAGTTGTTGGTTGTTCATCTCTGGCATCGCACATAGAATGGCAGTCTGGTGTGTCCATCTAGTGACGAGAGGGGATTGCGAGCCCCAGAGAACTGAGAAAGGGCAATGCTATCTATGTTACAAGAGGTAGCCAAAATAAGGGGAATAGGCAGAAGCAGCAAAGGGGAACCAAGCAATGTTACAGGAACCATAGAAAGCAGTGTGGCATCATTGCCAACAGCAGATACAGAGGACTTCGAGTTATTCACCCCACATAGACCATCAGGTGCTACCACAGGTTACACACAAGGCAGAGGGCAGACGAGGAGTATGAGCGCAGCCGCAAGCACACGAAACTACCACCTGTGACCTGCAACTTTCCCTTCTCTGCTCAGGAACAGAGAAGAAAAACAGTCGGTACCAAAACCAAGCCCAGTGGCACCAGTGCCAACGGACACTACAATGGCATACCAGATCATAAACATCAATGAAACAGCCAAAGTCATACCATTATTCTGGGGAGACTACTCAAGTAAAGGGGAACCAGCAGATTGGTTTACAGAGTTCCAGCTGTCACTGCCATCAACGTGGTCAGAAGTAATGAAGGTTGATAGGTTTGGCTTACAGCTGGCAGGAGGAAGTCATGCAGACGAGTGGTTTGCAGACCTACCATCTGAAGACAAAGCAGACATGATGGTGCTCAAGGCAGCATTCCTGAAGCATTGGCCACCAGTCAAGAAACCGAGATGGACAAGAGCACAACAATGAGAATGCATCAGGGCCCTAGTACTGAATGAGGAAGATGTGGGGAAGTGGGTAGAGGATGAGAGTGGAGGGGACTATGGGCATGTCGTGTGGGCAACAAAGGTGATGAGGTTGGTGATGAACATGGGGGACATGGAAGGGAGGTTAATTGAATGCATGGTAGAGGAGGTGCCAGCAGTCCTGAGGAACGAGTTAGAGGATGAGTATGAGGGATGGGATGAGTTCATGGAAGCAGTAAGGAAGGTTAAGGTGAAAAAGATGCTGAGGAATAGGGAGGTGAACAGAGGAGAACAAGAGCTAAGGAGAGAGGTGGCAGAGTTATGCCAGCAAATGGGCCAGCTGGCAGTCCGACACACCCCACAAACCTACCAACCAAGAGCAATGGTACACACAGCCAGAGAAGGTACTGTGCAAGCATACTGGAACCAGCATGCAAAGACAAGTGCCATCCCACTTGCAATAAATAGGAACATGGCGGTACCAAGGGTTCTGCTAACAAGGGCCCAAATTCTAGAGAAGGCATCAGCACTGCCTCAGCATGCAGACACTGAGGCAGGGAGAAGACTGTACGAAGTGGATGTAGCAGTGTGGCACCGAACCTTCAGAGAGGGGACAGCACCAGCACTCAAATGACCTTACCCATTGAAATCAGGAACGACAGCAGTTGGATCAGGGGAGTGTTTCAGTTGTGGCTTGGTCACAGATCCACTGCACATAGGTAGCACATGCACAACCAAGGAAACGTTGCGACCACACAAAACCAGGTGGTGCCAACTAGTAGCAGGCATGCTAAGGCGGGTGGTGAAGAGAAATAAGTGAAAGGACTCAGGGAGTGACTCTAAAGGCTAGTCAGACCCTGTAGGGAATCCTGTTGAAGAGAAGAACTAGTAGGAAAAGAAAACAGAAAAAGAACTGAGACACTTAGCCTGAATGACTCAACTGAACTCTGCTGCTCCACCACCTTAGGACTTCCCTAAGGCTGCCCAGGCCTCACTCTCAAGGGCTGTAGCAGTAAGAGACTGCCACAGACTGGTCCCACCAGTCTGTGATCTCCAGCCTCTATAGTGGTAGCTTCTTGTTCTTGTAGCTAGTACAAATTTGAAGTCAAGTCTGTACATGCTTACTAAGCAACCTCTCTCCTCGCCACTAAGTCCCCATCCCACTTACAAAATGGGGATCAAGCCCCTTAGAAAAGTAAATAAGATCCTCCACACCTCAAACCTCTCATATCCATCTATTCCCTTAACAGGGAGCTCCCACTCCCTACAGCGGCTCAGTTCAGACCTAACCCAGCGCTGGTTCAGTATGTATGGCCAAGCTCACATCATGTCAGGGCTGCTGCAGAGACAGACATACCACAGGTGTTTGCAGTGGCAACAGAGGATGAGTGGCACAGAGGAAGTGAGGAGCAAGGGGGTCAACATGAGGACCAGTGGGGATGGACGATGGAGGGAAACTTGTAGGGGCTGTGAGAAGAGAGGGACAGTCATCAGGCTCCTTCCCAGCCACTTACTTCGAGTGTGAGGCTGCATACTAGGTAGCGGGAGTGTCCATGTGGCTGTGCATAAATTCGAACACCGCCAACTTTAAACTACCTCACACTCTCAGTAGTGGCTGGAGTATAACATTTGTAAACAACGTCAGCCACAGCAGGTATGCACGACGGAGCATGAAAAAAATTGCATAACACCGATATTAGGGTTTAAATATTTACAGGGTTTTACAATGGTACTGAGGCTGTGATCTTACTTATTTTGGGTGGAGATGTAACACTGGTGACTGGTAACCGGCAACTTCTATTGGCTATACATGGTGCAGCCCACTCCTAATCAAGATATTCCGCCTGGTCCAGCATGCACGCCTACCTTATCAGAAATCCAGTACCGTGTGCAAGACAAACCAGCCCTTGCGAGTGAGGCGGTATTTTGTCTTCCGAGTGTGTTCAGTGGTGTCACTACTATCTGTATACCTCCGGGACAGAATAGAATAGGTATCCAAAAGCCAAGTGTCTTTCCCATCCCAGTACCAGCGATGCAGACAACATCACTGTCTCCTTTTAAGAGTGCTTCAGCAACTTTGAGTTGCCAGTGGCAGGGACGTATTCCAAATTTGTCTTGCACATGGTACCAGATTTCTGATAAGGTAGGTGTGCATGGACCAGGTGGAATATCTTGGTTAGGAGTGGGCCGCACCATGTATAGCCAATAGAAGTTGCCGGTTACCAGTCACCAGTGTTACATCTCCACCCAAAATAAGTAAGATCACAGCCTCAGTACCATTGTAAAACCCTGTAAATATTTAAACCCTAATATCGGTGTTATGCAATTTTTTTCACGCTCCGTCGTGCATACCTGCTGTGGCTGATGTTGTTTACAAATGTTATACTCCAGCCACTACTGAGAGTGTGAGGTAGTTTAAAGTTGGCAGTGTTCGAATTTATGCACAGCCACACGGACACTCCCGCTACCTAGTATGCAGCCTCACACTCGAAGTAAGTGGCTGGGAAGGAGCCTGGACAGTCATCAGCCCCAAACAAGTATCTGTCGGAAGGGATCAGTGGTGTAGAAGAAGAGTCAGGAAGACATGTACCAGCACTCAGTTCAGGAGACATTCAGACAGATGGGTTGAATCAGGACCAGGATCTATCGCACACAAGTAACATACAGACCCCCAGCAATACAATAACTGACATTTATGCATTGGATGTGACAGGCCAGCCAGTCAAGTCAAAGGTTGGATGCCTGTTCTTGGCGGTTCCAAGCCTGGAGGGGCCTAATGGGGAAAGGGTCAGGTTCCTCGCAGTGGTAGACAATGGGGCTATGATAAATGTGTTGGACATGGAGGCATACAACAGAGTGAAGGGAAGGCTAGGGAGGTTGAACCCGTCGAGGCAGGTGCTGAGGATGGCAGATGGATCACTGATGGCAGTGGTAGGAACATGGTCAGGCATCTTGCAGTGGGGATCAGTCAAGGAGGAGACAACTTTCGAGGTGTTTCCAAGCCATGGATCGTGGAGAATGCTCATCAGGAAACTGCTGCTGGATCAGATGAAAGCAGTTCATGATTATGGAAAAGATGTGATACGACTACCACTAAAAGGGAACTATGTCGAAGTCACAAACCATGCAGATCAAGAAGTACCAGACCATGTCCTACCAACAAGGACCCTAGCAGCACCAACAGATTGCAGAAGGGAGATCAAAAGGAATGGGGAAGGGAAGACAGAGGAAGGAGCAGACATGTGGCAGATAGCAGTGGGGCAAGATGAGGAGAGGACAGAAGAAGGCAAGGTGGAGGACTGTAGCGAGGGGTTAGCAGACAGAGAAGAGGCAAGGAAGGTGCATACCAGGCTTGAAGAGGAGGGCCCATTCCATCCTCCAAGGGTAGAGGCAATACTGAAGGCAGTCAGGTTTGGGCACTTGCCACCAGACAAACTGAAGCAAGTGCAAGATCTAGTAGCAGAGTTTGCTGACACATTCGCACTGTCGGTAAAGGAAGTAAAACCAGTGTCATTCATAAAGTTCTGGTTGAACATCCCAAAAGATGCTAAGTTTCAGTTGAAGGTCAACCAGAAACCACTAACACAAGTGCAAAAGGAGTGGTACTTACCAGTACTAGACAAGTTCAACAACGCAGGAATCCTCCATGACATCAGGTCAGATGAGGTAAAGGCAGTTCAGCCAACAGTGCTGGCACAAAAAGCACATGGCGTGCCTGGGCTCACAATGGAGGAGATCAGAGAGATCGTTGAAGAGCAGTGTAAAAGGGAGACAGGGCAAAGCGACTCAGAGATGGTCATGAGGCAAGGTCCAAATCAGGCAATGGAGGTGAGCCAAGATAGGAAACTGAAATGGTGCATGTGCCAAAACTTCCACGAGCTCAACAAAATAATGGAAGTAGTGCCAATGCCCCAAGGAGACATTAGAGCGAAACAGCAGCACTTAGCGGGGCATCGGTATGTCTGTGTTATGGACCTAGCTGTGGGGTTCTATGCAATATACACAGAGGGCAGAGGCTACCAGTGCTACAAGCATATGCCTATGGGGTTACTCGGCTCACCCTCTTGTTTTTCAGACATGACAGCCATCGTGTTCAAGGACTTGGCAATGCAAATCAGTCTCGAGACATTCGTAGACAACAACAGGTTAGCTGGCAATGAGTTCCAGGAACTACTGAGGAGACTATGCACGTTCCTTGTCCGGTGCCATGAGATGGGCATATCACTATCTCCACAAAAAATGCAGCTGTTTATGTTGGAGGTGGTTTTCAGAGGTGCGAGAGTGGGGCAGGAAGGAATCAGACTGGATGTAGCCAAGTTGGAAGCAGTTGCTAAGTGGCCAACACCAAAGTCACTGTTGGAGTTAATGTGTTTCTTAGGACTGACAGGGTATTTTCACTAGCTGGTGAAGGACTATGTGAGATTGGCAGCCCCACTTACAGATCTACAGCAGAACCTGGACCTGCCTGCAGCAGATACAAAAACAAGTAAGAGAAAGTACAAGCAGTATCTAAGAGACAGGTTGTTGGAACAATATTGGACAGCCAGGCAAGCCAAGGCATTCGTACAGCTGAAGCAGGTACTAATATCGGAACCAGTGCTGAGAGCACCCAGGTTTGACAGCACACCATTTATACTGACTACTGATGGGTGCAAGGATGGATTTGGAGTGGTCCTCGCACAACGATCAGAAACGATGCTAGCAACTGGAGAGAAGATAATGGTGGTGCATCCAATCAGATTTGCATCCAAGTGCACATCCAGCATGGAGGAACGATACAAGCCATACATACTTGAGTTTGCAGCATTGAAATTCAGAATCGACCACTTCAGTGACACAATTTGGGGTTTCCCAGTTGAGGTGGAAACAGACTGCATAGTGCTAAGGGACATGCTGTGCAATGATAAGCTGTCACTTGTGCATGCAAAATGGCGAGATGGCATCTCAGCATACCAGATTGTGGACATAAGGCACAGGCCAGGCAAAACTAACATGGTGGCCGATGCACTGAGCTGAATGTATGCAGACAAACCGAGGACAGAGGATGACAGTAGCAAGTGGATGGTCAGCAAGGACTGGGAAGCATCTAAAGGCATAGTCAATGATCTGTTCAGGGTCAAGACAAACCTGGAGTTCCTAGCCCTAAAAGAACACTTCACTAACGAACTGCTTTTTCTAGAGGTAATAGAAGCAATCTACAACCTCAAGATGACCATGAATGACAGAGACTGATGACAGGCACACCATAGAGCAGAAGGGTATCATGTAGAAAATGGGTGGTTATGGCGCATGCATGGGTCCAAGTCAATATGTGCGAAGCCAAGAGTTGAATGTGTTATGCAGGAAGAGGCTGTAGCAATGGTGGAGAGGGAGCACAGGTCCAATGGGCATTGGGGCCATGATCTGGTGAAGTTGAAGCTAATGGACATGGTTTGCAGCCCACAGTTGGACCAATCGATATAACAAGCACTACTCAGATGCGCTCAGTGCAAAAACTTCAGCTCGACTCACCTACACGCCCTACTCTATCCAATCACAAGGTGTCACCCATTTGAACTGGTCATCGCAGACTACCTATCCCTACCGAAAGGAAAGGGAGGATACCACTCGGTATTACTAATACTGGACACGTACTCACAGTACATTTGGGGGTTCAAACTCAAGGTACATGGCACAGCAAAAACAACAGTTGATGGCCTGAATTCGGTAGCATGCATGTTCAAAGCACCAGAGACATTCATGACAGACAGAGGATCACACTTCAAAAATGGAGACGTAGCAGCATGGTGCGAGGCACATGGAACAAACCACCATGTGGTAGCAGCATATGCACCATGGGTTAATGGGCTGGTGGAAAATGTGAACAGTAAGTTGCTGGGCAGGCTGAAGAGGCTGGGCAGCCCAAGGCTAGGAGAAGACAATGAGCAGGGAGACACCATAGGGGACGTGACGAAGCACTGGCCAGACCATTTCGAGGACGCAGTGCAGCAGATGAATGAGCAGATCATCCCAGCATTTCAGCTTTCACCAAAGGAACTACTACTTGGGTTGGTAGTAAACACAAGTGCAACACCGGTAGGAGAGGCGGTGCAGGAGCTGGACAAAAGGGCAGTGGACATACAGTTGGTGTACATGGAGCAACAACACTTGGATGGAGCCAACCAAGCAGTACTACATGTGGTAAGATGGAAAGCTGCCTTTGATAAGCGGGTACTATGCTCAGCTACAGGGGAGATGGTGTTCAAAGAAGGCCAGCTGGTGCAGGTGTATGATGCCACTCTCGACACCACTCTCTCGGCTGCAAGGAAACTCCAACCCAGGTGGTTGGCACCTAGGCAGGTGGTGAGCCATGTGGGCAACTCGTATAAACTCACCACATTAGAGGGGTTTCCCATGGGTGGGCTGGTCCATGCAAGGAGACTGCAGCTGTTTGTACCCAAAGATGGCATGGCACTGGCGGAGATACAGGAGGCTCTGGAGGTGGGCGATGAGGGCGAAGAGACCAGGAGTTTTGTGTTGGAGCTAGAGGAGGAGGGCAAGGGTGAAGAGTGCGAGCACGGTGAACAGGTAGAGGAGGGCGACCCTGGAGTGTCACACTGGTAGGAGGGGGTACATGTAGTGGGGCTGGGGGACAGGGGTTGGTGGAGCGAAGGGGTGTCGGGGGTCCAGCACAGACTGAGCATAGGGTGATGCACATGTAGGTTAGTAAGCGGCAGTTGTTGGTTGTTCATCTCTGGCATTGCACATAGAACGGCAGTCTGGTGTGTCCAATGCTCCTTCTGTTTTTTGTAGACATTCTTTTTAAGGAAAATTATGATGTATCTGCTGGAAACATATCTCAAAACATACTGTCTGTTTCTGCTAAAAGATTGTTATATGTTATTTAGTTGTTTCCAGGGGAGAAAGATTTGATATTTTGCTTGCTGCACTGATTGAGAATATGTCAGTGTTTCTTACATGCTCTTGCAGAAAATGAACATCATTTCCACTGGATATTTTGGAGAGAAAAAAACACCATAATTCCCCAGTGTTTTGTCAAATGATACATTTTGTGATCCTTGGAGTATCCTGTACATGAATCATTGACTATTATACCCACAAATATGTAAAGGAAATGGAAGAAACAGACAATGTATTTCACTGGATATTGTGTAAAAGAAAATCCAGGAAATTGAGTCAAAATGTTTAAACTGAAGGACATGGATGATATCATCCATTCATGTTTATGGACAGAGCAGAAAAAAAATAAAACATTGTTTTAGTTTGTTTTTTTAAATAATACTGATAATAAAATAGTATCTCTTCCTTGAATTTTTTCAACATGTTTTTTCAGGAAAGATTGTGCAATGCTTGCAGTGATATTTGTACTCACAGTTGTATGAGTCCTCATCCATTTTCAGTACTAAAAGTATCACCATGCAGACCTGATCACATATGCAATGAGAAACTGCTGAGAGGCTTGCTCTTGCATTCACCAACCTGCAAGGTGCACCCTCAGTGGTCAAACAGTTCCACTTCTTCTCTGCCCAATGTCAATCCCAGCATGAAAGTGCTTCTCAAGCTGGGCCCTCTGAACCCCAGCAACCTGAATTCCACACTCCACCACCACAAGGCAATGACCCATTCAGCCCCAAACATCCTGATCACCTCAATGGTGGGTCCAACAGTGGGGGTAGTGGCAATGGGGGTATCCCTGAAGATCCAGCTGAGCCACCTGAAGACTTGCTCCTCACCCTAACCAGGGCCATCCACACACTTCCCTGCTCAAGTCAGTGCTCTGGGGACTCAACCCCAAAAACCAAGGTTCATGAGCCTGACACCTTTGATGGCTCCAACCCAAAGAAGCTTTGTGAGTTCCTAGTGCAGTGCAAGTTGAATTTTCAGGACTGCCTGAATGCCTTCCATACCAACCATGTCAAGGTCACCTTTTCTCAGTCCTACCTCCAGGGTATGGTGCTGGCCTGGTTTGAGCCTGACCTCCTCAATCCCAATGACTACCTCAGCTGTCCATTATGGATGGACACCTACCATAAGTTCCTTCATGAACTAACCATCAACTTCAGCCCACATGATGCAGTGGCCAATGCAGTACAAAACCTCAAGAATCTCTCAATGAAGGACACCTCCCACATCACCAAGTATGTTGTGGAGTTCAACTGATGGGCTTCACAGGTCAAAGATTATGGTGAAGGTGCCCTCTAACATTGCTTCTACACCAGCCTCCTCAACCACATCAAGGATGAGATTGCCCATGTTGGCAAGCCCACCACCCTCACCAGGTTGTGCAACCTTGCCCAGACCATTGATGCTTGGTGTTGGGAATGCAAGGCCAAAATCTCCTGCTCTGCCAAGCCCTCCACTGAAAAGTTGTCCACCAGGAAGCCCCCCAACAACAAGAAATCTTCATCAGCTTCTTCATCCTCCTCACACCCTGACGATAACAGCAAGTCCAAGCCAAAAGATGGCCAGAAGTCAGATGTGCCCAAGTCTGACATTACTCACCTCCTTGGCAAGGATGGTAAGCTGAATGTGGCTGAACATCAGTGCCACCTGAAAATAATCTGTGCCTCTTCTGCAGTGAGCCCAGGCACTCCACCAAGGACTGTCCAAAGTCCACTTGCCATGCCACCAAAGCTCACACTGCCATGGCTGCAGCTCTTCCCCCTCCTCCTACTCCTCCTGAGGAGAAGGAAGGGCCAAAAAATTAGTCTGCTCCTCCAGGGAGCCTGCATGACCTGGAGGAAGCATTGACCCCAACCATGTGCCTGCCATCTGACTCAATGCATCTACTCTTTCAGATCCTAATTCCCTTATGCCTTCTGTCTCACTTCCTGACCTTCTGCTGGACAATATCTCTGCTTAGTAAATATTCTGTACCTACAAAATCTGTTTCTCTGCCTATCCTGCTTTGTTTGTTTGATGGTAGCTTGAATGCTGTAATCTCACAAGAGGTAGATCTGTCCATCTATTTCCCTTCTGGTGATGTCACTTCTGTTTCCTTTTATGTTACTCCATTGGATTCTTCTTGCTCACTGGTTTCAGGACACAACTGGCTCACCCACTACAATCCATTGATTGATTGGGTATTGGGCCATATTTCATTCTGACCACCACCACAGGGAATGCCAATGCCCCTGGTGCCTCTGTCACCATCAACTGCTCCCTCAGCACCAACACTGACACCCTCTGATCTATCTTCCAACACCCCACTACCTTTGCCAAAGGCTTCTGACTCACCATCCCCTCTGCACATCTCCCTCATTGGGGCACCACCTACCTTTGCACTTGCACCCTCCCTGGCTCAGTGCAGTTCAGTCTGCACCTGCACCCTGATGACATTTTACTTCATACATCCTCCACTTTGCCCTCTCCTCCTGATCTCTCTTTGGTCCCCTCCAAGTATCATGAGTTTGCTGATGTCTTCAGCAAGATGAGAGTGACTGAGCTGCTGCCACACTGCAGCTTTGACCTGAAGATCAACATCAAGGAAGGGGCCTCCCCACCCATCAGCACAATCTACTCCCTCTTGCCACCTGAGCTTGAGGCTCTCTGCACCTTCATTGATGAGCACCTCAGCTATGGCTTCATCAAGCAATCCACCTCCACCCATGGTGTGCCTGTCCTCTTTGTTAAGAAGAAGGACAGCTCCCTCTGCCTCTGTGTTGACTATCAAGGCCTCAACAAGATCATGAAGAAGGACTGCTACCTGCTGCCACTTATCTCTGACCTTCTCAACTTGCCAAGCTGCACCAAGCTATACACTAAGATTGACCTCTGACAAGCCTACCACCTCATCTGCATTGCTGAAGGCAATGAATGGAAGACTACCTTCCACACCCACTATGGGTCCTATGAGTGGAGGGTAATGCCCTTTGGTCTTACTAAATGCCAGCTGCCTTTCAGCAGTTCTCAATAGCATCTTTGCAGATATGCTTGATGTCTGAGTCATGGTCTACCTCAATGACATTCTTATTTATTCACATGACCTGGAGTTGCACCAACAACATGTAAAAGAGGTACTGCAATGCCTCTGCCACCATGGCCTGTATGCCAAGCCCAAAAAGTGTGAGTTCCATAGGGACTTGGTTGAGTACCTTGGCTACATCCTCTCCCCTTCAGGGCTTACTGTGTCCACTGATAAGGTTCAGTCAATCTGTGATTGGCCCAAACCCCACAGAGTGAGGGACATACAGTCATTTCTAGGGTTCACAAACTTCTACTGTTGGTTCATCCAAAACTACTCCAAAATAGTCATTCCACTCACCCACCTTACCCAAAAAAACACCCCTTGGAACTTTTCCAAGGAGTGCTGCTCCACCTTCCTCTGCCTCAAGGATGCCTTCACCACCCCCCCTGTCCTCACTCATTGGGTTCCTGATGTGCTGTAGGGAGTGGGTGCTCCCTAGTAAGGGATTAGATGGTAGTGAGGGTATAGAGGTGATGAGGATTTTGTTTTGTTCTTCTAAGGGGCTTGATCCCCATTTTGTAATTGGGATGGGGACTTAGCTGTGAGGTGAGAGATTGCTTAGTAAACATGGTTTGGACTTTACTTCAAAGTGTACTAGTTACAGAACAAGCAACCACTATAGAAGCTGGGGATCACAGACTGGTGAGACCAGTCTGTGGCAGCTTCTTACTGTTACAGCCCTTGAGAGTGAGGACTGAGTGGCCTTAGGGAAGTCCTAAGGTGGTGGTACAGGTATTTTAGGTTGAGTTGTGCAGCTATGTATTCAGTTTCTTTTCAGTTTCATTTCTCTACCAGTTCTTCTCTTCAGCAGGATTGCCTATAGGGTCAAACAAGCCTTCAGAAGCTATCCCTGTGGTATTCCTATTCAAATCTCTTCATCTGGAGCCCACCACAAGGGGATCCTGGTCTTGGGGAGGAGAACTATCTTACTGACAGTTTGGGTGCTTAGGAGCAAAGCTGAGTATCTGTTATTTCATTTTTAGGAGTTAATCTATGGTTTTAGAAGTTTCAGGAACGAGTTTGGATGATTTTGAGGCACAGGAATAACCCTCAAGGCAAGACAAGAGAAGCTGTGTGGCAAGAATAGGTTTTCTGGACACAGATACATGGTTTTTCTTCTATTTTACTCACTATGCTCTACTATAGGGATTACAAATGCTATGAGAGTCAGTCAAGGCATGAAAATCCTGTTCAAAGGTCCAGTTCAAGCTCTGAAGGCCAGCTAGTAGTTGAGTGGCTGCAAAGCACCTCTTGACCCCTTGATAGAATGCCTTGAGGGAAGGACAAAGGTGTCCTGAGGTTCTCAGGGCACCCAGACAACTTAATATGGTTCCTGGAGGATGTTCAAGACCTCTGCATGTGAGCTGGTTGCTTTGAAGATTATGAATGGGCTCAATGGTCCATTTTCTACCTTGGTATCAAGGAGTTCAAGTGATGGAGATGCTTACTTGGTACAAAAAGGGACTGGGCTGATTTTCTTACAGATACATCTTGACTCCTTTCTTCATATAGGTGCCCTGCAGTTTGCTATTTGAAGTATGACCTCTATGACCTAGTTGACAAGCAAAAGAAGGTCAAGATTGACTCATACAAAGCCTTACTCAACTACTGGTTATGTTTCACCAACATCACAGCACAACTTCAAGTTTCCAACCAGCTTTTGAGCATTGAGAAGGATGACTTATTCCTTGAAGGGTTTGATCAGGAGTTTCAGGGCAAGATTCTTCAAAGACTCAAGTGGAATGATCAAAGGCAGTATGCAGATGATCCATGGCCCACATGCCAGGTTGCTGAAGAGGCAGAGAGGTCACTTGAGGAAGGATACCACTTCAAGTTGAGGGAAGCACATATCATGAGAGATCAGTGGAGCACTTGAGAGGCCCAGTCAGAAGCCAAGATGCAAGAGTTGAGAGTGGTGAGGCCTGAGGAGCAATGTTGAGAGTTGGAGAAATGCACCAAGAGTGAGAGGCTAGGCTCAAAAGCCTCACAATCCCCAGGTTCCACTTCACTCAGAGTTCAGTCACTAACTCACAATTCACAGAACTCTTTGAAGCTCTCAAAAGTGCCAGGAGAAGGCTCAAGAAGCCAGGTGGTTGAAGTAGACAGTATTGAGGTAGCTGTGGCAGAGGTAAGCAGCCTGCCTCATGTCAAAGGTCAATGCAAGTCCAGCTTCAATCAAATACAGGTCACTTCTTATATTGCCAAGGAGTCACTAACAGCTGAGCTACAGGGAGAATGTCTATGAGGAAGACTAGAGGAGCAAAGCAAAGAGAAACTACTGGGAGTGAAGGCATCAGTTGAGTTCAAAGCAACAGAAGCCTTGGGAGACTTTCCAGTTTCCCAACCTGAGTATTTCCATTCTTCTTTGCCACCCCACACTGATATTCCACCCCAGATTCCTTCCATCAAGCTCCAAGATGCTGAAGATGAGCAAAGGGTGAATGAGTGACCCATCAAGGCAGTAGCACATGCCCTCAAAGTACCAAAGCCCACACTGGAGCCTAGAGGTGACCTACACAAGGTCCCAGAGCAAGCAGGAAGTATTGAAGTCAAAGAAATCAGGTTGGAAGTTGAAGCTGAGGGGCAGTCAAAGGTGGTGGCTTGGAGGAAGCCACCAGAAGCAGAGATACAAGGAAAAATCCTAAAATCAGTTTCTCAGAGGATAAAGGAGATCTTACCTGAGTTTTGGATAACTCACAGCAGTGGTAGGTTAAGTGATTGGACAGTTTTATTGATATATTTGCAGCAGGGATGGACTCAGAGTCTCAGTGTAGAGACTTGTGTGACAAGCCCAAGTGTGCTTAGTCAGCCTGCTAAGTGAAGTGGCACCACCATGCTATGTGTCAATGATGCACACTCACTCACACCTCACACCTGCAGTGATGCTGCCATGAAAATCTATGCCAGTTTGCCCCAGAAGTCCAAGAACTGTTTATTCAAAGGCTATGAAGTATACAGAGGAAAGGTACAGTGTTCTGTAGGAGTGATACCAATGCTACAAGTTAAGGCTCCCCACTCTGCTGGGTGGAGCACTATTCTCAAGTCTACAGCAATTTCCAGCACTCAAAAACCAACTGAGGAAGCCATCTCAGAAGTCAGGACACCTGAAATAATGTGCAAGAAGAAGTGGATACCTCCCTGTGTTGAAGGAGAGGTTCAAAGGTTGCAAGAAGGCCCTCACTCATGTGATGGGCATGTTCACATGCATTCCCCACTCTTATTTGTGTTTGGTTGACTTATGGTTCCTTTTCCCCAGGTTATATGGAGTGCTACATTGATTTTTCAAAGCTATGAGGCTGGGGATCGAGTCAAAGCAAAGCCCAGGGCCCCACTGGCACTTGGGACAAGACCTGAGTAGTACCCTTCAAGTTTTTATGTTTTTCCTAGATGTTTATACTCACTGTTATATCACTTTAGAGTGCACAAAGGTCTTCAAGGAGAGTGATGAACATGAGACCCCCTTGAGGCTCATTTGTAGGCCCTTGCAAGCAATTTGACTCTTGATGTCAAGCACAGAGCTTGAAGGCTCAAGTATTTAATTGCTTTTGTGAATATGTTACTTATGGTAGTTTGTTTACAGGTTTACTCCAGAGGGTGCTCTTGGTCTTTCTAGAAGACACTCCCTGGAGTGGTGAGCTGCTTTTGAGACCCTGCTTCAATCTGGCAACCCAGCCCTGTCCCATTGGACCCTTACTCTTGTTTGAGGGCTCATGTTCTCATGGTTAGTCATTGAATGGTGAGGGTGAGGATACAAGAAGGACCAGGGCACTCTACACCAGGTTGAGGGTCAAAGAGGGGTATCCAGGTATAGTCAAAGCCTCAAAGAAACATGTCAAAGCCTCCAAGTGATAAGTTGAAGCCTTGAAGCATCTGCCCAAGGGCTTGAAGGCCCTCCCACCAGTTTTCTTTCATTTTTTCTTTTGTTATTATACTCTGACAGCTTTCATGAACCCACAACAAGTATCTATGAGTATCCAGGACATCAAGAGAGAACAAAGAGGTGGTGAAGTGAGCCCCTCCTTAGTATATACTGACATGAGCTTGCCTTTCAAGCTCAAAGTCCCAAGTGTTTTGTTTCTATATTGCTTCATTTTACTTACTACTACTTACAGCAGTTTTCAAATGTTTGTGAAAGAGCCAAAAATCAAAAGTTGCATGTGGGGCTTTGCTGAGAGGGACCCTGGAAGTAGCTCTAGATAGAATTAGGAATTACTTGTAATTGCACTACTGCCTTCTGGAGCCACCATGTTGTCCCCACCTCTGGAGGACAATATTGTATTACAATCTTTCTCAGTCTCACTGACAGTCTATTCAAAGGTCAAAAAAGTATCAATGAAGGGGAAGAAATCTTTGAACAAAGAAAAATCTACAAAGATGAAAGAACTTCTATTTGCTCTTGATGACTCAAACTACACTGAATTTCTGCAGGCAATACTCTGCAAGCATGGCTTGGATGGCTACACAGTGACCAAGAAGAGGCACTTCCCAATAAGGTATATTCCACCAAAAGCGAAGGGGTACAGTATGTGCATTCTCTTTCATGTTTCCACTACTAACTGTCCTGGAAGACAACAGATGTTCAACATGATTGATGTTGATGATATTGCTGATTAAAGGGCGATGGTGAATAAAATAGCTGAAGAAACCCCACCTGTGGTGAAAGTCTTTGTGGATATGCAACATGTCAATAAGCTTGCTTGAGTCTTGAAGTCCAAAGGGTCAGGGAGTTCCAAGGATGACTCTGACTCTGGCAGTGCTGGCATATGTATTTTACAAATACATTAAACATAGCTAATGTTTTTCAGGTTACAGGGAACTCCTCATCATACTAAAAAAGTGGATCTCAATAACTGCCTTGCACAGTGGTGGTTGAAACTGCAAAAGGTGTACAAGAACAAATATGATGAAGGAATGACTTATGTCAGGCCCCTTGGTCCAATTCCCCTGACACCCACCATGGTCTGTGACTGGTGCCTTGTGCTGGTACATTTTTGGATGATAGATCTATGTAATGTGGTTGGTAATTATGTCTCTAGGAGGATGGCAAGGTGACAAAAGTTATTTCACCAAATATTGAGTCATTCAACATGGTGAACAAGGCTCTGGTTCTCCACCATGCACACAAGACCTCTATTCAAGCAGCCCCCCCTCCTACAGCAGATCTGAACATGCTTGCTTCAGCTATTTTCATATGCACACTCACTCAACTCAACTCTAGTATTCTCTGCTCTCCAACTACCACTCCCCCTGGGCCAGTCACATGTATTCCCTCAGCCCCACAGACTCCTACTTGGCATCATGTGGTGGAGGGTGGGAATACTCCATCATTGGCCCCAATCCCATCTCCCAGTCAATTGTCATGCTACCTTCAGTATGCCAAGTCCCACCTGGGTGTGCACAATGCTCTATCATACAAGTCTGCTCTCAAAATGAATGGAATGAGGCCAGATATTCTCCCTGACATTAACAACCAACTTTTAGCAGTCTTGGTATCTCAGTAGGCAATGCAATCTGCCTGAAAAAAGGTAGTACTGCATGGTGGAATGGACCCAATGTGAAACACAAGCAAAGTAATACCACAACCTCAGAAATTCAGGATTTACATGCACTGAAACAAGGAGCCTACAAGAAATGCTATTACAAGGGAGGTGGTCATCCTTTTGTGGCTCCGCCCATGCAGAAAGATGATGACAATGCTCGCTTGGAAGTTGCAGGGGATTAGCAGATACTTACATTCATCTCATGTCATCATAGTTTTTGAATTTTCAAGTGTCATATTGCTGAACTTTCCTATTCATGCTCACAGGCTCAGTGTTGAAGATGCATAAAAATTTTTGTGTACACAGCAAGTGTATAGGGTGAGATACATGATGATATGATGGACACAGCTAAGACACTACACATATACCTGGTAGCCTTGAAGTAGCCTTCCACCTTGTCAGGCATGATACTCTGGCATGTGTGAATGATAGACATCAATGAGGTGTTGTGGTAGTGGTGTTGCAGGTATGCTTTGATGGCAGAAAACACTTGCTTGATTGGGTTATAGTCTGGGCTGTATGGCAGAAGATAAACAAGTCTGCACACTACCAAGTCATTAGTTGAGATATTGTAAATGTGCTGGAAGACTTACAATGATTGTTTTCAACCAAATGGCAAACCTCTTCACTGTGGATACAGCAATTATCCATTATGAGTACACTGCACAGGCTGGGATATGGGTTGGTAAACAGCATCTGTTGCTATACTGTCTATCAATGAAGCCAGGAATATACATGAGACATACCACTTGTTCCTTGAGAAACTTGAGGAATCTGTCCATATCAACAGTGCCCTCCACAATGTTGTATGTGATAATTCCATTGAGGGTGATAGCCAGAATGATTGAGTATCATGTTCCCCTGACAAACCACCTCTGAACAGCACAGCAAGTGCCCCTCCCTGAGCACCCACATCTCCTCAATATGGTACATTCATCCCTTGCTGCCTCATCCACAAACACCAACATATTCAGTTGGGGGCTTCCTCACCAATCTTGTTCATATAGAGTGCCCTTGACAACTTGTTTTGCTCATAGGCATGGGTGGAGACAGCCTTGCAAGTGATGCTGAGTTGCTGGAGAGCACAGGAGAGTGTCAGCAGAGTGGCATGGGCATTGCATTTGAGCCACAGCTCATCTTGCAGTTCATCAAGGTATACTGATGGGTGATGGCTGACAACAGCAGAAAGAAATGTGAGATTGGCTTGATTGAGGATGTGGGGGCAGTGCACAGTGCAGGAGTACATGAGGGAATTTGAGGCATCACCAAACTGCTGATACTGGTTGAGAACATTGTAGACCAGAGATTTCTTGACACTGAGCAGATGGCAGATAGATTTCACAGGGTAACCCTCATGGTAGAGGATGGGAATGTGAGCCTTGAGATCATTCAATGCACCTCACTGTGGCATGGACATGGTTGGTGGATGATGGATGATCAGTCATGGGAACTAAAATTCGCAGTAAACAGACGTTGAGTAGCTGGTTGAAAGTACATACTTCCCCTCACTGCCTGCAACCCTTGCAGGCCATGCACCTCACTGTTGGCGCTACCCACAGCATCCCTATGTTAGCCCCAGTTGTGGGGCTGTACATGACCACCCACCTGGAGCTAGGACCCCTGTCAGCATCATCACAGGTCTCTCTTGGTACTCACCTGGCCACTGATGATGCCTAACTCTCACTCTGGAGCTTCCCCACCCAACCCTTCTCCTTTGCAACACTTTGTCATGCAGTGTCTGCCTCTGCCACTGCTGCTTGCCATGCCACCTCCAATGCCTTGCACCTCTCCCACTCCTTACACTCTCACCTCTCCTTCTCCTCACACTCCTCATGCTCCCACTGTTCACATTCCTCCCACTCCTGGCACTCCCTCTCCAGATGGGCCTCTTCTGCCCTTTGTTGATGGGCTTTGGCCCACTTCTCCTTCCTCACTGCCTCATGCCTACCCTTCTTGGCCTCCTTGGCCTGTTTGGTCCCCTCTGAATTGCTTGTGTGGACCTGGTCCAGTCTTGGGCTGGTGCATCAGTGGGTTGTCCAGACCCTTCAGTCACCTGTGGTCCTGAAACTGGGACACCCAACATGTACAATTTGGCCTAAACATAGGACTAGCTGATGTTGGCTGACAGACCCTGACCTGGTGTTGGCCAACATTGCACCCCCTGAAAGTGGGGTTGGCCAGCCCAGCTGGGGAATGGCATCCCCCCCTGAAAGTGGCTTGGCCAACCAGGCAGAGGGATGCCACCCCCCCTGAAAATGGGGTCAGCCAGCCCCATCCCCCCCTGAAAGTGGGTCAGCTCCCCCTGAAAGCAGCTTGGCTGACCAGGCTGGGGGGATGCCACCCCCCCTGAAAGTGGGGTCAGCCAGCCTTGCTGGGGGATGGCCCACCCCCCTGAAAGCAGCTTGGCCAACCAGGCTGGGGGGTTGCCACCCCCCCTGAAAGTGGGGTTGGCCAGCCTTGCTGGGGGATGGCCCACCCCCCTGAAAGTCAGGTCAGCCAGCCTTGCTGGGGGATGGCCCACCCCCCTGAAAGTGGCTTGGATGGCCAGGCTGGGGGATGCCACCCCCCCTGAAAGTGGGGTCAGCCAGCCTTGCTGGGGGATGGCCCACCCCCCTGAAAGCAGCTTGGCTGACCAGGCTGGGGGATGGCACCCCCCTGAAAGTGGGGTCAGCCAGCCTTGCTGGGGGATGGCCCACCCCCCTGAAAGCGGCTTTGCTGACCAGGCTGGGGGATGCCACCCCCCTGAAAATGGGGTCAGCTGGCCCCATCCCCCCCTGAAAGTGGGTTGGCTGACCAGGCTGGGGGATGCCACCCCCCCTGAAAATGGTCTTGGCCAACCTGGCTGGGGGATGGCATCCCCCCCTGACAGTGGGGTCGGTTGACCTGGCCAGGGGCTACCCCCCCTGAAAGTGGGGTTGGCTGGCCTGGCTGGGGGATGCCATCCCCCCTTGAAAGTGGGCCATCCAACCAGGCTGGGGGATGCTGCCCCCCCCCCTGAAAATGGGGTCGGCCAGCCTAGCTGGGGGATGCCATCCCCCCCAGAAAGGTGGGGTCAGCTGCCATGGCTGGGGGATACCCCCTTTGAGAGTGGGGTCAGCCAACCTGGCTTGGGGGGGGGGCATTCCCCCCATCCACTCCCTTGCTGACACTGGTCCTCTTATTCAGAGTTGTATGCACCCTTGACATTCATAATTCTATTTAATCTATTACCTTTTCCCCCCACATATCTACCCATTCATCTACATTCCTCTCTTGGTCTGATTCCGAGTTCTCACTCCCCTCCTTTGATTTTCCTCCACCTTCTTCCCCTTTCCCTCATCCTTCTTTGCCATCTTCTGTCCTCTGGTCACAATCCCACTCCCTGCCCTTTTCCTTTTCCTTGGAGGAGCTTCCTCCTCCTCCTCCTCCTCCTCCTTCTCCTTCTCATCCCCTCTATCACTATCATCCAACCCAGCACCCCCCTCTCCCCCTAGTGGTCCCTTGGTGCCTGCTGGACATTGCTCCAACCTTGAAATTACCACCCCCACTACATCCATCACATCATCCCCCCTCTGCACACCAAGCTTGGAGTTCAACAAAAAACTCAGCTCACTGACAATAGGATCATCCTCCTCCACTTCTTGGGCATGACTACACTCCCTTAACAGAAGCCCAAGTCCCAGAACCACCTCCAGACCCCTTGAAGAGGAACTGAACCTTGCACTTTGCAACTCTCCAATTGCCTTTTGGAAAGTCCCCAAATCCAAGTGAATTTCCTCTGGAAAGTACTTGCCACCCCATGTCCAAGTTGCCCAGTAGGGGAAGTCTACCTCTGGCCCCTTTCCATGCTCCTATGTCATCTGTTAGTTAGTCTAATGCTCCCTGACAGTCACAGACTTACCTGTTCTGGTAGGGCATCCACCAGGTCAACAAGTACTTGGTACCTGGGCATGATGGAAAGAGACTTCAAATAAGAGATCCAGTCCTTGCTGGCATGCCAAGCAGGACTGGACTCTTCTGGGTTTGACTGGCCCACATCTGTAGTGGCCTCCCCTAGGACCTCACCACCACCAACAGTCTGCTCAGAGGGTCCTCCAACAGAGTGCTGTGTGACTGAAGGCCCTGGTATGCCTGCCCCACCCACTTCTGCTTCACTGTCATCATCCACAGTCACCCACACTCTCTTCTTACTGCTTCCCACCACTTTCCTGTCAAACTGCTTGTGCAAAGGTGCATCCTCCTTTTTGCAGTCAATGAATGACACAATCACCTTGTCCTGTGCCTTGACAGATTTCCAATGATCCCAAAGCAACCCAAGATCAGCCTTTGTCCATTTGGAAGGATCCTTCATTGTAAAACCCTCTGGGATAGACTCAGGGTCCAGATACTTCATTGGGGACTTGATCAGCAAGCCCCAGGGAACCTTGGCCTTGGGCTTCTTGGTGAACTTGGCTATGTCCCAAACTTACATCAGAAATGCAGCTATGCACATCCCAAGCAACACACACCATAAGCAGCTTGGAACACTGCTCTTGCCAAGTTCTGCTGCACCTTCAACTTCTGCCCACCCCAACTGGGCAATTCTGGATTTCCATCCTCATCCAGGGATATCTCCACCTTCTGCTTCTCAGGTGAATCTTCCTCCACTAAGCAGTGATCAATTGGCATAAATATGTTGATAGACCACACACTCCACTCACCAGGCTCAGTCAACAGATAGTCAGTTAATATGTTCTCAGCAGTCAAAACCCAGTCCTTGCTTGACTGGGATGACTCAGTGAACACCTTCTTCCCATCCCCTGGTGCTGTTTCAAACCTGGTGGTCTTCTTCAGCATTGGAAATAACAAGGTAAGTGAAACTCACACTGCCAGCTTGATCTGGCCCTCCCCTGACTCATGCCCTACAAACATCACCACATGGGACCCCATGGTTCTCTGAACAATTTCAATAAAATCTTTGGCCATAGCAGGGAGATTTTTTCTGTGTTATCTGTTTATTTGCCAGCTCGGTACAAGATCTGAAAGTTGGAGGTGTACCTACAAATCTTGGGTCTCTTTGGGTGCACCTAACTTGTTCCACTTTTCTGCTGCCCTCCCAGCTTCTGCTTTCCTGTCATCAGAAAGGGTGCCACATCCATGATGTGTGCATAAGGTCCAGACCACAGTCCAACCATCTGAGGTGTTGTTCTAGCCCCATGGGCTTCCATTGAGAAACTCCATCCCATCTTTGATTTGACTTATGATCTGTTTCTGTTTCTGTTTCCATATTTAGTATGTTTCTCTCATGCATTTAGTTGACTCACTACACTACTGTACCTGTATGCCTTACTAATCCCTGTACCATCTGGCTATCTGGCAACTACCAACTTACCTTACTAATGGCTCACTAATATTGTTATTCATTTGTACTGCATTCCAGTAGTCACTACACCCTGGACATTGCATTGGACTTTCCTCTGTACTATAAAAGCCCTGTACATATGTTGTAGCACATCAATTCAAATATCGAATAAGATACTCATCGATCTCACTTGACTCCAGACAGTTTCTGGATAGTTCTGAACTCTGGGACTCAGCAGGAAAATAGTGTACTAAGTTGTACACTAAAACTCCAACTACCTGGACTTTGCCCTAGCCTTTCCTCTGCCCTTGGACTCTCAGAGACCATTGAGAACTGGTCTTGACAGTATATTTGAACTCAATCCCTGCACAAGCCCACCAAACCCCCACAACATGACTATGACTACCCAACTCCATTCCCACTCCATGGCTGTTGAAGCTTTGGAACAAGCTGTGATTGATGATATGCATGAATCAAGTGCACATATCACATTAGCAAGCCACCAACACCCTCCACCATCAGTGAGCCAATTTCAAAGTTTCTCTGCCAGGGGTGAACCCCTCCCTACCCTGACCCCTAGAACCAGCTCTTCTAGTAGATGTTCCTCATCCACAGCATGACCAACCCCAGACCTCTTCAGAGGTGATGACCCCAGAGATGACGGTCTGGGAGATGATGGTCCTGGAGATGACAACAACAATGATGATGACAATGACAATGATGGCAACCCTTTCATCGACACCCCAGAACAGTTAGACCCCCAACTGGTGGTCTTGCAGAACCTGGTGATGGCTGTTGACCACCTGTCACATTCAACCCATCACTCCAACAATACCTCATCCTCACATGCCAAAGTCTGAGAGCCAGACACTTTTGATGGAACTGACCCAAAGAAACTCCAGATGTTCCTGGTTCAGTGTGAACTATGTTTCCAAGATTGTCCTAAGGCTTTCTGCCTGGACAGAAACAAGGTCACATTTGCCCAATCATATCTCAAAGGAATGGCTCTTGAATGGTTCAAGCCAGACCTTCTAAACTCTGGAGACCTGGCAGACTGTCCACTCTGGATGGACAGCTGGCTGGACTTCATGGTGGACCTTCAGACAACTTTCAGACCCCATGATCCAGTTGCAGACACTGAGCACCAGCTCAATCACCTCCATATGAAAGAAACACATCGTGTAAATCATTACATGGTCGACTTTAACAGATTGGTGTCACAAGTCCAAGGTTATGGAGATGGTGCCCTCTGCCACCTATTCTATACCAGTCTCCCAGACCACATCAAAGATGAAATCAGTAGGGTTGGGAAACCCACTACATTATATGGGTTGTGTGCACTAGCCCAAGAAATCAACACACACTACTGGGAGCACAAGGATGAAATTTCTCATCAAGCAAAGTCCTTAGGCAACAACTCTGGAAACAACTCCAGAGGCAAGGCCAACTCAAACAAGGGGGACAAGCAGAAATCTGGTAATGCCAACCCCCAGTCTGGTGGTAACCAGCAAACTCTGTCTACCTTGAACCCCAAGCCTCCAAATAATCAGAACTCCAGAGCACCATCCACACTGTCCAACAAGCTCAGTAAAGACAGCAAGTTGACACCTGCCAAGCAAAAGAGATGTTTTTACCAGAACCTGTGTATGTTCTGTGGAAACCCCAGGCACAAGGCCAAGGAATGCCCTAAATCTACATCTCATGCAGCTAAGGCTCACACAGCCATGGTTACTGAGTTGGAAGCCAAACTGACTGCCTCCTCCAAGGCAAAAAAATAGAGTGCAGCTCTCAGAACTCTGCACAGCCTGGGAGTTGCATTGATACCAACTGTGCACCCTTGGAGGCATGCCTCAACACATTGACTCTTTTAAATCCTAATTCATTAAAGCCTTCTGTCACCCTTGACTCATATAATATTCTGGACTTTCCAGCATTAATAGATTTGGGCTCGACCAGCTGTTTTGTAGATTCTACTTTTGTCAATAATCACAGTCTTTCAACCTATTCTGTCCCACCTCTCATCCTCCATCTGTTCAATGGTGTGACAATGACATCAATCACTAAAGCCTCAAACCTCTCAGTCTGTTTCCCCTCCAGAGATATCACTGACATGATCTTCTATGTAACTTCATTGGATTCTGAGTGTAAGATAGTTCTCAGACATAACTGGCTCACCTGTTACAATCCATTGATTAATTGGGTACTGAGCAGTATTAAATTCTGAAACCTTACATCTTGTTTGCCAGTGCTGACATTGCCCTCTGACTCAGAGTCAACTCTGAGAACCCCCATAGATGCCCCCCCTGGGCTCTCCAGACATCACCCTCCCCAAGTCAGTTGATAACTCCTCTCCACCCAGCACCTGAGCACCTAACATCTCCCTTGTCAATGCAGCAGCCTTTGTCTGCACTTGCAAGCTAGATGGCTCAGCCCAGTTCTTCCTCCAGGTTTGACCTCAGGATATTACCAAACTCCAGGCTGCCACTGTACAGGATACCCTAGACTTGTCATTGGTACCCCTGGACCATCACGACTTCGCTGATGTGTTCAGCAAGGCCAAGGCAGCTACACTTGTGCCTCACTGGGAGTTTGACCTCAAGATAGAATTGGAGGAAGGAACTACTCCACCATTGGGAACCCTCTACTTGCTTTTGTCTGTTGAGCTTGCTGCTCTCTGGACCTTCATCCATGAAAATCTCACTACTGGCTTTATCTGTCCAACATTGTCCCTGTATGCCACACCTGTCCTCTTTGTCAAAAAGAAGGATGGATCACTTCATCTTTGTGTTGACTTTAGGGGCCTCAACAAGATCACCAAGAAGGACCGTTACCCATTGTCTCTCATTTCAGACTTACTTGACTCACCTAGTCAGGCTAAGGTATATACTAAAATTGATCTGTGCCATGCTTACCACCTGGTGCACATCACCGAAGGAGATGAATGGAAAACAGCTTTCAGAACCTGTTACAGATCTTACAAGTGGCTGGTGATGCCATTTGGACTTACCAATGCCCCTGCAGCATTCCAATGCTTCATCAACTCTGTCTTTGTGGACCTGCTGGATGTATGCATCATTGTCTACCTAGACAACATCCTTATTTATTCTGATAATATGGAAATCCACAAAAAACATGGCAGGGAGGTGCTCTGCAGACTCTGGGAGCATGGCTTGTATGCCAAACCAGAGAAATGTGAATTCCACTCCAAGTCTGTGGAATACCTCAGTTTCTTTTTATCCCCTGATGGTTTGTCAATGTCTGAGGATAAGGTAAAGGCCATCCATGAATGGCCTGAACCTTGCAAGGTGAAGGACATTCAGTCCTTCCTTGGCTTTGTAAATTTCTACCATCATTTCATCTTCAATTACTCAGACATCGTGGTCCCACTGACACATCTCACACTGAAGGGGGCACCTTGGAATTTCTCTGAGGATTGTTGCTGGTCTTTTAACCATCTCAAGGAAGCTTTCTCCATGGCTCCAATATTGACTCATTTCCAACCCAGACTTCCCATCACAGTCAAAATGGATGCTTTGGACTATGCTATCACCAGCATTCTGTCTGTCACTTGCCTGGATGGTGAGGTATGACTGGTAGCATTCTACTCCTGGAATTTGACCACCCTGGAGTTGAACTATGACACATGACAAAGAGCTGTTGGCAATTCATGAAGCCTTCTGGACCTGGCACCATTACCTCAAAGGCCCTGCACACCCCATTGACATTGTTACTGACCACAAGAGCCTTGAGTATTTCTCTACCTCGAAAGTGCTCACCAGGTGCCAAGCATGTTGGACTGAGTACCTTTCTCAATTCAATATGGTCATTTGTTTCTGCCCTGGTAAGCTTGGTGTAGGGAGTGAGTACTCCCCACTATGATATTCTTTTGGTTTTATAGCTTTTACTTTTACTTTTTACTTTACTTTTTATTTTATTTTCTTTTGTTTTTGTTCTTTTGCCTTAGACTTCTCTTAGCTTCGAGTATAGGCACGTGAGGTAGCTTACATAAGCCCGTGCACACCTACACTCCTCTGTAACTACTTACAGAAATAGAAAATCGAAGTACCAAGTTACGAGTTCAAGTTCAAGTTTGAGAAGGCCATTGCAAGTGCCTTCAGTCTTCAGACAGATCTCAGACTGCCCCAGACATCTCTTCTCCTCAGACAGTATTCTCTTCCAGGCTATAGAAGCCCCTTTGGAAGATCTCCCCCTTCAGATCTCCTTTGCCCATCTTTGGTCACACTTTATCAGTCTTGTCATCAGAGCAAAGCCCCACACCTTGACTAGATGATGGGACATCTATCCCAAAGAGGGGGATAGGGGCTACACCCAAGCTAACCCACAGAACCTCTGACCAGTGTTTACCACCAAACAACTATCCAATTCATTATGGGTGACCTACTTAGAAAGCCCAGTACTGTGTGCTAGTATAATCATGGACATTGAGAAACTCCATGAAGATATCAAGTCTGCCTTAACATCCAATCCACTCAGTCAACTCCACCTCTCTGACCCATCTAACCCCTGTTGGCAGGTAGATGAATCTGGACTTTTACATCTGGATGATTGTATATATGTCCCCAAAGCAAATGACCTCAGGCTTCGTGTACTCCATTACAAGCATGATCACCCCTTTGCTGGTCACTTCAGACAAAACAGAACACTCAAACTCATCCATCGTGAGTACATCTGGCCAAATGCTTGGACTTTTATATCAAAGACTACATCAAGTCTTGCACTGCCTGTGTGCATGCTAAAACCCCAAGACACAAACCATACAGTATATTGAAACAGTTACCAATACTGGAGAGACCTTTGAACTCCATTTTGATGGATTTCATCAAACAACTACCAAACTCCAGAAACCATACCACTATACTGGTCGTTGTAGACCATCTCTCAAAACAAGCTGTATTCATCCCCACCAAAGATACAATCACCTCTCCACAACTCACTAAATTGTTCCTACTCCATGTCTTCTCCAAGCATGGAGTTCCCTCACATGTAACCTCCAACAGAGGCATGGAGTTCATGTCTCACTTCTTCCAGTCACTAGGCAAGGCACTGGATATGAAGCTCCATTTCACTTCTGGATATCACCCTGAAGGCAATGGTCAAAACAAACAAACTAACCAGATGTTGGAGCAGTACCTATGGGTCTACTGTAATTACCAACAAGACAACTGGTCTGAGTTGCTACCACTTGTGGAGTTTGCATACAACAACACTCCCAGTGCTACAACCAGAGTTTCACCATTCTTTGCCAATAAGGGTTATCATCCTAATGTTACTGTACACCCAGAAAGAGAATTAACATCTTCTTGAGCTAGAGACTACACAGTGGATTTAGACTCCCTGCATATGTTCCTATGAGAAGAAATGAAGGAAGCTCAGCAGAGATACCAAGGTCCAGCAGATGCTAAAAGATCTCCACCTCTGGACTTTCAGATTGGAGATTTGGTATATGTCAAAGCAAAGTACTTCAGGTCCATGTGACCTTCAAAGAAACTCTTGGAAAAGAACCTAGGCCCATACCCCATCATCACACATGTTGGATCATTATCCTTCACTATCCAACTACCTGATGCTATGAAGTCTGTACACCCCATTTTCCATGTCTCACAGCTAGAACTGGCAACTCTGAATACTATCCCCAGCCATGTCCAACCTCCACCTCCACCTGTTGAAATTGACAGAGAACCAGAGTATGAGATAGAGCAAATCCTAGACTCTAAAGTGGACTACCATAGACAATGTCTGCTGCAGTATCTAGTCAAGTGGGCTGGCTACAAAGGCATGGATGAGGAAATGTCCTGGCTCATAGCTACTGAATTAAGCAATGCCACTGACTTAGTTGCAGATTTCCACAGAGCATACCCCCACAAGGATGGTCTGTTGAGCACTGTCCCACCCCAGAAATAAGTGGACTTTTCAGAGTTTACTCCATCTATGCTATGAAGACTCATGCTCACTCGATTCTAAGATGGACACAATGGAAAATATATTTCAAAAACAAAAAAAGAAAAAAAAAAAAGAGGAGGGGGGGGGGACAGGAAAATCTGAAGTATGATACAGACATGGATAAACTAAAATAATGACTAGATATCATCATTGTTCATTGCCTGGCTGACAAGGGAGGTCATTGCAGTCTTGAGGATCTCAAATGATTCCTCTAACACCCCAGACAATGTTGGAATATAAACTGCCCCCTAGGTAGTACATTCTTTAGGTGCGAAGGTTAGTCGGTTACATAAGCAGAAAAGCGGACTACAGTACAGTAAATTTTCCTGTAGTCTCCTCAGTAGCTTGGTGTTACTGAGGAGTAAGTCACTCTTTCTATTTAGCTTTACATTTACTGACAACCTGTAGAGTAACTATCTGACAGGTACATATTAATATAGTAGCTTGGTGTTACTGAGGAAGTAACTATCTGACAGACAAGTCCTTGACCTCCTTCAACATCATCTCCACTGCCACAGTGTTCCTTTGGATCGCATTGACGATCTCTCTGAGCCAACAGTCCAGAACCTCTGCCAGCAGATCTTGATGTGGAGCTTGCATGTGGGGTGGGGGAGGTTTTGAGATGACCTCAATGTCTGGTGTGTTGTCCATGTCTTCATCATCAGCAGCCTCACTGAAGTGTGCTGACTTTCTCTGTTTCCTTTTCTCCCCACCATGAGGTGACATCACAGTCGATGTTGGCTTCTTGGACTCTGGAGCCTTCAGGTTCAAGTCACACTTGCCTTTTGTCTTCTGGCACTGGATGCATGACTTGCTATGCCCAGTACCTGGCACACACAGTTCACTGGCCTTGATGCAGGCAGAGCAAGCTTTTGCCTGCTCTGCAGACTCTCTGCTGACTGATGCAACATGCTGAGACTGGTGTGGACTTGTCAGTATGAAGTTTAGAATGATAAATATTATTATGCACTGTGGAGCTCTCTGCCTGCTGCACCTGATGTGTCTCCTCCTCAAGACATCTCTTCTCTGCTTCCAACTCATGGAGTTTCCTCTCCTCGGCTGCTTTCCTCTGAGCAGCCTCCTTGGCCTTTCTATGCTCCTTGGCTTTCTGACATTCCTTGGCCTCCTTTGCTTTCCAGACCTCCTCAGCTTGCCAGTGCTCCTCTTCTTGGATTGCTGCCTGCATGGCAGCATGCTGACAATGCTGGCTTTCATCAAATTTTGCCATCTTCATGGTAGGCAGGTTGTCTGGATACTCTTGAAGCAAGTCATCATTGAGGACTTCCCAGGCAATGCCTGTGGGGTTGAGAGAGGTTTTGAGTTGGGGAGTGGGAGCCATAGCATTTAGAAATTTAGAGATGGGCATCTGGACTTTGACAAAACCCTGTCAAGCTCTTTTTACTGTGAAGTTTTTTCAGACTCCGACAATGCGGACTTTGAAACTCCGAAGCAACACTTGAGCACAACAGGTGCCTCAAGGGCTCAGCCCTAAGAGGGGGATACTGTCACATCTGTGATGCATGCATAAGGTCTGGACTGCAGTCCAACCATCTGAGGTGTTGTTCTAGCCCTATGGGCTTCCATTGAGAAACTCCATCCTGTCTTTGATTTGACTTACAATCTGTTTCTGTTTCTGTTTCCATATTTAGTACAAGGCCCACCTTGCTTCGCTCCGGCGGTCTTTCTTGTCTAAGTTCTCATGGACACATGTCATAGTATTTGTGATATAATTACAGGAGTAGTTCGTGGAATGTCACATTTGTAGTTGTGCTGTTGTTGTCACTAAGTAGGATGCGTGTGTTATGTCAGTGCTGGACGTGGGATATGGCAGTGTATAGCTGGCCATGTGAGAATACTGGTTTTGTAAGGTCAATTCCGATGGTGTCCAGTGTCAGTCCCTGGCAGCTGTTGAACATCATTGCATATGCAGGTGCAAGGGGAAACTGCCATCATAGGAGAGTGTGGCTGGAGGGGAGTTCGGAGTTGAAGGTGATACATGGTATTAGAATCTCTTCTGTATGCTGGTGTTCGTCTTCGTCCCACAGGGTTTTTACTGCTATTATTCTATGACCCACGGAGGTCACGGTGACCCTGGAATTCTTTGCCAGTCCTTGGTCGAGGGAGAAGTTGTGGATCAGGTGATAAACGCCACCCACATGGATACATAGGGAGTGTGGTGGTAGCCCCAGTGGTGTGTGTCGGGCTATGTAGTTGAGTACACTCTGCAGCGGTAGGAGTCCTGCATCTTCGGCCTCCATGAGTGAGTCCACAGCAAGGTACATGCATTTGTCACTGTGAAGTCGTTGTAGTATTCTTGTGTTGTAGGAGTTGATCTGCTGGTTTGTAGGACATAGGATTGCATGCTTTAGACATTGTTGTGGATGTGCTAGGGCATTGTTTGGAAAAGCGAATTCGGTCAGTTCATCAGTGTAGGAGACCTTCTTAAACAGTCTGGTAGATATTCTGGGTCCTGCACCATCACCTATGGCATCTACAAACTTCATCAGCATAAGGTCCTCCGTGTTGCATATGGGTGTTGTCAGGTGTGTGATTGAGAAGTTTTGCCATAAAGGGGACGAATGAATTGATGCATCCATGACCTGCTGTCGGGATCCACCTCGTACTATGGGACATGTTTGTCGAAAGTCCCCAAGGAGTATCATAGTCTTCCCTCTGAACAGTAGGTCGTTCTTCATTATCTTCTGACATACATCATTGATACATGCTAGAACAGCGTGATTAGCCATTGGGGCCTCGTCCCACACAATGAGTGATGTTTCTTTGATCAATTCGGCACGGCTGGATTTTGGTCCTATCATAGACTGGAGCAATTCATTGTTTTTGTTCATGGGAACCTTTTTACATTGTTCTGTGTGTTGTTAGTAGTTGACTATGTAATGAAGGAACGAACCTTGAATGTAGAATGTGTTGTTCTTCCCCCAGGATACAGTAGTGCAGCGGAAGCAGCTGTTGCTGTTGGAAGAACGATATGTTGCAGTGAGCATAGTTTGCTACAGATGGCATTCACCAAGTCTTTCCCCTGCTGGCTTTCCTGTCAACGAAGATCTGCAGTGGAGTACACGTGACTGCAGCTTGTATGATAGTGTCGAAGATTTGTCATTGTTCGTGTGTCATCAGTAGGTATGCACTTCGGGCATCGTTGTCATGCTGTGTAATATCAGAGGACCACTTGCCTCATTCGTGTATGACCTTGATGGACGGTCGCATACATTGTGGCAGTCCAAAGTCACCAATGTCTTTGCTGTGTTCTTCGAGTATGTTACCGATGGTTTCCAGCATGAGTTCGTGTGCTGTGTGTTCTTCGTTGTGGCAGGAGATGAGGAAATCTAGTGACAGGTCGTGTTTGAATTTCTCCCACAGGTCTAGTGGCTTTGGCTCGCAGTCATTAACCAGGAGGTGGACGAAAAGAAGACATAGCTGGTGTGGTGTGTATAGCATATGCATGGCTTCTTCCATAGCATAGTGTGCCTCGCCACCTTCACCAAATACACCGAGTGCTACTGTGGCTTCCTGGTATGAGGTATGGTGATGCTGGTTGGTGCATAACACATCATTGAAGGAGAGAACAGGCTGGTTTTGTAATATGGTGCATAGGTAGAATAGTTCTCCCTGTGATGGATGAACTGGTTCTATTCAACAGACATGTCGATGTCTTCCATTGCGAAGGACTATGTACATCTGGGGACTGCTGCCTGTTTTCATTTGTTCCTGGAAATATAGGCGCATCGTTGGCGGCTGGGACATCAAATGAAAAAGCGTGAAATACTCCAGATATGTGAGGTCTTCAAAGTTTTGTACTTTCCCTTCGTTGTCATAGAAGCCTCCCGACAGCCTCATGAAATATCGTTGTAGGAGAGATAGGGTACTTCGAGGACTGGCAGCACCATAGTACTGATAGTGCGAGTGGGAGGTGGGTAGGTGGATAGGAAGAGCTGTGACAGTGGGCTCCTTGTGGGTGATGTGGTAACCGAGAATTCGCCAGACTGCCTCCCCTGTGGAAAGATACCGACTGTTCCAGTAGTCTTCTATCTTGTCAACAGGATCTTCGTCATCGTCATTTGTGACGTGCAGGCTATAGCAGGCATGATCAGGTCCTGACGTGGTTTAGAGTCATGCAACTTCGGTAAACACGCTCACATACCTTTATGAATATACTTGAACAGATACTGGAAGATGTGAGACATTCCGGCAACTTTGAAATTGAGATGGCAGTTGAACTTTCGCAGGAGTGGTAAACAGTGGGCTATGATCATCTCGTCGCCACTATGTCGTCATCGATAGTGTATGTGCCCATCTGCATCAATGGTCGTGGTGGGTTGTAGAGGGTGTGGGTAGCCAAAGCGACACGTTCGAGATCCATCTGCCCTTACCAACTGGCAGTATTGTGATGGTGGTCGGTCAGGAGAGGGGTGATTATGGGTCATAAACATGCATACGAGTCACACATTGGATGGATCTTTGGGGACCTCTGTGCTGACCACAGAGTCAATATCGAATGGTGTTCCACAGTTGGTGGAATATTTTATTAGTATGTGTGCATGGGGAAGACCCCGTTTCTGGAACTTGACACAGTGTATACAGTATAATACCTTTCCCACACCAGGGAACATAGTTCTAAGCATCTGTAGGAGTAGACATAACTTGCATTTGAATACGTGGGCAACAACAACTGGGATGTCAGAGAATGTTTGGCCAGCTCGAAGCTGTGATACAATCTCGGGCCATGCACTGTTACACGTCATCGTAATGAAGAAGGTGGGATTCCCCAGTGCGGCAGCCACTGCGAGTGAGTCTGCTATCTGTCCCGAGGCCCATCACCGAGATCCAAGGAAGGAAGCAGGGAGGTAGATATTTTCTGATGGAGGAAGGTCTTCGGAGTCCATGAGTTGTGCATCCTCACGGTGAATATGCTCCTGATTATGACAAATGAAGTTTAGACGAGTCTTGAGGTTGCAGCTGAACATGTCTACAATGTACTCATTCATGAGATGGCCAAAAACCTGGAACCTTGGCTCACACAGTAGATGCACATGGTAATGCCATAATTGTGTCGTAGCCTGGTCATACTCCGTGTCTGTAACAGAGTCCCCACCCAGCGCATCAGAGGGATGCACGAGGCCCCATCCTAGGGTACTGTGTGGGAATAAGAGAGGGTATGACAAAGGTTCCCAGAGTCGACTAACAGTGGGGATGTACTGCATGCGACCAGACTGACAACTGATAATGAGATGGCGTGCTTTGTTCTGGGAGGATGAAGTGTTGTCATATGACATCAATGCTGCGACCTCGTCTGCACCTGTGTCCTTGAGGATTAGTGCCGCAGATGGGTACTCCTCCGAAAATGAGCAAAAATGGTGTAAGGCACTGACAAAGGGGTTGACAAGGGAAAGTGCCTGATGTATGGACTCAATCCAACTGTCAGGTAACATAGCGGCCCACTGCATATGAGGAACATTCTGCATGAAGCCATCAAATAGTAACCATCGCACTGTGGAGTTGTCATGCATAGGGCATATATGGTGATAAACTCGTCCTTGGATGGCCAGGAACGAAGGAAGTGTTACCTCGTCAGGGAATGGGTGCATTGTCTCGAGGGATGTGAATGAAAAAACGAGGTTAAGCATCCACGATAGAGAGGAGATCTGGGGATGTTGCATGAGGCTCTGAATCTCTGGTGGAAGTGGTGGGAGTGGTGGGACACACTGCAAGCATTTCACAATGTTTCTTCAGAAAACATGCTGAAAAAAGGAAGAGAAGAGATACTCTTTTATTTTAGATGTTTCAAAAGAAAAAATGCAGAAAAAATATTTTATTTTCTTTCAGAAAACATGAACTGATGCTAATGCCAATTAGTGTAGAAGCTAATGGACATTACCACTAATCTATGTTTCTGCACAGAGCAGAATAAATTATATTTGCCTTTTTGGTGACAAATCATACAAAATAAAAGAGTATCTCTTCCTTCCATGTTTTTAGCATATTTTCTGGAGAAACATTATGAAATGCTTGCAGTGACATCGTGAAACCAGGACCCATTTGGACCACAGAAGAAACCCAGACATTCTCCTGTGAGTAGGGGAATATGACAGTAGGGGCACTTGTGTTGTCATCCATTATGGGTGCCCCCCCACATAAGTTGTGTAGACAGGGAAGAACTCATGTGCCACGACGACGTTTCTCGTGATGCCATCTATGGAGAAATATAAATATGACATCTCCTATGTAACAGCGTTCTTCATACCTTTGTAGGGGACGTCCAGGGGTTGGAGGTCATGGGTGATGTATCTTTGCAAACATGTACCGATGGCCTGTAGCGATGGGTGTACAAACTGTTATAGGCAGGAGCAGTCATTGATTTGGGCACAAGATCAATCGGATGTGATGAACAGCCATAGATGTCATCGTCAGATACAATTGCGTTTTCATACAACACTTGCAAATGAGAGACCAATCAGTGCATTCTACCCTGAGGTTGCCGTCTGCAAGATGTCACCACCATGCATATGGTCGGAACGTTGGTGGATGGGTGAGGTACGAACACACCAAATATGTGTACTACAGTGGAGAACTCCAGTTGGATTTCTCTGACAAAGTACTGTTGTGGGTGCAGGACCTCTGTAGATAGGGCGTGAGTTTTTACAGATGAAAACGGCTGTCGATTGGGGTGCAAGATCAGTCACAGGGGATAAGCAGTTGTGGATGTCACTGTTGTGTTTGACCCACAGATGCAGTATTGATCGACATGCACTACAGCATACGTTCATTGGTGGACGTCGTTCACTGGAGACTAAAACATCGATTTGCAAAGGGTCATCAAATGTAGTGCCAACATACCAGACCTGTGTACTACAATGGAAGACTGAGGAAACACTTTTATGGCAAGAAGAAACAAACATCATCCTTGGAGGAGCTAATGTCAACGTCCTGACTATCAGCAACACGCTGCACCTCCAAGCCTATATCTCTGAGGGGGTGGGCAATATGAGAGGATGGGTGTGTAACATGACTATGGGTGGCCGTAGTGTGGAGAGAAGAACTGAGTGCAGGGTTGAGGAGGAGAGAGTTGGGACCACCAGGTAACCAAATCATGCACCTATCCATCACCATCGTATGTTTGCGCTTTCCAAGACTTGACATCTGGTCCACGTCTGTGACGATACTCTTGACATCGACGGTCATCCCACCGGTGGACACTACATCTTTAATAAGACCAAAAAACTGAACAAGGGAATTTTGAGGAAATGATGAAATACAGTAAGCAGGAAGGAGGTGGTCGTCGAAGCTACATCTGACATTAGTCCGAGTGAGATAGAAAGAAAAATAACAGCAGAAAAACGCACATTAGTTTGGAGGACATTTTGCCATCCCATACGTAGTCCGAGCACACCACAGACACTGAGCTGTTCTGGCTGTCTGTGGGTGTGGCGAGGGACGATGTCATGTGGCCGAGACTGATGACAAAGGGTGCCATCCATTGAGGGAGAATGAATTCATATGCATCAGACGAGGGGTCTCCAGGCAGGGGAATGAAGAACATTGCTTCCAGAAGAGCTTGCTTGCAGGTGGCAGTGGGGGGTAGATAGGCCTTGCCTGCCACAAAGACTACGGTATGGTCAGTGACGACAGCATCATCGAGCGAACACCCCATGACGATCTGGGTATGCAAAGAACCCCCAACCGAGGCATGAATAGTAGCGTTGTAACACGTATAAGCACTGTTTGACGTCGATCCTGCCTTCAAAGAGGGCACTCGACAACTGCTGGTGACACAGAAAAATCTGAACATGACCAGAGACGACATGACGGGCAGTGAATCAGTATTGCAGATGGTGGGACACAGATAATGTATAAGACCACACCAAATACACATGCACATCCAAAGACATCATCGCTTATGCCACGCCCCTAAATTCAATTTCCAAAGGGTAGATATGCCGGATGCAGTACAAAAACCAATTCATATACTATGAAATTATGACCATCTGGCCTTGCCCCTACCCCTCATTGCAGAAATACCAACTGTACTTTTGCTAGCAGATCCGTTCTGAGGTGTGACTGAGCGCAACATCGACCTTTGGCTTTGATATGTTGCGGTGGTAGAAGATGTGGCCTCACACTGATCATTGACAGGCGATGCGACAGGGGGAGAGGGATGTGTTTCTTCAACTTTTCTGGCCTCAGCAAGTGTCTGATCTCTCCAGTGCATGTAAGAATATAGAAGCTCACAAAGAACATGAACATACCCTTCTCTGGGGGTGACGGCCATAAATTTGCATTTCCTGGAGGCGGGGGAGGCTGGAGTCCCAATGCTAGGCCTAGACTCCATGCCAACGTTTAGTGTGATACTCTCCAGCTCCACCTGAAGCCCCCCCGCCGATGCAGTGTTGGAAAAGTGGCCAATGTAGAAGACGATCATGTTCTGATTTGGGACTGGAGTCTTGCTCCACCGTGGATGCGCAGAGTTGAAGACGCAGCTGTAAATGTATATGTCAATACTATGAAGGAGAGGATGCCACACGACATACCACACAGTAGAGGTCATTCTGGTATCCTGTACATAATTGTTGGAGACAATGTCAAACACCTTGGACGTACCATCTGCAAGAGTCCTCACGGGGGAAACTACAGATCCCAGGCCTACGACCATCAGATGAGGAAAGTTGGGAATGCCAGATTCATAGCTGTTGGAGGCGGGGTCACTGGGGACAGCGATGACATAGATACCCTCAAGAAGCACAGGGTTGTGGGGGATAGTTGCAGGCATGCACACCTTGGTGGAGACGAAGGCCACCGTATTATCAGGGAGTGCCACGTCATTGAAAGGACTGTAAGCACGGAGCATGGCAGGAAAGATAATGCCAGAGGTACACTGAATGGTGGTCTTGTAGACGCAGTGGTATGTCGCAGTAGATGAACCGGGTCTGAAGGTCCTCACATGATCCCCATTGGTGAGCACAAAAAAACCAAACACCATGGTGGCAGACATGGGCGAGGCCAGGAGGTGGGTGTTAAACACCACGAGAACCTATTTAACAATATGAAAATCCAATAATGGCAGGTACAATGCCTGGTGATGTCACGATGCAAAATGAGTGGGCATTGAGACAACGACGCATGCTGGTGTAGAGACAGAACACCTGGCCATGCCCATGGCGATGATACTGTACGAGCACAGACATGTGTGCTGCAGACGCATGGGAGGAGCAGAACCAAAAGTGGCAGAAAACAAACAACTGTCCACAGATATGTGTCATATGGATAATATAGTGGTGATGTTTCTCTTGCACATCTAGTTGACTCACTACACTACTGTACCTGTATGCCTTACTAATCCCTGTACCATCTGGCTATCTGGCAACTACCAACTTACCTTACTAATGGCTCACTAATATTGTTATTCATCCATACTGTGTTCCAGTAGTCATGTCAAGTCCAGGCCTACTCTGATGGTTCCTGATGCTCACAGAGGCTGCAGGAAGTACATGGAGGTTGGCCAACATAGGCCAATGAACAGTGACATTGGCCAAAGGTTGGCTGATGGTCATGTCAGGGGTTCAGGAGAGGGCATTGGGTTCAGCTTGTGTGCTGCCCCCTTGTATGAGCCTGGCCCTTGGATTTCAGATAGAGAGGAGAGTTGGGGAGGATCCAACAGAAGACAGAGAAGGCTGGTTGAGGACTGCAGAGGAGGGAGGACTAAGTTGATATTTGTACTGAGGGACCACCACTGAGTGTGGTGGGCTTATATACATCGAGTGTGCCATCAAGGTGGTACAGTATCAGAACATCAGAACTAACATACAGAGTACAGTAAATTTTCAAGGGGTGGAATTGTCAGAAAACTTCAATCGGAGAATGGTACATACAATGGAGGTAAAAGATGGGACAAAGGAAAAATGCCTAAAAGGAATAGTACAGACAGAGGGGCTTCAGAGCACCTGCTGATAACCAATCAGGACACAGGCCGAAAGCCTAAACAGGTAGCAACCCTGCACTGAACCATGCAGTGTGGTAGGTGTGCCATGCCTGGGCTGGCCTGTTGACCCAGAAGGAAGGTGACCCCTAAAAGGGTGGGAGGTGTCACCTGACTGATAAACCACAGTCACATGGTGGACCTGACAAAGACCAACAGTGGCCAACAGAGAACTGGGCAGGAGTGCACTGTATGGGTGCTAAAAGGGAGTGGGCAAGTGCAGAGCGGAGTGGGGGAGGGTCGGTAGTCCAGAACAGAGGAATGGGGCATGACAAGTCACTACACCCTGGACATTGCATTGGACTTTCCTCTGTACTATAAAAGCCCTGTACATATGTCATAGCACATCAGTTCAAATATTGAATAAGATACTCATTGATCTCACTTGACTCCAGACAGTTTCTGGATAGTTCTGAACTCTGGGACTTGGCAGGAAAATAGTGTACTAAGTTGTATGCTAAAACTCCGACTACCCAGACTTTGCCCTAGCCTTTCCTCTGCCCTCAGACCCTCTCAGAGACCATTGAGAACCAGTCTCAACATTCACCAACAATGCATTCCCAGAAAGGCTACCAGTTGAGTGCAGTTTTGCAATTAGTTGGATAATGTTTGCATTGTTTTTTCACTCCTTGTTAGGATAGGTACAGGGAGCTGATGAGGGTTTCTCAGCTATGGAGGGATTTGAAATGCAGGAAGTGGTTTGGTTTTGGGCATGATGCTGAGAAAGATCCAGGGGATGGAGGACTTGCCCCCTTCTGCCCTGCCTGCCCCTAGCCAGGTCTTAATTTACCTGCAGACTGGAAAGTTCAGTATGACAGGTAAGAGACTGTAATCCATTCCAATTGGGTTTCTAACTTCCTTCAGGGATACTGTCATGAGGCAATATGTCATAGATGGCAACTTCACTGCTCAGCATATGAAAATGAACAAGCCAGAGTTAGATGTGGCCTTGTCAGATGGAAAGGGGTATATGGTGTCTGAGGGGCCATATCAGAATCATCTACAACAGTCATTGGATAGCAAGGAGGTGAGAGGTTTCAAGGTCTTGGAGTTTGCTTGCTGACCTGTAATTCAGAGATCCACCTGTGGCAATCACAGGGCCATTAATGCTGCAAACATCAACAAGTCCAACCCCAGGTCCACAGGGATTAGTGCCACAGCTTGTGCTCAACATGGCTGCTTTGTCCTCCACTCTGTGGTGGATTTTCAAAAAGGGGAGAGGTGGGTGAAATGCCTGGATTGATGTTGGTGGCTTGGAGCTCATTTTTGGTCAGGTATATGAACACAGACTACTCTATTTGCAGTGCTCTTGGCTGTGGTTCTGAGAGAATCACTAAAGCACTGGTGGTTTATGATGTAGGGTGCCAGTGGAATGTCAACTTCTGGAGTAGGGTGAAAAATAGTCCCTCCCTCCTTCTTCCCCCAGCTCTGGAGATTGTGCCTGCTGTGGGCAAGTTCCAATTGGCTGCACACAAGCTCTCTTGCTTTCCAAGGTACAGCCTCAACTTTGTCAAAGGTGCAGGCCACTTGGATGGAGAAATTCTGGAGACATTGTGGGCTCCATTCAATAAGATCTCCCCAACTGCTAGGTCCATGACTCAGGCCCATAGGCAAGAGGTGTATGATGATCATATGAGGGGATTCTAACTGGAAAAAGCTGGTGGGACTAGGTGAGGGTTTTTCTCCAAGGAGGGTAAATTTATGTGGACCATTTCAGTCCCCTCTTTGCTGAAGAAATATAAGACTTCCAACAAGTGTCTGGAGGAAATGAATCAGGCCTATGAGCAATTGACTGCTGTTCTGGATCCTGGCAAGGTTTCTGGATGGGAATTGGATGCTCTAAGGGCAGAGGCTGATAGGGGGGAGGCCCTAGATATTTATTTGTTGAAAGGGGACAAAGGTAGGTCTTGTGGATGGGCTGATGACTCCTGATAATTATATGTAGCTCCCACCTTTCATGAAGTGCAGTTGCAACTCATGAAAAACCCAATGACTCCATTTAGAAGTGGTGGTTCTGTGGCCTGGCTTGCTGAAGGAATCAGCATTGAGGACTCACAGTGAGGTCCCCCTTGAGCTGAAGGTGATTTTCTTGCTGACCAGGCCTGCAGGGACCAGCTGAGATCTGAACTCCAACAACTTCCAAATCCCATGTCCACTAGCCAAGAAGTCAAAATCTCTATGAAGAGGCAGAGACTTTCTGCCAGGATTGAAAAATTCCACAGTAATGGTCAAGCATTTTTCAAAGGCTTGGAGATCAATGGTGCTTTCAGTCCCCAGGATGATCCAGAATATTGTGGGAAAGAAGAAGAAGGGGAGGAGGAGGAGGATAGGGAGGTCTGGGGTGAAGATGATGGGTACTGGGAAGTTCCTGGAGATGAAGTTGAGGAGCTGGCTTCTGAGCTCATGAGTACATGGATGCCCTCTTCCATTAGGAGTGACAAACTGACAGAGCTGGGCCTTGTTGACCTTCTCAAAGAGGAGAGGGAACTCAGGATTGGACAAGCTAATGATTGTTTAGACCAACTGAGAACAGACCTTGGAAACAAAGCCATGTTATACCAACAGAACTTCCAGACTGCAAATTCTACCAGGGAAGGTACCAGGACCAAGAAGGAAATCCAAAAAGTGGTGGCCAGGATAAACAAGCATGTCAGAGGTTATCAGAGGGCCAGACAGGCAATTCTCAGGCTGGACCCCAATGGTGACATGGCAGAAAAGTATCAAGAAATCCTGCCTGATTATCTTGCAGTGAGTAAGGAGGTGACAGAGGAGAACAGGTTTGGCCAGGGGACCAGTAAACTGGCTTGGTTTCGGATGATGGAGGGTGAACAGAGTCAGCTGAGTCTCCAAGGTGGGGGCTTGATGGAAGAATGTAAGTGTATGCTCTTGCCATATGTCTTGCTAACAGTGGTGTGGAGTTTATAGGATCAATTGGCTCAAAGCAAGGGCAAGAAGGGACAGATGGAAAGAAGAAGTGCCACTGGTGAGGCATGAGATGCTTTGGACTTGCCTGTGGTTTGAGTACCACAAGGACATGTGGGAGAAAAGGGCTCTGGAGTCAACTGAGCCAGGGAAAGAGGTGTCAAGCCAGTTCTCAACAGTCTCCAAGAGGGTCCAAGGGCAGAGGAAAGGCTACAGCAAAGTCCAGGTAGTCAGAGTTTTAGCATACAACTTAGTACACTATTTTCCTGCCAAGTCCCAGAGTTCAGAACTATCCAGAAACTGTCTGGAGTTGAGTGAGATCAATGAGTATCTTATTTGATATTTGAACTGATTTGCTATGACATATGTACAGGGCTTTTATAGTACAGAGGAAAGTCCAATGCAATGTCCAGGGTGTAGTGACTACCAGAACGCAGTATGGATGAATAACAATATTAGTGAGCCATTAGTAAGGTAAGTTGGTAGTTGCTGGATAGCCGGATGGTACAGGGATTAGTAAGGCATATGGGTACAGTAGTGTAGTGAGTCAACTAGATGCACAAGAGAAACATACTAAATATGGAAACAGAAACAGAAACAGATCATAAGTCAAATCAAAGATGGGACAGAGTTTCTCAACAGTAGCCCATAGGGCTAGAACAACACCTCAGATGGTCAGACTGTGGTCTGGACCTTATGCATGTGTCACAGATGTGACAGTGAACCTTTTCAGCTTCTGATAGAAACTCATAGCAGAAGTCTTGCACTCCAAAGCATCTATCAGAAAGTGGTCAAGCACATCAAATGTGAAGGCAGTTTTGGGCTTGGAAATGCTGGCTGCGAAGAGTCTTTGATGAAGCAAGTCAAGGTGCCAGTCATTGGGATCAGACCCAGGGCATTTGCACACTGAAACCTCATGAGAAAAAATCCCCTCAGTGTGCACAATGGTCATCTGGAACCAGGAAGACTTCCTGATGACAGGGTCATCATAAGGCCTCCCCAATAAAAAAGCCACTGACCTGTGATTGGAGGGACTATCCCCAGTTACATAGCCTGACTCCTCTGGATCAGGGTCTGACCAATTACAGGGGCAAGGATCCCCCCCATGGCCAATGTGCCACAAGAAGCAAAGGTCCATCAAGGAGGTAGGCTGGTAGTGAGTACCATTCCACCTTTGGACCTTGTGAAAGGGGAGGTTCCTGTGAACTTTGACAGCACAGGGACCACACCAGGCATGGACACCAGCACAAGACATGCACCAGACACTTCCTTCAGCTTCAGAGCACTGCTCACAAATCCCCCCCTTAGCCAGCTGCTCCCCTTCCAAAATGATGTTTAGATACTCTGCTCTCCAAGGCAGCCACTCTCTGATATAGTCATTTTGACTCTGCAGGTAATTTTTAATGGTGGACCATCCCCAAATCAGAGTACAGACCTTTGTGTGTCTTCTGGACTGGGGGGCATCATCTACATCATTCCAGTCAGAGTCAGGGATGTCAAGAGGGTCATGGAAGTCAGAGAAGTTGAAATGTTGGGAGGATGCCTTGGTTCTTGGAGTCCCAGGAGTGGAAGGCTGAGTGCCAGAGGGGTAGTAGAGGTGCCTAGCATCGACTCCTTTGTGGGTGAGCTTTCCCCTTCTGGTCTTGGTGGGCTGGAAAGTGTATAAAGAACCTCTCCCCAAAGATTTTTGCAGGACTTTGGACCTTCAATGATGCATGGTGAACAACACAGATTTGAAACACAGGGAATACTCAAGGGATGTACAATTTTCACTTGGAAACTCCAGTTGACATCAGCTAAGGGACTCAGCTAGGTACACTAAGTTTGTAAACATTTTCCTGAGAGATCCTTTTGTTGGGTGAAAGATGGCCTGGGCAGTCCAAATCTGTTATGGACAGCATCTTTCATGTAGTGAGCAAGGGCTATTCTTTCACCTTTCACCCATTTTGGAACAGAGTGGTGGAGAAGTTTACCAGCAAGGTAAATCATGGTGCCTGGCTGGTAACCAAAAATGGAGCTGAGATCTGAAACATGAAGTTGGGCATCATGAGTTCCCAGGCTCACCAGCAAGTCCAGGAGGGAGGGTGCAGAAACCTTGTCCAAATGAGGAGGAGTCTCTTGGTTGACTATGACATCTATGCCAACATAGATGGAAGGCCACTGGATCCCAGAAGGGGGTTGGGTGACCACCCAGTCTCCCTTGGCTGCAATGGCACCCTTGCCAACTCTAGCCAGATCTGGCAGTACAAGTCCTGAAATGGAGTTCCAGAACTCTTCTGCATAAGAGATTTCATGAAGCCATTCCTTCACAGCAGGGATTTTGAGATTGGAACTTTCATAGACCTTGTCCTGCAACCTCTTTGAGACCATTAGGCTTGCAATCTACAGCAGACCATGAGGAGAAGAGTACCAGATGACCCTGCTGGAAAGTTGCAGGAGAGTTCATGAGCCTGCCATGGCCAAACATGGCATCAGCCAATGGGTCCATGTCTCTGCCATCAAGCTCTGGCACATGTCTATGGCCAAACCTCATGCTAGATTCATTTTTCTTCTTGGAATGCTTTACAAGGCTGCCTTTCAAGGGGAGGTGAATCCTATTGAGATGTTTCTACCAGTGCATTAATATAAATAAAAGATATACATGGGGGAAGAGACTGCTTCACCACTCTTTCAGGAGGAATGATGCCTGGTAGATACCAAAGCATGACTCTACCATGGACATCCAAAACAGTGGCAGGGTCAGAGATATGCCCCCATTGGGGATATTGAAAATACTTGGTCTTGTCTGCAGCATGGGGCCTGGGTTCAGCAAACTTATCAATGTCCCACTGGGTTACATCTTTTTCAGGACTCAGACATTGCACTTTGACTGTCTGGAGGGAGACTCACAGGGGTTCAGGATGGCATGGGCAATGACAAGGGCAGACAGCTTGGTTTCATTGGAGGAAATAGATGCAGAAGGAAGGTCCTCTGCAGCCATAACCCTTTGGAGGTTAGTCAATTGGGACATGACTGTCAGTCTATGATTTTACATCAAGCAGGGTGTAGCCACCAAGGAGGAAGTATTTCTCAATACCTTGGCTTCCTAAGGCCTGATTTTTGTAGTACAACAGATGTGGAGAGTTTGGATCCCTGAAGTACAGTTGTCAGGATGCCATCCACCATGGCAGAGGGGGCATCAGAGGAGGTTGAGGAAGAATTCATTGCACACTTGTGGGCTCAGGGGTGATGATGATGTAGTGGGATGTGGCAGAGTGTGTAAATTTTTAAGCTGTGCAATTGTTATTCAAAAGGGTAACTGTGCCTGGTGCCTACTTATTCTATATATGGGACATAAGCTTAGGGTTAGGGTTAGGCCTCAGAAATGACAAGAAGTGAAGACAAAAACAAGGCAAGTCAAAACCCTTTCAAGATAAAATAGGGTGATAAGTTGGGAATCAAGTTGCAAAGCGAAACAAACAGAACAAAAAAAGAAGTTCCCAGAGGAACAGACTCACTGACAACTGTCCAGGTGGGGCCCTTCCCCCAGAGCAGAAGCAGGTCACCAAGGAAAAAAAAGTGAAGTGAGAATGGAGAAAAAGGATCCTGTGACTTAGTAGGCCAACCTACACTGGCAGGCATGGACCAAATCCCCCCAGACCAACAGTTGCTGGCCAACACAAGCTGGCACAGACTAAGTGAAGAAAAAAAACAGCAGTGTGTTTTTTATGAGGCCAGCCTGCACTGGCAGACATGGACCAAATCCCCCCAGACCAACAGTTGCTGGCCAACACAAGTTGGCACAGACTAAGTTCAGAAAAAGATAGCAATGTTTTATTTATAAGGCCAGCCTGCACTGGCAGACATGGACCAAATCCCCCTAGACCAACAGTTGCTGGCCAACACAAGCTGGCACAGACTAAGTTCAGAAAAAGATAGCAATGTTTTATTTATAAGGCCAGCCTGCACTGACAGACATGGACCAAATCCCCCCAGACCAACAGTTGCTAGCCAACACCAGTTGGCACAGACTAAGTTCAGAACAAAGATAGTAATGTTTTCTATTAGGCCAGCCTACACTTGTAGGCATGAACCAAGTCACAAAGACTAATAATTACTGGCACACACTAGTGAGCACAGATATGCAGATAATAAGCCAACTTACACTAGCAAGTATGGAATGTCACTACCCTACACTACAATTAACTAACCTACCCCTCATACCAACACATGCACTGGCCAGGTACAGTGTGGATGAAGGGTCACCATACAGGGATGTGCAGCTGCAGCCTGCACAAAGCCAGCATGGCACCTATGCATCAATGGTTAGTCACAGCACATGCAGCTGGAGTGCAGTGAGACAACATGGTCAGTATGTAAGTAGTCACAAGGAGAGGAACACTTTACCTAAGAGCTGGGCAGCATGGTGGGATGACACAGTCAGTACATATGTAGTAACATGCAGGGGTTGGAAAGGGTGACTAGGCAGTTGGGTAGTAAGACAACATGGTCAGTAGGCATGTAGTAATACAAAGGGGGGGGAGAAGGGGGGGGAGAAATGGCATACCTAGAAGCAGGGTAATGTGGTGAGATGACAGGGTCAGTATGCATGTAGTACACAAAAGCAGGGGGTCAGCAGGTGACCTGGAAGTGGGGTAGGGCAATGGGACAACATGGTGATGAGACTGATTATGAGAGACTGAGGGTGGACAAAGAGAGCTGAAGGTGTGAGATCTTCCAAAGGGGCTTCTATAGCCTGGAAGAGAATACTATCTGAGGAGAAGATGTCTGGGGCAGTCTGAGATCTGTCTGAACAATGAAGGCAACTTTCAAAGGCCTTCTCTAACTTGAACTTGAACTCATAACTCAGTGCTTCATTGTTATTTCTGTAAGTAGTTACAGAGGAGTGTAGGTGTGCATGGGCTTATGTAAGCTACCTCACATGCCTATACTCAAAGCTAAGAGAAGTCTAAGGGCCCAAATGGTAAAATGGTAGCCAGGTTTGCCAATGCTAGCACACAACATGTACAAACCAAGTTTGTGCAGAGTTTGATGGACTTCCAAGTTGATAGATGGCTGTGCTCGCCCAGATCTTCATTGTCTTATCATATATGTCTGCTATGCATGAAGACTACCACATCAATATCAATGAGGAGGTGATAGAAGAAGTGGAAGAGGATGAGGAAGAGGAGGACAAGGAAGGTAACTATGAAAGGACTTGGAGGTTGTTGATCATGCAACAGGCTTGGAACTTCAGAGTGGCCAGCACATTTGTCAGCTTCATCATGGCTGCAATGGAGGCCAGGTGACCCACTATGCCAGAACTGTATCATATGTTTGCTCTCTCAGGACAGGGCTGGGTAGACGAGCTGCTCAATGGACACCACAAGTGGATCAGAACAGAACTCAGTGTTCACAAGCATGTATTTCTTTGTTTGACATCCATTCTTTGAGAAGGGGGCCTGCAAGATTTGAAGCACATTATGTTAGAGGAGCAGCTCATGATATTTCTGTATGCAATGGTAACAGGCTTGTCAGGGTGACATATCAGTGAGCAATTCCAGCATTTGATGGACATGATATCATGGTGAGTGTCTATTGGGCTGCACATCTCCTTTGTTCGCTGATTGCAACACTATCCAGATACTTCAAATGAATGGTCAATGCCTTCTCAGAGGGCCCCATTTACAGCAGTTACATTCACCTTCCCAATGCCAACTTTCTGATCCCTCCTCGCATCACCAACAACTCAAAGTTCTACCCCTACTTCAAGGATGCCATAGGTGCCATCGATGGCACACATATTGTGTGTATGCTGTCAGCAAGTCAGCAGGACCTTATGCACAATCATAAGGGATTGTTGTCCCAGAATTTGTCTTGTTGCATGTTCCTTTGATGGTATCATTACATGTGTCCTCAGAGGTTGGGAGGGATTGGCTGCTGATGCCACCATCTATCACAACACCTGCTTGCAGGACTTCATGATCCCCAATAGTTGCTACTATCTTGCAGATGCAGGATATCCTTTGACACCACAGCTTCTAGTACCATACTGTGGTCAACATTATCACTTAGTGGAGTGGGGATGGGCCAATCTAGTGTGAGTACCAATATGTTATATTCAACACTTATTCACTCCTTGCAGGCCAAAGAACAGGAAGGAATTATTTAACCTGTGCCATGCCATGCTCTGAAACAATATCAAGCACAACTTCAGAATCATCAAGAGATGCTTTTGTGCCCTTCTCCTCCCCCCTGAGTATGACATGTCAATCCAATCTCAGCTACCCACTGCTGCATGTTGTGTCCATAACATCATCTGCCTTCATGATCCTGATGACATTGACATACTGGATCCTGATCAGATCAATGAAGATGATGGGCCACTTCTGATGCCTGAAAATGGCAATGTGGGGAATCTGCAAGACACTCCATTGAATGCTGACTTGCACAGGCAGATGAACACTGTATGTGATGCAATCATGGAGCAGATGTGGAATGATTTTTGTGTGGAGCATGCAAGACAGGGTTTGCCTCATATCATTGAGCAGCTGGATTGATGTATTTCTTTGCTACATTTTTTTTCCCCTGTACTACTGCAATCAAATATATCCTGGCATGTTGTCACTGCAAGTTCTGAGTTGGACAAACGAAAAAAAAAGTGATTTCAGCATAGGGACAAGAGTACATGATAAGACTACACTGTGCATCTACTGACCACCCTCCAGACACTCATACTCAGGCACTTTTCAGCCAATTGCTTCGAGCCTCAATTTGACCCACAGCATTCAGTATGTGGTTGACTTTGTGGTGGCATTCTTGTAGCCTGCAATGAAAGACAGTTTCTCCTTGAGAAGCATCTGCAAATGGACCAAGTTTGCCTTGGAGAGGTTCTTCTCAAGACTAGCAATCAGCATGAACACCTCGTCGAGTTCCTGTCTCTACTGATCATTGCCAATGGTGGCAAGTGTCTTGTCAGTACTGTCTTTCATGTCATCCACAAAGCTTTGCATTGTATTTTGAAGAGGTGCCTTGGTGCATCACTTCCATGAAGAACTGGTCCTGCTGGTAACCACACTGGAAGCCACTGTGGACTGGCCATCCAGCCCAGCAGTGGCATCAGTCTTGCACTTCTGGCCATGAGAGGAAATACTGGATGATGGATTGAGTGATGTGCTGAGTGATGTCATCATGGAAGATGGTGGTGAGATGAGGATAGACAAGGGGGAAGAATTGGTGGGGGGAGGTAAAGCTACATGAGATACAGTAGATGGCATCATATGTGATACAACCAGTATCATGGGATTAAATTGAGAGGTTACAACAGGCCAGACATCTTGAGCAGTCTGCATGACTGCGACTTGACCCGGGGTCCCAGGTTGATATGGTACAAAGGTAAGCTGAGAGGGGGGTTGCACAGCCATTGGGTGGTACTGCAATGGGTGAATTTGCATGGCTGGCTGCACAGCTGCTGGGTGGGGTGGTATGATAGGCAGCACAGGGAAAGTGGAGGGGTTTCAGGCACCAGTAGTGTGGTGTGCATTGGTGCCTCTTGCCTTGTCAGTGGGGACAAACCTTTGCATATGCTCCAAGTACTTGAAACCCTTACTACAAAACTGGGCTGCTTCCAGATGAGTCTAGTGGATAGTTTAGAATGTATCGTATTGATATATGGAATGGGACATACCTCAATCAACTCATCCATCACAAGCTGCCCCACCTCAGTTATGATATTCGCACCTTTCTCTGCTGAATATGCAAGACCTGATCCCCCTGCAATGGCTGAGGCAGCATAGTACTCTCACTTGAGCTTTGGATAATACATATGTGTAATACTATGTATGAGAATGCATGGATGAATGTACACTCTCCCACTTGTTGTAACAATTTTTGGCCATTTTATGGTGGCCATTGGCCTGCTCAGGTAATAGGGGTAACAGACTGTTGAAGTGCCCTTCTTGAAAAACCATTCAATCACCTGCCTTGGATCAGTTATCCTCCACATAGCTGAGAAGCACCTCAATGTCTCCCTGGGTCCACAAGGCATGTAGCCTCAGATGCTCAGAGCTTGAAATGACAGAAGCAGCCTTTCCTCTTGACCTAGAACCTGTGCCTACCATCCTGTTGTGAAGTCTGTGCGAGTGGTGGGTGAGAAACAGGGAGTGAGTGAGCCTAGGCAAGCTTTTGTGTGGCTTTCTTTGAGGCAGCATTGGATTGGATGTCCATATCGATGGGTGTCATCCAATCGACAATGCCACAGTCTCACCAAGTCTGCAAATTTGAACTCTGCACAAACTTGGTTTGTACATATTGTGTACTAGCATTGGCAAACCCAGCTACCATTTTACCATTTGGGCCTGTAGGCTACTACAGGATGTCAGTAAGTAATATGCTGTGAGATATATGAGTGCTTACCCTCAGTAGACTGTGAGCTACTGAGGGAACTCTATGAAATGTACTGGCACCCAAACATCACACCTGGGACCTGCAATACAGGGGAGGTTTATATGCTCCAACACTTGCATGAATCACAATTTGCTCAAATATGACCTTTCTGGCCACAGAAAAAGCAAAATGAGTACATGCAACAGGGTGAGTGACTTGTGGAATTGGTAGGTGGCTGTGCACATGAACTACTGGCCTCTCGAAGGCCTCCACAGGCTCGAAGTCTTCAAGAAGGCTTCAAAGGTCTTTTGAGGAGTACTGAGGGGGGTTCAAAGCTTCAGAAGGTCCAGAATGAGGGGAACTTGGGCCTTGCATGATGTCATGAGGGAACTCAAATGAAGGAAACCAATATATAACTGAGAACACCAGGGGAAAATGTGACTCAAAGCTGCAAAAATTATGAAAGGGAGGCTCAGGAGTGAAATTGAGATGGAAAACTGCAGGGACATGACTGAGGCCGAGGACATGAGACCTAAAAACACAAAAATGAGGCTGAATAAGATGAGGAAAAGAGTCACCAGGCTAAGACAGAAGCCCCTCACAGTGGGCTCCAGATGATGAGACTGATGATGAGAGACTGAGGGTGGACAAAGAGAGCTGAAGGTGTGAGATCTTCCAAAGGGGCTTCTATAGCCTGGAAGAGAATACTGTCTGAGGAAAAGACATCTGGGGCAGTCTGAGATCTGTCTGAACAATGAAGGCAACTTGCAAAGGCCTTCTCTAACTTGAACTCAAACTTGTAACTTGGTACTTTGTTGTTATTTTTGTAAGTAGTTACAGAGGAGTGTAGGTGCATGTGAGCTTATGTAAGCTACCTCATGTGCTTATACTCGAAGCTAAGAGAAGTCTAAGGTAAAAGAATAAAAACAAAACAAAACAAAACAAAAGAGTAAAGTAAAAGTAAAAGTAAAAGCTATAAAACAGAAGGAATATCATGGTGGGGAGTACTTACTCCCTACAGTGGTCAGTTCACAGGTAGGAACAAGAAGGGAGGGGGAAGGCTGACCTGCAAGTTGGGTAACATGGTGAAATGACACAGTCAGTATGGCCATAGTAATGTGAAGGGGTGGGGGATCAACTGCTAACCTGGAAGTGGGGTAGGGTGGTGGATGACATGGTCAGTTCACAGGTAGTAACAAGGGAGGGGGAAGGCTGACCTGCAAGTAGGGTAATGTGGTGACATGACATGGTCAGTACAAACATAGTAATGCAAAGGGGTGGGGGATCAACTGCTAACCTGGAAGTGGGGTAGGGTGGTGGACATTGCAGTCAGGGTCAGTATGCACATAGCAACACCAAACCGGGGGGTGAGGGGAATGGCTGACCTGGAAGTGGGGTGGTAAGATGACATGGTCAGTAGGCATGTACTAATACAAAGGGTAGGGGGGGAATGGCATACCTGGGAGCTGGGTAATGTGGTGAGACAACAGGGTCAGTATGCACATAGTACATAAACATGGAGGGTCAGCAGGTGACCTGGAAGTGGGGTAGGGCAATGGGACAATGCAGTCAGTTTGCAGGTAGTAACAAGAAGGGAGGGGGAAGGCTGACCTGCAAGTAGGGTAATGTGGTGGAAATGAATGGTGTGCATGAAAAAAACAAACATGGAAAAATTACTTATGAGGGTTACAAGACCCCTGTTGAAGTTGTGGCAATGGCCATGTTGATGCAGGGGCCAGACATGAGAAAGAGATGACAGTAAGAATACAAACAGTGAAAGAAAGGAGACATGGGAAAGCTTTGTGTTGATATAATGTCTGTTTGGCTATCCTTGACTCACATGTGACTGTGCAAAAACTGTTGGCTCTCATCTTGTAGTTATGTGGCAACTTTGCCTTTGTTTGATGCACACATGACTGTGAAACACAAATCCACTCACCATCCCATCATAAAGGTCACATGCCATTCCAGACATGACAAATTGTGTGTTCACCTATGTCTCACTCACATGTGACTGTGCAACCAAATCAGCTAATGTGGCAATTTTGCATTTGTTTGACCTACAACTAACTGTGAAAAGCCATAGTAAAGGTCATGTGCAATTTCAACCATGGCAATTTGTGTTTGCACAGGTGCATCATCCACAAACCAGTTTTTCCTGTCCATTGCCTCTAGAAAAAAAATCTTAGGCAAGTCGTACCAACCTGTGCATCTGTTTCAAGGGCTCGCACTACTGTAAGTTGTTTCCCTCCATATTTACAGTATACAAACTGACTTTGCCATGCCAGCAATGCCCTAGTGAAAGTTCCAGGTATGTGTTCCCTTCCATTTGTGTTACTAGAGGCATAGTGACCATGTCATCCACCACCCTACCCCACTTCCAGGTTAGCAGTTGATCCCCCACCCCTTCACATTACTATGTCCATACTGACTGTGTTGTTTCACCATGTTACCCAACTTGCAGGTTGGCCTTCCCCCTCCCTTCTTGTTACTACCTGCAAACTGACTGCATTGTCCCATTGCCCTACCCCACTTCCAGGTCACCTGCTGATCCCCCACTTTTGTGTACTATGTGTGTACTGACCCTGTCAAGACTGGTTCTCAATGGTCTCCAAGAGGGTCCAAGGGCAGAGGAAGGCTAGAGCAAAAGTCCAGGTAGTCGGAGTTTAGCATACAACTTAGTACACTATTTTCCTGCTGAGTCCCAGAGGTCAGAGCTATCCAGAAATTGTCTGGAGTCGAGTGAGATCGATGAGTATCTTATTTGAAATTCAAACTGATGTGCTACAACATATGTACAAGGCTTTTATAGTACAGAGGAAAGTGCAAAGCAATGTCTGGAGTGTAGCAACTACTGGAACACAGTATGGATGAATAACAATATTAGTGAGCTATTAGTAAGGTAAGTTGGTAGTCGCTGGATAGCTGGATAGTACAGGGATTGGTAAGACATACAGGTACAGTAGTGTAGTGAGTCGCTTAGCAGTGTGAGAGAAACATACTAAATATGGAAACAGAAACAGAAATAGATTGTAAGTCAAATCAGAGATGGAATGGAGTTTCATGACAGAAGCCCATAGGGCTAGAACGACACCTCAGATGGTTGGACTGCAGTGTAGGGAGTCTAAGCTCCCCGAGACTGCAAAGTGCCTTCAGTAGCAATCCTTACTTTCACCAATCACCCGATCATGTGTCCCTTACAATCATGAGACAACCTGTAAACACACCACCTGCCTTGTTTCCTCGTTGTCACATGGCTACTGCTACCCCTATCACCACCAACACCATTGCCACCTACTGTGGCACCTTCACAAGTCCCACCAATCTGTCATGTGTCACTGTGACACCCTCAGCACCTTTTGTCTCTCTACAAGCACCAAGGCTGTCCTTGCCCTTAGAACTGCTGCCAGTGCCCAGCAAGCACTTCCACCACTCAGGCATGTGGTCTTACCACCTCATCCTTACTTACCCCTGTTTCCTGCTTTTACTCATTTTCCCTACCTCTGTTGTCACTGCATGCATGCCTACCCAAGAGTTGGACTTTACATTTTTCTTACTTTGACATATGACAGATCCAAAATATGCTGAATTTTACCTTAGATACCACTGTCCTTATGATACAAAAGCCAAGATACTTAGAAAAATATACCACCCACCTTTTTTGGCATCACACTGCAAGTTTCTGAGAGTCCCCTTTGAGTCTAGAGAGCCTTCCCAAGCCATCTCTGAGTTTTTGAGAGTACCCCAAGTCCCAGAATTCCCTTTGCTGCCATTTCGCCACCACCGAGTCCCAAACATCCCAAAAACCGTCCTCCAAGCCTACTATTGCTGCCTACCAAGTTCCAACGAGCTCTCAAGTCTCCACTTCATATATTTCCCACTTTACTGCCTAGAATCCCCTCTTCTGTCTCCTTCTGACTCAAGACCCCTTGGGACAAGCCTAGGTCTTACCTACAGCTTTCCCCCCTTATTTCCCTTAGCACTCTTGTAAGAAGAGTTGCCCACATCATTTTGGAGCCCACCATGAGGGGTCTGTAGATCTGGAAAGGAGATCTCTACAACCTACCTGCCACAGAACAGAACTCAAAGAGCTCTTAGAGCCCTTCTGCCATCTTTCTATATCTTCCTCTGATATTCTCATGCCCACTATTAACTCCTGTGATATTCAAGAGCCTAGTTCTCCAGACATAGAGCTTTCCACTATCAGATCCCCTCATCATCCAGAATCTCCCTCTCTTTCAATAGTTGATATACCTGGTGCCTTTGAGCTCGATGAGTCCTTTGCACCACCACCTGATCATCAAGAGTTATCACCACTTACCAACCTATCCCCTCCAGTTTCTTCATCAGCTTTGACCTTTGCTGCAGAACAACTCCTCCTTCCATCAACATCCTTCACCACCTCACAGAATCCCATTCTATCACTAGCTCATACTCCCCCACTGATACTCCATTACCCTCCTCCACTTGCATTGCTGTCACCCACAGTCATGTCTGCCACTACCAACCATTGTGAAATGCCTCTTAGAGGTTCCAATAAGGCCCTGAAGTTTTCAGGGAAAACAGAAGATATTTGCACCTACTTTGAAGACATTGACCAGATCTGCACTGACACAGGAATCACTGATGACAGAGTTAAGATTAAGTGGGCTATTCACTATGCTGACAGAAATGAGTCAGAGCTATGGTCCTCCCTTGACTCTGCTATGGGTGATGACTGGGATGACTTTACTAGAGAAGTTACCAGTTTCTACCCTGGTGCTGACATCAAAGGGTGGCAGTATACTAAAGCTGACCTCAAGACCCTTCTCCACCACCAAGTCCAGAAACCCTTGTCATCCCTAGAAGACCTTGGAAAATATGTGTGGGAATTCCACTGAGTCATGGCCTTAATTAACAAGAAGAAGAGACTCACCAACAACCATGTTAATAAGAAGTTCCTTGAAGGATTCCCCCCAAAATTCCATAGCAGCCTTGCCACTCACCTCCAACTCAAAGATCTAGACCATGACATCGATGACCCATGGCTGTTCAATGAAGTCTACAAGCATGCGACCTACCTCCTTAGTGGGGCCTGCTGAAATGCTGTCCAAATTGATAGTTTGGCCTTATTCCCAGAATCCTACTCCCAACCAACTTTGCAGCCCACTATTCTTAAAAGGGAATATGTCCAAGCCACTGACCCTGCCTCAGGCAGCTGCCAGACTCAACCTGCAGAACAGCAGTTTCACTGCTCTTTTGACCCCCACTGCTTCTTCTGTGGAGGAACTGATGGCCATAGAACAGCCAAGTGCAAGCTCTGCAAGGAGTATGTTCACCAAGGGAAATGCATGCTTATAGGCAGTAAAGTCTTTATGAAAGATGGTTCTGACATTCCTAGGTCTGCAGCAGGGTGGAATTTCAAAGAGAAAATCAATAACTTCCTGGCTCTCAGAGAGTCTATTATGGTGTCAGCTAATCTTGTCTCTATTCAGTCTCCAGGTACTGCCTCTTCATCTAGAGGGTGTGATACCCCACCCCACCTTGTCAATACCATGTTCTTTGGCTCGGAAAACACCACCAAATTTCAGGTTGAGGTCCACCCCTCATCTTACCTCATTGACCAAGAAATAGAAGATAATGCCAATGAAGAAGATAAGTGTGCACTTGCCAGAGCCTATGCTCAAGTAGAGGAGCTTAAGAATGCTATCAAAAGGAAGAAACCAGCCCGCTTTGATGGCATGGAAATTCCTGCTTGTTGCCCTCGAAATGCTGCTATGGCCAACCCTCCCCCTTCCAACAACCCTGTACCAACCATGACTTCGAACACTCAGCCACCACATAACAATCAGCAGGATAGACCTAATGCCACCAAGCCTTCGACCTCCAGACCTCCATCTAACCCTACTCCTCAATTTTGCTACCAGAGTGGTTTTGATGAAGCTGCCACCACTAAATGGCTGGTGTCCCAAGTCTTAGAGGCCAAGATTGAAATTTCAACCCAAGATCTTCTAGCAGTCAGCCCAGAAATCTGCAAACAGATAAAAGAGATGGCTATGACAAAGAAGGTAGTGATCAGTAGCCTTGAGACCACATCAGAATCATCCTTGTCATCTACCTGGGCCTCATATGAACAATACCTTGTTAAGGACACAGATGGCAAGTGTGTCAGTCTCGCCACCACCCCTCTCTATGCAGTAGATGGTGTCCTTATGGACAAGCTTCAGGTCAAGTGTATCCTTGACAGTGGCTGTCAGGTAGTTGCCCTCAGGTGCAAATTGTGGGAGGCTTTAGGGGCCCCCCTCCATTCAGACATGTGTATGACATTAGAAGCTGCTAACCAGTCTAAAGAGAGCACTCTAGGTGTCATTGAAAATGCCTCTCTTTGAATTGGGCCAGTCAAAGCTCACCTACAGATTCAAGTCATTGACAAAGCCCCTTTCGACCTCTTATTAGGCTGCCCATTCTTCTGCCTCCTCAGCAGCATCCTTCAAGACTTCCCCAATGGCAAACAATCTCTAGAAATCCATGACCCCAATTCAGGCTGCCAGTTACTTATCCCAACCCACCCTTGACATTGTCTATACCCATATCCCCAATTCATGAACCCAGATGATGAGGCAGAATACTTCACCCACCAGAATCACTGCTGCCAACTCCAAGAGAGTGAACAGGGTTTTTAACAATGGTCAATGACTCGATAGGGTTATGAGGAGACCAAGATAATATAGTATCCATGTGTTCCCTTTATGTTTCAGATTCACTTTCTGCCTTGAGAAATCCCACTTCCCCTCTTTCTACTGACTTTAAAGAAAATGCTGCAGCAGTGCTGTTGTTCAGTTATACCCCAGATATTGTGCCTCCTGATCTGTTTGATTCCAGTTTCATTTCGCCTAAAGACCCCTTCCTGTTTACCACTAGTACTATGGTTTCTCCACTGACACTTTCTGCCCTACAGTCTACCTTTCACTACAATCTGGTTTTTCATATGTTAAAATACAAGCCTGTAGCAAAGAAGGTAAAGCCCATCCCAACTGCAATGCCTGTTGAATTCAGGGTGGAGCATTGGGAGGTTGGCAATCCTCTCACAGGTTTACCTGTATTACCGTACCACCCTCCTTTATTCATTCCTGGTTCTAGATTTACCACTCAGAGGGCAGAAGAGCTCAACCTTGATCCTACCAAGTTCCTTTGGCCAGTGGAGTTGGATCTTGTTTGTTGGCTTGTTTGAACACATGAAGCTGCCTTCGCTTGGGAGACCTCAGAAAGGGGAACCTTTCACAAAGACATGTTTCCCCCCCTAAAAATCCCAACTTTACCTCACAAACCCTGGGTTGAATGTAACATCCCTACCCTGCCCACCATCTTTCAAGACATCATCCAAATAATCAAAGAGAAAATCACCACTGGTGTTTATGAGCCCTTGACCTCATCATATTGGTCCAAGTTGTTCTGCATTGTCAAGAAAGATGGGAAATTGCTGTGCCTCATTCATGACCTACAGCCCTTAAATGCCATCTCTATCCAAGATTCAGCCATCCCTCCTTTCATCGACTCAATTGCTGAAGCTTTCACCTGTCACTTGGTGTATGGGATCTTGGACCTAATGGTTGGCTATGACCACTGAGCCATCCACAATGATTACTGTGACCTGACTACCTTCCAAACCCCCATTGGCACCCTTAGGCTGACAGAGTTACCTATGGGGTACACCAATGCCATTCAAATATTCCATGGTGACATCTGTTGGATCCTAAAGGATGAAATCCCTGAGGTCTCCATCCCATTCATCAATGACTGCCCAATCAAAGGGCCTAAGTCTCACTACCTAAATGCTGATGGGTCTTATGAAACAATACCGCAGAACCCCAGCATTCGGTGCTTTATCTGGGAACACCTCGAAAATACCAATTGTGTACTACACCAACTTCACCATGCAGGAGCTACTGTCTCCACCAAGAAATGTGTCATTGCTGCCCCATCTATTGTAGTGGTGGGGCATAAGGTTTTGTACAATGGGAGAATCCCTGATGAAACTAAAGTCCAAAAAATTAGAGACTGGCCTTACTGTGCTAACATCACTGAAGTTAGGGGCTTTCTAGGTCTATGCTCATATTGCCACATCTTCATTAAAGACTTTGCCAAGCATGTGCATCCTCTCATCAAGCTCACAAAGAAAGATGTCTTATTTGAGTTTCATGACGAACACTGAGCAGCAATGGACTATCTCAAAGCTGCTATAGTCACCTCCCCAGTGTTGCATCCTATTGACTACAGCTCCTCCTTTCCAGTCATCCTCACTGTCAACACCTCCAACATTGCCATTGGTTATATTCTCATGCAAGAGGGAGAAGATTCCAGGAGGTACCCCACCCACTTTGGATCCATCACTCTTAATGATTGAGAGAGGCAGTATAGTCAAACCAAACTCAAACTATTTGGTCTGTTTCAAGCACTGCACGATGTGTGGCTTTACATTTTTGGAGTGCAGAATCTAGTTGTCAAGGTCGATGCAAGATATATCAAAGGCATGATTAACAATCCAGACTTACAGCCTAATGCCACCATCAACTGGTGGATTGCCAGTATTCTACTCTTCAATTTCAAACTGGTCCATGTACCCACTGCTAAGCATGCCACCCCTGATGGGTTGTCAAGGAGACCGAGAGCCAAAGAAGACCCTGAGGTAGACAAAGAAGAGTATGAAGACTGGGTAGATGAGTGTGGAGCCTTCACTGTGGAACTTGTGAATTGCTGAGAGCCAAGAACTCAGATGCTATGTCCTCCAGAAATTCTGCCATCCATATACTACTCATCTAAAATCTTGCCTCAGGACATCAGCATATTTATGGCAACTGGTTCACCACCAGAAAACACTGAGACCAAAATCCCATGAACCGAGAAGGCAAAACAGAGGGATGAGAGGCTGGAGGTTGTGAGGAGGTTCTTGGAAATGAAGAAGCCACCAGACAGGTTGGGAGAAAAGGAGCTGGAGAGTCTTGTGCAGCTAGCAACAAGGTACTTTGTAAAGGGCAGAGAGCTTTGGAGGAAAGAGCCCCAAGGTCACCACCAGCTCATGGTTCACCACCACAAGCAGCTTGAAATTATTCATCAGGCCCACAATGAGTTAGGCCACAAGGGTATCTTCTCCACCAATATGTGCTTGCTGACATGGTTTTGGTGGCCCATGCTTGAGCAGGATGTTTGCTGGTACATCAAGACATGTCACAAATGCCAAATTCACCACCTCGATCAAATCCACATTCCCCCTGTCATGGCAATACCTGAGCCCCTATTCTACAAAGCCTATGTCAACACTTTCATAATGCCAAAGTCCAATGGACACTGCTACATTACTCAAGCCCAATGCTCCCTCACCAGCTACCTGGAGTGGGCCATGCTTCAATCCAAAACTGGAAAGTCAATCAGCAAATTCTTATTCAAGCAGATATTGTGCAGATGGGGAGCTGTAGCAGAGGTCATCACTGACAATGGTGGTCCTTACATTCTAGCACTTGACTGGCTATCAAAGATGTATGGCATTTGGCATATCTGTATCTCACCTTATAACTTGCAGGCAAATGGTGTTGTGGAGTGGCAGCATTTCAATGTCAGAGAAGTGATGGTTAAGAGTTGTGAGGGTGAAGCCTCAAGATGGTCAGAAGTGGCCCCATCTGTATTTTGGGCAGAGAGGGTTATGGTTCACAAAGCTATGGGATTTTCCCCTTACTATATGGCTCATGGTGTCCATCCCAGACTCCCTTTTGACCTTGCTGAAGCAACCTTTCTCACCCCTTTCGAAGCACAGTCATACTCTACTACCAGTCTCATTGCCAACCATGCTTGGCAATTGCAGAAGTGCCCAGAAGGCCTAGCACTAATACACAATCAAGTCCTCAATTCCCGCTTCACTTCAGCAAAGGACTTTATGGCTTGATTCAAGAGGACTATCCATGACTTTGACTTTGAACTGGTTACCCTCATCCTTGTCAGAAATTCCCACATCAAGAAAGAGCTGGACTGAAAAACTAAATCTCACTACCTAGGTCCTATGGTAGTCATATGCCACACCAAAGGTGGCTCTTATCTCCTCACAGAGCTTGATGGTGCTGTTTCGAAGTTTTGCTTTGCCACCTTTCGCTTATACCCCTATTTCCCAAGAAACAGGTCCTGTATTGAGGTCACCCATCTGGTTGGCCTTGACAGGTCTGCAATAGATCAGCTGGAAGATGACTCCCTTCCTGACCCAGAACTGGCTGGTGCCCTTGGGGACAAGTCAAATGGGTAACCTACATCCTAGGTTCTCTTCTTTCTTTTCTTTTCTTTTCTTTTTTTTTTGTCCTTTGTCTATCTTTTACAGATGCTTTACCTACACAAATTACCAACACAAAAAGCCAAACACAAAACCATAAAACAATATAAAAACCAAAAGCCAAATTTCCTTGTCTCCTCTTTTCCCTTGACTCATAGTTTTACTCACTGTTTACCATCTATAGAGTTCAGCCAAAACTAAAATGACAATTGCCACTACCTACTCAGTCAGGGTGACAGCACTATACTGCTTGTTCTTCCTTCTTTTCACTTATGTCTCTTATATTATTCTGACCTTCCAACCTTACCACTGAGGTGTGTTCTTAGGCAGCATGCACACAGATGAAATTACTGCCAATCTATGGTATGACAGCAGACTCAAAGTAAAAGGGGAGTTGTGAAACTACTGTTTCTACACTAAGACGAACACTAAGATGAATTAGAGGGACTGGGGATGAAGTGTTCCTCTCACCAAGCCTTCAGGGAATGTAGCTGGCACCAAGACTGATGCAGGGCCTCACATACTTGGGTTGCAGTCATACTAACCTGCACCATCTGTGAGAACAGGTCCATCAGGGTGTCCTCCCCCCATTCAATCAACAACTCCACATTGGCAATTTGTTTGTCCAACTCTTTGATAGGGTGGATACAACTGCTTCACTTGTGGTGCTTATCCTTCACAGGCAAATGAGTTGGCCCCATAGGCATGGTGACCTCTTCAGACTTGGTCAGATCAATTTGGACCTTCGGCATACTGGTGTCCTCACTGCCTGCCACCTCAGGAGCCTGTTTGCCCTGGCCTGACTCAACTTGCACACTAAGGAATTCGCTAGAGTCTCTTGAGGACTCTGTTGGTCAGTCAGCAGGTTTACTGGTGATGCAGGAAGTAAGGGGAGCTGGGGGTTTAGGAGTGGGAGTGGGAGTGGATGGGCCACTGGGGAGGAAAAGAGGGAGAGGTTGTGGCAGTGGAAGATCTTGGTGTTCAGTCACAGCTGCAGCAGATGTTGAGGCAGCAGGTTGAGTAGCTGTTGAGTGGCTAACGAGATGGGGTTGTGGTCATCCTGTCATAGGGGTAGGCACTGAGGGAGGAGGGGGAGCAGAGTGTGCCTTAGCCTTCTTGCTTATTGAGGCTGACTCAGGCTGGGGACCATCTGGGTTTTTGCACTGTGTCACATTGTCACTAGCTAAGTGCACTGTTCAACAAGCCTTACTCACCTTCCTACCTGGCTTCCCAGCCTTGTCACATTTCTTCTTGCTGTCATGGCAAGCTTAGCAGGCCATCCACTCCTTCCACACACAGATAATTCCCTGCTTCACACATTGCTCACAAGGTCCAGCACTCCCTGGCACAGGGTCGACCTCCATCACATCCTCCTCCACAGTTGAATTGCCCAAGCCAGATGGCACCACTCCTTCCCCAACTCTCACTGGTGAGCCACCCTTGGTAGCCTAACCAGCCCCAGGCATTAGCATACTGTTCAACACCAATGGGCCATCTACATACTGATGCCACCTCTTTCCCTTTATTGGCAGATTTCTCTAACTGCCATTGTGACTGACAAACTGCCTCACCTCCTGCTTGAGGGGTATCTGAACTGCTCATAGTTGGTTTAGGCTTGGGTTTCATTGCACATGGTGGGAATCGAGCTTGGAGTGCTGTTAACGCCAAGAAGGCATTGCTGATGGTGGTTTCAGTGTCATCAGGGTAGTTGGGGACCTCGGTACTCATGTCTGAGGCAAACTTGCATAGTTGCTTGATATGCCCCTGCAACCAGGCATCAGAAGGACAGTACTATCAGTATCATGCAGGCCACTCACCAACAACTCTTCATACCATCCCAATCATGCTCACACTGTCTCCTCATCTGCAGACTCACTGGGTATTTCCTTCATCAGTACCTCCAACTTCTTCATCTGTGAAGCCCACATGCCCAGAATGAGGTCTCTTGCAGTATCAGGAGTAACGAAAGGTGGTATGGAAATGGAGGCACTCTGGGAGGATGACATCATGTTGGGAGGGGAGAGACTTGGTAACGATGTAGGGAGCGGGAGCTCCCTGTTAAGGGAATAGATAGATATGAGAGGTTTGAGGTGTGGAGGATCTTATTTACTTTTCTAAGGGGCTTGATCCCCATTTTGTAAGTGGGATGGGGACTTAGTGGTGAGGCGAGAAGTTGATTAGTAAGCATGTGTGCCCTTGACTTCGAATTTGTACTAGCTACGAGAGGAGGAAGCCACCACTATAGAGGCTGGGGATCACAGACTGGTGGGACCAGTCTGTGGCAGTCTCTTACTGCTACAGCCCTTGAGAGTGAGGCCTGAGCAGCCTTAGGGAAGTCCTAAGGTGGTAGAGCAGCAGAGTTCAGTTCAGTTATTCAGGCTAAGTGTCTCAGTTCTTTTTCTGTTTTCTTTTCCTACTAGTTCTTCTCTTCAACAGGATTCCCTACAGGGTCTGACTAGCCTTTAGAGTCACTCCCTGAGTCCTCTCACATTCTTTCTCGTCATCTGGAGCCCACCGTGAGGGGCTTCTGTCTTAGCCTGGTGACTCTTTTCTCATCTTATTCAGCTTCGTTTTCGTGTTTTTAGGTCTCATGTTCTCGGCCTCAGTCGTGTTCCTCTTCGAGTCACACTTTCCCCCAGTATTCACAGTTTATATCATTTTCCTGCCTTTGAGTTCCCTCGTGACACCATGCAAGGCCCAAGTTCCCCTCGTTCTGGACCTTCCGAAGCTTCGAAACCCCCTCAGTACTCCTCAAAGGACCTTCGAAGCCTTCTCGAAGATGTAATCCAAGTCATGAATGTTGCTAAGTCACTCCTTCGAGCCTATGGAGACCTTCGAGAGGCCAGTGGTTTGCATGCACAGCCACCTACTGGTTCTGCAAGTTGCTCACCCCGCCGCACATACTCATTTTGCTTTTTCTGTGGCCAGAAAGGTCATATTTGAGCAAATTGTGACTTGTGCAAGAAGTATCTAGCTGCAGGAAAGTGTCTACTAGTGAAAGGTCACATCATACTACCTACGGGACGAGAGATACCGTGAGAAGTACCTGGGCACACTCTCAAGGACCGTCTGGATTGCTGGGATCTAGGGAATCAGTCTAATGACAATCGAAAGCCTCCTTTGAGTCAAGGCTGGCTACCCTTGGAGGATGTGGGTAGTTGAAAGCCACAGACCCAAATGGTTCCACTAGGTGTGTCTCAGCCCCGCTTGCCAGTGCACCCTCATCCCCCCTGGGCACAACCGTTGCGTGTGCCACTCTCAGCAGAAGGGCCAAGTCGTCACTCAGCCTTGGAGCAGCCCCAGGCCCCCAGTCAAGGGCATAGTGAGTCCTCGAGCACACATGCACCCTCTTGAGCAGTACCTACATCAGACTCTCGTGGTTGACCTCCCTCCCGCTCTCGTGATCTCGATGACCTGCATGTGTACTCTTATTCAAGTAGGCAGTGCAGCCCTGAACCTCCCTCCCACTCTCGTGACCTCGACAACCCACGCTCGTACTCGTATTCAAGTAGGACGCACAGCCCCGATTCCCGCGACTACCCCCGTGACTACCAGTACTACTATATCCTCTCGCCACCACCTGCACTGCGACTTGCATACTCGCACTTACCAGAAAGTTCGAGGGATGAGCCCACTCCAGTCCGGCCCACCAGCCGGCTAGTCGAGAGAACAACAGCCTCTGCCTCCTACGAGACTCGGTCATCTCGTAGTACTCATGCGTCAGCCTACTCGAGAAGGTCGCGCAGCCGCAGCCGCACACCTCAACCTTCATACAGGTTCTAGGGAGTCGACAGGGGGCTGCTGTAGCCCATTGGGATCTTTTTATTGTGTTTTTATTCCTTTCTTTCATGAATATATCACTCTTTGAGTCCCCCTTACAAGTATCAGGCAGCCATGTGCCTTTGTCATCCCCTGCCTCACCGACTCGATATCTCGACGACCGCTCGTCCGTCCCTCTCGCAATCTGGGATTCGAGTCCTACTCGACGATAGCTTTCAAATGGTATACCCTTCGTCATAACTGGCCCAGCGCATCTGTAGATATCTCCCATTCTTTGGAGAAAGGCACTGTAGGATGAAATATGGAATATCTCGGGATTGGGAGCGCCGTTTTCCCTGTTTCCTCGATCTCCCAGCTCTCCTCGCACGTCGCTATCACCTCCCGAAGTTTCATAGAATTCCACCCAGCAGTTCCCCATCGACGCGATGCCGTCCTCCCTCCTCCAACCCCGTTTAGGTCCTAACTCGCGCAGTTCTCGCCCGAATCACTCGCTTTTCTCAGACGTGAATCTACTAGATGATACCTACCAGACGATATACAAGACGACGCGCGTGCTTTCGTGGTTCCGAACTTATTCGGGTTTTTGCATTTGGACAGGGTAGCGAGGTCGGGTTCGTGTATCTCGCTCATTTTCGTGTCGAGCCTCTCGCTTTCTTACATGGTGGTTCTACTGGCTTATGGCTACTCGGTGATACCTTTTTCTTGAGGACGCGCTCGTTCGTTGTGGAGATATGGGTTTTCTCAGTGGACAGTAGGGTATGAGACAGTTGGGCAGATATCTCGGGAACGGGTGCGCGTTTTTCCCCCGATTCCTCGTTCTTCCAACTCTCCACGAGCATCCCCATCACCTCCTGGAGTTTCGTAGCATTCCACCTAGCGGTTCCTCACCGACGCGATGCTGCCCTCCTGGCCCCTACCTCGCTTAGGCCGTAACTCATGCAATTCCCCGCCGAATCGCTCGCTACTTGCAGACGTGCATCCCCTAGATGATATCTACCAGACGATATATGAGACGTCGCGTGCGCATTCGTAGTTGCGGAGTTATGTGAGTTTTTGTGTCCGAGCAGGGTGACGAGGTCAGGATCGCGTGTCTCACCCATTTTGGCGTCGCGCCTCTCGCTTTTTGGCATGGTGGTACTACCTTCTTATGGCTACCCGGTGATGCCCTTTTCGTCCCTACGCGCTCGACGGTTGTGGAGATATGAGAGTTTCTGTGTGTGGAAGGGGTACGAGGCGACTTGGCAGATATCTCGGGACTAGGCAGGTCAATCGCTCTAGTTCCTTTTTCACCATCTCTTCCTAGACGCCCTCTACCGCTACCTACGATTTCGTATCGGTTGCCGCAGCGGTCGTTGCTCGGCGGCCTCCTCTTCCCGCCTCTCATGCTGCCCTACACACTGTTCGCATCGCATCTTCCCCAGTTCTTCGCTTTGCCTTTCGCCTTCTTGGGACATGGTACTACTCGACCAGCGCTTTCGAATGGTATACCTCTCGTCGCAATTCATGCAGCCCTTGTCGAGGAATCCAGATTTTTGTGTGGCGAGGTGTCTTTGGCCGGTTTTTCTGATATCTCGGGATGGGGTGCGCGTATTCATTCGATTTCTTTTTCTACGTCCTCCCTACACTCCCCTTCACCGTCTCCTCGAGTCTCGTAAGGTTTCGCGCAGCCGTTGTCCTTCAGCGAGTTTTCCCGGCTGTCCCCACTTGTCAGCACCTTCGAGCTCGTACCGTCAGTTTACAACCGAGGACGGTTGAATTCTCAAGTGACCCGCGGATGTAGGGAGTGAGTACTCCCCACCATGATATTCTTTTGGTTTTATAGCTTTTGGTTTTACTTTTACTTTACTCTTTTGTTTTCTTTTCTCTTGTTTTTGTTCTTTTACCTTAGACTTCTCTTAGCTTCGAGTTTAGGCACGTGAGGTAGCTTACATAAGCCCGCGCGCACCTACACTCCTCTGTAACTACTTACAGAATATAACATCGAAGTACCGAGTTATGAGTTTGAGTTTGAGTTCGAGAAGGCCATTGTGAGTGCCTTCAGCCTTCAGACAGATCTCAGACTGCCCCAGATGTCCTCTCTCAGACAGAACTCTCTCTTTCAGGCTATAGAAGCCCCTTAGGAAGATCTCACCCCCTTCAGATCTCCTTTGCCCATCTTCAGTCGCACTTTATCAGTCTCGTCAATGATGAGTGAGCAGGAGTGAGGTTGACAGACTTAGCAGAAAAGGAATGAACATGGCAATTACACTTGGTGCATTAAGTGAACTTTACGCCACAGAAGCATTTTCCCACAGCATGTGCTCAAGAACTCCATTGCTTGTGCTTTGATCCATGCACAGCCACTTTCATTACAAAGGCATTCTGTCTCTGTCTCATACCTAATCATGTGCACTTGACCAAGGATGGTCAAAGTCTAAAGACCCCAGGAGGTGTAGGGAATCTAGGCTCCCTGAGACTGCAAAGTGCCTTCAGCAGCAATCCTTACTTTGACCAATCACCCAATCATGCATCCCTTACAATCACAAGACAACCTGTAAACACACCACCTGCCTTGTTTCCTCATTGTCATGTGGCTACTGCTGCCCCTATCACTGCCAACACCATTGCTGCCTACTGTGGCACCTTTGCAAGTCCTGCCAATCCATCACATGTCACTGTGACACCCTCAGTGCCTTTTGTCTCTCTACAAGTGCCAAGGCTGTCCTTGCCCTTAGAACTGCCACCAGTGCCCAGCAAGTGCTTCCACCACTCAGGCATGTGGTCTTACTGCCTCATCCTTACTTACCCCTGTTTCCCACTTTTACTTGTTTTCCCTACCTCTGTCATCACCATGTGCATGCCTACCCAAGAGTTGGACTTTACATTTTTCTTACTTTGACATATGACAGATCCAAAATATGCTGAATTTTACCTTAGATACCACTGTCCTTATGATACAAAAGCTGAGATACTTAGAAAAATATACCACCCACCTTTTTTGGCATCACACTGTGAGTTTCTGAGAGTCCCCTTCGAGTCTAGAGAGCCTTCCAGGTAAGCTGTTCTCCCCCCCCTTCATGTTACTATGTGTGCACTGACAGCATCATCTCACCACCCTACCCAGCTTCAAGTAAGTCTTCCCCCTTCAGTGTTATTACATGTGTACTGACTCCATCATCTCTCCACCCTAGCCCACTTCCAGGTAAGCCATTGACCCCTCCCCCCCCCCACCTGTGTTACTATATGTAAACCCACTCTGTCATGTCACCACCAGCCTATTCACTACCTGGCAAGTTGTTGCTCCTCCTTCCCCTCTGCTTCCTACATATCACTGACTTGTATTCACTTCATCCTTGCCAGATACTTATTCAAACATGGCAAGGACTAGATGTTCAGCCAAGAAGGTGACTGGAGGCAAGGCCCCCAGAGTTGGCCTGCAGGCCTTCCACAACAAAAAGGTTAAGGCATCTACTGCCTCCAGGAGGCCAACCCCAAAGCAGAAGGCTACCACCAACACTGTAAGCTGCTGATTGTATCTCACACTCTTGTTTATACCTTGCACAGCTCTGTGTTATGTGCAGAGATGGGGCAGACCTCTTGTGGGTGTGTGATGAAAAGTACTGTAGAAGGGTAGTCTGTAGTAAATGCCTAGTGGTAGCTGAACCAGAAAGGGACAAACTAAAAGCAGATAATGTCACTTTTAAGTGTGTCACTTGCCACTGGAAGCAAAACCAATCAAACCCTCAGCCTTACTTTGTAAGTACACCACCTCCCCTCCTCTACTTATGTTCACAACATGCCAAGGGATTCTACTCTCAAGGACAAGTTGTCCTTGCCCACCCTCCTCTCATCCAGGGTACCTTTCAACATGCCATCTCTGGTCATGTAGCCTCCCTCCTTACTGCCCTTGTCCACCTCCATTTGGACAACCTAGAACTTGGCCATCCTCAGGTCAATGTATTAGACTCCTATTTCCAGCCCTACTTCTCTGAGAAAAGCTACCACTTCTCTCACCTGCCCTTCAACTTGGCCACTGAGCAGTCTGTGAACAGCTATGAGAAGGCAGCAATAAACCTTGCTCATTCCCTCTCATCCTTCTCCAGGGTGGTCATTTTCCTCACCACCCATAGTGATGAGGAAAGAGGAGATCTCTTTGCTGGTCATGTTGATGGTAAACCAGTAGCATTCAAGGTGTCCAAGGTAAGTGACAAATCTCCTCTTTACCTCCATACTAACCATGTCCAAGTGCCTGCAAGTACTGTTGAACCCCCTCACCAAAATTGTCCAGGGTGCAGACATAATTTTCTATGTCTGTGGCTCTATTGTCACTGTAAAAGACAGCTTCAATGATTTAAAAGAAGCTGCTCAGAAGTGAGTGTTTGCAACATATTTGGATCTTTGTCTCTAACATTTTCCAGATTCAAGCCAAGATCCATGATCTTGTTTGATGCCCAACACCTGCAGCTGGCCAGTACTACCCCCTACCTGCTGAGCCTACTGGACAGTACCATTGTTCAAGGCTTTGATGTCTTCCAAGTAGCCAAGTTTGCCCTCAATGATTGTGCACTGCTTGGGAGGCATTCCAATATCATCATTATGGTGTGGAAGTCTGAAGGGCAAGGTGTACAAAAAGTGGAAAAGGTAGTGGTGGAGAAATTGTTGTGGACTGATAAGTTTATCAGACCATGGGGAGAGCATTTGCCAGTTCAATGCCCACAATGTGGAACCATGCAGAAGTGGGAGTCTGGTTCTGCAGGTAAAACTATTACCTATGAGTGCAGGTATGCTGAGTGTGGGTTTGAAAAGGGGCTAAACAAGACTTCCCTCCCACCCAAGAAATTTATTTACTCTATTCCTCCTGATGCCATATCTTTAACACAAGGGAAAAAGGGAACATCTTCCTGGTTACAACTTACCCTTTAGAATTATACCTGTAACCTTGTAAATACCCCTTTTGATATTAGCCTGCTCCACAAATGCTTCATGAGTTTACAAAATCTCTTAACCACTTCCATCCCTACAATAAATTGGCCTATCCCACTTTCAGGGGGGTGGGCCATTCCCCAGCCAGGTTGGCCTATCCCCCTCCTAGGTCAGCCTATCCCACTTTCAGGGGGGGGCCATCCCCCAGCCAGGTAGGCCTATCCCTCTTTCAGGGGGGGGACCATCCCCTAGCCAGGTTGGCCTATCCCTCTTTCAGGGCAGTGGGCCATCCCCCAGCCTGGTGACCCAGCCTATCCACTTTCAGGGGGGGGGACCACCCCCCAGCCAGGTTGGCCTATCCCTCTTTCAGGGGGGTGTGCCATCTCCCTGCCAGGTCAGCCTATCCCCCTTTCAGGGGGGTGTGCCATATCCCTGCCAGGTCAGCCTATCCCCCTTTCAGGGAGGTGTGCCATCTCCCTGCCAGGTCGGCCTATCCCCCTTTCAGGGGGGTGTGCCATCCCCCTGCCAGGTCAGCCTATCCCCCTTTCAGGGGGGTGTGCCATCTCCCTGCCAGGTCGGCCTATCCCCCTTTCAGGGGGGTGGGCCATCCCCCAGCCAGGTCAGCCTATCCCTCTTTCAGGGGGGTGGGCCATCCCCCTGCCAGGTCGGCCTATCCCTCTTTCAGGGGGGTGTGCCATCCCCCAACCAGGTCAGCCTATCCACTTTCAGGGGGGGGCCATCCCCCGGCCAGGTCAGCCTATCCCCCTTTCAGAGCATCAGCTGAACCCATCTCAAGGTTGGTCAGCTGACATTGGCTCATCCCACTTTTAGGTGAAAATGTACATGTTGGGTGTCCCACTTTCAGGACTATGGTTGACTGAACTATGTGCCAATTTCACCTTTGGAGAATGCCTGATCTCAAATTTAGGGAATCCCACACCCTTGGAAGCAGTCTATTTACCCTGGACAATACCCAAAAATACCCATGGAAGTGGTCTATTTTGCCCTGGGAAATCTCTGAATCCCCCCTTGGAAGTGGTCCATTTTACCCTGGGAAATCCCCAAACCTTTCCTTGGAAGTGGTCAATTTTACCCTGGGAAATCCCCAAACTTCCCTTGGCAATGCTCTATTTTAACCTGGGAAGTCCCCAAACTCTCCCTTGGAAGTGGTTGATTTTACCCTGGGAAACCCCCAAGTTCCCTTGGAAGTGGTCTATTTTCACCTGGGAAATCCCCAAACTTCCCTTGGAAGTGGTCCATTTTCACCTGGGAAATCCCCAAATTCTCCCTTGGAAGTGGGCTATTTTAACCTGGGAAATCCCCAACCCTCCCTTGGAAGTGGTTGATTTTACCCTGGGAATTCCCCAAACTTCCCTTGGAAGTGGTCTATTTTGTCCTGGGAAATCCCCAAACTTCCCTTGGCAGTGGTCTATTTTCACCTGGGAAATCCCCAAACTTCCCTTGGAAGTGGTCTATTTTGTCCTGGGAAATCCCCAAACTTCCCTTGGAAGTGGTCTATTTTCACCTGGGAAATCCCCAAATTCTCCCTTGGAAGTGGGCCATTTTAGCCTGGGAAATCTCCAAATTGTCAGGGTTTGTGGGGAAAGTCCCTTTGAGACCCCAGGCACCCTGTATGGTGATGGGGCAAATGGACTTTCCCCCCCTTGGCATGTGAGCTCCTGGGAAATCTCCAAGCCCTGCCTATGCCAGTGGCATGTGGGAATACCCAAGAAGTTGATACCTATTAGGTATAAACATCTGTAGAAATATGTCAACCTAATAGGTCCTCAAGAGGGGGTGACCAAAGTGCACTGAGTGACATGATGGAATTGGAGTGGGATGCTGAATGTGTGGGGGCTGCTGGGGCCATGGTCCTCACAACCAGAGTGCCAATTTGCTGGCACATCACCTTCATGTTTTCCTTCACAGTCATGTGCAGTGCTGCCACATCCACAGTCAGCAACATGTGAGCCATATGCAGGGCCTCAGTGGATGCTGGCTGAGTGAGGGCAGCTTCACCAGTGAACAAGCCATTGGCTTAGTGTGGGATGGGTTGCAGGGCATCACTATGGTCATTCTCATAGCAGTGAAGTTTGTTGAGGAGGTATTGCATCAACATATCATACTACATGGTATGTGCAGTGGTGTGGAGTAAACAAGTAACTGGTGTCAGCTGTGTGTACTTACACACCCAGATAGGAAGTTGTACCACTTACATGCTCACCTTCCACCCACCCACCTCACCATTGGACATGTGTGAGGGTCCATTGCTGGCCCATGGGGGCAAACATGAACCAATACTGGGCCCCACCACAATGGTAACAATGTGTTGAGAACATCCCATGAATCCCAGCACCCACCACTGCTTCATCAATCCACTTCTGAACCATGTCATGAGAGAGTGGCCCACCTGGCTGCAGCACCCCATTTGTGCCCAAAGCAGGGAACAAGAAGTCCTTGTCAGCCATTGGTCAGCCAAGATGAACAAGCTCAACCCACTTCATCCAGAACAAGAGCTGCAGGAATGCATCACATGCCCTGCCCATATCCGGGCATGGGTAAACCCTGTAGTGGTTGGCTGGCATGTGCCAATGGGGAGATTCAGGTAAGCATGGTGCAGCTTGCCACATCACAACAGACCTGACATGGACCTATGGATAGACATACATTGTAGGTCTGCCTCCTTTACCCCCTTGTTGAGCTTCCTCCACCAGCCCTTACAGTTTCTCAGGTGGATCTCAAAGTAGATGTTGAGGTCATTTATGGTGAGCAACTGCTCTTCACCTTTCAGGTATTTCATGAACACATGGTCAATAGTGGCACTCACAACAGTGCTGGAATGGCTATGGATGAGCTCTGGACAGGCTCTGGATGGCTATGAATACACTGTGGAATATTAGTGAGAATGAAACTCTGACAAAAATAGTTATCTACCAGTAGAGTACCTATTAGTAGTGAAACCTAAACACATGCATATGACAGTATCTCCCTCTTAAGGCCAAGCCCACAAGGACCAAGTGAGGGATATGTCTAGGCCATGACATGTGGCCAGCTAATCAAGCAGCACACATGTGTACCAGTCTTCAAAAGGCTGTGACCAACTTTTGTAGTCTGCCATCAAACCCTACTCTTCATGTCTCAACCCTTGTCACACATTCCTACTCCACCAGCCACTGCTGTCTGGGGCTGGTCAGCAGTCCCAGACTCTGCAATTCAGTCTGACAATGATGAAAACAAGGCTGTCACCAAAGCCAAGCATGATGAGAGGCAGCACCAGAAGAAGGCACAAAAGGATCAGAAGGTGGCAGAGGAAGCTGTGGCCCAGGAGAGGGCAGAACCTGAACACTGGGAGAGAGAGGAAAATGAGCACCAGGAGAGGGAGGCACAGGTACAGGCAGCTAGTCAGGTGGAGGGCACAGGGTCACAGTCACATGACTCAGTGGTGAGTTTGTCAGTGCTGGCTGAGCCTGATCCAGCAGCAGCAGAGGGGTTGCAGAGTCAAGGGGGGTCACTGGCAGGTCACATGACCTGTGCCCAGTGTGCTAGGGCTGAGGTCAACTGCACTTATGAGTTGGCCAAAGCAAGTAAGTGTGGGAAAAAGTCATGTGACCAATGTTTGTCAATGAAGGAGCAATGTGTGCCAGCTGGTACAAAGAAGGTCTGGAAGTGTGTAGTGCTGGCAGAGAGTACATCACCAAGAGCTGGTGAGAAAAAGAAGCATGTGTGGGCTAAGAGTCCAGAAGTGGAAGTGGTGGGTGGGAGCTTGCAAACTGAAAAAGGCAAGACTGTTGCATGTGACACATCTATTACTGGTGGTCTGTATGCTATTGCCACTGTGATAGACTGGCATACTGAAGAGGTGGTGCAGCTGTGGCAAACAGTCAAGTTGCTTGGCAGCTTGCACCATCACATGATTGAAAGTATGGCAGAGCTTTTGCAAGAGACAGCATATCCAGAGCTGGAGTTGCCCACTGAGTCAGCCAGTGAGGAACACAAAGAGGCCAAGACCATGGATGAACCAGGCTGGTAGTGTAGCCAGTTTCTTTTGTCTTCTTCCCACTGTAGTCTACAAGTGTCCCTGTCTGTGCATAAACAGTGAGTGAGAGTAGGGCTATCCAGAAGTCCAGAGGTACTGGTCTGAGTTTTCAAAAGTGAGAGTGAGTATCATGAGAAAAATGAGACCAAAGCAGAAAAGGCAAAAATGGCACAGAGAGTGTTGCTAAGTCTAAGATACCAGTGTTGCAAAAAGATAAGCTGGAAGTATACATATGTACCAGAGGTGACCAGACAGAGTCTAAAATGAAGGTATGTGTGAGTAGTAACAAAGTAGACAAGAACATATACAATGCTGGAAATACTGGTGTTCAGACAAAACATGGAATACTACCAGGGGGTGTATTTGACAAGAAGTCACAAGGTGTGGGTGGTCATGTGACTGATCCATCCCCCTCTCTAGGGTCTGAGCCTTTGAGGACCCATAGGCCAGAAGTGACCAGTAGTGTCAGGAGTTGGGGGAGCTTGTACAAGGGTGCAAGGGGCATGGGAAGTGTAAAGTTGCTAGCTTCTCATTCACTTGTATACTTAGTCACTCGAATATAAACACAACTGGTGTTATATTGGAGTGCGTAGAGTATGGTAAAAAAGAAGTTCTCCTCCTTATGTAATGGGCACCCTTGTTTATGTAATATACCTACGAATAATACTGGAGTTCAACCATTAATGAACTCCACACTTGTTTAAGTGTAGTAGTCTAGGGCATCCTTACACCCTCCCCCTGAAGAACCCCAAACAGGTTCCTCCAAACTAAGCACAATCACGAATATACTGATATTTCTATTCTATGATCACACATGTACAGTGCACAAGTGTGAGATGTCAGAGAGCTATGGTGAGATGACTGACCAGAGATTAGTCAGTCTGCAATGATATGCAGAAGTATGTGGTTGAGACAGGGTTTTATATAATATCGGGCCCCCTACATGGGGGCAGGACCTTCGTCATCTGGTTCTTCTTCTAGGAGCACTTCCTGGTCTCCTTCGTTATAAGAAGCCGCTGTGGTTTCTTGAGGGTCTGGAGTCTCGTCGCCACCATCATCCTTGATCACCTCGGCAGCAAATAGCCTGGCCTTTCCAGTCTTATTGTCCTTCGAAGGGACGTTCTTCTGGTTGCACTCATTGGTGTAGTGCCCTTCTTTTCCACAGCGGTAGCATTTGATATTTTGGCATGGCAGGCCAGGGTCTTTTTTCTGACTCTGGCCTACTGGTCTGTTCTTTTTCTTGTGACTGGCTCCAGTCACGCATTGTCCCTGCAGTCTGGCTGATTCCTCTCTCTGGGAGCATGCATTGTCCATTGCCTTCCTGTACAGTACGTTCCCTTTCTGGGTGTACCTGTATACTCCATCAGAGTATTGCCTGTTGCCAATCCTGTTGTCAGGATTGGCAGGACGAAGCCCAGTCTGTTTTGTTTGTTGGGCTCACGTGTGGTTGCTGATCAGTTTGAGGGCACTTTCCATCTTTTGCACTTTGATTAGGATCTGGTCCATTGGCATGTGTTCTGCTGATACTCCTCTCGATTTGAGGACTCCCTCTGCGATTGGTAGGGGGAGTCCATTGATGAATTTCCTCTTCATGGAATATTTGTCAGGGGGTTGGACCATCCTGGATGCTCGGCACTTTAGGTCATTGTAGAATGCAAGTACTCCCTTCGTGGCAGAGTACTTGGTGTTATCATATTGTTTGGCAGCATTTTGAGCTGAAGCCTCGTGGATGAATCGAGTGAACATGCAGCATATGAATTCCTCGAACGTCCAGTCACGGATTGAGCGATCTGGACTGTCTACTTCTTGGTCAAACCATTGTGCCGCCATTCCTTCCAGGCAGGTTCCAGCATATGTTATGCAATCTGCATCGCAGGCTGGTCCTGTCACTTTATAGATCTTCAACCAGCGTAGTATCTGGTTGACCCATTCATTGAAGGCATCGATGTCATCTTGACCTTTGTAGTACTTAGGTTGGGCGATTTTTATGGCTTTGACCTCGGGACCTGCGGGAGCCATATTTTGGCCTACTGCTTCATATATCCTCTGATGGTATTTTTCTAGTAGGGATTCCGTATATCCACTCATACCAGGGGTTAACCCTTGGTGGGAGTGTATTCCTAGTGATCATTCACGGGTGTGATGATCACAGCGTTCCTCCTTGTCGTCATCCCTACAGTTGCGATGAGGGGGGGCTGGAGCTGGGGGTTGTCTTCTCCTGTGATCATTGTCATGATTGTTGTGGTTATTTCTGTGACAATAATCGTCATCTGGATCATTGTCAGGGTCATTGTCAGGGTCACTGCCTGGGTGTCTGGTGCCCACCCTCCAGCCAAATGTCTCTTCTTCCTTAAGGTCTCTCTCCATGTGAGGCAGGATTTCATGGTCTGGCCAGTCTGTTAGGTCGTACGTCACTGGGTATCAGGTGATTCTGCCTGTTCCCACTCTATGAGTGTTATCTCCTCATAGAGTGTTTTCCTGCCTGTGTTCATTCCTCACAGACATTTCATCATAGTGGACTTCCCTTCTTGCGTCGTGTGCTGGGCTTCGTCCTTCTTCACTGGTCCCATCATGTGCACTCTCAATGTCGGGCATGTCCACTAGATTGTATAGTTTTTTAAAGGTATGTACTTGGTGGCCACGTTCGTCCTGGTCACCGAAGTTTTCCCATTGAGTGGTGCATTCAGCCACTATGTCTTTCAGTTCCTGGATAAATTCAGGGAATGTAGGTGGTTTTCGTTTATTGTCGGATTTTTCTTTGCCTTTTCCTGACCCTTCTGCTCTCGAAGTTTCTACGAGAGCAGTTTCGGTGGTCAAGTCAGTTAGTGCACTCGGCCCTTCGTCTAAGATTATGGCACAATTGGTGTCATCGCTAGTTCCTCATGCGACCGTCTCAGACGATCATGCTTGAGGGTAGTTGTCTTGACTCCCTGACAGTGGCAGATCATCACCATCACCATCCTCTCAAATTTTATCAGGTTCGAGAGGTTTTGATGCGCCACGAGAAATTTTCTTCTGCAATGTGGTATTCTTGTTAGACTTGGGGCCCATAACATGTTTGGGTGTTTAAAAAATGTAAAGTTGCTAGCTTCTCATTCACTTGTATACTTAGTCACTCGAATATAAACACGACTGGTGTTATATTGGAGTGCATAGAGTATGGTAAAAAAGAAGTTCTCCTCCTTATGTAATGGGCGCCCTTGTTTATGTAATATACCTATGAATAATACTGGAGTTCAACCATTAATGAACTCCACACTTGTTTAAGTGTAGTAGTCTAGGGCATCCTTACAGGAAGACTGAGTATGTACAGCTCATACAGAGGTATTACCTGATTAGGGTAGCAGAATTGAAGGCCAAGAGTGGCTGGAAGATGAAAGCTGGGAGAGGCAAGAGGTTGAGGCCTGGCTGGTAGCACAAGCTTAAGCTGTTGTCACCATTTTGCCAATGACATAGCAGGTGGCCCCTAGTACTGCCAGGACCATGAAGAGTACCTGGGCTGTAGGGAGTGCAGCATCCCTGAAGGCTCCAGAGAGTACCTGAAGGGGGGTGGGGTCAGGGAGTTCCCAGGGAAAAGGGGACCTGGGGGGATACAAAAACATTGGTGGAGATGTTGGTAGGGGGGTAGAGTGATGCTCAGGGTGAAATGCTACTGGAGGAGGAGGAGTAGGGAGGGAAGGAGTAGAAGGAGACATAGGTGTTTCAGGAGGGTGATGTCAAGGGTAATGGTTTATTCTTTGAGAGAAAACACCTCTTGCTTACTGAGAATGTAAATGAAAAAGATGATTTCTTGAGTACACCCTTGTTTTCAACTTCCCACGAAGGGTAATATGCCCCTAAAAACAAGCCTTGGTGATCAACACCTCATCAGCAGGTGGGGCTGGTAGAGTTCTGGAGGCCAGAGAAAGCTGAAAGGGTGAAGAATGAGTGGGAATGTCATGTGACAAGGGGGTGCAAAGGTCCAGAGCTAAGTGCCAGTGAAGTCCAGCTGGTTTTATATGAATGCCAGCAGGTGGGAAAGTAGGTGTGTCATTACTTGAGACAGAGTTGTCTGGCAGATCAGACAGAAAAACAGATGCTTAAAAGCAGACATTCAAGCCAGAGGTGTTCCAGTGTGGGATGAGGGGCCTAGGGGTTGGCATTCCCGACAAAGCAAGCCAGAAAAGGCTACTACTCAATTCCTGATTGATCAACAGATCACAGTGGGAGAGCTAGTGGTGATCCAGGTACATGCTGTGCTGGGGGAATCTAATGAGGGTGCAATAAACATTGCTAGAGTGATACTGCTGGGTGAGGTGCCAAAGAAGGCATAGAGTTGGTGATGACACCTAAAAACTGCATAGGGGGCTTTCAAAGACTTTGGAGAAGATACAGGGATAGGGTAAATGAGTGTGGTTTGGACTTTTGGTCCATAGGGTGGAGGTTTTGGAGCAGGTACTTCATTTGTTCTTAGGGACCTGTCCAAGTTGAGTCAGATAATACTGTTAAGAACATTTCTTCCAGAGTTGGGTTGAGCTGGGCTTCATAGTTCCAGCATGTCCAGAGCTGGGCTACTGTGCTGGAGCTTGTATGAGCCAGGGTTGGGTGGCATGTGGCCCATGGGGGTCGAAGCCCAGGCTCAACAGGGGCCCACTACCCAAATCAGCCTCATCTTGTGTGCTGTGCCCTTGGACAGGTCTGGGTAGTGGTCAGATACTGATTTTCTCTGGGTTCTAGGTTGATTATCTGACTGCTCCTACAGTACAGATCTAACTAAGTATTTATACTACTAGTCTGGAGGGAGCACTACTGGTGTTCTGGTAGTCTTGGAATAACTAGAAGGCTATGTACAAATGTTAGTAAGTGAGTGACTAAGAAAAGTCCAGGGGCTGGTCTACTGGTAGTAGACACAGGTCTGACAAATGTGCAGTAATAACTAATCATACTAAGGAATGGGGTAGTACTAGACTAAATAAAGAACAAAGATTTGGACTGGGAGATCCAAGAGTGGACACTGGTCCAGGGTTCACATGCACTACTACTGGAAAATAGTTATCTACTGGTAGAGTACCTACTAGTAGCATATGACAATCACCCAGGATGCAGAATGCCTGCTTCCACAGGGTCATTGGATTTGGGCAGACAGTGCCTACCCAACACAAACATGGTGTGTTGTCCCATTCAAAGTGACAAGGGTAGCTGAGCTGTCAAGGGGACAAAAGGAATATAATAAGCATCTGTCAAAGGTATGTACCTCACAGGAGATATTCAACTGCACATAATCCCTTCTGAATTAGGTCCATGTCTGCATGGAACATGCCTTTGCTGCCCTAAAAGGCCACTTTCAATCACTTCATGAGCTTTGCTTACAGATGAATTCTTTACAGGATATTTGTATCGCTGTTCACTGGGTGCAATGTTGTATCATCTTGCACAATATGATCATCTGATTCAAAGAAAGAGTTGGGAATACAACAACAGAGTGGGCAAGGACAGAAGGGCAGCAGAGTAGAGGACCTACAGACGATGAGATGGCAGAAGATGGCAAGGTAATGGAGTTCACACAGGGGATGCCAGGTCAATGCTTCCACATAGAACTTGCACAATATCTGTTTACAGAACTCAAGATAAATGAGCACATTGCTTGACATATACAACAGTGAATATACATGTTGTATGTGATCAGAGACATCAGAAACACACACCAGGAGATATGAATGATGTATAGATGCACATAAATGCATCAGCAGCAAATGTGAAGTAGAAGGTGAAAAGGTGAAAATAATGGAAATGATGGGGTACAGGCAATTGAAGTGGGACAAAACTTGTATGAAGCTATCCACTCGAAGGGCCACTGGGTGCAGGGGTTTTTCCAGGTGCTGTGGTAGATGATGATGGAGCTTGCTCCAAAGCCTTGAGTGTAATTTGAAGCTGCACAAGCTCGATCTGCTGAGAGAGAGCACTTTCCTCTGCTTTCTTGAGCTTGATATCAAGCTTCTTGAGGTCCTTCTCCTGGCAAAACTCGATCTCAGCATTGGCACACTTGGAATTCAACTCCTCCCACTGCAACTCTAGCTCCTTGTCCTGTATTGCATAGTTGTACCATAACACAGCATGGTGGGTCTGTGAATCCTCCAACTCCCCATGGCACATATCACTTTCCTTGTCAAGACCTTCAAGTTTCTTGGCAATCATAGATGATACTTTCTTTGTCAAGGATGCAGTACTGCCCCAGCTGCTGGGCTTCATGCTGGCACCTGACATGGAAGCAGGTGGACATGCATAAGGAGAGTGTCTGGTAAATGCATTGTGTCCATCTGAGGATGGCATCCTGGGCTTATCTTTGAGAACAAATGGTGTGGGCACTGTGTCATTTCCGCAGGTTGGTCCCACATCCACACACACATGGCTAGCCTTCAAATATACAGATTAGTATGAACCATAGCATTTGACATGGGTTTGACATACTGGATTTGATAAGCCCTCCATCCCATCATTGTGATCCTCATTCATAGCACCATTGACACCATAGTCATTACCAAGCCCCTCAGGGATCTCCAGATCATTCATCACAAAGTCTGTAGATTCATCATGGCACACAGGGATATCAGAAGTTATTCCATCTTCATTGGCAGCATCATTTCTCCCCTCAATATCAGCAACAGGATCCCTCCCTCAGTACAGTCACCCTCTTGAGTGGATCTTGCCTTGGTGAGGGCCAGGAAGTTCTCTGCATGATTGGCATTTGGTTGAGATGAAATGAGCTCACTATCAAATGAGGGGATGCCACACCAAATTGAGTCAAGTTCACAATAATATGGGAAGATGCAGAGGACTTCAGCTGAGGAAGAACATTAAACAATGCAATAGCACTGAGATCAGTGAAATTGTACCTAGTAAATTTGGTGCAGTGCTCCTGTCAGGCATAACACCACTTCCAGTGCTACTAAACCATGCACACTGTTCATGGTATTTGCTCTTCAACCTTGAAGGGGTGAGCACCCAAGAAATGACACAAATGTAAGTTACTTACATCCCCAACCAATTGGTCACTGACATTGCAAACTTTCCTGGATCCACTGCATATAAGGATGCATATACCAGATTGTGTTCAAAGATGTGCTTGGCAATCACAGTGGTCACTTCCTTTTTATTCTTCCCAGATGGCTTGTCATCTGGGGAAAGGACAAGGGGAGTAGAATTGGATGAGCAATCATGAAATAAGATGTTATGATGACTGACAATCCAAGAGACAAGCTTATCCATACAAGTTGGATCTGCATCCCACAAGACAGATGATCCTTTTGGAGTAGGAGTTGCCATAGACTTCCCCCCACTTCTTCTGCCTCATTTTTTGGTAGGTGCATGCCCCCTCGCTGATTCCTTGGAGGGGACATGGAGGGATGGGTTGGCCACTGTACCAGACAATGGAGTCCTCTCAGGTTGCTTTGCTGCATGTTGAGCTTTAGCAGCTGTGGACATGGGCTGGTTGACAAGGACTCGAAGTCTTGAAGATTGTCAAGGGGGTGGTCTGAGAGCAGGCATGATTTTCAAACTCCGCTGGAATTGTGCCAGCCATTTCCAGATTCAAGAGCCCATCCAGAACCTGTCCAGAGCTCATCCATAGCCATTCCAGCGCTGTCATGAGCACCACTAATGACAGTTTGGTTGAGGTTGACATCCCCATGCTTCAACTTCACAGGTTTGTAGTTTCTACCAGAAAATGCTGTCAATAACCATCACCAACATTACAGGTAAGAACAATTGCTGGTACTGACCTTGTCCAGAGCATGAATGCAGTTGTGGCACACCCCAGGTGTTGCAGGTGCCATGTGATCTTCAGCTTCACATCCTTATCCAAGAATTCACCTGGGTGCAGCACTTGCTGCCCTGTCATTGCAAGATGAATACACTGGAGTGGGACATGCAACAAGCACTGGGTTTCTGACCAGGTGAGTATCCTATCCATGTACTCCTTTTTCATGGTGCCCGAGTGTGTCCTCTCAGCTCCTTGGGATCTGACTTTGTGCCTGATGGATGCTACAATGTTGCTGACTTCTGCTGACAGTACTGGGTTACCCCCCCATTGGTGCCATGCATCATGGTCCCCATGGAATATTGTGCCATCACTGTCAGGAGGGAAAGCACATCAGGGGGACACATTAGTCAACAAGCCTACAGGGAAACCATGCAGTCACTACATGCATGCTTCATCCCACAACATCTTAAATGCCACTTGGATGCCATCAATTGTACTCTGGCTGCATTCTTCCTGGAATCCTCTCCACAAAAGGTAAAGGGCCAGTGCCTTGTCTGAGCATTGATTTGGCACTTGCCCAAATGTGTCCTTGAAGCCTGGATTGGCATAGATATCTGATTCATCCTCAGCATGAGCTGGAATTCATGGTTTCCCCTCTGCCAGGAAGTGACTCTGCAACCAAGAGCATGCTTGGCAGATGTGCCTCAAGTATGTTTCCCTTGTCTTTGTCACCCAAATGTGAGTTTGCTTTCCAACTTCCTTGATTTGATGGATTGCTTGCAAGCTAAGCTGTTCCTTCCCAGAAGGAACCCTTGCCCTCTTTCTGGGCTTCTTTGGGGACCCAGATGCATACTTCACCATTGAGGTCTGCTGTCCTTCCATCACTACACAGCACTCCCCCCTGCAAGTGGTGGTGGGTAATGGGTGGGAGTTATTTCACATGCATGATGGATGGTATTCAGATAGTCATTAGTTTCTTTGGGATTTGATACTTTTTTTTTGGGTACAGTAATGATATATGGAGGCAGAGACATGCAATGTACATGCTACCCAAGTGCAGCAAATACTACCTATGAATGATGTCACAATATCATAGTGTATACATGCACAGGACCACACCTGTGAAGCCAACCATCACTGTTTCTCATCACTCTTGGGAACCATGCCACAGTGGTGTCTGACCCTGTCCATACCCTTTGGTGTGAGTTGGCTGAACATGGCATGTTCTGCAATGCTGTGACAATCATCCTTTCCACCAACAGCAGCTGCTTCCATCAGAATCTCCACTGTTTCCTCAAACAAGTGACACATTAGGCCACCAGTATCAGCATGGTTAATACTGTGACAGGTGACTGCCATGAGCATTCTGCAATGGGTCATGAGGTCGCAAAGCAATGCCAAATGATGGTAGTTCATGTATGACCTGTTGAATTTGGTGACTCCTCATAATTCTTTCATAATCACTGCACACGTGGCTTCGATCCAGAGTATATTGAAGATCTCAATGCAGCTGTTCAAGTACATGCAAGTGAAGTCGATGCCCACAACATGCATCACCACTTTCAAGTTGACACCATCAGTCTCCAAGGCCCCTCCTTCTTTGTTCTGATGCCCTCTTCATCACTGACACATACCTTATTGTGCCCCAGTAAGAATACCCAATGTACACCAGGCACACCTTGCAAGCCAACCAAGATTAGCATCATGTTCTCCAGTTGGTGGAGGAAGATGTCTTCTTTGACTGTACCCAACTCATCATCATCCTTGTCCCCACCACCTAACACACAACAATGAATAACAAGTTTCTCCAAGCTGTCTTCACCCCAGGTGATGAAGAGATCCATCCAGAAACTCTCAGTGATGCAGGCAGCAACATATGCCATGGTAAGTCTCTGATCAATCATTCTAGCATGGTCAACCACCAGCCAAAGGAGCCACAGTGACTGGAGGCAAAGCTTTGATTTGGTTTCCTCATCTGGGATGGCAAAGAAGGATTCAACAACCAGAGTCCTCTTTGATAATGGTCAATGCAGGGTTGGGGTCATACCAAATCTTGACTGCAGCAGTAACAGTCCAAAGTGACATGTAAGCAAGTTCTTGTTGCATGTTCTTTGCCAACATCCTGTCCTGCATGATATCAGACTCCAAGTACATGGAAAGCAAAGGTGTTTTAAAGTTGGTGGCAATGTTGATCATTCCCTTCAGATGGGGCACACTGAGGGTGAAACTTTTGCTGGAAACACTGGCACAATGGAAGGTACTAAGGGTCATCTGAGTAGCCAGTTTTCCAATAGATTGTGTGGCAAGAGTACCACACATCTCTCCCAGGTTGACAAGCCATTGGCTGAACTCCACCTTGATCTCACCCAAGACCCACTCAAATGCTTTGTAGTTGAGGTGGAACTCTTCCAATACACAGCAGGGAGTGAGTGTGGCCTGTATGTGCATGTGGAAAGTTAGCAAAGCATTCACCTGTGCTTCTGTACTAAGTTCATCATCACTGAGTACAGTCAGGAGCCTCCCTCTTCCAATATGTGGCAGGGAGCAAGTGTGGCCCATATGTGCATACAGAAAGTTAGTGAAGCATTCACCTGTGCTTCCATATTAAGTTTTTTGTCACTGAGTACAGTTGGGAGTTCCCTGTGAGCTGGTGTACTGTGTCAATAATGTACAATGGTTCAAGGTGGCTAAGCTTGTGACAGTTGATGTGGAAATTTTGAATGGTGTTTTGAATGGTGTGGTGTAAATTGACAGGCATACTGGTGGGTAGTAAGGCAGTCTGTGTGGGGGAAAATGAACATCAGTGGCTTGTAATGATCCTGTACAAAGCAAGCATATTCTTCATCAAGCTTTGCTTGCAATTCTAGGGACCTGTCATTGATACCAATCTGCAGGACTCCAGGAAGGAAGCCACCTTCCTTATCCAAGATGTCAACATGGTATTTGCACTCGAGCTCTATGTCACCAAGTGAAAAGCCAATGGCTGACAGCCATCTGTATACTGGTGAAGACCTGACACATGGCCTCAGGGCCTTTCTTGCAGAAGATGACATGTATGAGGCCACCCTGGATTGCACCAACCATCCTCTTGTCAACAATACTATATAGAATTCCACCATTATTGACCATCATGCCATTGTCAAAACTGGATTCATTTTCAGGTCTGGGGCACAACAAATATTGACTGCAATTTGTGATAGTTCTGCTCAAGTCTCCTATGACTGGGGTATACTGGACAATGGTTGTGAGCCTGTGCATCCAGTAACTAACAGCCTTGGACTTACTGCATGTTCATTTCATCACTGTCAAGATCAGCATTATAAGGAGGCATCACAGGGAGGTTCAGGCAGAAGGCTGAGAAGTATGTCAGCACAGGAAACTCTGGGTCATCTTACTCATTGGAGTTAGACAACCAGTGTGCTGTAGCATAGCCACCACATTACATAAGTGTGTAGCACACACTTACATTTTTTGTAGTACTGTAGTTTCTACTTAGTGACTACCAAGTGTCCTACAGATTCCTACCTGGCAGATTTTATCAGGTTATGAGCCCCACCTAGTGGTGGAATCTGGAGATATGGAATGGACAGCTCAACTGTGCCAACACTCACACTCAATGGAAGGAATTGGAAGGATTTCTGGGCAGGCTTACTCAAACTTGCAGCCATGAAGGGCTATCTGGGTATTCTCTCAGGCCAGGAACCTGATGATGACAGTTTACAATGGGAGGGCAAAGATGCTTTACTGATAATGTTGTTCTTTCGGAAAGTTCCAGTCCCACTCATACTCGAGGCTCGAAAGTGAAGGACATCACACGAAATGTTCAACTACCTAGCAACTAAATTTCAAGACCCTACTCCAATTTCTATACCTACCGAGAAGCCTATCGAGGCATCGAGTGGCGACGAGACGCAAGAACCATGCGCGAAGCCTAACGAGTTGTCAGTGGAGCTGCCAAGTGAGGAGAGGCTCGAGAACGGACTTACTGAGGCGAGGAGTAATGATGAGGCTGAGGTGGCAGATGGCGTGGCCCGGCAGACTCCCTCACGAAGTATCGAGTTCGAAGAATACGTACCTGATATGCCAAGCAAGCTGCGCACAGCACAGAGCAAACTGTACAAGCAGCCAAGTTCGAGGGCAGGAAAGCCACTCAAAAGCGAGCACTTAGAAGTGCTAAATGGGATGGTCAAGGTGCCAGATGAGGTCGAAAATGTCGACAAGATGGCCCATGAAGACCTACCATGGAAACCGTGCGATAGAAGCACAACGAACGACCTACCTAGTGCACGAGAATTGCCGCTCGAGGAGGAGCAGGCACTATGCACGAGCGCCGATGCCACGAACGGTCAAAGCCGCTACACTAAAGAGCCGCAACTTACCATATACAACCCGAGTGGTACCCTGGAATGGCCAGCGGCTAGCTTCCGGAAGGTGGAGACGGACGAGGGCGAGCGTAGAGGCACAAAAGGCCACTACATGGACACTAAGAATGCCAAGTCAACTGCACGAAGACCAGAGACAGTGGGAGTCGAGAGCCTACCTGCAGTACCCATAGAATGCCCCCGACGAGTCTTCGAAGCCCCACATCAACACAGATAACTTCAAAGTATAATTAACAGACATGGAGTGTCACTCGAGGGGGAGAAGATAGATTGTGCGAGCGACAGTGCTGGGGAATCAGCAAGCAGCGATCAGACGAACCTACGAGGGCGAGAAGGGCTTGCAGCCACCACATTCGAGTCCACCATGCCCTGGAGAAGAGTAGGCATTGGAAACATCAACAAACCTTCCACACGAGATATGGCAATTGAGGCGCTAAGCTCTACAGATCCAGAAACTACCTTTGGGCGACCTGCAAGTCCAAACGAAGGGCGTGTGTTGAGCAGAGCCGAAGGGAACAAGGCCGGAGGTAATGGCGAGCCTAGGGATGAGAAGAGCAACACGACGAGCAGTGGCGACGTCGACTCAAAGCAAACCGAAGCAGCGCTACTGGCTAGAGAGAGTCAGGGCGCATATCGAAGCCAGAACGAGCAAGGCAACTCACCTGTGTCGTCGCGACAACTCACAACCACCCGAAAGCGATCCTACGAGGCCATCAAGCCGAGACGTCGTAGAGGACGAATTAAATTCGAAGCTGGAAACATTAGCAGAGTACGAAAGGGAGAGAATACCTTCCAGGGACATGGCAACACAATTATGCATGCTCGAGAAGGCATCGGAATGTCTAGAAACCTTTCCACCAAGAATATGACACTAGAAGACTGGCCTGAAGGCGTCAAGAAGTGGCGCAGTGTCAATACGAATGCGTCAGGTCGAATTAGAGGGCCAGCAGACCAAGGCGAGGTCAATGGGATGCTTGGAGTTGTCAAGGGCGTACGGAAATGTCTAAGCAACAGAAAAAGAGTCGAGACGGACGGGCGGAAGTGCCAAAAGGATGGCGCAACGAGCAGCATACGCTGCGGCTCGAAACGAGCCAAAACGATGCTGCTAGCTGAAGACGAGGCCGGTCAGCACCAGCGGCAGCAGCATAAACTGGAGGACGTACCTGGACCGCCCAAAAGACTCGGAAAGCATACCTACGAGCCTACCAGACCGAGGTGTCGACGCGGACGAATCAAAACAGAGTCTAGAAAGGTCTGCAGGCTGCAGGAGAGCGAGAGAATGCACCGGGGACGTGATAATGCGATTGCGTGTGCACGAGAGGGTATCGGAACACTACGATGCCTTACCGTTAAGTCCAGGGCACATTGGAGGTGCCGACGACGCGTCAGTGACGACGCAGGGAGCGCGCAGGCCATGCGATCAACAAGGGGACGATATGCAAGTACGAGTGCGACGCGACCTACCAAATCGGGCAACTACACTCACGAGCTGTACGAAGTGCCGCATTCAAGGTTCGAAACCGAGCAAAATCACTATCACACTAAATAGAATTCGAAGCGCGCGAATCTGAGTCGACAGAAATGTTTTATACGACCTACGGAAGCTATGTACAAAATTCCAGGCGCGAAAGGAGAAAATGAAGTCTCTACAGCTATTCAAAGGCGGCCGTGCGTGCAGACACATACATCTCTCATACATGTTTCGCTTTCGATGCAAAAAAAAAACGTCAACATCGACGGGGGAAGCGCCAAATGCGAAAAAAATTCTCTTCCACAGTCCTACTCAACTCGGTTTAGGATCAGTGACAACATTCATGCTGTCAAGATTTGTTGTTGCATGGATGAATATGCGATCCTTTCATCTGTTTCACGGAGAGGAGGCATAGGAATAGCCTGTTGGAGGCCAGTGAATACTGCCAAGAAAGATGAAACCTACAATTGCGTGGTTTCTTAGCAAATTCGACCTCCGTTTCTCTTAAAATCCGTTGGCTGTTGGATGGTATGAGCATGATAGGGGTGGATTACATAAGCACACGTGTATCAAGCACCGTCCGTGGGAGCTGAGGAGATTGCTATCGATCCAACCGCGGGTCGTCGTTCTACAAGTACAGTCCTACGGTGATTTCTACACGTCCTACGCTCCATACTGGGAAGTATAAAGAATCGTAGCTCACGTTTATATGGCTCCTGGTCGTATCAGAAAGTGGTTCAAGTCGCTCCCACTCGCGGGCGGCAGTGGTTCTCGTCGCTTTGTCCAGCACGATGTAGGTGACCTGGTCCCTACCACAACCGAAACCACGACTGCAGGTAAGACTTTTTTCTAACCTCGCATAGCAAGAGGCGCTTGATACTGCAGTACAGCAACTAGTTATTCCACTGGTGGTGTGGGGAGTCCAGTTCCCGCTCAGACTGAAGCTACCACTGATGGTATTCTTGTCGCATATGGTGAAGTCCAACCTGTTTAATTCTGAGTCCCAGCGACTACGTCTTCTCAACCTGCCTACCGCCTCGATTCTAAGATGGCTAACGAATACATGAAAAATATTAAGCGCTTCCGAATTCTGGTCATGGGTAGAGCGAATGCGGGTAAAACTACCATCCTCCAAAGGGTCTGCAACTCTACAGATAAGCCAGAGATCTTCGACGGGAAGGGAAACAAGGTATACTCCTATAAGGTTGGTAATACCTGTCTGATATTTTTTCAGATTAAGGATGATATTGTGCAAGGTACTCTGACGGTAAGTTGTGACATGGACTGATAGCAACACATATTAGAAGCAAAAATGCTTCCAGCGTGGTCACCATGATATTAAGCATGAGCTTGTATTCAAGAGCAACCCAGGCTTTGTATTCCATGACTCCTGTGGATTCGAAGCTGGCTCCACAGAGCAGTTTGACCAGATGAGGAGTTTTGTGGTTGATCGTGCAGCCACAGAGAAGGTGAATGACCGTGTTCATGCTATCTGGTCAGTAATATCTGGGTGTGACTGCAGGTTAACTTAGCAGAAAAATTTAGGTTTTGCATCCCTATGACAGATTACCATAGGACAGTGACTGCTGCTGAGAAAAAATTCTTCAATGAGTGTGATACAGGGCATGGTGAGTACTCTTGGTCAGACGTCACTGACATGCATAACTGAGTATCCACCTAGTCCCTGTGATGGTGTTACTGACAAAAGTGGATGCTTTATACCTAACTGCTGTTAGGGAGCTGTTAGATCAAGGTTTGACAATAGTTGAAGCAAAGGAGAGGGCTCCAGAGAAGCAGGGAAAGCTACTGGAAAAATGGCTTGCACATGTGAAAGATGAGCTTGACAAGTGCAAGTACCCACCTAAAGGATATGTGACACTTCAGAGTGGGTATTACTTCACTCAGGTATATTGATCCTGAAAATTGTTGGCAGAGATGCATGAAGAGAAGGCAGAGTGCACTGTTTTGATGGAAACCACAGCAAATGTGATGAATGAGGAAGGTTTACAAATGATACTGATATCAACACAGCAGGCAAGCATTCTGCTGTGTATTCAGTATGCTGTGAGGAAGTAAGTAAACACTTTGATATTTAGAGGAATACTGATATTGGGAAGGACATTGAGGAGATGTATGGAGTTGGGGATTAAGGATAGGCTTCAAATGAATGTGAAAATGTTGGAATTTTCTTTGCTCGCCTGGTTTCCAAGTTGTGAAGTGAGTAGCTAAGTGCTGCTAAGATCTATTACTCATGAGGATCCCTTGCTATGTTCTCACGCACTGTTCAACAGTATGTGAGTGATTTCATGTCTTGTGTAAAATGCCAGCTGAGTCCACCCCATGTTTGGCATGTTGGTGGCTTCATAGTATGTATGGGAATTCATTCTGTGTTTACCTGGGGATCTCTACTGAATGGCTGTACTTCAACTATCCATGTTGGTGCCATGACAGCTTGTGAATGATTTCATGCCATGTTTAGCTGGATCTCTGCTGAATGCCCTCACTTGCACTCTTCATGTTGGTGCCATGACAGGGAGTGAGTGATTTCATGGCATGTTTAGCTGGATCTCTGCTGAATGTCCTCACTTGCACTCTTCATGTTGGTGCCATGACAGGGAGTGAGTGATTTCATGGCATGTTTAGCTGGATCTCTGCTGAATGCCCTCACTTGCACTCTTCATGTTGGTGCCATGACAGCTTGTGAGTGATTTCATGCCATGTTTAGCTGGATCTCTGCTGAATGCCCTCACTTGCACTCTTCATGTTGGTGCCATGACAGCAAGTGAGTGATTTCATGCCATGTTTAGCTGGATCTCTGCTGAATGCCCTCACTTGCACTCTTCATGTTGGTGCCATGACAGTATGTGAGTGATTTCATGGCATGTTTAGCTGGATCTCTGCTGAATGCCCTCACTTGCACTCTTCATGTTGGTGCCATGACAGTATGTGAGTGATTTCATGGCATGTTTAGCTGGATCTCTGCTGAATGCCCTCACTTGCACTCTTCATGTTGGTGCCATGACAGGGAGTGAGTGATTTCATGGCATGTTTAGCTGGATCTCTGCTGAATGCCCTCACTTGCACTCTTCATGTTGGTGCCATGACAGGAAGTGAGTGATTTCATGGCATGTTTAGCTGGATCTCTGCTGAATGCCCTCACTTGCACTCTTCATGTTGGTGCCATGACAGCTTGTGAGTGATTTCATGCCATGTTTAGCTAGATCTCTGCTGAATGCCCTCACTTGCACTCTTCATGTTGGTGCCATGACAGGGAGTGAGTGATTTCATGCCATGTTTAGCTGGATCTCTGCTGAATGCCCTCACTTGCACTCTTCATGTTGGTGCTATGACAGGGAGTGAGTGATTTCATGGCATGTTTAGCTGGATCTCTGCTGAATGCCCTCACTTGCACTCTTCATGTTGGTGCCATGACAGTATGTGAGTGATTTCATGGCATGTTTAGCTGGATCTCTGCTCAATGCCCTCACTTGCACTCTTCATGTTGGTGCCATGACAGGGAGTGAGTGATTTCATGGCATGTTTAGCTGGATCTCTGCTGAATGCCCTCACTTGCACTCTTCATGTTGGTGCCATGACAGGGAGTGAGTGATTTCATGGCATGTTTAGCTGGATCTCTGCTGAATGCCCTCACTTGCACTCTTCATGTTGGTGCCATGACAGGGAGTGAGTGATTTCATGGCATGTTTAGCTGGATCTCTGCTGAATGCCCTCACTTGCACTCTTCATGTTGGTGCCATGACAGGGAGTGAGTGATTTCATGCCATGTTTAGCTGGATCTCTGCTGAATGCCCTCACTTGCACTCTTCATGTTGGTGCCATGACAGCGAGTGAGTGATTTCATGGCATGTTTAGCTGGATCTCTGCTGAATGCCCTCACTTGCACTCTTCATGTTGGTGCCATGACAGTGAGTGAGTGATTTCATGCCATGTTTAGCTGGATCTCTGCTGAATGCCCTCACTTGCACTCTTCATGTTGGTGCCATGACAGGGAGTGAGCAATTTCATGGCATGTTTAGCTGGATCTCTGCTGAATGCCCTCACTTGCACTCTTCATGTTGGTGCCATGACAGGAAGTGAGTGATTTCATGGCATGTTTAGCTGGATCTCTGCTCAATGCCCTCACTTGCACTCTTCATGTTGGTGCCATGACAGGGAGTGAGTGATTTCATGGCATGTTTAGCTGGATCTCTGCTGAATGCCCTCACTTGCACTCTTCATGTTGGTGCCATGACAGGAAGTGAGTGATTTCATGGCATGTTTAGCTGGATCTCTGCTGAATGCCCTCACTTGCACTCTTCATGTTGGTGCCATGACAGCGAGTGAGTGATTTCATGCCATGTTTAGCTGGATATCTGCTGAATGCCCTCACTTTCACTCTTCATGTTGGTGCCATGACAGGAAGTGAGTGATTTCATGGCATGTTTAGCTGGATCTCTGCTGAATGCCCTCACTTGCACTTTTCATGTTGGTGGAATGTCAGGTTGTGAGTGATTTCATGGCATGTTTAGCTGGATCTCTGCTGAATACTCTCACTCACATCCTTCATGTTGGTGCTATCACAGCTTGTGAGTGATTTCATGGCATGTTTAGCTCAACATCTGCTCAATGCCCCCAATTGCCCACCTTGAATGTCTGCTTATTTCCAACCCATTTCCTCCAACATTATACAATAGAATGTGTGTTGTTCCATGATTTACTTCGTGCCCCATCTGATTACTACTGTGCATGATTCCTTTGGTTTGACCTGTTGTTTGACAGGAGGTGGGTATGTTTTGCACAGCCATCCCTGGCTAAATTTGTCATTTTCCTCATAATGCTGACACCACTCTTCTCATGTTTCTTATTTGAACTTTTAGCTTGTCAGTCTTGGGTTGTTATATCCCTTTATCCAAGGCAAACATGTTTAATCACAGCCCAACTTTGATGTGGACATTAACATCCTGATGCCACCTCTACCCAAAGATGTCACTTTGTTGGGGAAGTTCCCAACTGTACAGTCAATAGCTGAACATGCCATTGGTAACAGTTTTCCATTGCCTGTTGAACATCTACTCACTCTTCTAGGATGCTTACTTGTTGCTGAGCATTCCTACTTTCTGATGCAGCATGGGAACCACACTTGGGAGGAAGTTTTGGCATTTTCTGTAGAAGAATACCAAAGCTCCAACATACAGCCTGCCATTTCCAAGGCTGTCAAAGCAGTTTTTTATGATTGCAATGGTAATATGGATGGTTTGTGTGAAGGTATTATCAAAGTTGTTGTTGAACACCGCATGTGTAAGTGGTTGTTATTATTATTTGTGCAACATTTATTTTTGAGATATTTTTAGCAAACAAGCTCTTGATGAGACCAGTACCCAGTTCTGAATAGGGACAGAGCATTCAGGTGTTGCCTACAGATATGGTGAATATAATGGTGACAATGATTGCTACCTTGGGTGGTCCCCACAAGTCATGTTGATTCTTGAGGTCCCCATAAGGTGATTTTAGGAGGTCATCTGCAAACCACTGTTTTTGGGCCAGTGGCCGCAGTGAAGTCTTAGATGAAACTAATGCAGTGAAAAAGCTATCAAGGTCATGAAGGAGGTTCTATCACAAGAGTCTCTCAGGCTTTGTGCAAAAACAAGAGGGTGCCCCACAAAACTCCTAGCCCTATCCTCCATGGGGGTAGGGGTAGCCCTCAAAGACCCTGGGGATTACCCCTGCTCATCACTAATTCAGTCAGACAGCAGGCAAGCTGGACTTGCTTAAAACATTCCTTGAGCAAGTCTACAGTACTGAGTGGCAAGTAGTAGTGGGCCAGACCCTTCAGTCACCTGTGGTCCTGAAACTGGGACACCCAACTTGTACAATTTGGCCTAAACATAGGACTAGCTGATGTTGGCCAACAGACCCTGACTTGGTATCAGCCAGTTGAATGAACTGGTGGTGTCAGCTGACATTGCACCCCCTGAAAGTGGGGTTGTCCAGCCTGGCTGGGGGATGGCATCCCCCCCTGAAAGTGGCTTGGCCAACCAGGCTGGGGGATGCCACCCCCCCCTGATAATGGGGTTGGCTGGCCTAGCTGGGGGATGGCATCCCCCCCTGAAAGTGGGGTCAGCTGACTAGGCTGGGGGATGCCACCACCCCCTGAAAGTGGGTTGGCCAACCTGGCTGGGGGATGCCATCCCCCCTGAAAGTGGATCAGCCAGCCTGGCTGGGGGATGTCACCCCCCCCTGAAAGTAGGGTCAGCCAACTAGGCTGGGGGATGCCATCCCCCCTGAAAGTGGCTTGGCTGACCAGGCTGGGGGATGCCACCCCCCCCTGAAAGTGGGGTTGGCCAGCCTGGCTGGGGGATGCCATCCTCCCCTGAAAGTGGCTTGGCCAACCAGGCTGGGGGATGCCACCCCCCCTGAAAGTGGGGCTGGCTGGCCTGGCTGGGGGATGGCCCACCCCCCTGAAAGCAGCTCAGCCAACCAGGCTGGGGGATGCCACCCCCCCCCCCCCTGAAAATGGTCTTGGCCAACCTGCCTGGGGGATGGCATCCCCCCCTGACAGTGGGGCCAGCCAACCTGGCCAGGGGCTACCCCCCCCCCTGAAAGTGGGGTCAGCTGGCCTGGCTGGGGGATGCCATCCCCCCTGAAAGTGGGCCATCCAACCAGGTTGGGGGATGCCACCCCCCCCCTGAAAATGGGGTTGGCCAGCCTGGCTGGGGGATGCCATCCCCCCTGAAAGTGGGGTTGGCTGCCATGGCTGGGGGATACCCCCCTTGAGAGTGGGGTCAGCTGACCTGGCTTGGGGGGGGGGCATCCCCCCCATCCACCCCCTTGCTGACGCTGGTCCTCTTATTCAGAGTTGCATGCACCTTTGACATTCATAATTCTATTTAATCCATTACCTTTTCCCACCACATATCCACCCATTCATTTACATTGCTCTCTTGGTCTGATTCTGGGTTCTCACTCCCCTCCTTTGATTTTCCTCCACCTTCTTCCCCTTTCCCTCATCCTTCTTTGCCATCCTCTGTCCTCTGGTCACAATCCCACTCCCTGCCCTTTTCCTTTTCCTTGGAGGAGCTTCCTCCTCCTCCTTCTCCTTCTCCTCATCCCCTCTATCACTATCATCCAACCCAGCACCCCCCTCTCCCCCTTGTGGTCCCTTGGTGCCTGCTGGACATTGCTCCAACCTTGAAACTACCACCCCCACTACATCCATCACATCATCCCCCCTCTGCACACCAAGCTTGGAGTTCAACAAGAAATCCAGCTCACTGACCATACAGTGGCTCCAAAAACCCTTTCCATGTTTGACCTCACAGCAGTGTTTGAAGTATACCACCAGACACATGAAAAATCACACTAGGCTTTGGTGGAGTCATAAATAGTACATACTCTTGGCTACAAGATTGCCCTATAGCTCATGTGATTCTGTTCACACAGTCCTGAGATATGGGCATTTTAAAACAGCAAGTCCATGGAAAGGGTTTTTTCACTTTTGAATTTACAAGGGTATTAGGGTATTATCAGTACTTGGTATAGCCACCTTTTGCTCTAATCACTGCCTCAACCCTTCTAGGCATACTCTCAATCAGTTTCTGACACTCCTCCACTGGTATCCCCTCCCACTCCACCTGAACTCTCCCATAGCTCATGAATCCCACTAGGGGGGTTTTCATGGCTTGCAAGCCTCCTTTTCAGGCAACCCCAGAGATGTTCAATGGGGTTAAGGTCAGGAGACTGTGCAGGCCATACCATGGTCCCAAAATCCTGCTCTTCTAGCCAATCTCTAACCTTTTTGCAAGTATGCTTGGGATCATTGTCTTGCTGAAAGATTGTTTCAGATGGATTGAGACCATAATACTCCAATGTTTGTTGAAGCTCATCCTTTAAAATCTGAAGGTAAAGGTCCCCATCCATCCTACCATCAATCTTTGCAGCATAGCCAACTCCTTCCCAAGTCATACAACCCCACATCATCAAGGAACCCCCTCCAAACTTGAGAGTTCCCTGTACCAGCCTATCACTGAGCCCCTCACCTGCCTTTTTCCAAGCCCACTTGCATCCATCTGACCCCAGGCAATTGATTTTGGTCTCATCAGACCATACAACCCTCTTCCAGTCCTCTATAGTCCAGTCCTTGTGGGTATAGGCAAAATCCAAGCAGGCCTTGCAATGTTTAGCAGAAAGAATAAGGTGTTTGGTCTTGACTACAGCCTTCATACCAGACTTCTTCAAGTGAAGATGGACAGTATTGGAAGAGAGAGGCTGGTTAATGATATTGGAAAGGGATTTGGTGACTTGAACTGCATTTTCAGCCTTGCCAGAAGTGATAAGGTGCTGAGCATGGCAAACATTGGCAGGAGAAAGTTTGGAAGGATGCCCTCCAATGGCCTTAGGAAGTGCGGAACACCTCTTAGAATGAAGTTTGGATACAGCAGAGGGGCTAACACCAATTTTCTTGGCAATAGCTTCACCAGAATGGCCAGAATCCAGCAAGGAGAGAATGGTGTTTTGTTGGGTAAGAGAGAGGGATCTGACCATAATGGTGGTTGAAAGCAATGAAGGGTGTGAACTTTTTTAAACTCAGACATATTGTTTAAATGTGTGTCTCTGTTTGTATCAACAAACAATAGCAATTATAGCATGTTTTCCATGAGATCCTAGGTACCAATTCAAAAGTGAAAAAACCCTTTCCATGGACTTGCTGTTTCAAAATGCCCATATCTCAGGACTGTGTGAACAGAATCACATGACCTATAGGGAAATCTTGTAGCCAAGAGTATGTACTATTTATGACTCCACCAAAGCCTAGTGTGATTTTTCATGTGTCTGGTGGTATACTTCAAACACTGCTATGAGGTCAAACATGGAAAGGGTTTTTGGAATCACTGTAGTATGGCAGCATCTGTGTGGGTCACTATGTAGCACTACATAAGGGTTAGAAGGCTACAGTTACTATGGATGCTATATTGACTACATAGTCCTACATAGTGTAAACTTTTTTTACAGATGTGCCCAAAAAAAAATTGTGTAGAGGTATAAAAAAAAAGTTGCAGAGTCTGCACAAAAAGTTGCTTGTGGCCAGAAAATAATTGTTGTATTATTGATGTTACAGATCCAGTGTCATATGTCAGTGGCACAGCCCCCTGAACTATATTCCTTATCAGGGAATAGCAGAGTTTGGCAATTTTGGTGATGTGCATGTCAACCCACTCAAGATTCCAAGAAGGTCACACAGCCACAGCTGCCCACCTCAGCCTTTGTGCAGGCTGTACTGAGTAGACAGGGGGCTGCTTTAGCCCATTGGGATCTTTTTATTGTGCTTATTCTTTTTTTCATGAATATATCATTCTTTGAGCTTCCCCTTACCAAGCATTAGGCCACTGTGTACCTGTCATCCCCCACCTTGCTGACATGATATCTTGACAACCACTCACCTGTCCCTCCTGCAACCCAGGATTCTGGATGAACTCGATGATACTTTTCAAACAGTATATATTTTGTCATAATTGGCTGAGCACATCCAGAGATATCTCCCATTCTTTGGAGAAAGGCACTGTAGGACAAAATATGGAATATCTCTTGATTGGGTGTGCTGTTTTCCTTGTTTCCACTTTCTCCCAACTCTCCTCGCACGTCACTATCACATCCTGAGGTTTCATAGAATTCCACCTGGCAGTTCCCCATCAATGTGATGCCATCCTCCCACACCCTACCCCATTTAGATCCTAACTCACACAGTTCCTGCCTGAATCACTTGCTTTTCTCAGATGCGAACCTACTAGACGATATCTACCAGATGATATATAAGACATCACATGCGCTTTTGTGGTTCAGAACTTATTTGAGTTTTTGTATTTGGACAGGGTGGCAAGGTCAGGTTTTGCATATCTTGGCCATTTTCCTGTCAAGCCTCTCTCTTTCTTGCATGGTGGTTCTACCCGTTACTGGCTACCTGGTTATGCCTTTCTCATGTCTTTGTGCTCAGCAGTTGTAGAGATATGGGTTTTCCTGGTGTACAAAGGGGTATGAGACAGTTTTGCTAATATCTTGGGAATGGGAGTGCCTTTTCCCACAATTCCTCATTCTCCCAACTCTCCCTGAGTGTTCCTATCACCCCCTGAGTTTCATAGATTTCTACCTAGCTGTTCCTCACTGATGCCATGCCACCCTCTTAGCCCCTACCTTGCTTAGGCTGTAACACATGCAATTCCATGCCGAATCATTCGCTTCTTTCAGACATGGATTCCCTAGACAACATCTACCAGAAGATATTTGAGACATAGCAAGCACATTTGCCATTGCAGTGTTATTTGGGTTTTTGTGTCTGAGCAGGGTGACAAGGTCAGGATTGCACATCTCACTCATTTTGGTGTTGCACCTCTCACTTTTTGGCATGGTACTACTAATTGCTTATGGATACCTGGTGATACCTTTCTCACTCCTATGCACTTGGTGGTTGTGGAGATATGAGAGTTTCTGTGTATGGAGGAGGTATGAGGTGACCTGGCAGGTATCTCGGGACTGGGCAGGTCAATCGGTCTGGTTCCTTTTTCACCATCTCCTCCTAGGCGTCCTCTACTGTTACCTGAAGTTTCGTATCGATTGCCTCAGCGGCTGTTGCGCAGCAGCCTCCTCTTCCCACCCCTTATGCTGGCCTACACACTGTCTAATCATATCTCCCTCAGTTCTTCGCCTTGCCTTTCGCTTTTTTTGGATATAGTACTACTCAACCAGTGCTTTCGAATGGTATACCTCATGTCACGGTTTGTGCAGCTCTTGTTGAGAAATCTGGAATTTAATGTGCAGTGGTGTCTTGAGCCAGTTTTGCTGATATCTTGGGATGGGGTGCACATATTCATTCAGTTTCATTTCCTACACCTTTCCTACACTCCCCTTTGCCATCTCCTCGAGTCTCATGAAGTTTCGCAGAGCCATCGTCCTTCAGCAAGCCTGTCTGCTACCTTTCCCATTGGCACCCTTGAGCTCATACTCTCAGTTTGCAACTGAGGATAGTTGAATTCTCAAGTGACCCATGGATGTAGGGAGTGAGTACTCCCCACTAAGATATTTCTTTTATTTTATAGTTTTTACTTTTACTTCTACTTTACTGCTTTTACTTTCATTTACTTTTATTTTTGTTCATTTACTTTAGACTTTACTTAGCTTCATGAGTAGACACATGATGGGGCTTAAGTAAGCCTGTGCACACTTACTCTCCACTGTCACTTCAGGCAACCCTTTTATGTAGGCATTTAGGCTGAATAGTTTCTCCAAACCATTCAAGCTAAATGCCCCTTACACCATGGTCGTCCTAGGGATATCTGCTGATGTCCCATGGGAAAACATGATCCTAGGGCATGGGATGGGTGGGATTTCCATATTCTCTGCCCTGGGATTTTCATTTATATGAAACTGTTTGGGTATCCCATCATTGCCTTAGGTGTCTGGGGTCTCTCATTCAAAAAGTGCAGGAATATTTGCATCAGCATTCTTTCTGCTGAGGACAGCAAGCTAGAATGATATTGCAATATCACCACCTCCTTGTGAAGGATGAAAAACTGTCATATACTGTAGCAATGTTGCCAAAACCTGCTTCTACAGTCATCCTCACAACCTCCATAAACCCATCATGTCTCATAATACAGCTAGCTATTTGATTAAATTACACATGACATAAACATAGAAAATGTATGAGAATCCACTCAGCCACAGCCAGCCATATTACTGACAACTCAAGAGGGAGAAGCTGGAATTCAGTTGCAACACCACAACAAAACTTACACATGTACTGCAGTACAGACCCCATGACAGGGAATGAGTTACTCCTTCACACCAAAAATTTGTATGGTTAGAAATATGAGGGTATAAGCAAATATTACCAGTGAAGTTCAGCCTAGAAACTATTAAAAAAAGAGCAAAAAACAGACTAGAATGCAAAAGAACAACTTGTTCAAATTGATTGTCCACCTGCTCTGATCATAAACAATAGATCAGTTGCAACCAATCTGCAAAGATACTCTTTGATCATCATATAACAACACTCTGGGTGGCAACAGGTTGACTTTTCAGAAGGGCATACAAAGAATTACTACTTAATATTGCTGTTGCCCAGAATCTGGGGCCTGTGAAAAACATACAGATTGAACATACTGTGGCACCTGCAAGCAGCTGTATAGTTTAGTAGAGAAACACTGTTGTTTTGCAGATGCAGTTCTTCTTGATTTGTTTTAGTCCAACTGCAGTCATGAAATGAAGGAAAACACACAGGCCCAACCTATAAGGATGAGATAGTATGCACCACTCTGTAATCAGTCATGACAATCAAATTCCATCTGGAACCATGTTGTACACATGATAACACTGGATACACAACTGACTCACAATTCTGAATAGTTATAATGTGACATCCCAGTGAACCCTGAGGGCATAGGAGATGGCTGATGGCAGGCTAAGAGGCTAAAATGGGACATCCCACTGACCAGCCCATGGCAGGCTAAGAGGCTAAAATGGGACATCCCACTGACCTGCCCATAGCAGCCTAAGAAGCTAAAATGGGACATCCCACTGACCTGCCCATGGCAGCCCAAGAGGCTATGATGGGACATCCCACTGACCCACCCATGGGCACATGGGATAGCCCATGGCAGCCAAAGAGGCTATGATGGGACATCCCACTGACCCACCCATGGGCACATGGGATGGCCCATGGCAGCCTAAGAGGCTATGATGGGACATCCCTCTGACCCTCCCACAAGCACATGGAATGGCCCATGGAAGCCAAAGAGGCTATCATGGGACATCCCACTGACACACCCACAGGCACATGGGATAGCCCATGGCAGCCTAAGAGGCTATGATGGGACATCCCACTGACCCACCCATGGGCACATGGGATGGCCCATGGCAGCCCAAGAGGCTATGATGGGACATCCCACTGACCCTCCCACAGGCACATGGGATGGCCCATGGCAGCCTAAGAGGCTATGATGGGACATCCCACTGACCTGCCCATGGGCACATGGGATGGCCCATGGCAGCCTAAGAGGCTATGATGGGACATCCCACCAACCCTTCCATGGGCACATGGGATGGCCCATGGCAGCCTAAGAGGCTATGATGGGATATCCCACTGACCTGCCCATGGGCACATGGGATGTCCCACTGACCCACCCATGGCAGCCTAAGAGGCTATGATGGGACATCCCACTGACCCACCCATGGCAACCCAAGAGGCTATGATGGGACATCCCACTGACCTGCCCATGGGCACATGGGATGGCCCATGGCAGCCTAAGAGGTTATGATGGGACATCCCACTGACCTGCCCATGGGCACATGGGATGGCCCATGGCAGCCTAAGAGGTTATGATGGGACATCCCACCAGCCCACCCATGGGCACATGGGATGGCCCATGGCAGCCTATGCACTATACCCATATTGTTATCACTAATATATCTCTACAATATCTGAGGCAAAGGACAAAGAAGTATGCACACTAGTGTGCTTTTACTAGTTGTAGACCCTCATAACACAACCTCGACATCTGGCTTTCTGGTTGAACTCAGCCAGCACTCACACATTCATAGGAAAGGAAGAGACAACTTAATGATGTGTGGTTCAGTCATCACCCCATCATGACAGGACATACTTGAATTTCAGGATAACACAGATACAAAAAAGAGGCAAGAATCAATCAGTAGCCTTCTTCTATATAATCACCACACATGTCATCCTCATACTGCATTACATTGCCTCTGTTACCCCAGTGTTGTGGGGTGGGCTGTGCTGCACAGTGGTAATCATTGATATATCAATGGTCACTGTGGGAGGGGATGCTATGATAGAATTGGTGGGGTGGAGGGAAATGGGGTCCAACATTGTGATGGGGAACCATTGCCTAATCAAAAGCTCAGTTACAAGGGAAGGGTTTAATGGGAAATCAGGTTACATTGTAGGGAACATTGGAGGAACCTGGTTTGTTATAATAATCTGCATGTTCATAGCAAGGATCCTACATATTGTGATGTAAGTCTCACTACAAAAGAGTAGGGAACCAGGTATTCACCTCATATTGCCAAGGCAGGGGCTGGGATGAACCACACTCTCATGTATTGCCATGGTTTGGTACATCATGATGGAAATCCTTGGAAATTGCCCATCAGCCATAGTACCAGCCATATAGCAGGTAGACCTTACACCATACCATGGAGCTGGGTGATGGGTCTGATGAGCAAAGTCCTCTTCCTGGTGTCTTGAGTTCTCCTCTCATTGGTGGCTTTTGTCCTAGGCTGACATTATTACATGATCCGTAAATCACAAGTGGGAATGCCATACTCTGTGGCCCCCTTGAATAGGGCAAGAATCCCAGCTGTTGCTATGAGGCATTCCTTGATCCTCAGTGTGCACAGCCTAGGAATTGTCAGCAGTGATGAAAATGAGAAATTAACATGTGCACCATAGTGCTATCATTTAACACTTCCAGATGAGCTTGCTTGCAAGAGGGAAAAGGCAGTTGGCATTGTTGTGGAGGGTCCATTTGGTCTTCCTGTCTGCTTTCCTCTCCTTCACAAGCCTTCTTCTGCCATGATGGATCATCAGAGACCTTGCACAAAACCATACCATCAGCTGCCTTGACAAGTGGAATTTCACCCTTCAGATGGGATGAATCCAACATGTTGGTAACATCTGTAGTGAATTAGTATGTGATTGGACAAAAAAAGGACAATTTGCACCCTGGTTCCAAGGTCTGATCTCGATTTCTGGCACACCATCCAGACTATCTTCCTTGTCATCATCACTTTGTCCATCATACATTGTGCCAAACTTTTGGTGAAAGTATGGCACCATAAGTTTCCTGAGGGGATTGCCCTTGAGCTTCTTGTACTTGAATCCAGGGCCTGGTGGAGACACCCCATGGGGCCAATTGAGGATAATAAGATAATTTTTCATCATGAACTCAAGCAGACACTGCCAAATGATCTTCTGGGGATCACCAACTTCAATCCCATGTGTCACTTGTGGTGAGATGATCAGAATAAACACTTCACCAATAACTGTAATGCCTACCACATAGATCTTTGAGAGCTGCCACTAACTTCTCCTTCATCATGCTTCCAAATACTCTGTGGTTCTGGTCTCTCAGTATCTCCTGTATGCAACAGCACAATTCCCATGAAGAATCAGATTCTCTGGCAGAACTCATGCTGGGCAACCCAGCCTCTGGACCACTCCCATCCCTGAGACATCTGCACATAGCAATGAGCCATAGTACATTATGAGTAACAGACCTTACTTGAATATGGAAGTGTACTTGTCCATTAGTGTGCAGACATTGACAGCACATTGATTAATGAAGCTCCTTACCATGTCAGAACCTCCAAATATACTGGAAGTCTGATGTCCTGCAGGGTCCTGTCCAACATACATGACCACACCAGCAATCTCAGTTTCTTTGAGATTGGACCATGCTTCAGCCTGTTGAACAGTAAGACTTGATTCCAGTGCCTTACTACCATGTACCAATCCAGAGAACTGTGTCTTTGCATTCTGCACTCTGGCTGCGATGGACTTGACTGATTTGCTGGTGGGAACTGCAGAGGAATTTTTGCTCCACTTGTAGACATGTTTCAACTTCTCCCTCCTTGCTGCAGTGTCATCCATTGGGATGTCTTGGATCAAAGATTTGTACTCCTTTGTAATTATATCATTAATTGTATCTCTCTTGGCTACTGAAGATATTAAACAGCTGCATGTCAGTGAAGAGAGGGGGCTACTTACCACCATCTGGTTTTGGTTGCATAGCCCAATACCACGAGCAGAAAAGGTTGGCCTCATTAAGTTTCATGTGGGAGGGCTTCACACCGAACCTGGCTGTGACAAGGATGTCATGTGTAGACCTGCCATGGCATTGCCCAAGTTCCTCTGCTTCCTTCTTCACCTTGCTTGCAAATTCATGGATATCATCAAGTGCCACTTGTGACATCACACCAGGCTTCTTGGCTTTTGGGGGAGGGGCTTCACAGTTGATGCCTGCCACATCATCATCTGTAACATCTATAGCCCTACCTTTGTGCTTGCTACTAGTCTGGGTAGATTGGCAGACAGACAGTCATTCACCCTCAGTATCACTGGAATCACTAGGTTGGAATGGAGCAGGCAAAGAGGATGGAAGCAAAGAGTTATTATCATCCCCATCTGGAATTAGCATGTCAATACAATGAACACAAATATATTCAAGGAAGATGGGGGACAGGAAATAGCAAGAAAACTTCTATGATAAAAAGAGTTGAAAGTACACAATAGGAAATAAACAATTCACATGTGTATTCAAAGCCCCTAGCTTCGAATTATTGTCGGGCACCAAACACCAAATTCAACCCAAATGAACAGTCTCTAGGAATTGAATGAGAGAACAAGGCATACTCAGGAAAAATGCTCACTGTCTGCCTGGCCATCACTCCTGACATCACCAGCATGAACCTCATCCCCATCCCCACCCCCCTCATCCCTATATGAGCTCTTCTCCAATGCACTCATCTCAGCATCTTCCTCAAGTATATGATTTTCTTTTTGTGGGAGGGGGAAAGGGGTCGAAGTTAAAGGTGTATGAGGCATAAGCAACCTTCTTCTGTCCCTGTAGCTGAACATATGTTCTTCCCAACCTTCTGGTGGTTCAGCTGCATGCCATGGTTTAACATGTCTGGCCTACAAAGAAAAGACAAAGTTCAGATATGCCAAGTAAGAAGGATTAAGGTAGTCCACCTTGCTGGCAGGGAAAACAAGTCCCATATCACAGGGGGTTGACCCTTGTTGTGGTGTAGGGATCTTCCAATTTCACAGGACTCGACTGTGTAAATTGGCAGGATCCACAGTGGAGTCAGTAGTTTTTGCAGCACAAGGCATAGATGATTGAGGAGGGTTGTGAGATGGGGGTTGATGGGGAGAGAAAGGGCATCAGAACTCGCATTTATCTGGCTGCCAAGCCTTATCTGAAGTAAAAATACCATTGCATGATGCAGTCACATGTACATAAGCAAGGAAGGAAGATTATGAAGATACAAGGAAAAAGCAATGGAAGGGGAGTTCAGGGAAGATCAGACACAGGAAAACCCAATGACATAAATAAAATAAATAAGAACCAAGTATGTGATAAACATACTGCCAACAGCACAGCATGAAATAAAATAAGGAGGAATCACCTACTAATATGGTTGGGAGTATGTACCAGCTGGTAATGGCACAGAGTTTTTCCAGCCTCCTTGTTAGTTGAGATACTCTGCCAGGTTCATCTTGGAAGTCCATGGCACAGAAAATATTTTGCAGGGGATGTAGTACAAGAGATGATTACTTTGATAGAGATACAGTGAAAATTAATCCTCCAGGAGTATAGAAACACTTGTTGGAGAGGGAAGGAATTGCCACCTCAGAATCTAGGCATCAATGGATGAGGATAGTAGGTGGAACATGATCAGGTGGCATTAGATAGATTGATACCAGTGGAGTGGGACACTCCATAAAAATGGGGAAAGAGAGGGAAGATTCAGCTAAGGCTTCACATTCAACATGCAAGGGGGATAATGTCAGCGAGGGAAACAGGGGAACAGTGTCACATGCCACATGGGCTGTACTGTGATAAGTGAAATAATAGAGCTCAATGATGCTTGCTTGCCTTCAGTCCGAGATTGTGCTAACAACACAGAGGCCAGTGTTTCAGCATCTGCTGGCATCAATTCAAGATTTGCAATTAGACTGACAGGAGCTCCTAGGCCAGGGCACATTAGTAATCAGGATTCAAAACTTCCATGTATAATAAAACATACTGAGATTGATAGAGCTGACTGGATCACTGCATGTAGTGGATGGTAAAGCTTCCCTTGACATGGTGGGATGGAGAAGGGAAAAAGGAGAAATGGACAAGTGGATGAAAGACACAACACTGCATACTGTGGGTAGGTCAGCAGATCATCTGCCAAAGGGGGGATGCTTCTTCTTCCCCATTCATTTGAAACCCATAACTCACCACAGAGTCTACTCAAGTGAATTGTGCAAAGCCAGTGCAAGTGCATCTTGACAAGTGAATATGATGATATGATGGGTGAGAGCTAGGGAGAAAGATTCATAAAGTACAGTGAGCAACAAAAACATTGCAATGTTTGCAACATTTTGATTGAAGGCTGTATAACACCTGACGGAGTGTGGCTGTGCAAATCTTCTGGTGGGCACTTTTATAGCCCTTGTTCTTTGCTTTCTATCAAGCTATATTAGGAATCCTGAGGTGCACTGGTTCCCATTCTATGAGCCAATTACTGCAGCATGTGCATTGCAATGTTTTTGTTGCTGACATCCTGAGGCATGACATTCATATGATAGGCATTGTTTTAATGGTGGTATTGCTTATATAATGCATCACATGGCTGGATAAATGGTTCAGCCACCCACAAACAATGCCAAATGTTGAACTTTCAACCAACCACCATGCCCAAGGCTGTTCCCTCTGCTGCAACCAATACCATCCTCTCCCTGCTGCATCAGGGCCAATCTCTTAGAGATATCTCTAATACTACTGGTGTCCATTATAGCACCATTAGTAGAATATGCTCCCAGCATTGTCCCACCATTGAAAAACCCCCTCCTGGTTGTCCTTCTATCATCACCCCCACTGATGTCTGACATGCCATGCATCTAATTGGTTCTGGGAAGGCTAAAAATGCTGTGGAGGTGGCCAAATCACTTCAGGAGATGAAGAGCAAACCCCTCTCCTCCCAAACAGTGCATTGTCACCTGTGCAAAGCTGGTATGAAGGCTGTGGTGAAGCAGAAACAACCCCTACTGTCCAAGCAACATAGGCAGAATGGGCTAGACTTTGCTCTGAGCCACCAATATTGGACAGTGGAGGACTGGAAGAGGGTTATCTGGTCATATGAGACCAAAATCAATAGGATAGGGTCAGATGGGAGGAAATGGGTGTGGAAAAAGCCAGGAGAGGGCCTCAGTGATAGGCTGGTGAAGGGGACAGTCAAGTTTGGTGGAGGTTCCTTGATGATGTGGGGGTGCATGACCTGGGAGGGTGTTGGCTTGGCTTGCAAGATTGATGGTAAGATGGATGCTGACCTTTACACACAGATTCTGGAAGATGAACTCCAAGGGACTCTGCAATACTATGGCAAATTGCCTGAGGATGTCATCTTCCAGCAGGATAATGACCCCAAGCATACCAGTAAGAGGGCCAAGAAGTGGTTTGAAGACCATGAATTTGAGGTCATGGGTTGGCCTGCACAATCTCCTGACTTCAACCCCATAGAACATCTATGGGTAGTACTGAAAAGGAAGGTGGCATCTTACCCAACTCCCCCCAAAGGAATTCATGAGCCATGGAAGAGGGTTCAGAAGGAGTGGGAGGATATAAGTGTCTCCACATGTCAGGATCTCATTGAAAGCATGCCTAGAAGGGTGGAGGAGGAGATAAAAGCCAAGGGAGGATACACTACTTACTAACAATTGTCACTCTTACTATACCATATTGTCAGCAACAAAAATGTTGCAATGCACATGCTGCAGTAATTGGCTCATAGAATGGGAACCAGTGCACCTCAGGACTCCTAACATCTCTTGATAGAAAGCCCAGACCAAGGGCTATAAAAGTGCCCACCAGAAGATTTGCACAGCCACACTCTGTCAGGTGTTATACAGCCTTCAATCAAAATATTGCAAACATTGCAATGTTTTTGTTGCTCACTGCATATAACAGCAGCCAGTTGGAACATACCTGATATAATAGTAACAAACACAAAGTGGGGAACAAGTATGAGGCTGCCAAGGACAACTACCAATCTTCAATGCCCTGAGTTGCACTAGCAATGCATAGCACCTCCACTAGATGGAGTCTCATCTGCATGATTGATAATTGGAACCATACCAAGATACTCCTGAAGGCTTCAAGCCCACAAGGAGTGTCAGACGTCAGAGGGCACCAAACCCCAGACACTGGGTAGGGGAATGCACCAAGCATCCCCCTGGCAGAACCATACCTGATGGCATGAACAAGAGAAGGAATGAGGCAGAGCAAATGTTGTGACAGTGGAGTTGGAACTGAGGTGGAGGATTGATCAAGTGTATAATAGCAACAGTCTAAAAGTAGAACTTACTGGTTGTGGTACCAAGATATGCAAAGTCAGGGGAAACTATGAGGCTGCTCAAAGAACCACAGTCAATCTTGAATGTCCTGAGTCACACTGCAGAGTCTTGTCCACATTGCTGACAGTAGGATCAATACCAAGAATCCATTGATAGCTCCAAGCCTTCAAGGATTGTCAGAGGGCACCAAGCCCCTGACACTTGGCAGGGAATGCTCTGAACATTCACCTAGCAAAATGATATACAGCACAAGCAACTGAAGGAACTTAATTTGGTGAACATGAGGCATTTGGTACATTTGTTTGCCTTGTACTATTTGTCCATCACATGTTGGTGGCACATGTCATACATATGTTACTATTCAACCCAGTTTTGGCTTCCAGGGTTCAGCAGTTGATGCGTAAGTCCCTTAGTGTATTAGTGTATGTATTAGCCCTGGGGACCAGACTGCAAAGTTAAACCTAATGACTAGGTATATACATAAGTATATTATAAGGCACTGCCTGGAAATATCACTTCAGTCAACCACCTATGGAGACCTATTGGGTCTATATATTCTTATAGATGTATTGGCCTAATAGGTGTCAACTGGTTGGGAATTCCCAACCTCTGGAGATTCTCTGACTCATGGCTGGGGAATCTCCAGACCTGCCATGCAACAGGCACTGGAGAAAGTGGGGGAAACCCATTTCTCCAAAATAAATACATTTTGGGTGTCAATATATTGGAGTGGCTGGGGTCCAAATATGATTTTTTCCAAGATATTACCTGCATCTTCTGGGTATTCCCCAGGCTGAATTGACCAACTTCCCAATCCAATCCTAGGCATTCCCCATGCCAATTTGACCTACCCATGGTGGCAACTGGGGTTTCCCCAGGATAAATTAACCTACTTTCCAGTCCAATTCTGGGCATTCCCCATGGTAATTTGACCCACCCAAAGTGGCAATTGGGAGTTCTCCAGACTCACTTCAGTCAACCCCCTATGGGGACCTATTAGGTTCATATATTCTTATAGATGTTATGACCTAATAGGTGTCAAGTGGTTGGGAATATCCAACACCTGGGGATTCTCCAGAACATGCCTGGGGAATCTCCCATATAAAAGGAGTGGCTGAGGTCCTGATATGATTTTCCCCATGCCAAATTGACCTGTCTCAGGTGGCAGCTGAATCTTCTCCAGCCTAAAATGACCAAGCTCCCAATATGACCCTGGGCACTCCCCATGGTAAATTGACCTGGCCCAGGTGGCAACTGGATCTTCTCCAAGCTAAATTGACCCACTGCCAGTCCAACTCTGGCCATTTCCCATGCCAAACTGATCAGTCCCTGAAGGCAATTGGGTATTGTCCAGACTAAAATGGACCCCCCTACTTGGCTAAACCTGGGAATTCCCCATCCTCTTTTGACCTACCCTAGGGTAGCAGTTGAAACCTTCCCAGGGTAGGTTGACCCCTTCTCTAGTCTGTACCTGGACATTCCCCAGTAAAATTGACCCATTCCTAGTGATAACTGGACTTCTCCTGGGAGTTCCCAGGCTGAATTGACCTATGCCTGGTGATAATTGGGCTGTACCAAGGCCCAATTGAGCTCTGTTCCATTGCAAACATGGGCATTCCATATGCTAGTTGAGCTAGGCTGGGTGGCAGCTGGCCATTGAACAGGCAACACCTGGATACATTATTCCCCATCCACATTTGACTTGTGCCTGGGGAAAGAATTTCTGGCATCCCCATGCCAAATTGACATCACTATGACCATGCACAGCACCTTGGAGATTCTCCATGGTGAATTGGGGAATTTGCATGGCAGGTTGGAGATTCTCCAGGGGGGGGGGCTTGGGGAATCTCCATGACAGGTTGGAGATTCTCCACAGTGACTTGGGGATTCTTCATGACTGGTTGGAAATACTCCATGTCATTTTGGACATTTTCCAGTGATTTTGGGATTCTCCATGACTGGTTGGTGATTCTCTGATGGGGCATGGAGATTCTCCATGACTGGCCAAGGGGGGCATGGGGATTCTCCATGGCAGGTTGGGGATTCTCCAGGAGGCCTTGGGAAATCTCCATGATGGGTTGGAGATTCTCCAGGGGGCTTGGGGCATCTCCATGACAGGTTGGAGATTCTTGATGGTGATTTGGAGATTCTCCACAACAGGTTGTAGATTCCTGAAGGGGTCATGGGGATTCTCCACAGTGACTTGGAGATTCTCCATGGCTGGTTGGAGATTCTCCACAGTGATTTGGGGATTCTCCATGACATGTTGGAGATTCTCCAGGGAGGTATGGAGATTCTCTATGACATGTTGGGGATTCTCCAGGGAGGTATGGAGATTCTCCATGGCAGGTTGGAGATTCTCCACAGTGACTTGGGGATTCTCCATGACAGGTTGGAGATTCCCCAAGGGGGCATGGAGATTCTCCATAGCCAGTTGGAGATTCTCCACAGTGACTTCGGGAATCTCCAACCTGTCATGGAGAATCCCCAAGTCACTGTGGAGAATCTCCAACCTGCCATGGAGAATCTCCAACCTGCCATGGAGAATCTCCAACATGTCATGGAGAATCTCCATACCTGTAACAGTCTTCAACTTTTCTTAGTGTAGTTTTCCTTTTGCAGTTACTCTCTGGTTAGGGTTACACAGATGCTCACTAGATGCTTTACTTACTCATCTGTTGCTGCATTGACTCAGCATGTTTTGCTGCAGCCAATTGTGTTCATCTCTCTTTCTTTGGTTTGTTCTATGACATTCCTGGTACAAACAACTCTGGTAGTATAAATACTGGCCTCTCTTGTCATAGTACACTCCAATTGAGTTCATTTTGTGCTCTCAGCATAATAACTCCTTTCCCTTCCCTCTTCATCAGTTCTTGGTGTGACCAAGGTACAACTTTGTTTGTCAGTGTCACACTTGAACTTGATTACCAAATCTCCCTCACTCCACTAGCTCCCAGGCATATAGGGAAAACCATACCCAGACTCCAGGGCTAAGGAGCTTCTTGTTCTTCTTTTCTTTTCTTTATGAGATGATGTCTTTAGTGTCATCCTCCTGTTGGCTGGAGGTTGTGTTGAAGAAGAACTGTAGTCAGTAGTCCTGCTATCCATCAAGGGTAGTGTGAAGGTGCAACCCACATTAGGGGGTGGAAGCACATACTGTAGCATAGAGTAGTGCCCTGATGCTCAGGAGGTACAAAGCATACTACCATATATCTAGTAGCACTATGGTAGCCTTATTATAGTTAGTGACAGAGTACCAGCACAGAGGCCAGGGAACATTGCTGAAGGTTTTTCAAAATTCCCGAGGTCAAGAAAGAGGAGTTGGCATCTCCTGTAGTATTATGAATCTTGCCTTGTATCAAGAAAGAGTCTCCTCCCCCTCGAATCCCTTCTCCTGAGGAAGAAGATCCCAACCTCCTTGGTTTCATCCTACACATTCCAAACAACTCATGGAACAGACAAACTATCTGCCCTCCCCTTCATTGCCCTGTCCTAGTTGCCAACAATGGACCCCCATAACTTGACAGAAGACATGCTGCAGTTTATGTAGCAGCTTTCAATTATGGTCAGGCAGCAGGTCACTGCCACTGTCACTGCCCAGCAGCAGCAACAACATAGAGCTGGTGGTGCAGGTGCCAGTGGTGCAGGAAATAATGCCCCCATCAACCCCACAAAACAGGGAATAGCAGACCTGGGCCAGTTCGATGGCTCTATTTCAAGGTTTGAGGAATGGTGGTCAAAGATGTGGGCCTTTGTGGCCTTAGCAGAGTTTAAGGCTCACCAGGAAGATGTGCTGGTGGTCTGGTCCTGAATGACTGGATCAATAGCAGGGGCTTATGCGAGGGCCCAAATTGACACCTGCCTCACAACTCAAAGATGGCTGACTCATGCTGAGGTTCAGGCTGAAGTAGAAATGAGGTTCCACCCTCTACATAATGCAGATTAGGCCAAGAGGCAGTTGGCCAATATCAGACAGGGAAATGTCAGGACAGAGGAGTTCTTGGCAAAGTTTAATGCACTGAGGACCACATCCAGGGTATCTGATGACTATGCAATCTGGATGTTGGAGTGGGCAATGCACCCTGAGATTCTCCAACAAATATATATACAGGGCAGAAGAAAGAGTATGTGGAAGGACTTGAGCCCAAGGTCCAAGCAATGGGTGCAGCCATGGAAGCCATTAAACTCCAAATGTCTCAGTCTGGCAGTCACTGGACTCAAAACTATAGCCAGCCTTTGGCTGGTGTAACTATGGGCAGTGGTGCACCCATGAACATTGGCACTGCAAGTGGGTTGAGAGGTCCCACAAGAAAAGACTTCTCAAATTACAAATGCTATGGCTGTGGCCAGACTGGTCACATAAGACTGCAATGCCCAAAAGGGCAAAGCAAAGGAAAAGGATGGCAGGTCTGTTCTGAAGGCATCAATACCTGCCTTAAGGCAATGGAGGGGATGAGCTTTGAGCAAATCATGGCTCATATTGGACAGTTAAAAGAGTCGGAGCTACAGTGAAGTCGGGTCCTGTAAGCTCTTGTAGTACTGGACATTTTCCTTCCTTGTCTTGTCCCTCTTCTTTTAAAACCAAAAATACAAAAGTAGAAAATACTAAAACACAAAAAAAGGTGTCTTTCTCGGACTTTGTCTCTGTAAATAGGTTTTCTCCTCTTTCTGTAGTTAGTGAGGACTTAGATATGGACTTTGATGTACCATCTGCAGTGGGGTCCCAGTTGGGCTTGGAACCAGACATTAAACATGGTTTGCTTAATTCCTCTGCTTATAAAACCCAAAAAAAAAGTTTCTTCTTCTCATACAGTAGTTACCAAAAAGGAAAGCAATGAAGAGGCAACAGTACCACTGAAACCCCAAATTCATTCACTTAACCTGAAGGACCATGTTTCTGTCCCTGTAGTTATTAGGTCTCAGAAAGGAGATGCACATGCCATGCAGGCTCTCTTGGACTCTGGTGCCACTGGCATCTTCTTGGACTCTAAGTTCATTGAACAGAAGAAACTCCTGAAGCTTGCTTTGCCTAGGGCAGTGGACATATTTAATGTCAATGGTACTCATAATTCCACTGGAAGGATAATGCATCAGGTACTGCTTTGTGTTCAGTTTGGGAACCATTTCAAAGAGTTAGTAGCCAATGTCATGGATCTGGGATCTCATGACATATTATTGAGACACACGTGGCTTGCCACCCATAACCCAATGTCAACTGGAAAACTGGTGAAATCTTGATGAGGAGGTGCCTGTACTCATGTAGGAAGCTAGCACCTAAGCCAGCCTTTGTAAGACATGTAGAAAGAATTGAGTCTGTTGCACAGGATGCTTTTATTGCCACTGTTGCTTCCACCAAGCAGGAGGAAGTAAAGAAAACCAACAAAACCCCTGAGGAACTCATTCCAAAGGAATATCATGAATATTTATTGGTCTTCTCCATCCAGGAATCCAAATGCATGCCACTTAGGAAACTGTGGGACCATGCTATTGAACTAAAGGACTCATTCATACCCAAATAGGGAAGGTTGATCTCTCTCTCTCCTGACAAGCAGGCTGAAGTTAGCAGCTTCATTGATGGACAGCTCAAGAAGGGTTACATTTGGCCAAGCAAGTCTCTGCAGATGTCCCCTGTGTTCTTTGTCCCAAAGAAGGATGGAAAGAAGCATATGGTACAGGATTACCAATATTTAAATGAGCATACAGTCAAGAACTCATACCCACTCCCACTTATCTCTCAGCTTGTTGACAAGCTCAAGGGATGTAAATTATTTACCAAAATGGATCTCAGGTGGGGATACAACAATGTTCACATCAAGGAAGGTGACAAGTGGAAAGCTGCTTTTGTCTGTCACCATGGTGCTTTTGAGCTGCTGGTTATGTTTTTTGGACTCTGTAATTCCCCTGCCACATTCCAGAATATGATGAACAATATCTTCAGTGACATGGAGGATGTCATGGTGGTATATATTGATGACCTTATGATATTTACAAGAATGGACGATGAAAAGGAGCATGACAGGATTGTGCTAGAGGTGCTAAGGAGGTTGAAAGAGAATGACCTGTTTGTGAAACCAGAGAAATGCCTCTTCAAGAAGCAGGAAGTTGACTTCCTTGGGATGATTGTTGGCATTAATGGAGTTAGGATGGATCCCACCAAAGTTGCTGCAGTGCAGAATTGGCCTGTCCCCACTACTGTTCGCAGAGTTTGCAGCTTCCTTGGCCTTGTGAATTTTTACCAATGTTTCATCAAGGACTTCAGCCAAGTGGCATGTCCCCTTAATGATCTCATGAAGAAGGACATTCTGTTCTGGTGGACCAACAAGTGTCAGTTGGTGTTTGATATGCTTAACGAAGCATTCACCTCAGCCCCTATTCTTATGTTCCCCAACCAGGATCAGAGATTTGGCTTGGAAACCAATGCTTCAGATTATGCGACTGGAGCTGTTCTGTCAGTAGAGTGTGAAGATGGTCTCTGGAGACCTGTAGCTTATTCAAGTCACTCCCTCTCCAGAGCAGAGTTAAATTATAAAGTTCACAACAAGGAGACACTAGCCATCATTCACACTTTAAAGCAATGGCATCACTACCTTGAAGCAACCCCATACCAGTTTGAGATTTGGACAGATCATCATAATTTAAAGTGGTTCATGATGTCCCAGAAGCTTCAACCCTGTCAGGCATGGTGGGCACAATATTTCAGCCATTTTAACTGTGTTATCATCCATAAACCTGGTGTTTCTATGGGATGACCAGATGCTCTTTCTTGTTGTGAGGACTTAGTAGAAAACAAAGAAAATGCAAAAACAGAGGAGTTGTTATTTATTAAACCCAAACAGCTTCATTCGGTTTGCCTTGAATCTTCTCTGGAAGAAGAACTTTGTGCTGCTTTGGTTGGGGTTGATGTTAGCAAGCTCACCCTTAGAAATGGACTACTTTATGATGGAGATAAGGTCTTTGTACCTGAAGGACTTTGTGGCAAGATTCTTGCTGCTCTTCATGATTCACCCCTAGCAGGTCATTGTGGTGTTAAAGGAACTCAGGAGTTGATCACATGCTGGTTCATGTGGCCTACCTTAAAACCCAATGTTGAAGAGTATGTGAAACACTGTCAGGCATGCCAGACTAGCAAGTCTAGTAATAAACCACCAGCTGGAGAACTCAAGCCTTTTCCCATCCCTAGTGGACCCTGGAAAGATCTAACTACCAATTTCATGGACATAGGCATCAAGTCCACCTCAGGAAAGTCTCATGTGTTGGTTGTGGTTGATCAATTCTCTAAAGAGGCTGAGTTTATCCTGTGTTCTGCTGAAGAAACTGCTGCTAGTACAGCAAGGCTTTATTTTTTGCATGTCTGGAAACATCATGGACTCCCCTTATCTATTGTTTTGGATTGTGGACCACAGTTCGCTTTGCAGTTCTCTTGTGAACTATTTAAAATGTTGGGAGTTGAGCAGAAACTCTCTATGGCATTTCATCCACAAATGGACAGTCAGACTGAGTGGTTGAACTGCAAAATCCAGCAGTATCTTCAGATGTATGTAGGACATCAGCAGGAGAGATGGGAGGATTGGCTGCCCCTAGCACAGTTCACGTATAACAACTCCAAATCTGGCTATACTGGCAAGTGCCCCTTTGAAGTTACTTGTTTGTATACACCATGAATGGGCATTGAGCTGACAACTTCTAAGGTAGAAGCAGCTGAGGAGACCACTAGAGACTGGTTCCATGTGTTCCAGCAAGTATGCAACTCTCTCAGAAAAGCTAGGCAGCAACAAAAGATGCAGGCAGATAGATGTCACTCCCCTTCCCCTATGTATTCTGTTGGTTCTCAGGTCTGGCTTGCTACAGACCATTTCTTGTTGAAGGACTGGCAGAGCTGGAAGTTGACCAAAAAGTGGATTGGACCTTATGAGGTTGTAGAGGTGCTCCCAAATGCTGTTAAATTAAAGTTACCCCAGAATATGTGAATTCACCTGGTTGTGAATGTTTCATGGGTAAAACCTTATCTTGGTACCCTTGATGGGCAACCTGTTACTAAGCCTGGTCCCCAGTGGCTGACCAATGAAGGAGACATAGAGTTTGAGGTCAAAAAGGTGGTAGATTCACACTTGAAGCATGGGGGCCTACAGTTTTTAGTCCACTGGAGGGGCTACCCTGATGAAGATTGCACTTGGGAGCCAGCTTATGCTCTTAAGAATGCCCAAGAGGTGGTAGACAATTTTTACAAACTCCACCCTTCTGCCCCTAGAACGCTCTGCCTTGTTGACACCTCTGGACTCCTTTTCTCTCCCTTACCTGACCCTGTTACCACTACTCAACCTATCTGGTCTCACCTGGAAGTCAAACCTTAGGAGGGTATAGTGTAATGGTCTTTAACTTTTCTTAGCATAGTTTTCCTTTTGTAGTTACTCTCTGGTTAGGGTTACACAGATGCTCACTAGATGCTTTACTTAGTCATCTGTTGCCACATTGACTCAGCATGATTCAGTGCAGCCAATTGTGTTCATCTCTCTTTCTTTGGTTTGTTCTATGACATTCCTTGGTACAAACAATGGTAGTATGGATACCAGGCTCTCTTGTTGTAGTACACTCCAATTGAGTGCATTTTGTGCTCTCAGCATAATAACTCCTTTCCCTTGACTCTTCATCAGTTCTTGGAATGACTGAGATACAACTTTGTTTGTCAGTGTCAAAATACCTCCCTGGAGAATCTCCAACATGTCATGGAGAATCCCCAAATCACTGTGGAGAATCTCCAACCAGCCATGGAGAATCTCCAAGTCACTGTGGAGAATCCCCATGACCCCTTCAGGAATCTACAACCTGTTGTGGAGAATCTCCAAATCACCATCAAGAATCTCCAACCTGTCATGGAGATGCCCCAAGCCCCCTGGAGAATCTCCAACCCATCATGGAGATTTCCCAAGGCCTCCTGGAGAATCCCCAACCTGCCATGGAGAATCCCCATGCCCCCCTTGGCCAGTCATGGAGAATCTCCATGCCCCATCAGAGAATCACCAACCAGTCATGGAGAATCCCAAAATCACTGGAAAATGTCCAAAATGACATGGAGTATTTCCAACCAGTCATGAAGAATCCCCAAGTCACTGTGGAGAATCTCCAACCTGTCATGGAGATTCCCCAAGCCCCCCCCCCTGGAGAATCTCCAACCTGCCATGCAAATTCCCCAATTCACCATGGAGAATCTCCAAGGTGCTGTGCATGGTCATAGTGATGTCAATTTGGCATGGGGATGCCAGAAATTCTTTCCCCAGGCACAAGTCAAATGTGGATGGGGAATAATGTATCCAGGTGTTGCCTGTTCAATGGCCAGCTGCCACCCAGCCTAGCTCAACTAGCATATGGAATGCCCATGTTTGCAATGGAACAGAGCTCAATTGGGCCTTGGTACAGCCCAATTATCACCAGGCATAGGTCAATTCAGCCTGGGAACTCCCAGGAGAAGTCCAGTTATCACTAGGAATGGGTCAATTTTACTGGGGAATGTCCAGGTACAGACTAGAGAAGGGGTCAACCTACCCTGGGAAGGTTTCAACTGCTACCCTAGGGTAGGTCAAAAGAGGATGGGGAATTCCCAGGTTTAGCCAAGTAGGGGGGTCCATTTTAGTCTGGACAATACCCAATTGCCTTCAGGGACTGATCAGTTTGGCATGGGAAATGGCCAGAGTTGGACTGGCAGTGGGTCAATTTAGCTTGGAGAAGATCCAGTTGCCACCTGGGCCAGGTCAATTTACCATGGGGAGTGCCCAGGGTCATATTGGGAGCTTGGTCATTTTAGGCTGGAGAAGATTCAGCTGCCACCTGAGACAGGTCAATTTGGCATGGGGAAAATCATATCAGGACCTCAGCCACTCCTTTTATATGGGAGATTCCCCAGGCATGTTCTGGAGAATCCCCAGGTGTTGGATATTCCCAACCACTTGACACCTATTAGGTCATAACATCTATAAGAATATATGAACCTAATAGGTCCCCATAGGGGGTTGACTGAAGTGAGTCTGGAGAACTCCCAATTGCCACTTTGGGTGGGTCAAATTACCATGGGGAATGCCCAGAATTGGACTGGAAAGTAGGTTAATTTATCCTGGGGAAACCCCAGTTGCCACCATGGGTAGGTCAAATTGGCATGGGGAATGCCTAGGATTGGATTGGGAAGTTGGTCAATTCAGCCTGGGGAATACCCAGAAGATGCAGGTAATATCTTGGAAAAAATCATATTTGGACCCCAGCCACTCCAATATATTGACACCCAAAATGTATTTATTTTGGAGAAATGGGTTTCCCCCACTTTCTCCAGTGCCTGTTGCATGGCAGGTCTGGAGATTCCCCAGCCATGAGTCAGAGAATCTCCAGAGGTTGGGAATTCCCAACCAGTTGACACCTATTAGGCCAATACATCTATAAGAATATATAGACCCAATAGGTCTCCATAGGTGGTTGACTGAAGTGCAACCAGCACAAAATCTGGTTGACCCATTTGTCAAAGGTGTCAATAGGGTGCCTCAAAGTTAAATTCTGAAAGCAAAAAAGTAATATATACATGAGGTTGAGTATGCAATTTGTGTGGGAAATGAGCAGCACCAATTGAAAAATGTAACTCTGCTACTCCCCCAAAAAGGGCAATAGCTTATCTAATGCTCATTTGCCACACTGCAAATGTTTGAGTTGGCCACCAACCACAGCAGCCAGTTGACAGCAGCAGGAATGGCCACACAGCAGGGTCTGACACCCAGCCAGCATTGTCTAGACATTTGATTGTGTCTTGGAAGCAGTCCCTGTGCAGGGTGGGCAGGGGTGACTGTGTATTTACACTGGGTGCCTACATAGCATGGTAGTACTGTATCACATTACATACATACTTGGAATGCCCAGTGCTCAGCTGGGCATCATCAGTTGCCACCAGTATGGGGACCCTAGATGCATGTCTCTTGTGTGCTGCTGGAAATGAGTATGTCTGCTGACCTTTGCATGCCCCAGGTGAACCAAATGTGGCCACACAAGACTTAGTGGTGAGCACGCAAGTATTAGATAAGCTATTGCCCTTTTTGGGAGCATAGCGGAGTTACATTTTTCAACTGGCACTGCTTATTTCCCACACAAATTGCATACTCAACCTCACATGTACATTACTTTTTTGCTTTCAGGATTTAACTTTGAGGCACCCTAATGTCACCTTGGCCTTTGTAGTACTTTGGTTGTGTGATCTTTATTGCTTTTACTTCTGAGCCTGCAGGAGCCATGTGATAGCCTACCACTTCATATATTCTCTGATGATATTTTTCTAGGAGTGATTCAGTATATCCACTTGTGCCAGGGGTCTGCCCTCAGTATGATTGTACTCCTTGCAACCATCTGCAATATCAGTGATTGCATTCCTCTTCAGCATCCCTTTGGTTTCAATGAAGGGGGGCTATAGTGCAGGTCCTTTTCTCCTGTGATCATCATCCCAATTGTCATGATTATTTCTGTGGCAGTAGTCATCATCTGGGTCATCATCTTGGTCTTCATCTGGGTTATGACCTGGATGCCCAGTTCTGGTTCCCCAGATGTATATTCCTTCTTTCTTGAGACCCTTCTCCAGGTGGGGGGGGGATCTCACAATCCAGCCAGTCTCTCACAGGTTGGTATCTGGCTGTCCTCACTCCATGAGATATATCTTCTCATGGAGTGACTTCATGTTTGTGATCACCTCTTGTAGGCTTGTCTTCATAGTGGATCTCCCTTCATGTGGTGTGCACAGTGGCTCAGCCCTCTTCACCAGTCCCACCATGTGTGCTTTTGATGTTGGGCATGTCCACTAAATCATATAATTCTCTGAAGGTACATACTTGGTGACCACATTTGTCTGGGTCACCAAAGTTCTCCCATTGGGTGGTGCATTCTGCCACTATGTCTTTCAGTTCCCAGATGAACTTGGGGAACATGGGTGGCTTTCTTCTATTGTCAGATTTTTCTTTTCCTTTTCCTAATCCTTCTGCTCTTGTATTCTCTATGAGAGCAGTTTTGGTGGTTAGGTTTGTTAGAGCACTCAGCCCTTCATCTATGATTATGGCATGATCAGCATCATTGGTAGTTTCTCATGTGATCATCTCAGATGATTGCACTTGAGGGTAGCATTCATTTCTCTCCAATGGTGGTGGATCATCACCATCTCTGTCCTCTTGAATCCTATTGGGTTCAAGAGGTTTTGATGCACCACAAGAAATTTTCTCCTGTGGTGTGGTATTCTTGTTAGACTTGGGGCCCATAATACATTTGGGTGTTTAAAAAATGTAAAGTTTTTAGCTTCTTGTTTACTTGTATACTCAGTCACTCAAATATAAACACAACCAGTGTTATATTGGGTGCATAGTATGGTAAAAAAGAAGTTGTCTACTTATGTAACAGGTGCCTGTTTATATATGGGCGCCCTCATTTACATAATATATCTATAAATGACACTGGAGTTCAATCACACAGCACAGTTAGCACAATTTGGGCTAGGTGTAAATGTAGTGGGGAATGTGAATAGGAAATTATAAGTTTATTTTGACATTTGCACATTCATGCAATTCCAGATATTGTTGACTGAAAGAATGATGGCGAAAATTTGATTAGTTGGCTGCCACACTGCACAGGTGTAAATGTTGTCACAAATTCCAAGTTTTGGCACCAAAAGTACAGCCATGAGAACATCAAATTTTGCCTAGAGGTTCGCAACTGGGCTAAACTCGAAGTTTGTCCATTGCAAAAATGGGGGACTGAACTTCAAATACTGATGAATGTCAGGAAAGATCTTCTAATTGGAAATAAAATTTAGGCACAAAATATGGGACCAAACTTCCAGTATTTCTACAGAATAGATAAAGTGCATGATCATCACCCACTGCTTGCATGATCATCATCTGACTTTGGCCCACCATGGTGTCTGTCATCCCAGCCACCCATCACCCCAATGCTGACACTAGTTCCTTTCCAATGCTACACTGAGATGAGCTTAGTTCAAGGCAATCATCCAAGCTAATTACATCATAGCCACTTACCTTACATAGTGAGGGTATGACAACATGTTCATGCAAAACAGCCCACCATGCAAAGTGACTTATGACCCAAGACACTCACACACTTTCTAGCTTCTCTTCAAGAGCAGAAGAGTAAAGTTTCACAGGGACATGTGGATATGCAGCATAGGGATCAGTACCAATAGTGGCTAATGACCACTGTTGCTGGACTGCAAAATGCCATGAACCCTCAGATTCATAGATATATTTGATACTCCCTCACACAGGGGATAGTAACCAATTTCCTTGTGAATAGAGTGGAATGAGCAAGTTACCAATGTGGGTGGATGACTGGCAATAGTGAACTCCTGGTGCATGTTTGAGTCAAGCCCTTAGTATGACTTTGCATCATCCAGTGAGGGGGAATAGCTCCTCAGGAACATTTGTTGCCTTTGGATTGAGGGTATCAATGTCATCACCATCATCATCAATCTTGTCTAGGGTACTGTATGCACAATCAAGGAGAACTTTGCATTCACATATGACAGGCAGACAGTCTGATCATGACATCTGGCCTCGCAACTTTGCACCCTTGAGAAAATAATGGAACATGGTTGTCTCTAGTTCTCCTGGAAAGTGTGTTAGCACATTACACATGGTGCAGAGAACACACTGACCAGGTTTATGATTGCTGGGGAGGTGCTGCAAGATTCCAATAAGGTGTTCGAAAGGGAATGTCCACCATGAACGTACAGGACCAAATAGCAAGAGATAGTCATCAATGTGAAAGGTGGCATGGTGGTTTGGTCATAAATTGAAGGTCAGGTGGACACCCTTCAAGTTCTTTACATAGTTAGCAATGTTCTGGCAATAAGTAGATGCCTGCTTGAGAGTCATCATCCATGCACAGGCGAGATGGATCACAGAAACCAGATACATGGTGTGATTGAGGATAGACTTCAGCTAAGTCACAAAATTTGCCCAAAGACTGATGAGAGCAATGGGAATATATATAGTAACAAGCCATTGCCACTCATTAGCTTTCATTGTACCTGTGGAAGCATCTCCAAAACTTTCAGTACTGGTCTGAGCCATGATGGCACAACAGTGTCACAGATAACACTTCTAATCCACTCAAGAGCCTGCTTCGAGCTGTGGTCACATATATCTTCATCAGCACCAGTAATCAGTGGTTGTTGAGCATGCTAGACATATAAGTACTAGTGAGAGATCTGTAGATAAAGGTACTTCCTTACCCATTAGACAAGTGCCTTAGCATAATCCATTTTGAGATGCCTGGTTTTCTTTGCAGGCACACAATCCAGTGATTGGCAGACATAATGCACTGACAGCTTGTTTTTGTGGAGAAGGGCTTCTTGAAGCTTCTCAAGTGATGCAGCCACCTGGACAGTGTCACTTGTGCATGGTACCTGTGCAACCAGCAGCACATGGATTGTGGACACTTGCCCAATCTCTTTAGTGGTCATGGAGAGACTGGCAGCAGCCTCCAGGTCCAATGCCTCAAAATTGTAATGGAAAGCAGGTGGTGTTGAATGCATAGTCAACATGATTCCTGTTGTAAGATTGAGTAAGCCTCACATGTGGTGCTGCATGAGACCTTCCAGGAGACAATGCATAGAGTCAACCATGAGCTGACAAGGTGGATCCCAGTATGGAAGCTGCCAAAGCTTGGAGTAGCAAACACCATGCTGCTTGAACAACCTTTCATGCTCTGCAGACATGGGGGCATCTCTCCATTGCTCCACATAGTGGCATAGCCTGTCCTTATCCTGAAGCACCCAGTTCTTGAAATCAACATGACCATAGTTAGTCTTGTGATAACAACTGCATGCAGCACAGAAGAAATGACTCCCCATTCCTGCAAGAGCAGCAAGGTGGCAAGCAGCAGGAAGATCACATATGATAAAAGCTATGGCACTATGCATGACACAGCTGTCCAGATGATTTGCAGTACTTGAATACTGAACACCCCATTCCCATGATGCTATGAGGTTGACTATGAGGGGGCAAATGTAGTGGTTAAGATTCTCCAGAGATGGTTGTTTCAGTCCTGGAATTATGCCTGCAAGGTACATATTTTCAGGTTTATACCTAACATCCAGGGGTAAGTTGAGACATGCCATGGAGATGATGCCAGATGATGTCCTTGCCCCACATTGTGTCATGCCCTTGGGGTTGAAAAAGTCAACATGCAGGGCAAAGGCATAGTATCCCTTGTCACCTTGATTGACAAAAAGTTTTCCAGGTTTAGGACCACTGAATGTACAGAGGAACTGAGCTTCAAATGGATTCTTGATAAATTGAGGTGGCAATGATGAGAGTGATTGTGTGAGATCATCACATGACTGATCCATCATTACCTCAATCTCCTCTCTTCCCAATAGGTTGGTGAGATAGTCATTGAAGTTGCAATAAGCATATGTCTTCTTTGGCCACTGCTCACCATTGGGTAGAACATCCACCAGCACTTCACTGCATACAGTCTCTGGTGTCAGGCAGTTTGTACAATATACAGGGTAGCAGGGGCTTGTGGATCCAGGAACATAGGTAGGTTGGTATATGCAATGGCATTTGCAGACCACATATGGCACCACCTTAGAAGTAAGACTGAACTTCAATGGGGCAATCTCCATATTTGCTGGAATTTGTCCCAAAACATTCTTGTGGAAGGTACTCAGTGTCCCATCATTGCACTGAAATGCAAGATAGAGGAGCAACAAGAGGGCACCCACAATGAAGTTGCCACCTCATTGGGACACACACACCCATGATTACATTCACATGACACTGATAAGCAGTGTGACCTGCACAACAACATCCATGTGCTCAACTGGTGGGCAATGCTGGTCATCTAAACAAGCGTGTTATCAACATAGCTCTACTAGCATGAATAGAACTTACTGATTTTGAAAAGGACAGGATCCACAGAACTTTCCAAGGGTTTGTGTAACCTCAACTGTGCCTTGAGCTTGTCCAGACCAGTAACAATGCCCTTCTTGTAAGAGTCAACAGAGTGGTGACCATGCTTGACTCCCTCTGTAGCATGGTGCAGCAAGTCAAGCTCTCATCTCACCATGGAAGGTATATGCTCATTGGAACTGTCCAATAGAAGGTGAAAACACTGCTGGGTGCAAGCCTCAATGTTGGAAAGAATCTCAAATGCCTTCATGACACACTGGTGGCAGTCCTTCCTTGGGAGTCTGTCCCCAGTTATGATGGAGGCAAGTGAATCAGGGCTACTCTGGGGTACAGTCTGAAGCTCATCAACTGGCTGAGTGTCATGCAACCAGAGATGGTTGAGGCTATCAACAATGTCAGGCATTTGAAGAGTAGCAAGTGAGCTGGTGATGATGTTGCTGCTAGGTCCTGTTTTCTGATGGTCAGCACACAATTTCCATAGCTTGTTGGCAGTAGCATTGGGGTCAGGTCCATCATCCATAAGGGTAAGGGCAAATAGATGGCCTGTAAGGTCCTTTAAAGAGCTGTCTTCACACCTTGAGCACTCCACTTGGACTCTTTTCAAATGTGCAGGCATGACTCATGCATCCATCAGAATGCCATTGGCATCTCTTTCAAGGCACTCCTCACATTTGCACTGCTTGAACACAGGGCATGAAGAAGGCATGTCTAAATAGAGCTTGAATTAGTTTTTTGAGATTAGCAGGGGGAATGCAAGGCAAGTGGGAATTTGGACTGCAAATGACCTGAAGACAGGTTCTGAGATAGAATTGGCAAAATATGGTCATAAAATGGAGGTTAATGTATGCGTGCTTCTCAAGGAACTTGAAAAGTACATACATCGAGGACAAGGCTAGTCCGTGGCCTGGGGCATGCCTTTGTTTTGACCATGTTTTCAAACAAATCACAATTAGCATTGGTGCAATCTCAGAGGGATTTAATGACAGACCTTAGACCTTGTTTTTGGAGGCAGCATGTAACTACAATAAAGGCTGAACAAAGACAATTAACTCAAAGTGACCATGGAGGGTATCTCCATGGACCTTAATTTGTGCTTCGCATTACAAGGTCGCCCACTTTCCATATCCAGGTGTGAGGTGGCAATGGCAGGGCATTGTTGGAACCAAACAACCAATTTTGCACAGCTTCTTTGTAAAGTCTGCATAGCATATCCAAGTACAATCATTGGTGATGACAGATTGATGGTCATACAGATATCAAGTAAAACTACCAATCAGTCAAATGCTCACATCCTCCCTCCCTCCCTAGAGCTCTCCAGCTCTGCACAATGGCAACCATAATTGACCCACAAACTATGATAACTGTCACACCCAAGAAGGAGTCAGGAGGTAGGAGTTAGTGTGTAATGTCAATGGCAGTTGCAAGACTGAATAGCATTACCATGCTGAATAAGAATAAGAGAATGAAAACCACCCTGGACAGCAGTGGATCAGGTGCATGGTACTTCAGTGGGTGTTTCTCCCTGTGCAAGTGCAAGTGGGGGTTCACCTATGATATTGTCAAACCTCTGTTCACCAGGGTTGTGGAAGACTCATGGCTGGTCTCTGCTGCATAATCTGAAGACTGAGAGATGAGAGATGGGAGACACTTTGAGCTCCAGCTTAATATCATGACAAGTATGTGTAGTGATGACAACACCTTCTTTGTTGGTTGGGTAACAATGGTAACAACAAAAATGATAAGCAGCCCTTATATTTATTGGGTTGTATCAAGATATTAAGACATGTAAAGGGAAAACAAGCCAAGGAAAAAACAGCATTTAATTTTACAACTGAGACTGGGATTGCTTCCATGCACCAGGCATGTGTATGAGGCTGGAGGATGAGTCATAGTACATGGCTGTGGGCAGGACAATGTGAGAGCTATGCTGGATCTTGAAGTTAATCAAGCAACAATAACAGCTGAAGCAAAGATATACTCACCAGATGCATCTCTGCAAATGACCATTCTATGATGTTCAGTGTGAAGTCAATAGCCTCTGAAAGTCCACCTGCTATCTGGTTGCAAAGGCTAGCCTCTAGTTGACAGGCATACTTCCTTACATGGTGTTGGATTGCCTTATGGATGCTCTCCTTCAATCTGGGAGGAATATGGGAACCTGATAGTAGGCAAGGAACTGAGGCTAGGGAAGTATGAAAAAAAAAGGTTTCTCACCTATGGGCTCTGCAGGACAATCCACTGCCCCACATGTGTCCAAAATCACCACATTTTGACAAGTGAGGTGGGGGGGCTGGAAGAACTTGCACTTTGAGATGTAAGCAACATGACTTCTGGTAAGGAGAATGGGGCCATGGAGTCAGACTTGGTTATACAGTACCATTCTTGCCTAAATCACACAGAGCTATAAGATGTGGAAGACATGGAATAAACACTTCATACTTATCAATTGTATATGGTCTACAGCAGTGTAGAAGCTCAAGTCCTATAAACGAGTGTCATGCCAAAGAACCATGATCCTGATGACTCACATACCTTGTTAGTTGAGCCAGGTGTGCCCAGAGTCATAGCCCTGCTATGAGTGCAGGGGGTAGATAAAGAGGAGGGGGACTTAGGATTTTCTGACTGGTAAGGTTGAAATCTAGAAGCTGTATGTGGGCATTTTGTGTGTAGGGAGCTGGAATCAGATTTCATGATGGTCTGGAATTCTGGAATGGAGTGTGGACACCTTGGCATGTTATAATGTGCAGAAGACATAACAAATTGGTCAACTACCCACCAGTACCCATGAAAGAAAACAAAAAAAACTCAAGTCACAGCTCAACAATAAGTTTATGCATTGGAATATGAGAAGTTGTGGCCTGACAATAAGTTCATACACTGAAATGCAATGTCTAAATGGTTATGGAGTCATTGACTGGTGATGAATAACCACTGTCTGACAATAAGTTTACACACTGAAATGTGATGAGCCACAGCCTCACAATAAGTTCATAACTGAAATGCAATGGCTCTCTGTGTGTGATTATTGCTGAGGGTTATTGAGTCATCAGCTGGTAGTGAATAACCATCATCCAACAATAATTTCATATGATGAAAATAGCCCCATGGGGCTGAGGCTGGATGGCTATTGAGTTGTTGGCTGGTAGCGAATAACCATTGCCCAACAATAAGTTCATATGATGAAGATAGCCCCATGAAGCTGAGGTGGATAGCTACCTTCATGTGTTCATTAAATTTTAGGTTGTTGGATAGCAACAAACAACACTCACTGCAGTGCACTGAGAAAGATTGCCAGGTGACAACAAGGCCCCTCCACTAGCATTGATAATGACATCTCTGAGTATGATTCTGGGTCAGATAAAAGAAAAATAAGCACCAAGATCAAGAATACAATAGAACACAATGGCACCTGCACCCTAGCTACCTCTTATCCTGTACATGATAAATAGCCTGCAAAGACAGACTGGGAGAGTAATAGCCATGAGAGCCACAAGAACCATACTATTGGTCAAGTCAGTCCCAAAGTACACTTTGGAAAGGTGCCTTTCTTCCCACCAAGATGGCATACTCTGTCTTGTGGTTTCAAACAACAGAAATCTCTTAGCAAGTGGGGGTCAGCAATAATTATATGGCATAAAAAAATACTCATGTCCCTAGGTTTCAATGGACTATGAATGTGGGACTTGCAAAATTTGGTGGAACTCCATAAGCCCCGCTAAACATGAAACACCCAAGATCCAATTACCTGTGGTTAACTCTCAAAGATGAAAGAAATGACATACTTTGCTGCAGCACCAGACTTGGATACCTCTTGCTCTGGAAACAAAATTTGACTGTGGCAAGACCTGAATTTGAAGAAACACTGCTGAGACATATAGGGACCAGTCAGGAAGTCATGGCAATCAGCTGGTGCCAAAGAAGTCATCAGCTTGTCACTGCAACTTATGACAAGCAGGTCCAGGTCTGGGAGGTGGGTGCAAAATATACTTTGACAAATACCTTCAGCATTGAACTACCAACCACTGTTCCATGTGCCATGTATTTCCATGGCTCTGATCTCCTGGTGTTTGGGATGTATGATGGAGAAATGTGAGTAGTGAACAGAATACAGTAGTGAATAAGAAACAAAACCACTCACTCAGGTTGTAGACACATGTTATGTGGAAAGGATGGCATGATTCTTGCAACAAAGACTATTGGAAGAATGATGTAAGTGGAGGTTTGTGGTTACAATATGCAAATCTCATAGGAATGCTTTCAGAGGACATGCTACCATCGATGCAACTCACACCAGCTTTGTCATTGACAATGCCATAAATGGATTCAGCCTTCATAGGATGGAGGATGGCATATGTGCTAGAACATATGATACAACTCACAGGAAAGGATTTCTGAAGCAAGTAGCAATTGCAGAGGGAGGTTCGATGGTTGTAGGCAGAAGCAATGATGGATTGGTCTACATCTTCGACAAAGGAACCAGTGAATTGGTTCAGACACTGTGGCACTCCACCAATGGGAGAGTGCAAACCATTACTGTAAGATCAGGATCAGAATTTGGTGGTGGACAACAACTGATATACACACACTAAGACATACGACACAGGGAACATTCATTACATCCTCACAGCAACATTGAGCAATGAAAATGATATCTCTATTTCTATATGGAAAAAACTGGCATCAGATTCAGGGTGACATCCAAAAAAAGGGGGGGCACCTACAGTATTACATATTCTGCAGCTAGTCTGGCAAACTATTCCACATCTTACAGCACTAGCTGTCATCATGATGTTTGCAGTGCAAATGAGGGTGGGTAATAATGAAGCTCCAGCAAAGTACTTACTAACAAAGACACAGGGCAAGTACCAGGCTGTAAATTATATGATATGGAAGTAGTCTGATACCATGCTACCCCATACAGCCAAAGGAGAGTATACATGCAAGCAGGATCCAAGAAACAAGTATCACATGGGGGAAGCAGCATCAGTGAAGGGGCTGCAGGGAACCATGATGCAGAGGAGTACAAACACATATGAATCCTTGGACAATCAGAATATGTTGTAAATTTTTTTTAAAAATGTAGATGACATACCATTGTGACAATAGTACATATGGCATAGCCATACATATACCAATGAATCAGGCAATGACACAGATTCAAAGGAATCAACTGTGAATGATCAGTAGTGTTTCTGCATGTCCAAATTTGCAGATAACTTACTGTTTGCATATGCTGGTATATAACTTTGATGTCAGGGATGACCTGAGGACGAAATGACAATGATTAATTTTCAGCTCAGTTTTGACAGTGTTGACCTAGGGACAGATTGGCCATGATTGACTCTGAAACTTGTAGTGCTGATATAGCAGACTAATGAATGCAACCCTATAGATACACTATTACTAGACACAATGCACTAATATAGGTCACAAAGTATGAATGGCACATAGAGGCTCATAAAGGAGAAAAAGAGAATGAACAGTATGGAAGAGAAGGAAAGGTGCAAAGACAAGGTTGATGCCTTATAAACTGAAATGAACTCAGCTGGAAAATGCTGAATTCCCATCCACTTGGACATGGTCATGTGTACACTGCCATAAGGTTACACATATGAATGCAAGACACACCTCACTTTGTTCCAGCAGTCTTGTTAGATTACAGTAATATATACAGCAATAACTGTGCTGGACACTGACACAGCAAAGACAACAATGACATGACTGCTGTCAGTTGAGACCAGTGCTAGACATTTGGGTACAAGTACAAGAGAGGACATAAGAGACATGATAGATAGTCTGAGACTTGGAAAATTGTAAAAAAAAATAAAAAGGGAAGGGCATGTTGAGATCAGGTTGAGATCAGGTTGCAACAAGTTTCATCCATGGGAAAGGTGCTTTTGAGGTCTCAAGGGACTCCCTCCAACATTTGGTAAGTTGCAAGATCCATGTGTCATCATACAATGCCATGGGTAAACCCACTGGTGGGACCCAAGAGGAGATCAGGTTATTGGGTGCATGCTTCCTGGGGAGGGGCTTTGAGCCCTGTGAGCAGAAGATGTCCTTGTCAAGGACATGCTAGAGATCTACAATTTCTAGCTCTTTGTCAATATTCCTCCACCATTCCAACTTCTTCACTTGGAGTACAGTGAGTGAAAAAACATGTGCAATGTTTGGCTGTTGTGTACAAGGTCTGGTGTAGCGCCATGAGGCATGGGAATCTTGCTTAGCCTTGGTGAGATGGATGTTAGTACTCGCTCTTGGCTACAGAATGGTCCAAAGGTCATGTGAGTTGGTGCAGTAGTCATTGAGATATGTCAATTATAAAACGGCTACACCATTGCACATATTTATTCACTTTTGGGATGGCAGTAAAATCTGAGTCAAATGAAGTGATAATTGTGGTTGTTTGGTCCTGCAAACAAAGATACACATATAAACATTATGTCTGAGTTTGAATAAGTTCACACACTTCTTTATTTCCAACCTCTACCACCATGAGATCTATCTCCTCCACTCAAAGGAATACTATACTGACTATGCTTGGTTCTGGTCATTCTCCTGCTTCTATTGCCCCCAGTACTGGCCTACATTTCTCTACCATCTCTAGGCTTCATTCCAAGGAGCATTCCAGCCTGCAAAAGTCCACTGGAGGTCATCCATCCAAGCTTTCCCCTGCTAATGTCCACCATGCCATCCATCTTATCTCTACTCAGAAGGCAGACAATGCAGTCCAGGTGACCAAAACTCTCACCAATGTCATCAACCAGCCCCTCCACCCAAATACTGTCCACCAGCACCTGAAGAAGACTGGTATGAAGGCTGTGGTAAAGCAAAAACAACCTATCCTCTCTGCCAAGCATCACAAGGCAAGGTTAGACTTTGCCTATGCTCACAAAGATTGGACTTTGGAGGACTGGAAGAGGGCAGTATGGTCTGATGAGACCAAAATTAATTGTCTGGGGTCAGATGGGCACAAATGGGTGTGGAAAAAGCCAGGGGAGAAGGTGAATGATAGGCTGGTAGAGGGGACACTGAAGTTTGGAGGAGGGTCTCTCATGATGTGGGGCTGTATGACTTGGGAGGGTGTTGGGTATGCCACCAAGATTGATGGTAGGATGGATGGAGACCTCTGCCTCCAAATTTTGAAGGATGAATTACAAGATTCCCTTCAGTATTATGGTCTTCATCCTCCTGATGTCATCTTCCAGCAGGACAATGACCCCAAGCACACCTGCAAGCACTTCAGTCAACCACCTATGGGGACCTATTAAGTCTATATTCTTATAGATGTATTAGCCTAATAGGTGTCAGCTGGTTGGGAATTCCTGACCTCTGGAGATTCTCCAGTTCATGGCTGGGGAATCTGCAAGCCTGCCATGCAACAGGTGCTGGAGAAAGTGGGGGAAATACATTTTGGGTGTCAATATATTGGAGTGGCTGGGGTCCAAATATGATTTTTTCCAAGATATTACCTGCATTTTCTGGATATTCCCCAGGCTGAATTGACCAACTTCCCAGTCCAATCCTGGGCATTCCCCATGCTGATATGACCTACCCATGGTGGTAACTGGGATCTCTCCAGGCTAAATTAGCCTACTTGCCAGTTCAATTCTGGGCATTCCCCATGCCAATTTGACCTACCAATGGTGGCAACTGGGATCTCTCCAGGCTAAATTAGCCTGCTTCCCAGCTCAATTCTGGGCATTCCCCATGCCAATTTGACCTGCCAATGGTGGCAACTGGGATCTCCCCAGGCTAAATTAGCCTACTTGCCACTTCAATTCTGGGCATTCCCCATGCCAATTTGACATACCAATGGTGGCAACTGGGATTTCTCCAGGCTAAATTGGCCTGCTTCCCAGCTCAATTCTGGGCATTCCCCATGCCAATTTGACCTACCCATGGTAGCAACTGGGATTTCTCCAGGCTAAAATAACCTACTTTCTGACTTCAGTCAACCCCCTACAGGGACCTATTAGGTTCATATATTCCTACAGATGTTATGACCTAATAGGTGTCAAGTGGTTGGGAATACCAGACACCTGGGGATTCTCCAGAACATGCCTGTGGAATCTCCCATATGGCAGGAAGGGCTGGGGTCCTGATACAATTTTCCCCATGCCAAATTGGCCTGTCTCAAGTGGCAGCTGGATCTTCTCCAGCCTAAATTGACCAAGGTCCCAGTATGACCCTGGGCATTCCCCATGGAAAATTGACCTGGCCCAGGTGGCAACTGGATCTTCTCCAGGCTAAATTGACCCACTTCCAGTCCAGCCCTGGCCATTCCCCATGCCAAATTGACCAGTCCTTGAAGGCAATGGGGTATTCTCCAGACTAAAATGGACCCCCCTACTTGGCTAAACCTGGGCATTTCCCATCCTCTTTTGACCTACCCTAGGGTAGCAGTTGGGACTTTCCCAGGGTAGGTTGACTCCTTCTCTAGTCTGTACCTGGACATTCCCCAGTAAAATTGACCTATTCCTAGTGATAACTGGACTTCTCCTGGGAATTCCCAGGCTAAATTGACCTATGCCTGGTGATAATTGGGTTGTACCCAGGCTCAATTGAACCTTGTTCCATTGCAAACATGGGCATGCCATATACTAAGTTGAGCTAGCCCAGGTGGCAGCTGGCCATTGAACAGGCTACAGCTGGATATTCCCCATGCACATTTGACTTACTGTATCCCTGGTGAAAGAATTGCTGGCAGCCCCATGCCAAATTGACATCACTATGACCATGCATAGCACCTTAGAAATTCTCCATGACCAGTCAGAGACTCTCCAGGGGGACTTGGGGAATCTCCATGACAGGTTGGAGATTCCCCAAGGGGGCATGGAGATTCTCCACAGTGACTTGGAGATTCTCCATGACTGGTTGGAGATTCTCCATGACTGGTTGGTGATTCTCCATGTTGTTTTGGTGATTCTCCACAGCAATTCAGGGATTCTCCATGACTGGTTAGTAATTCCCCAGGGGGGCATGGAGATGCTCCATGATTGGTTGGAGATTCCCCAGGGGGGGATGGAGATTCTCCATGGCAGGTTGGAGACTCTCCAGGAGGACTTGGGGAATCTCCATGATGGGTTGGAGATTCTCCACATTGAGTTGGAGTTCTCCACAGTGAGTTGGAGATTCTCCATGACAGGTTGGAGATTCCCCATGGCAGGTTGGAGATTCTCCACAGTGAGTTGGAGATTCTCCATGACTAGTTGTAGATTCCCCAAGGGGGCATGGAGATTCTCCATGGAAGGTTGGAGATTCTCCAGGAAGGCTTGGGGAATCTCCATGACAGGTTGAAGATTCTCCACAGTGAGTTGGAGATTCTCCACAGTGAGTTGGAGATTCTCCACAGTGAGTTGGAGATTCTCCACAGTGGGTTGGAGATTCTCCATGACAGATTGAAGATTCCCCATGGCAGGTTGGAGAATGGGCCAAAAAGAAAGAGGCATGATGCCAAAATGAGTCAGATGTGCAATCCCAACCTCATCACCCTGCTCAGACACAAAAACCCAAATAACACCACAATGGCAAATACATGTGGCTATGTCTTGAATATCTTCTGGTGGATGTCATCTAGGGAATCCACTTCTGAAAGAAGTGAACAATTTGGTGCAGAATTGCATGGGTTACAGCCTAAGCAAGGTAGGGGCTAAGAGGGCAGCATGGCATTGGTGAGGAACTGCTAGATGAAAATCTATGAAACTCCAGGAGGTGATAGGAATGATCGAGGAGAGTTGGGAGAATGAGGTATTGTGGGAAAAGGCGCACCCGTTCCCGAGATATTAGCAAAACTGTCTCATACCCCTCTGGTTGGGAGAGAAGGAGCTGGAGAGTCTTGTGCAGCTGGTGACCTGGTACTTCATAAAGGGCAGAAAGCTTTGGAAGAAAGAGCCCCAGGGACATCACCAGCTTGTGGTTCACTGCCACAAGTGGCTTGAAATTATTCATCAGGCCCACAATGAGTTAGGCCACAAGGGTATCTTCTCCACCCATATGCACTTGCTGACTCAGTTTTGGTGGCCCATGCTTGAGCAGGACATTTGCTGGTACATCAAGACATGTCATGAATGCCAGATCTGCTGCCTTGATTGGACTCATATTCCCCCTGTCATGGCAATACCCAAGCCCCTATTCTACAAAGCCTATGTCAACACCTTCATAATACCAAAGTCCAATGGATACTGCTATGTTACTCAAGCTCAATGATCCCTCACCAGCTACCCAGAGTGGGCTATGCTTCAATCTGAAACAGGAAAATTGATCAGCAAATTCTTATTTGAGCAGATATTGTGCAGATGGGGAGCTGTGGCAGAGGTCATCACTGACAATGCTGGTCCTTATGTTCTAGCACTCGACTGGCTATTGAAGACATATAGCATTCAGCATATCTGTATAACTCACAGGCAAATGGAATTGTGGAGCAGTGGCATTTTGATGTCAGAGAAGCAATGGTAAAGAGTTGTGAGGGTGAAGCCTCAAGATGGTCAGAAGTGGCCCCATCAGTATTCTGGGCAGAATGGGTCACAGTTCACAAAGCTACTGGATTTCCCCTTATTATATGGCTCATGGTGTCCATCCTAGACTCCCATTTGCTCTCGCTGAAGCAACCTTTCTCACCCCTTTTGAAGCAGCATCATACTCTACTACTGCCCTCATTGCCAATTGTGCTTGGCAATTACAGAAATGCCCAGAAGATCTAGCACTAATACATGATTGAGTGCTCAAATCCCACTTTGCCTCTGCAAAAGACTTCATGGCTCATTTCAAGAAGACCATCCATGACTGTGACTTCAAACCAGGTACCCTTGTCCTTGTCAGAAATTCTCACATTGAGAAAGAGCTGGACCAAAAGACCAAATCTCACTACCTGGGATCTATGGTAGTGGTATGCCATTCTAAAGGTGGCTCTTATCTCCTTGCAGAGCTTGATGGCACTGTCTCAAAGTTTCACTTTGCTGCATTTCACTTATACCCCTATTTCCCCAGAAACAAGTCCCATATTGAGGTCACCCACCTGGTCAGCCTTGACAGGTCTGCTATGGGTCAGCTTGAAGATGACTCCCTTCCTGACCCAGAACTTGCTGGTGTCCACAGGGATGAGTCAGATGAGTAACCTACATCCTATGTTCTGTTCTTTTCTTTTCTTTTTCCATCCTTTGTCTATCTTTTACAGACACTTTACCTATACAAATTACCAACACAAAAAGCTGAACACAAAATCATAAAACAATATAAAAAACCAAAAGCCAAATTTCTCTGTTCCCTTTTTTTCCTTAACTTGTAGCTTTACTCATGGTTTCCCATCTATAGAATTCTGCCAAAACTAAAAATGACAATCACCACTATCTACTCAGTCAGGATGACAGTAACATACTGCTCATTCCTTCTTCTTTTCATTTATGCTTCTTGTATTCTTTTGACCTTTCAGTCTTACCACTGAGGTGTGTTGATAGACAATGCACACACAGATGAAATTACCACCAATTTATGGTATGACAGCAGATACAAAGTAAAAAGGGATCATGAAACTACCATTTCCACACTAAGACAGGTCAGAGGGACTGGCAATGAAGTGCTCCTCCTGCCAAGCCTTCAGGGAGCACAACTGGTGCCAAGACTGGCAAAGAGCCTTGCAAACTTGGGTTGCCATCATACTAACCTGTGCCATCTGCAAAAACAAATCCATCAAGGCATCCTCACCCCATTTGATCAACAGCTCCATGTTGGTGATTTGCTTGTCCAACTCTTCAATGGGGTGTATACAACCACTTCATGTGCAGCACTTACCTTTCACAGGCCAATGAGTTCACCCCATAGGCGTAGCGACCTCCTTGGACTCAGTCAAGTCGATTTTGACCTTCTCAGGAGCAGTGTCCTCACTGCCTGCAACCTTGGAGGCCTCTTTGTCCTGGCCTGACTTGACTTGTGCACTCAAAAATTTGCTAGAGCCTCTTGAGGACTCTGCCAGTCTGTTGGTGGGTTTACTGGTGGCATGGGGAGTGAGGGGGACTGGGAGTCCAGAGGTGGGAGTGGGAGTGGGAGGGCCACTGGGAGGAAGAGTGGGAGGGGATGCAGTGGTGGAGGGTCCTGGGGTTTGGTCACAGCTGCAGCAGAGGTGGAGGCAATGGGTTGGGAGGCCACTGAGTGACTGACCAGGCAAGGTCACAGTTGTCCAACAGTAGTGGTGGGCACTGAGGAAGGAGGAGGTGTGGGGTGTGCCTTGGCCTTTTTGCTTGTCAACACCAACTCTGGTGGCAGACCATCTGGATTCTTGCACTATGCCTCTTGGTCACTAGCTGGAAGTGCTGATCAGAGGCCTTACTCACCTTCCTACCTGGTTTTCCTGCCTTGTTGCACTTCTTCTTGCTGTCATGCAAGCCTCACAGGCAGTCCACTCCTTCCACACACAGATTATTCCCCACTTTATGCACTGCTTGCAAGGTTTGGTATTCCCTGGCATAGGGTCAACCTCCATCTCACCAACATCCACTGCTGAAGCTCCTGGGCCAGACAACACAGCACCTCCCACAGTCCTTGTCAGTGACCTGCCTTTGTTGGCCTGTCCAACCTCAGGTGGTTAGGGTATCACTCATTGGTCAAAGGTCATGTACATACTGTTGCACCCTCTTTCCCTTTGTTGGCAGACTTCTCTATCTGTCTTTGTGACCAATGGACCACCTCACTTCCTGCTTGAGGAGCACTGGAGCTGGGGGCAAGTGGCTTTGTCTTGGGTTTCACTGTGTGCAGTGGGAATTGAGTTTGAAGCACCATTAGTGCCAAGAAGGCATTGCCTATTGTGATTTTGGTCTCATCAGGGTAGCTGGGGACCTCCATACTCATGTTGGAGGCAAACTTGCATAGTTGCTTGATACACCCCTGCACTCAAACATCAGAACAATGATAGCACTGCCATCATGGAGGTCACTCACCAATAGCTCCTTGTAATGGCCCAACCATGCTCATGCCATCTCTTTGTCTACAGCCTCACCAGGAATCTCCTTCATCAATGCCTCAAGTTTCTTCACATGCAATGCCCACATTCCTGGGACAAGATCCTGTGCAGTGTTGGGTGTGATGAAGGGAGGTGCAGTAATGGAGGCACTCTGGGGGGAAGACATCATGATGGGCTAGGGGAGACTGGGTAGTGATGAGTGAGCTGAGGGTGGTTGATGGTCTTAGCAGAAAAAGAACAAATGTGGTGATTACACTTGGTGCATTAAGTGAACTTTACACCATGGAAGCATTTTCCCACAGCATGTGCTTGAGAACCCCATCACTTGTGCTTTGATCCATGCACAGCCACTTTCATCATAAAGGCATTCTGTCTCTATCTCATACCTAATCACATGCACTTGACCAAGGACAGTTAAAGTCTAAAGACCCTGGGAGGTGTAGGGAGCCTAGACTCCCTGAGGCTGCAGGGCAACTTGGGGGCAATCCTTACTATGTGCCTATTACCACCAGCAACATTGTCACCTGTCATGTGTCACTGCACCTCCTCACAGTCCCTCCTCTAGCTATACCACTCCCTTTGCCCTGGCCAGCTTCCAGAGTGTGACCCCACTTCTCAGACATGCAGTTATGCCACTTCACCATTGTTCATGTTTGTCTTCTCCCTTGTTTACTTTTTCTTTGCCACTGTCACCACTGCACATGTGCCTACCTTAGAGTCAGACTTCACATTTTTCTTACTTTGACATATGACAGATCCAAATTATGCTGAATTTTACCTTAGATACCACCATCTTTACAATACAAAAGCCAAGATACTTAGAAAAATATACCCACCTACCTTTTGGTGTCACACTGTGTGAATCTGAGAGTCCCATCCAAGTTCAAAAAGCATTTCCCAGGGTCAACTTCAAGATTTCCACACTTCAGTCAACCACCTACAGGGACCTATTAGGTCTATATATTCTTATAGATGTATTGGCCTAATAGTTGTGTTGGGAATTCCCAACCTCTGGAGATTCTCCAGCTCATGGCTGGGGAATCTCCAGGCCTGCCATGCAATAGGTGCTGGAGAAAATGGAGGAAATCCATTTCTCCAGAATAAATACATTTTGGGTGTCAATATATTGGAGTGGCTGGGGTCCAAATATAATTTTTTCTGAGATATTACCTGCATTTTCTGGGTATTCCCCAGGCTGAATTGACCAACTTCCCACTTGAATCCTGCGCATTCCCCATGCCAATTTGACCTACCAATGGTGGCAACTGGGATTTCTCCAGGCTAAATTAGCCTACTTGCCAGTTCAATTCTGGGCATTCCCCATGCCAATTTGACCTACCAATGGTGGCAACTGGGATTTCTCCAGGCTAAATTGGCCTACCTGCCAGTTCAATTCTGGGCATTCCCCATGCCAATTTGACCTACCAATGGTAGCAACTGGGATTTCTCCAGGCTAAATTGGCCTACTTGCCAGCTCAATTCTGGGCATTCCCCATGCCAATTTGACCTACCAATGGTGGCAACTGGGATTTCTCCAGGCTAAATTGGCCTACTTGCCAGTTCAATTCTGGGTATCCCCACACCAATTTGACCTACCCATGGTAGCAACTGGGATTTCTCCAGGCTAAATTAACCTACTTTCCCACTTCAGTCAACCCCCTACAGGGACCTATTAGGTTCATGTATTCTTACAGATGTTATGACCTAATAGGTGTCAAGTGGTTGGGAATACCTGACACCTGGGGATTCTCCAGAACATGCCTGGGGAATCTCCCATATGGCAAGAATGGCTGGGGTCCTGATATGATTTCCCCATGCCAAATTGGCCTGTCTCAAGTGGCAGCTGGATCTTCCCCAGCCTAAATTGACCAAGGTCCTGGTATGACCCTGGGCACTCCCCATGGAAAATTGACCTGGCCCAGGTGGCAACTGGATCTTCTCCAGGCTAAATTGACCCACTTCCAGTCCAGTCCTGGCCATTTCCCATGCCAAATTGACCAGTCCTTGAAGGCAATGGGGTATTCTCCAGACTAAAATGGACCCCCCTACTTGGCTAAACCTGGGCATTTCCCATCCTCTTTTGACCTACCCTAGGGTAGCAGTTGGGACTTTCCCGGGGTAGGTTGACTCCTTCTCTAGTCTGTACCTGGACATTCCCCAGTAAAATTGACCTATTCCTAGTGATAACTGGACTTCTCCTGGGAATTCCCAGGCTAAATTGACCTATGCCTGGTGATAATTGGGTTGTACCCAGGCTCAATTGAACCTTGTTCCATTGCAAACATGGGCATGCCATATACTAAGTTGAGCTAGCCCAGGTGGCAGCTGGCCATTGAACAGGCTACACCTGGATATTGCCCATGCACATTTGACTTACTGTATCCCTGGTGAAAGAATTGCTGGCAGCCCCATGCCAAATTGACATCACTATGACCATGCATAGCACCTTAGAAATTCTCCATGACCAATTGGAGATTCTCCAGGGGGGCATGGAGATTCTCCATGACTGGTTGGAGATTCCCCAAGGGGGCATGGAGATTCTCCATGACTGGTTGGAGATTCCCCAAGGGGGCATGGAGATTCTCCATGACTGGTTGGAGATTCCCCAAGGGGGCATGGAGATTCTCCATGGCAGGTTGGAGATTCTCCAGGGGGGCTTGGGGAATCTCCATGACAGGTTGGAGATTCTCCACAGTGAGTTGGAGATTCTCCATGACAGGTTGGAGATTCCCCATGGCAGGTTGGAGATTCCCCAAGGGGGCATGGAGATTCTCCATGGCAGGTTGGAGAATCTCCAGGAGGGCTTGGGGAATCTCCATGACAGGTTGGAGATTCTCCACAGTGAGTTGGGGATTCTCCATGACAGGTTGGAGATTCCCCAAGGGGTCATGGAGATTCCCCATGGCAGGTTGGAGATTCTCCACAGTGAGTTGGAGATTCTCCATGACAGGTTGGAGATTCCCCAAGGGGGCATGGAGATTCTCCATGACTGGTTGGAGATTCCCCAAGGGGGCATGGAGATTCTCCATCACAGGTTGGAGATTCTCCAGGAGGGCTTGGGGAATCTCCATGACAGGTTGGAGATTCTCCACAGTGAGTTGGGGATTCTCCATGACAGGTTGGAGATTCCCCAAGGGGTCATGGAGATTCCCCATGGCAGGTTGGAGATTCTCCACAGTGAGTTGGAGATTCTCCATGACAGGTTGGAGATTCCCCAAGGGGGCATGGAGATTCTCCATGACTGGTTGGAGATTCCCCAAGGGGGCATGGAGATTCTCCATCACAGGTTGGAGATTCTCCAGGAGGGCTTGGGGAATCTCCATGACAGGTTGGAGATTCTCCACAGTGGGTTGGAGATTCTCCATGACAGGTTGGAGATTCCCCATGGCAGGTTGGAGATTCTCCACAGTGAGTTGGGGATTCTCCATGACAGGTTGGAGATTCCCCAAGGGGTCATGGAGATTCCCCAAGGCAGGTTGGAGATTCTTGACAGTGAGTTGGAGATTCCCCAAGGGGTCATGGAGATTCTCCATGGCAGGTTGGGGATTCTCCCTGGCAGGTTGAAGATTCTCCATGACAGCTTGGAGATTCCCCAAGGGGTCATGGAGATTCTCCATGGCAGGTTGGAGATTCTCCATGACAGGTTGGAGATTCTCCATGACAGGTTGGAGATTCCCCAAGGGGTCATGGAGATTCTCCATGGCAGGTTGGAGATTCCCCAAGGGGTCATGGAGATTCTCCATGGCAGGTTGGAGATTCTCCATGACAGGTTGGAGATTCCCCAAGGGGTCATGGAGATTCCCCATGGCAGGTTGTGTGAGCAGCAAAGAAGTAAAGGGGTCCCTAGGGGGATCCTAATCAACTCCTAAAGCTCTAGTGAGCTAGGGGAATAACCAGACTAGAGTCCAGTGTGAGCAACCATAGATTAAGTAGAGATATGAGGGTACACAGTACCTAGAGTCCAGTGTGAGCAACCAAGGGTGTCAACACTGGACTCAGCTACACTAAGTGCGCTTCAAAGTAAACAACAGTAAACAAAGAGTGGCTGATGCACCACAACACTAGGAATTGGCCTAGAAGGCTGGGAAAAGAAGTAGTAAGTAGGAAATGAGAAGGGGAATCAAATGGTAGTAAGTAAGAGACCATGTAAAAGAGAGAAAGCGAAGATAAGAGGTGAAGATCACCACAAGGAACAGGTTGGAGATTCTCCACAGTGAGTTGGAGATTCCCCAAGGGGTCATGGAGATTCTCCATGGCAGGTTGGGGATTCTCCATGGCAGGTTGGAGATTCTCCATGACAAGTTGGAGATTCCCCAAGGGGTCATGGAGATTCTCCATGGCAGGTTGGAGATTCTCCATGACAGGTTGGAGATTCTCCATGACAGGTTGGAGATTCCCCAAGGGGTCATGGAGATTCCCCATGGCAGGTTGGAGATTCTCCATGACAGGTTGGAGATTCCCCAAGGGGTCATGGAGATTCTCCACAGTCACTTGGGGATTCTGTGGTACCCATCTGAAGAAAAAGGTGAAAAAGCGGACCCACATCATATCTGTCATCTAAACCCCCCATATAACTTTACAGATATATTTTCCTATGCACCCCCCATGCTTCCAAACTATCAGAATTCACACCAGAGAGAAGGATATAAGTCAGCAGGGGGAGGGAGAGAACTGATCATAACCCAAGAAGGGATGCCTGTGGGGATTTGTTATTTTGATAGATTGTACAGATATGTCAGGGGGGCATGGCCTGAAATTCCTATGGTGATATATCCAAAACTGCAGAATTGGGAGCAGATTTCGCATTTTTCCCCTATGTATTTTGACCCCCATTTAATGCCCTAAATCTTTGCTATCTCCTCAAGTCTCATGAAGTTTCGCACAGTCATCGTCCTTCGGCAAGCCTGTCTGCTACCTTTCCCCATGGGCACCTTCGAGCTCATACTCTCAGTTTGCAACTGAGGATGGTTGAATTCTCAAGTGACCCGGGGATGTAGGGAGTGAGTACTCTCCACTAAGATATTTATTTTATTTTATAGTTTTTACTTTTACTTCTACTTTACTGCTTTTACTTTCTTTTACCTTTATTTTGTTCATTTACTTTAGACTCTACTTAGCTTCGAGAGTAGACACATGATGTGGCTTACTGTCCTTTTCAGGTAACTTGTCCACGTGAGAAATTCTCACCAAAAAACTCACCCCATACTCGGTCGACCGCACCACCTCACCAGCACCATCGGAATTTAATAAAAAAATATAGCATTTGATTCGGACAGACATGTAGAATACAACTGTGTAGGACCGAGTTACAGAATCTGTGCTTTCCAAGTGCTATGCACATTGAGGGGTTTTTGATTTCGGAGTAAGTCCCATGGTCTCGGCATTTTGAGATGCTAAGTTGTCTTATTTTGCTTCACCGGTCTACCTGGAACACATTCTCTGGATCTGTCGGAGTCCAGGGATATACTTTTCTTGCAATTCTGGTCACGCATTGAGGTGCTATAGTTGACCGAAGATCACAGACGTTTTTGTACAAATTTCTCACGTGGCCAAGTTACCTGAAAAGGACAATAAGTAAGCCCATGTGGAATTACTCTCCACTGTAACTACTTACACAAAATAATAGCAAAGTTCTGAGTTATGAGTTTGAGTTCAAGTTAGAGAAGGCCTTGAGTTGCCTTCTGCTGTGTTCAGACAGATCTCAGACTGCCTCAGATGTCCTTCCTCAGACAGTTCTCTCTTCCAGGCTATAAAGGCCCCTTTGGAAGACCTCACCCCTTCAGTTCTCTCACCCATCCTCAGCATTTCATTTTCAGATTCTTCACCATTGCACCTAACCTCCTGGTTTTCTACAAGGTGATTCTACTTGAATATACCTTCTGGCTGATATATTTTTGTCACTATTGCACTGGCATGTCTAGAGGTATTGCCCTTTTTCTGGTGAAAGGTCCTGTATGATGAAATTTGGATTATATTGGGACTGGGTGTGGTGTTTTTTCTCTAATTCTTCATTAGTCCAACTCTCCTAGATGCTCTATATCATGCCCCAGAGTTTCTTATAGTTTTTCCCAGTGCACACTGAGTGCAATTTGTGTAGAAATACTTTGTATTAAATATCATTTTTGTACTGGTAAGCCATGCCCAAGCCAACAGCACCAGCTTTTGGGTGAGGCCAATCCCTCATACTGGGCTTGTAGGGCTTCATGGCCTGGCCTGAGGCTTCCCTGGCCCCAAGCCCTCAGAAGCTGGGCTGGGAAAGTACTATGTACAGGGCACTTTTTGCCTGCCATGGGGAATCTCCAACCTGCCATGGAGAATCTCCATAGCTCCCTGGAGAATCTCCAACATGTTATGGAGAATCACCAAGTCACTGTGGAGAATCTCCATGATCCCCCCAACCTGTCATGGAGAATCTCCAAATCACTGTGGAGAATCTCCAACCTGTCATGGAGATTCCCCAAGCCCCCCCTGGAGAATCTCCAACCTACCATGGAGAATCTCCATACCTACCATGGAGAATCTCCATACCTACCATGGAGAATCTCCATACCTACCATGGAGAATCTCCATACCTACCATGGAGAATCTCCATACCTCCCTGGAGAATCTCCATGCCCCCCTGGGGAATCACCAACCAGTCATGGAGAATCCCCAAATCACTGTGGAGAATCTCCAAAATGACATGGAGAATCTCCAACCAGCCATGGAGAATCTCCATGCCCCCTTGGGGAATCTCCAACCTGTCATGGAGAATCTCCAACCTGCCATGGGGAATCTCCATGACCCCTTGGGGAATCTCCAACCTGTCATGGAGAATCTCCAACCTGTCATGGAGAATCTCCAACCTGCCATGGAGAATCTCCATGACCCCTTGGGGAATCTCCAGCTTGTCATGGAGAATCTCCAACCTGCCATGGAGAATCCCCAACCTGCCATGGAGAATCTCCATGACCCCTTGGGGAATCTCCAACTCACTGTGGAGAATCTCCAACCTGCCATGGGGAATCTCCAACCTGTCATGGAGAATCTCCAACCCACTGTGGAGAATCTCCAACCTGTGATGGAGATTCCCCAAGCCCTCCTGGAGAATCTCCAACCTGTGATGGAGAATCTCCATGCCCCCTTGGGGAATCTCCAACCAGTCATGGAGAATCTCCATGCCCCCTTGGGGAATCTCCAACCAGTCATGGAGAATCTCCATGCCCCCTTGGGGAATCTCCAACCTGTCATGGAGATTCCCCAAGCCCCCCTGGAGAATCTCTAATTGGTCATGGAGAATTTCTAAGGTGCTATGCATGGTCATAGTGATGTCAATTTGGCATGGGGCTGCCAGCAATTCTTTCACCAGGGATACAGTAAGTCAAATGTGCATGGGCAATATCCAGGTGTAGCCTGTTCAATGGCCAGCTGCCACCTGGGCTAGCTCAACTTAGTATATGGCATGCCCATGTTTGCAATGGAACAAGGTTCAATTGAGCCTGGGTACAACCCAATTATCACCAGGCATAGGTCAATTTAGCCTGGGAATTCCCAGGAGAAGTCCAGTTATCACTAGGAATAGGTCAATTTTACTGGGGAATGTCCAGGTACAGACTAGAGAAGGAGTCAACCTACCCTGGGAAAGTCCCAACTGCTACCCTAGGGTAGGTCAAAAGAGGATGGGAAATGCCCAGGTTTAGCCAAGTAGGGGGGTCCATTTTAGTCTGGAGAATACCCCATTGCCTTCAAGGACTGGTCAATTTGGCATGGGAAATGGCCAGGACTGGACTGGAAGTGGGTCAATTTAGCCTGGAGAAGATCCAGTTGCCACCTGGGCCAGGTCAATTTTCCATGGGGAGTGCCCAGGGTCATACCAGGACCTTGGTCAATTTAGGCTGGAGAAGATCCAGCTGCCACTTGAGACAGGCCAATTTGGCATGGGGAAATCATATCAGGACCCCAGCCATTCTTGCCATATGGGAGATTCCCCAGGCATGTTCTGGAGAATCCCCAGGTGTCAGGTATTCCCAACCACTTGACACCTATTAGGTCATAACATCTGTAAGAATATATGAACCTAATAGGTCCCTGTAGGGGGTTGACTGAAGTGGGAAAGTAGGTTAATTTAGCCTGGAGAAATCCCAGTTGCTACCATGGGTAGGTCAAATTGGTGTGGGGATACCCAGAATTGAACTGGCAAGTAGGCCAATTTAGCCTGGAGAAATCCCAGTTGCCACCATTGGTAGGTCAAATTGGCATGGGGAATGCCCAGAATTGAGCTGGCAAGTAGGCCAATTTAGCCTGGAGAAATCCCAGTTGCTACCATTGGTAGGTCAAATTGGCATGGGGAATGCCCAGAATTGAACTGGCAGGTAGGCCAATTTAGCCTGGAGAAATCCCAGTTGCCACCATTGGTAGGTCAAATTGGCATGGGGAATGCCCAGAATTGAACTGGCAAGTAGGCCAATTTAGCCTGGAGAAATCCCAGTTGCCACCATTGGTAGGTCAAATTGGCATGGGGAATGCCCAGAATTGAACTGGCAAGTAGGCTAATTTAGCCTGGAGAAATCCCAGTTGCCACCATTGGTAGGTCAAATTGGCATGGGGAATGCACAGGATTCAAGTGGGAAGTTGGTCAATTCAGCCTGAGGAATACCCAGAAAATGCAGGTAATATCTCAGACAAAATCATATTTGGACCCCAGCCACTCCAATATATTGACACCCAAAATGTATTTATTCTGGAGAAATGGATTTCCCCCATTTTCTCCAGCACCTATTGCATGGCAGGCCTGGAGATTCCCCAGCCATGAGCTGGAGAATCTCCAGAGGTTGGGAATTCCCAACCAGTTGACACCTATTAGGCCAATACCTCTATAAGAATATATAGACCTAATAGGTCCCTGTAGGTGGTTGACTAAAGTGATTTCCAAGTGCACCTAGTCCCAGAATACCTTTTGCCACCCATTCACTGCCATTGGATCCTAAGCAATCAGATCATCACCTACCTAGCTATCTATTGCTGCCTCTCAAGTTTTGAAGAGTTCTCAAGTTCCCCCTTCATATAATTGCTGCTATACTGCCTATAATCCCCCCCTTCTGTCTCCTTCTGACTCAAGACCCCTTGGGACAAGCCTAGGTCTTACCTACAGCTTTCCCCTCTTATTTCCCTTAGCACACTCACAAGAAGAGTTGCCCACATCATTCATGCTGTCACAGCACAGTACCTTCATTGGTCCAATATATTTGGGCACAAGTTTCCATGCATGTCCTCTTGGGACACTGAAATTCTGTGTGGAGAGATATACCAGGTCTCCTTCTTGAGGGTTAGATCCTTCTGTTCACTTCTTGTTAGCATGGTATGCCTGTACTACTCTGCTTTCAATAATGGCATCATGGGCCATTTCTAGATTTTCTAGAGCTTGCTTGATGAACATCTTTACCCCTGGGGCCACTGAGGGTGTACCCTCCCTGATATGCTGCATCATTTTGGGCATATACCCATAGTTTAGTTTGAATGGTGTGAACCCTGTCAAACTACTTATGCTCAAGTTGATTGTGAACTCAACCAGGGGTATCTTCAATGTCCAGTCTCTTTGGTCAGGTTGGACCATTGCTTGTAGCATTTGTGCTACATTCCTGATTGTTCTTTCAGATGCACCATCGGTCTGCAGGTGAAATGCTGTTGACATTGGGAGCTTAGCTCCTAGCATTCAGTGCATTTCATGCCAGAATGCTGATGTGAACTTTGCATCTCAGTCTGAAACTATTGTCTCTGGCAGTCCATGTAGGTGGACTATCTCTTTTACAAACACTCCTGTGAGCTCAGACACTTGGATGGTCATATTTATTGGTACTAGATGTACCATCAATGTCAGGTGACACAGGACTACCCACAGGTAGTCATGTCCATCACTAGGTGGGAATGGTCCCACAAAATCCATTGCTATTGACCCCCAAGGTCTTCTAGGCACAGGCAGGCTGTGCAATAGGCCTCTCAGCCATTGATTGTTGGCCCTCATAGTTTGACATATCAGACAAGTTTGGCAGAACTTGTCCACTTCCCTGCCAAGTTTTGGCCAGCAGTACCATCTGCAGATATAGTCTGCTGTTCATTTGGGGCCTAAGTGCCCCAGCATTCTATGTGCTTGATTGATTATTCAGGCAATAACACCATCACCCTTGTACTTGATGTGTGGAAGGCATAACACCTTCTCTCCCTCATGATTCTTCATGTAGAGGAGACCATTCTCCTTCTCAAACTGAGGGTGATGCGATGGTTGTGTCATTACCTTTGCAAGCATAGGCTCATTTCTGTATCCTTTTCAGATAGCATTCATGAGTTCTGGCATCTCACCAAGCATTACTGGGAGGGCTTTAGTGACCTTGGCAGATTTGAGTATCAATGGATCATCCTGTGTGCTTGCATTAGGAAGGTCCTTGTTACTCCATTCTGCAGCCAAGGCCATTTCTTTAGCCTCTTCACATTGCTTTTCTGCTTTCTCTTTCAGATGATTGCTTTTTCAAGGGACCTCTCCCTCTTGTATTGCTGATAAATTCAGTTCCTGCCATCTATCCTGGGGGAGATCATCCCCCTCTGGATCCAGGCATATGTCTGTGTCTGCCCATTCTATTTCTTCATCAGAGGCTACATTTCCTCCTTCTTGTTCATAGTATCAAGATAGGCAATCCACTATGCAGTTCTCTGTGCCCTTGGCATAGATGATGTTTGCATTGAATTGAGACATGTAGTCCAGCCAGCAAACTTGTCTGCTTGACAACTTCTGTTGGGTCTTGAGGTAGCCCAAGGCCTTGTGATCAGTGACAATCATAAATTTAAATCTGAGGAGTTTATCCTCCCATTTTAGTAGTGCTTCAATTATTGCAAGTGTTTCTTGCTCAAATGTCCTATAATTCTGTTGAGCATCACTCAGCTTCTTTGACATGAACCCTGCTGGTTGGCAGGTTTTCCATTCAGTCCCTTGCCCACACAGTGCACCTACTCCATAGAGTGATGTGTCACACACAAGCCATATTGGCTCTTCTTTCCATGGATCAATAGGTTGTAGGATTGGATACTTGCATGCAAGGTTCTTGATCATTTGGAAACACCTATTGTGGATTTCCCTCCACTGGAATGGATGTTCATTTCATTGAATTCTGGTCAAGGGCATTGTATACACTGATATATCTGGCATGAATTGTGCCAGGTATTCAACTAGTCCAACAAATCATTGGACTTTGTTGAGGGTTTTAGGTGTCCTCCAGCTCCTGATCTGAGACATTTTGTCTCTGTCAGCATGTATGCCTTTAGAGTCTATGATGTGCCCTAGGCAGTTGAGCTTTTCTGCATATAGATCACACTTCTCCTTCTCAAGGTAGAAGTCAGCTTTCTCTAATAACCTGAACACTATTTTGAGGTGCCTTTCATGGTCCTCTATTGTGTTGCTATAGATGAATATATCATCAAGGTAGACATACACAAAACATCCTATGTGGTCTCTAAAGATCACAGTCATTAAACATTGGAACATTGCAGGGGCATTGCAATCTCCCTGCTGCATTACTTGACTCAGGAAAGTCCCATATATTGTTGAGAAGGCCATCTTCCAGATGTCTTCAGGCTCTATATGAACTTGTTCATATGCATTCAACAAGTCAATTTTAGAGTGAAATCTCACTTGAGCTACATCCATCTGGATCTGATCTTGGTCTGGGAATGGGGTGACATCTTTCACCATATTTTCATCTCTCTTACAACAGTCAATGACTGTTCATAACTTTCCAATTTTCTTAGGGATGCATAGCATTGGTGTGGCCTGTGGGACACTTTTCAGTACCCACCACTCTGTGTCTGTATAGAGTTGGATTTTATCTGACAACTGTTGCTTAAGTGCATCAGCACACCATGGCGGGTGGTACACATACTGCTTGTTATTGTCTATCAGGGGAATCCTGTGATTTACCTCCCACAGTGGGGGTAACTTCAGGATTTCCCCACTCATCCTATGCTTATATCATTCAAACCACTGGTTCTGTAGTTGAGGTATATCCTCATTTTGTAACAACCATTTACTATGTTTAATTAGTGTGAAGTGTTCACTTTTTGAGCTGTTTGGCTCTTTTAGCCTCTTAGACACCCTTCCCCTCTTCAAGCCCTCATGAGGCCGAGGCTGCACAGGGCATGAGAGTCAATCTGTAGGACAGGACTTGCCCATCATTGTTGCTTCAGGCTCTGTGAGCAATGATACTTGTTTGTTTCTGATGTTAATCTTTTTCTTGGCAAAGTTGATGATCACCTTATGTTGCCTTAGGAAGGGAATTCCTATTATACAGTCATAGCGATCAATGTTTGCTACATCAAAGTATGTTTCTACTTCATAGTTCCCAACCTGTATCTTTGACACTCCACCATGAGTGATCTTTGAATGGCTGCCTATGCAGCCTAGTCGCAGCATCAGCTGCTGTTTGAGGGAGAATACCCTCATGTTCATGACTTTGGCAAACACTGGGCTGATGAAGTTTCCCATACTTCCAGTATCCAGCATTGTGTAAGCTTTACAGCCATTAATCACAGTCTGTAATGTTGCACATGTTTGTAGCTCCATGCTTATTTTGGGACAAGATCCCACTGAATTGTTTGTATGCATAGCATACCTGAATGATCAGACCAGGGGCTTCATTTTTGGTTCAACCTTCACAGCAATGTTTATTGCCACCATTTGTATCCACTGATGATCCAATTGGTCATCATTAGTTATAACTAAATCACCATGTGGTGTTTCCACTATTATATCATCAGGGTATATCCTGACAGAGGTGTTTCCTCATCTGAGTGCCAAGGATGTGCCTCTACTGTATGGTTCATAGACCATAATGTATCCTCATATTGTCATGACCTTCCTGAGGCATCAACCTCATCATGCATACATCTGATAAGTTTTGAAGTCTGTCAGCTTCCAAGGACCATATGCAGTCTGCCATTATTCACATTGCACTATGTGTATGGTCAATATTTGGTCTGTATCCTTCCATCTGTGCCCTGTTGCAATCATCCCAGCCATGATCATATTCTCTTCACACTAGTTGCAAGGGATATTGTAGTGCTACATCTAACATAGTATCCCCCTCGATTGTGGCTTTGGCAACATGTTCAATTCTTTGGGCACATTCTGGGCATGATATATCCTCATGAATAGCACTGTAGATGGACGACCACATCCACCTGCTTCATGTAGACAATCTGTCTACCTCTATAGCATCTTCCATTTGGAGGTCCATATCATTGTCCATCACTCTGAGGGATGTGCTCCATAGCAGTCCCTCTGTGTCTTGCATTGTAACTGGGCAGTGCTCTATCAAGTTATCTCAATTAATCCAAACTGTTCCCTATGGGGTGTCCACCATGATGGCATTGGGGTAGATCATAATGTTACCATGTGGCATGCCCTGAAGCCAGAGGTCATTGATCATGTTATTGAGTTGCTCTCCTATTAACCAGCATCATTCCAGCAATCCTCACATGTATTGTCATGCTAATATAGCTTGTCTGAGGGCATTCAGTTGACATCCCTCTCTGTGTCATAGTTGCAAGGCCATCACTCATAGTGCTGCTCATATGTGCAATGTACTTCGATCTGTGTTCAACAGTTGCATACAATGTCCATCATTTACTCCTCTATGGTATTCACACCTAGCATGGCTTTCTGGTATTTTGATCACCCTTGTCAGGGAGTGATCTCCACTCAGTAGCCCTTCAGCTACATGGTTGACCCTGTGTCAACATTCATCACATGGTCCTTTGTGTATGGCTCCATATAACACTGACCATTCCCATCTTTCTTCTCAAGGGTTATCCTCACTAGGGCTAAGATCATTTTCTTCAGTCCACATTGTACTCTCCTGTCTCAGAGTGTACTTCTTCCACTGAAGAGGTTTCTTCTTTGTACTGCATGTGCATCATAGTGCAGGACACCATGTCTTTGGAGCTCAATGCTTCATCTTCCTGATGCATAGCTCCAAAGTATGTGACAGGCTCATCATCATCATTTATTTCTGAGTACATCTTGTACTTGTCATCAAGGCTCTCCTCATCATCCAATACTTCTTCCTCATTCTTTTCTGTTTCCTGATCATCATCATCAATCTTCCCTTTGTCAGGTTCTCCTGACTGAATCTCTTCAGAGGCTTGTTGTCCTTCATCCTCTTGAACTTCAACCAAATATACACTGCAAGCATTTCACAATTTTTCTTCAGAAAACATGTTGAAAAAATAGAGAGAAGAGATACTCTTTTATTTTCGATGATGTGTCAGAAAAAATCCAAATATAACATTATCTTCTCTGCAGAAATATAGAAAAATAAAAGAGTATCTCTTCCCTATATTTTTTCAGCATATTTTCTGGAGAAACATTGTGAAATGCTTGCAGTGATAGTCACAGTTTCACTGCTGCCTTACCCTTATCCTTTCAAGGGTGAGGGCAGTCTGGGGCTATATGCCCCACTTCAGAGCAGTTATAGCATGTTATGCCATGCATAAACTTCTGGGGTTGTCTCCCCTTCTGTTGCAGAGTCACTCACTCTTTTTGATGGAGTCTATTCTCCCCATCTTTGCAGTGGAGCTGCCTGCCCTTCTTTTCAACTTTGGTGCCTCTCAGCATGAAATTTGTCTTTTGATGATAGTGTATTTCCCTTTTGGAAGTACTTAAAGTTGTCTTTACTTGATGAGCTTCCCATGCTCTTATTACCATGTGGTTGTGAGCCATTTCATCCTTGGGAGGTCTTCCCTCCAGAGCCAATGTGGCCTGTTCTCATATGCATGTTCACAGCCTTTTGCACTGTTTCCATGTGCCACACTTCCTTGAGGATTTCCTCAATTGTCAAATGTTCCATGGAAATTCCATGAGCTTTGAATATAGACTTTATTATAGAGTGTGGTAGTCCCCACAGGAACTTCCTTCTAAATGAGTAATTGTCAGGGGGCTGCACCATTTGGTGCACATGACATTTTAAGTCATTATAGTATGCAAGGGCTCCCTTGTTGTATTCAAATTTTGTCCAATCATATTTGTTGGTTGCATTCTGTGCCAATGCTTCATGGATGAATCATTTGAATAGTCCACAGATTAATGCCTCAAAAGTCCAGTGCTGTATCTGTCAATTCAGTGAATTGACTTCTTGATCATACCACTGTAAGGCCAAGCCTTCTAGGTACAAGCCAGTGTACAGAATGTGATCTTCATTGTGATCAGGTCCAGTGACCTTAAATGTACAGAAGTACTTTAGAATCTGGCCCAGCCAGTCATCAAATTTATCTAGGTCATCTTGACCTCTGTACTTGCCAGGCTTTGGTGGGTTCATTGCCTTCACTTCAGGTCCAACCTGTCCTGTCAGTGTACCGACTTGCTCCCAGATATGCTGAGTATATCTGTTCTGCATGAAGTCCATGTATCTTGTATTCCCAGGGGTGAATCCTCTCAGGTAATCAGGCCTATTCCCTTGTATGATGCATCATCCCCTGATTATGGGAACTCCCTCATAACCTTGAGGGCCCTCTTCACCCTCATTGTCTGGGTCATCATCATCAGGGGATCCCCCTCCTGGGGGACCACCATCAGGAGGGCTGCCTCCAGGGAAGCCTTGCCCAGGAGGGTTTCCCTTGTACCCATTTCGCTTGGAGGGGTCCCCTCCATCATTGTATCTTCCAGGAGATCTTCCTCCATTACTTCCTCAGCCATGCAAGTTACTGGTCAATTCTGGCCTATTGTCTCTCCCAGGAGAGTTTTCTCCAGCATTCACAGCCATATTTCTAGCTGCAATGGCAAGATCTCTTGCCATTTGGTGAAGTATGGTGGTTCCTCACTCACTTCCATACATGTGGTGGATTATATCTGAGTCTCACCTCGAGAAGTACACTGGATGATTTGGCATTTCAGGGGCAAAGCCTCTCCTTCTGTTATCCATTCTTTTGGCCAGAGGGTTTCCCCTCCTTATTGGCATGCCTGGCCAGAAGTTAGGGATTGCTTCTTCCCTCTTTATTACTGGTTCAACTTCTATGTCTGGAGTAGTTGTCCTACTTGCATCCCTGGTGGTGAGTGTCCACCTATATCTTTTGAGTTCTTGTGCATGATGCACTCCAGGGTTTATCCCATGGTTATCAAAGCCTTTGGGACCATATCTGTATTCCAGCCATTGTCACTGAAGACTCTTGAGAAAGTCATTCATGGCCTCTAAGGCCATGTGAGGGTTGATGGGGGCATCCCCCTCTACATTTTCTCTCTTCAGGGGTGTTTCACCACCATCATATATTTCAATTGGAGGGCTTTGAATTCTCCACACTAAAATGGGGTCAGAAGACATCTGTGAGTTATCCAACTTGGATTGTTGAGGAGTGAGGGGGCTCATAGAGTCTCTGATGACCTCTGTGTTCTCCCTCATAGCTCACTTAATGCTACTTCCCAATGTTGTTGAGGTATTTAAACCTCCAGGCATATGTGCATCTGGTGCTCCAGTGCTGAGTTGTTTAGCACTCATTCCTTTGTCAGTGCTTCCAGCCAGCAGCTGTGATTCCTCTATATCTTTATTGTTCTTCTGCTGGACCTCAGTTGGTCCTCTGGGGGCTTGATGATTACTGTCATCTGGGGGAGGGTTCCCTCCATCAGGTGGCTTATTTTGGCCTAACTTTGCTGCATGGGAATATGCACAAGTAGTTGTGTGACTCATATTGTGAATACTTGACAAGAGTTCAAAAAATTGTAAAGGTTGTTGTGTAGTCTTAGATTCATGCTTGCAAACTGTACCATATGGTATTTGCAGGTATGAACAAAAAGACTAGGCTATGTAAATTTTCCACTGTGACATATATACATTGCAGGCAGACATGTGATACCAAGGTATCACATGTCTGTGGATGATAACTTGTGCCTAAAGTGGGCACAACCCCTAACAACCCCCCCCCCCAATCCTGACCTCAACCCCTACATGATGTCATGTCCATGCCCACATTCTGGCCCTCCTCCACTCTGCTCTGCACCTCCCCACTCTCTCTAGCACCTTCACAGCACACTCCCACCCAATCCCCTGTCAGACCCTATCAGCCTCTGTCAGGACCACCACATGATTGGTGTGTCTCAGTCAACTGATGTCCTCCACCCTCTTAGGGGTCACCTTCCTTTTGGGTTGCCAGGCCAGACTGTCATGCCACTACCACATTCCTGCCTTGTCTGTCGCTCACTGCTGTCTCATGTTCCCATGCCCACTCAAGTCATCCCCCTTCCCACGCTTTGAAAGCACTTCGCTTGCTGGCCTCTGCCCTTAGGCAAGCCCATGGACTCCAGTATACGACTGTGGTGGTATGCTTATGTTACCATTCCCTTTTATGTTTACCTTTTGTTCTGTTTGCCTTTGCAAAGTGAGATCCCAATCGGGATCATCATCTTCTCTACTTTACCCATTTTACTTCTCCAGCATGTGACCTAACACGTTGCATCATGCCATACAGATGTAAGATGGATTCTGTCCTTGATACATGCTCAGTCATCGTGACTCGATGTGTCAAGGACTGCTTTCATCACTAACACATCCTTTGTTTACGTGTACAACATAACAGATGCTCTCTACCTTTACTTGTTCTAGCAGTATTGTACTTACATGAGCCACCTGCCTGAAGGGTATAAAAGACCCTCCAGATGCAGACCAGTTCCCTTGTACTTTACTCTACCTACTATCCTACCTGGTAAAGGTTGAGCAATCTAGCTCTGTAAATTCTCCTCTACCCCTGTTCGACATCTCGATCCCTTGGTGAGATTCTGGTTGTACCTCTTGGTACTTAATTCCACCCTCACGTACAAGTCTTCATCTGTCAACTGTCAAGGATAGAAAGGGTGTCCCTGACAACCCTTGCTTTGATTAACTTTGCGTCAAGGCTCATTATATCTGGAAGAGGTCTGCTGCTACTAGCTCGCCTATTCCCTCCCTTAGGTTCAGGTTAGCCATAAGGCAATCTATAAGCACACGTCGACCTGTGACTTGGAACATCATGTCATCAGTCATCACCATGTGACAAAAGAGTAAAGTACCACTCTTCGCTCCCTGTCTGACCCAGTGTCTTGGTAGCCATCTGCTTGTGGTACTTGAAGACATCGTGCAAGTCGACACACCTGAAGAGCACTCCATCTCGTTCTATATCAGCGATACGAGATACAGCTCCCCTCGAGGTCACAGCTGAAAATCCACTGCTGTAGGGAGTGGGAGCTCCCTGTTAAGGGAATAGAGGGATATGAGAGGTTTGAGGTGTGGAGGATCTTATTTACTTTTCTAAGGGGCTTGATCCCTGTTTTGTAAGTGGGATGGGGACTTAGTGGCGAGGCGAGAGGTTGATTAGTAAGCACAGGTGGTCTTGACTTCGAGTTTGTACTAGCTACGAGAACAGGAAGCTACCACTATAGAGGCTGGGGATCACAGACTGGTGGGACCAGTCTGTGGCAGTCTCTTACTGCTACAGCCCTTGAGAGTGAGGCCTGAGCAGCCTTAGGGAAGTCCTAAGGTGGTGGTGTAGCAGTGTTACAGGTTGAGTTTTTCAGGCTAAGTGTTCAGTTCTTTTCTTTTCCATTTCCTCTACTAGTTCTTCTCTTCTACAGGATTCCCTACAGGGTCTGACTAGCCTTTAGAGTCACTCCCTGAGTCCTCTCTCATCTTTCTCTTCACTGCTCCTGATATTGTTCCAACATGAGATCCCCAATCAATAAATCATCATTTCCCTATTGCAAGTGTCAGCCACTTAGAAGTATAAGTCCTAACAGCAGAAGAGTAACTTGCATTGTGGACAGGTCTGCTACCTGTGCCTAGAGACGAAGTGAATCCCTGTGAAGGCCTCTCAGTGGTAGCTCTCAATAAAAGCTGTGCTGGAGAAAGAGTCTCTGGAAAGCCCATAACCAGTCGAGGTCACAGCAAGATCGAAAGCCCAAATTAAAGCGAATATTCTTTGAAGGCCTCACAATCCTTAAAGTGTATATTCGTGACTCGTATTAAAGAAGTCCAGAGGTAACAAGAATTCTGCAACCGTGTCTTCCAAAGCAGGATCATCAAAGTTTTGTCCTTGTGGACAACCCCCTAAAGTTCCCCCACATTCATCAAACACCACTGCAGCCCCAGAAAAGCTTGAGCACACATCCTCTGCTCAACGCTTCCAACCATATCCAGTAACAAGTCCCACTAAATCAGAAGGAGGAGAGGGTAACCAGGCCCAGACCTCGAAAGAAGCAATCACATCAGTCCCAACCCAGTTCATTCATATCCGAGAACCAGAACCATTAGCTGGTAGAAGGATCGACGAAGAAGAGATGCACACAGTGCCAGAAACTACTACGTCAACCTCCACCAACTTAGAACTCAGAATGGCAGGAGTTGGAGAACAAGAACAAATCGCCGCCCTAGCCGAACAGCTACAACAGTTTGCAAGGACTACTGACCCCTTCGTTGGATGATCAGTTGGGAATGTAAAAGAACTGGTACAATGGTATGAAAACCTAACTGGCCACGCCAGTTTGGCCTTCCCTGCCTATACCATCCCCAAAACGACTATCACCAAAGAGAAACAAGCTGAAGGAAGAGGAGTCGATCGAAATGAGTTAGGCCTTGGAAAGCTGCTCCCATTCGATGGAACTAGTGGCAAGTTCGAAGCATGGATCGCATCCATCAACAACTACCTAAATCTCAACCACCATGTCTATGACACTGATGAAAGAAAGATCAGGTTCGCCCTGTCTTTCATGAGTCAAGGATCTGCTGTCCACTTTGCCAAAAATTATCTCAAAGAGCACACAACTGTTGCTGGCAAAGTCTACCTGTATGACAGCTGGACTACCTTCCTCATCAAACTTCATAAAATCTTCAAAGTCGGAGATACCAAGGCACTTGTGTTCCTCAAGATGGCCGAGATTAAACAAGGTGACACACCCCTTGCTAAATATATTGGCGAGTTCCTGGATCTAATCACTTGTGCTTCCATATCTCATGATGATTGACAAGCTGGAGTTTATTTCGGGAAAGGTCTCAACAATAAAACCACCAAATGGATTCTCTGATCCAGCAAAATCCCTCAAACAGTCCAGGAGTGGATTGATGCTGCCATCGATGCACAAACCGCTAAGGCAAGCCTTGGCATCTACAACAAGTGTTTAACCAAGGACAACAAAGAAGTTCTCCACATGTACCAAAATGAAAGTTCTTCGCATGGTAGGCATCATCAAACATGTGACCCCTACACAATGGACATTGATTGGCAATCAAAGAAGTCCATATATCGACTGCCCCAAAAAAGGAAACATGATCCTTATCAGTTCCAAGAAGTGCATATGGAGAATAAAGGAGAATGCTACCAGTGCAGAAGAAGGGGACATTACAAGAAAGATTGCACCCTATCAGATGGACAAAAGCTCGTCTGTGAAGTCAAGTCCTTCTACAATGCCAAGGAGTTTGAGAAGCTCAGAGAGGCATTGAATGGAAAGAAGGATTTTTAGAGTCCTCTCCTGGTTTGACCCCGACCGAGGAGAGTAGAAGTATGTTCCATTCGTTCAGTGCCCCAGAATTAATGTCTATAGTTCATATCAATGAATTCCCCTCTGTGAGGGCAATCACTGGCACACTTTTCTTGATGGAATGGAACGATGGGGAAATCAGAGCCGTTATCGACTGCAGCACCAAATGCAATGTGGTTAGTCGAGAGGCGGTTGCAAGATACCATCTGGAGACTAAGAAGATCAAGCAACCATGGTCCCCATGAAGCTTCGAAGGATCTTCCAAACAAGTGATTGACTCTGTTGCCCTGTTCACCGGGCAAGTCCATGGAAGACATTTTAAGCTATCCATGTATGTCATGGACCTCAAAAATGAAAGCATGCTCCTAGGCATGCCTTGGCTCCAACAAGCCCAACCCATAATCGATTGGATAGCCAGGAAAATAGTTGGGTGGGGAACTCCAGAAGTCGCAACACTATCAATAAATTGAACTTTGATTTCGACTCAACTGGAAGCGCAAATACAACATGAAGAGGTTGTTCTCCCTGGAGAATATAATGCCTATTGTGAAGTATTTTCTGAAAATTGCCCACTACCCCCGCACTGACCTGGTTATGACCACACGATAAAACTCAACCCTTCCAAAGACCTAAAGACCTTCAAGCCCATGAAGATTTATCCCTTGTCTCATGACAAGATGCAGTTACTCGATGAGTTCCTCAAAGAGAACCTGCAGATGGGAAAAATCAAGAAAGTCCAAAATGCAGACATCTTGCATGTACTGCTGGCCCCTGTCTTTTTCATCAGAAAGAAGGATGGGAAAAAGAGACTCATACAAGATTACCAGCAGCTCAACTCATTCACCATCCCTGACTGGTATCCCTTACCACTCGTCAAACCAATCTTAGACGAGCTGGTGGAGTCCAAATTTTTCGCCAAGTTCGACATTCGTTGGGGCTTCACCAATATTCAAGTCGAGAAAGAAGAAGATGCGTTGCTTGGATCGTTCGTAATGCCCCGAGGCGTTTTCAAACCCACCGTAATGTTCTTTGGCCAGAATAATGTGCCACCAACATTCCAACGATATATGGATGGCAAGTTTGGTCAGTTGCAAACCGACAAGAAGGGCATCATATACCTAGATGACATGACCATCCATTCAAAAATGTGCGAAGGCCTGAAGAAGAACATCAAAGAATTCTTGGAGATTGCAAAAAAGGAGAACCTGCGACTTAAGCTATCAAAATGTGTTTTCGAAGCAGAAGAAATCGAGTTTCTTGGGTACACCATTCGCCATGGCCAATACAAGACAGCCCCTGTCAAGGTAGAAGCCGTGAAGAACTGGAAGACCCCAGCCAATGTTCATGATGTTAGGCAGTTCCTTGGATTCTGCAATTTCTATCGCCAGTTCATCCTGTCATTTATGATGATCTCCAAGCCCCTACATGAGTTGACAAAGAAGGACTTCCCTTGGAAGTGGGGACCAGCCCAAGAAGAAGCTTTTCAAAAGCTCAAAACATATATGTGCCAAGCCCCAGTACTTCATCTACCCAATTTCGACAAACCATTTGAGGTATACACAGATGCCTCCAAGCTTGGCACTGGCACAGTCCTGTGTCAGAAGTTCAACGATGAGCTACATCCAATCGCCTACCTCTCGCAATCCCTCCAGGGAGCAGAGCAAAACTACCAGGTATATGATCTGGAGATGCTAGCTGTCGTTCATGCCCTCAAAGCTTGGAAACACTACCTGTTATCGCCTCCCAAAGACACCATCATCCATACTGACCATGAGAACTTGACGTATTATTGAGAACCACAAAATCTTACCAGTAGGCAAGCTCGTTGGCTAGCCTACATTCAAGGGTTCCCCCTCAAGTTCAAACATAACCTGGGTCATCAGATGATAGTTCCTGACATGCTGTCAAGAAATCCAGCTTTCACTCAGGCTACCCCAGTGGAAACAACAGTACTTCCACTGTCAATTTGGCTCAAAGGGGGGGGTGAAACCACACAAAACATCCCCGCTCCTGTCAAAACATTGTCACAACTGACTGTTGACCCTCATGAAAATAAGCCTTCAACTGTGAAAGTCCCACAAGTAAAAAGAATCCCCACACCCAAACAGCCAAAGAAGCCTGGAATCTGTCGTGTCTCACAAGAAGTCTTCAAGGAAATCAAGAGTTTGTCAAAGGAAGACACAAGTTATGTCATTATGAATGACAGATCACAAGAAGAAGTTGTCGAGGAACCGACAACAAACATTAAGACCAAAAATGGAAGGATCTATGTCCCTCCGAAGGCTCGGAAGAAGACCCTATCTGACTTCCATGATTATCCTTCCGCCGGACACCCTGGCATCAGAGCAATGTGCTCTGCCATGAATAAACAGTGTTTCTGGCCTGGAATGTGGAAGAACATTAGAGACTATGTAAAAGGCTGCCCTACCTGTCAAGCTTCAAAGGTTGTTTGACATGACCACCCTCTGCCACTCCAACCGATCGAATCAAACACACCTTTACCATTCAAACAAGTCTTGATGGACTTCGTAACCGACCTTCTGCAGTCGCATGGATACGACTCTATCCTTACCATTGTCGACCATGGCCTTACAAAGGCTGTAAAACTACTCCTGTGCAGCAAGACAGAAGACTCTGAAGGTCTAGCTGACCTATGGTTACAACACATTTACCCACACTATGGCATCCCCAAGTCAATCATATCTGACCAAGGTCCCCAATTTATCAGCACCTTCACTCAGAACCTCTACAAGGCGCTTCACATCAAACCTCGCTACTCATCTGGATACCACCCACAGACTAATGGAGAAGCCAAACGTGTTAACCAAGAGGTCAAAGGATATCTACAGATGTACTGTGCCAAGAAACCCAACAATTGGAGCAAATATCTGGCCCTTGCCAAATTCACCCACAATTCCAGAACACATTCCACACATGGCCAGACCCCATACTACCTCCTATATGGCTATGATCCTGACCCTTATCCATCTGTTCACACCTCAAAAGCACCGCAGGTTGAGGAGCATCTAGAAGCCCTAGCCCTTGCTAGAGATGCCACCCTTATTGCTCACAAGAAGACCACGGAGAAAATGGCCAGTTCTGGTCCAGACCCCTTGTCTTACCAACCACCGATCAAAGGACAACTTGTTTGGCTGGACGCACATGACCTAAAACGCGACCTTCAGTCAACAAAACTTGCCCCACGATGCATAGGACCATTTCGGATCAAAGAAGTCCTCTCAGAAATCACCATGCGCCTAGATCTCCCTGATCATTGGCAGGTCCATCCAGTATTTCATATGTCAAGGATCTTCCCATATCACGAAACTCCTGAATATGGTCTGACACCGCCCCCTCCACTCCCAGATTTGATCGATGATGTCCCAGAATGGGAAGTTGAAGCGATTCTAAATCATAAGGAAGTGAAGATGTGTCGTGGTATGCATACGCGTTATTTGGTCAAGTGGAGTGGATATGGACATGCGAGTAATACCTGGGAACCGGAGACAAACTTGATCAATGCAGAAGAGCTGTTGGAAGAGTATAAAAGAAGCCATCACAAACCTCCAGAGTCCCAACAACCCACTCGTGCCTCCACCCATCAAAGAAAACCCACTGCTAAAAACTAAATGTCCTGCTTCGATGATGAACGTAACTCTGAGTCATGTCAATACCTCTTGGACTCTTACATCTCCTATGACGACTCCGACTACAACTTTTCCCCAGGCTTCTCATCACCTGTCTCCCAGATATCCACACTGCCTGCCAACTCCATTGCCACATCTATCAAATCCCTTTTCCACCCCAACTCTACCCAACCACAGAACCCCCACTCCAGCATCACAGTATGCACGCTCTCGAAGGGAAAGTGCAGAGCACCTCCCAAAACTCCCAGAGCATGCCTGTACCCAGAGCCAGTCTACAGACAGACATGCAACATGCCACCCCCTGAAACAACTTCAACCCCTCACACCTCTGCATCCAATGACCAGACAAGTCAAGGCACATCAGCCACATCCCAGATCCCCCATGCATCTACAAGGAAGCCTGCCCCTGCAGCCCTCCTCTGCAAACCAGAGGACTATGAAAGCTATGTTAGGATCCTTGAAAAATTCGATGAATGGATCATCTACAGATGGGATGTCAGTGATGACTGTGACTATCTCTGGCTGTTGTCTCAGGTCTATGGAAGCATCGAACTTACAGTCCACCACGCCACCAATGTCTTGAAGACTGGTGATGTAGTTGTTGACAAAGACTCAAGAGGGACCACCTTTATGGAGTCTGAAGGGATGAAGGTTGTCGAAGAAACTCAAAACCTCCTCGTCTCCCTCATTAATATCGTTCACATACATTTTGGACCCTCACTTGCTCGATCCTTTTGGTCATTTCACAGCACACTGCCCGCAGACGTCCCGTTTCCTGGAAACTCCTGTGACTCTACCAATGGAAGGGCCAATGCAGTTGGTCCAGACACTACAGAAGGAGAGGGAGTTTCTGGACGGAACGATGCGCCGGCCTCTGGAAGTCATGAAGTTCAGAATGACACAGGAAGGTCTGGTAACTGACAACTGAAGGAAGTTTCAGAACCCAAGGTACCATCCATCCAAATGGCAATGCCTACAGTATCTTGTGGTGATAGGAAAGAGGAGAGCCATCCTACAACTCCAGAAGGGATCCTACAGGTCAAAAAAGAATCTGTTCTCCCAGGAGTTCGTTGGCTTGCAATTGATCAACGAAGAGAGGAAGAAGAGAACGCTGGTAGAAAGTTCTTGTGGCTTGCCACCCAGGTTCTTGGAGAAAGATGTGATGACCCATGGACCGAAGAAGAGGAAAGAGTGGAAAGGTGGCAAGACTTCCTGCTCAAAGTCTATGACACTCGAGGCTACTGGCGCTACAATCTATTCAACTCAATGTTTGCCATGCAAGCCATCCCTGCCAAACCATTCTACCCCCTTGAATCAACAGACCAACTTCGCCTCGAGCTGGGAGGAAGGGTTCAACTCGACCCTCTCCACCCCCTCTACAAACACACTTGCCTCAATTGCTGAAGACTCAGTCACTGGTCCTGTCAAAACAGAAAAGGTTCTAAGTGGACTGACACTCATGGATGTCCTATTGGACCCTCCAAGACCAATACCACTCCTCGACGACCTTGAATGGTCAATTTTCAATGACTTTGACCTCTAAGTTGGTGAGGCCACCAACCTCCTTTTCAAGGGGGGGGGTGATGTCATGCCACTACTGCATTCCTGCCTTGTCTGTCGCTCGCTGCTGTCTTGTGTTCCCATGCCCGCTCAAGTTGTCCCCCTTCCCATGCTTTGAAAGTGCTTTGCTTGCTGGCCTCTGCCCTTAGGCAAGCCTGTGGACTCCAGTATACAACTGTGGTGGTACGCTTATGTTACCATTCCCTTTTATGTTTACCTTTTGTTCCATTTGCCTTCACAAAGCAAGATCCCAATCGGGATCATTGTCTTCTCTACTTTACCTGTTTTACTTCTCCAGCACATGACCTAACATGTCGCATCGCGCCATATGGATGTAAGATGGATTCCATCCTTGATACATGCTCAGTCATCATGACTCAACATGTCAAGGACTGCTTTCATCACTAACACATCCTTTGTTTACATGTACAACATAACAGACACTCTCTACCTTTACTTGTTCTAGCAGTATTGTACTTACATGAGCCACCTGCCTGAAGGGTATAAAAGACCCTCCAGATGCAGACCAGTTCCCTTGTACTTTACTCTACCTACTATCCTACCTGGTAAAGGTTGAGCAATCTAGCTCTGTAAGTTCTCCTCTACCCCTGTTCAACATCTCGATCCCTTGGCGAGATTCTGGTTGTACCTCTTGGTACTTAATTCCACCCTTGCATACAAGTCTTCATCTGTCAACTGTCAAGGATAGAAAGGGTGTCCCTGACGACCCTTGCTTCGATTAACTTCACATCAAGGCTCGTTATATCTGGAAGAGGTCCGCTGCTACTAGCTTGCCTATTCCCTCCCTTAGGTTCAGGTTAGCTGTAAGGCAATCTATAAGCACACGTCAACCTGCAACTTGGAACATTGCATCATCAGTCGTCACCACACGACACAGACTAGGCACAGCACAGCTACCACACTGCATGGTTTGGTGCAGAGTCACTACTTGTTTAGGCTTTTGGTCTAACTTTTGATTGGCTATCAGTGGGCACTCCAAAGTCCTTCTGTCTGCACTATTCCTTTTAGGTATTTCTTCTTTGTCCTGTCTCTCACCTCTGTTGTATGTACCATTCCCTGACTGAAGTTTTCTGACACCTTTTACCCCTGGAAAATTTACTGTACCCCATATGTTACAGTATATACTGCTGAGCTGGGTTAGATTAGTAACAGTACTTCTACTAAACTTGGGCTAGTATCAACAGAGAGTCCTTCAGATATAAACAGAGCCTTGTGCTACACAACCCACACCAAGTCAGAATGACTCAGGGCATAAAGACTCATGCACCTCACCATGTGCAGGGGAGTTGGTGAGATATAATGCATCACAATGTAGTAGTGTGGTATGCAAGGCCAAAGAAGGAAAGTATGTAAAAGATTCCATAGGCAGATCTGAGACATAAAGCAGGGAAACAAACATGTACAAACATCAGAATGGTACAATACAAGTCCATGCACTTGCACAACGAGCTGCAGAGGTGTGGAGAAGAAGGTGGGAAGCAGGGGAAGGCAGGGAAGTGACAAGGAAGGGCACAGGGAAAAGGTGAAAATGGAAAAGATGCAAGCAACACATGACAGGTAGCCTACAGACATATTTCAAGAGTTTTACTGTCCTTCCAGTCCTGAGAAGTTCCTTTAGGGACTCAACAACTACTGTCATCTGGAGGGGGATTCCCTCCATCAGGTAGCTTATTCTGACCTGTCTTTACTGCATGGGGATATGCACATGTAGCTATGTATGGACTCATATCATGAATACTTGATGAGAGTTCAAAAAATCATAAGGATTGTTGGTTGCCTTAGTATCACACTCATGAACTGTACTGTATGGTATTTGCAGATGTGAAACAGATAAGACTGAGTACAGTGAAACTTTTGTGCCAACATATATGCTAGAGAGGCAGGCATGTGATACCAGGGTCTCACATGCCTGTGAATGGCTACTGTGCCAAAGGTAGCATGACCCCAATGTATAGATAACTCCAAATAGGACCAAAGAATTATATAGTGCTAATCCACAGGTCCTACTCAGCCCCTTCTGGAAACTGAAAACTCATGCACTTTCTGCATAGCTTTGAGAAGTATTGTAACTCCAGCATGCATGAGCAACACATGACACCAGAAGGCCCATAGCAAGAACTACATATATGATGGGTAGTACGGAAGACAGAAAAGTAAAGTAGGGTGGAAAATCTGTATACAGGGGCGCCGAGCATGGCAACGTGCCAAAACTAGTAGATAGGTTCATGACTGAAGTCGCATTGATCACCGTACTTGCATCTGTTGTATTGTAAGGTCATCAGTTTTTCCGGTCTCACGGACACAAAAGAATTGAGGCAAAATAAATTAATGCTCGCCTTCCTTCTGCAAAAAAACTGCACGGTTTTCGTTTACTACTTCTATACGATCCATCATCCCCGCCACGTCCCCGACCTCCCCCTCGATTACCGCCGCCACGACCACGACCGCGCCCTCTTCCCCGGTTGGTATGATTCGTATCGTCAGAGTACTCATGTTGTCCAAAGTCGGAACCATACGTATTTGAATTTGCATTGGAAACGCTCCAGCTCTGGTCCACCACGCCACTAAAATTAGGACCAGGCTGTGCGCCTGGCTGACCCTGACTGGGACTACCAAATAAGGCTTGCGCCTGCTGCATCAACTGCTGCATCTGCTCCGGTGGAATAGCCGTTAGAATACTAGGATCGAAACCTAATGACATAGCGGTCGACCCGTTCGCTGGATGGAGTCCCATAACTTGGTCAACAGCGCCACTCGCAAGCTGTCTTACAAGATCCGCGACGGACACCTGCTGAGGGACATCGTTCCAAATGATATGATCGCTCTCGGGGCCGACGGTCATTAGCTTGACATCTGCGTCCACCTCCTCCTCGGGGATCGTCATAGAAGGTTCTCCGGGACTGTCGGGTATTTGCGCCGCATTCATATACAGGGCACCCAGAGCCGTCTGCTCTCGCTCCTCCTGAACGGACTTTTCGGAACTCTGTTGACCACGTTGCGCCACTTCAATATCAATCGGAATGTCGATCGCTGGGGGAAGGGTAGGGGGCGAGGATTTGAGATTGAGCGTCTTCATGTAAAAGTTGAAGTACGCACGTATTGGGTCCATCCAGTCTATAAGCTCTTCGAACAGAGGTGCATGCAGTGCCGCACCCTCGCCACGATCAAGATCGCGAAGACTGTGAGCAGTATGTACGCCCTATTGAACCGCATCAAAGCACGTGACATCAATGTACTGTACAGAAGGAAATGGAGCAAAGCGCTGACATCTACTGGATCATCGTCGTACACAGCACGTTCGATTAGCCGGATCGACTCCAGCTGGCTATCAGGCGCCCACGTCACCGTCTTCCGCTTCATCTTACCAACAGCAGTAGTAGTAGTGGCCGCGAAATTTATTGAGGGCGTACTGGCCGCAGAAGGCGGAGTAGGGGCTGCAGGAGACTCTTTCCGTGCTTTACCCATCGACTTGAGCGCTTCTTGGAAAGGATCGATAGATGAAGGTTGGGCAATGTTGGGATCGGGCTCCTTCTTGACGGTCACAGGTGCCTTTTTGAAGCTTGGAAGCTTGGGTTTCGGTTTCGGCGCAGAGAAAAAAGAAGAATCCGATCGGGAGTCCTTGACCGCAGGGACACCAGGCTTAGTCTCTTTCTTCACCACGGTCGCCTTCACCGTCGGCGCTGACACCGAAGACAAAGCAGCCTTCTTCGTAGGTGGTAGTGCTTTGGCCGCGGGAGGTTCATTGAGTTTTCGTTTCTTCATTTTCAGGTCTATCGGTAAACATGAGCGCTTAATCTCCAAAACGGGACTAACGTGACTCACCCTCTGTAGAGTTATTCTCTACTTGTTTCGTTGCAGCCTCGACTAACTGTCGCCATTTGCGCTCTAAATTCGCCGCCATGTCCTTGACAGCTACAATCAGACGATAGAGAGGCACCGTCGTTAGACATATTGTGCTCATTTGTCTCAAAACCGTAATACTAATAAGTGTATGCATGCTTGCAATGCGATAAAAAATGTACATATCTCACGATTCGGATGCATGCAAACACGGACAAGTAGAAAATGGCAGATGGACGATAGCTCACCTTGACATGGAGGATCTTTTGACAACTTGACGATAATCTTCCCCAGTTTCGAGAGTTTCAAAGCATCGACGGTCATGGGCAATCTGTCCACGATCTAAAAGGATGTATTAGGGGGACATGATCTCAAGGGATCAACCAACGATTGTAACTGACGTGAAGCAACGGCATTATGGTGTCAGCTAACGAGGTGTCGCTCTTGGCCGTAAGACCGGCCTTCAGCCATTCACGAGTGATATCCATCGCAGTCGGATTCTCCAACCACGCTCGAAAGTAATGGTTACCCTGCGTTATCTCTAATTTTCGTCAATATCTCAAACCGTAGTAGGGGATCCACGTCCTGAGACCCATAGTCGTCAAGTCGTCCCACTAGCGAGTTCACCGCGCCAGCACCAGAAAATGAGTTGGGCAGTAACAGTGATCGGATATCAGCGGAGAGCTTGGTCCTCCGAGCCTCAGAATTGGCGGTCGAACTTGACGCAGCCGCCGACTGCCGAAGAGTGGATTCCAGCTTGTGGAGTGGATGGGGTGTGAAGGACGTGTGGCGATAAGGTGGTTTGAACTTGAGATTGTTGGTGCTGTGAGGAATAAAAATGCGATGGAAGAACGTAAGCGGGATTAATCGATAATGTAGGCTGTTGATACGAGTACTGGGTCTGTTGCTGTTGCTTGCTGCGACTGGGGCTGTTGCGATTGCGTTCGCTGAACGTTCTCATGATTAGAAGATTGAGGATAGTGCTGGGCCGATTCGGATCCGCTCATCGTGGTCAAAACAGGACTAGTCGGTGCGTTAGTGCCAACGATAAGCGAAAAGATTAGAAAATGTCGTACTCGATCATCATTTGCGATTGCGTCGAGTTGGCAGGTAATGATGCCTGCTGTTGTTGAGAAGTCGATGCCTGGGAAGCGGAGGTTGCGCCGTTCAGCGTCGAGTACGTAGTGAGGGGCAGTGGAGTAGGGCTGGGTCGACCATGATATGGCACCGTATGGCATTGCATTGTATGGACCGGGGACGGACGGAACGTAGAACGGCGGGAAGGACTGTGGAAAGTAGGACTGGGGTGGAGGGGATATGGAACTTGACGTCGATGGACCTGCTGGGGTGTGATCGTCAAACGTGGCTCGTGCGGCAAAGACAAGAGAACCTCATGGAAGCAGCGTTGCATTTGCATTGCTGCGTTGATGGGCGCTTAGAAAAATGCTTACCCGGAATGTCACCCAACCCAAAGTCGTTCAAATCTAAACCTGGCTGCGCAGTAGTGGTCGACCCTCCCGCACCGCTGCTGCTGCTGCTGCTTGTGGCCGTCGAGCGGTCTTTCCAGTCATCGTTTGAGGACAAACTGGGGTCGACAGCTTGGTCGGTGATATTCTGCGGCCACTGACTGGGCGCGTTGGAGTATATACTATCCATCAGGACAGATTTCCTTTTTTCTTTTTCTTTTTTTCTGCCGTTTCCCTGGGTTTCTCAAGCGTTATTGGGCAACACTAAGGGCTTATTTCTGTGCAATCGAGACGCAGGAAAAGCAGAGAAGAAAAACGCAGACGGTATAACAAGCCTTCTATCACCTTTTGTAGGGGCCGCTACGCTCAACCGCCTGCGGATTCTGTCTCTGTGATGGTGCTGAGAGTCGAAGTGCACCGGGCGGGAGGGTCCCTGTTGTAAGACATTTTACTCTCCGCTCATTTCTGGGTTTCAATTTCAACCCCGGCACGTCGGCAGGCATTTCATTCATCCGTCGTTCGGATCTTCTTCGCAGGACGTGCTTTGACGATGCATACGACCGTACGCGACAATAAGCTCAAAGACGTGTCTGACAAGGTACGTCGTCTTATGCAGCCATGACAAGTGTTCTATTGACGACGTTGTTCCGTTCGAACGTGGCAGGTCATTGTGACATCTAGATCTCTTGCATTGGCTGATAAGGACGGGGACCCTGTTTTATTACCAATGTCGGCCAGGTTGGCTAGTTGGGTTTCAATTTATTAGCAAACCTAATAGCCATCAACAAACAAAAGCTTATAATTGCTTACAACTATCAACAAACTAGTCAAATTTTCCCTCTTCCTAGTTCACTCACTCAACAATCCTCTTCTCACCTCGTTGGCGCGCGTGTCACCGCCTCCTCACTCCACTATGGCCACTAAACCCTTCAAAGAGGACGCTCCGGATGTAGAATCCACTCGATCTCAGGTCGGCATTCGCGTCGTCTCGTGCCACAATGGCCACTCACGCCCTCTCTCCTATTCGCAGTTCATCACCAAATTGACCAGCACGGCCGACGCGATGCGCAAATTCAGCGACTTCGCCGACACTCTCGCCAAAGTGGTCGCCAAAATACCTCTGGATGACCCGGAGATCATCGAGACTCTCCAAGTCGTCGTCGACGCGACTCCCACCGTCTCCAGGAAGCGTAAGCTCTCAGAAGTGACCGAAGAGGTCGGGAAGAAGCGCAAACGCGAAAAGAAAGTAAAGGATCCCCATGCCCCGAAGGCCCCCCCTTCCGCATACATTATGTTCCAGAATGACGTCAGGACTCGCGTCCGTGCAGAGCACCCCGGCCTTCAATACAAAGAATTGATGGGATTGATTTCCAAGCAGTGGAATTCTCTCTCGCCGGAGAAAAAACAGGTGCGCGAAATTGTTCATTCACTAATAACCTCTCGCTGACGTGCACCCGCCAGCCTTACTTTGATAAGGTCAGCGACGCAAAGAAAAGCCACGAAGTGGACATGGCCAAGTACATCGCCGATCATCCTGCAGCGGAAGAAGGGTCAACCTCTAAGAAAGCCAAGAAAGCGGCAGAGCCCGTTCAGGAACCAGTCGAAAAACCAGCCAAGAAAGCTGTACCAGCTGTATGCCGCTCACTTTTCAGTGACTATGCCGATCAGCTGATAATGTAATTAGAAGGTAGCCAAACCTGACCTCAAGTCTGCTGAACAGGCCGAGTTGTCAGAGTCTGACGTTGAGGGCAGCTCTGCTGTATCGGACGTGGATGACGAGGTGGCTAACGGAAGGCAATCCGACGACGAATCAGGAGATGACTCTACCGATGAGGAGGTCGACCAAGTACTGAAGGAACCTACACCCCCTCCAGTGAAACCGGCCAAAAAGAGAAGAAAGGGGGGAGAAAGTAGTCGGATGTGGTAGATGGCTGGGTCTGTTCGTTTGTTCGATTTTGTGTTGGCCCCTTTGGTATTATACGCGTTCTCTTTGGTACATACGAAGCTTACGGTGTTGTTGACGATCCCATTACGAATTCGGTTGAATGGTATTGACGTCATAATATTTCCGATTGCTGTTCGAGTGGACTGCGCGAGCATCGCGTCGTCAGAATACTCGTGCCGAGGCCAACGGTCTGTCAAGAGATAATGGCTATGTTTTATCGGGTGACTATAAAAAGCGCCGTTGGTAGTCAGCTTGCATAAACTACAGCAAACCAGTGTCTACAGGTGTCAAGTCGGCAGGTGTATAAAGAACTCAAGCTCATCCAACCCAGCGCCAGCTCACATCTCATCGCATCATCAATGGATTATCCTCCTCCCAATCCCGACTCAAGAGAACTTCCCCCTGGCTGGATACAGCAGTACAACTGGGAGTGAGTGTCTCTGAGCAAATCTCTCCTATGGCGGTGCTGATCAGCTCACGACAGCTATAGACGATGGTACAGTGATCCCTCCGTAATAGCTACGATAAAGTGCAAGTCACTCAGTTCTACGGCGTAGGTTCTATGTCAATACGCGAGAACAACCACCACGATCTGTTTGGGAGCATCCTTTGGGGCCCCTGCCACAGGGCTACAACCGCTCACCAGGGTACCAACCTTCGTACAATCCTCCTCCTCCACCTGGTTACAGTCATCCTGGAAACTACGGCAATGTGCCTCAAGGCGGCTATCCTGGTGGAGGGTATCCAAGTTCCTATCCGCAAGAGGACAGGGGTACGCAGCATGTGGTCTCCGTTTACGTTATAGCTCATTTGACCTTCCTGTTCAGGCTTCTTCGGTGGTACAAGTGGACAGCTGCAACAGCCACAAAGGAAAAAGCATGGGATGGGGACAGGGGCAATGCTGGGGGCAGGTGAGTGATATTGCTGCGATGTGACTGCGCTTGATTTATGTGAACATGTGATTGCGCAATGCAGGCGCTGCTGGTCTAGTCGGCGGTGCCGTTCTCGGGGAACTTTTTGAGCACCACGAGGAGCGTGAAAGAGAAGAAGCTTACGACGACGGATATGACCGAGGATATGATCAAGGGTTCGACCAAGGGTTTGATGAAAGACCGGACTTTGGCGGGGACTGTGGTGGGGACTTTGGTGGGGATTTCGGTGGCGGAGGATGGTAATCGCTGGGGCTGATCATATGAGCACTTCATGACGGTGACCGTACATCGAATTAGATACACGTTTTTTGATACCTACCTGCACTGGTACGTGCATATCTTTGTAGGTAGGATTCAGTGTTGTTTCATGGCGTCCACGTTGGCTATTCGGATCGCTGAATTAATGTGATTGTCCAGAACTGATCAGACCGCACGCGCTATATGAGGCTATCCTCGTCGACACGCCTGCGATACCCGAATGCGTGTCCTTGTCCAAAGTTCATATCAACTGAAGACGGGGACGATATAGCGCCGTCATGAGTTCTCACTGCATCATTCATTGTAACATTAAATAGACGGGGCTATGTATGAGTTGCTTCTAGTGGATCACTGCCTCTCTTCTCGAAATCACATCTCACTCTGACATTGTTAATGTGGCCTCGCAACCTTGTCTACCTTTCAAAATGCACAGGCATGTCGTATGACATGTGAAACTCGGACAGGGTGGGCCGTTGAACTTGTAGAGATTTCTATTGGCACTGCCGCATTTCGTTTATTTCTGCCATCAGCCCTTGTGCTTCTGCTTCCTTGATTCTGCCCCAGTATCAAATGTACTTATCTGCAAGCTGGGCCGTCTCCGTGATTTGATCTCCTCATATGAGTTTTGACCCGTTCGAGAACCAGATGCATTGCACCGATGCAGAACCTGCAGCGGGTACTTCAGCTCGAGTCCCCAGTGCGGGCCAAGGGTACGCGTTCTCAATAGTCTCAATGCGATGGTTTCCCAACTTACTGCTCAATCTTTTCAGCTCTGATCAATGTCAACGCGAACCAGCAGGACATACAATGCAGGCCAGTTCCTTGGACACGATGACCCCTGCCCAGGCATACGCGTATGCCGTCAAGACAGGGCAGGACTATAATCACACCCTACACTATACTATCGAACGCAAACAGCCCTTGAGGCACGTTCCAGATCAGCCACCACCTTTATCGCTGTACAGTATCAATACTGGCGCCGAGCGTGGAGGGTTGTATGCTCAGCGCTTGTACGCGAGCGCGACGAGCAACAAGTCCTCGTCGAGCTTGCCCAGCAACAAGAGCCCGTGCAAGTCTGCTCAGCCAATCGACAAACCTTCTCCCGTCACACCATCCGTCCTAGAAATTAGGCCTCTAAGCCGTTCTCAGCACCACCATCGCAGCTCTTCGCGTTCGCCGTCGGCTTTAGATGCCTGTGTGGTCAATGCTACAACTCAAAGATTCAACGTCGCAGACCTTTACCATAGCAGTCTACCTCGAGGCGATTTTCGATCGCTTAGAACCCAGCGGTCTGGCCCTGGCTCGCTCGCCGCTGTCGGGAGCAGGCCTGAACCCGAACCCGCTCCTCTCTCTGCACCTCCATTACCCGCACCGATACCTCTCGCTGCTTACCCTCGATTCCCGGCCTCTATTTCACATACCAAGCTGCCGCAGCGCGTGCGAGCTGTCAAGCCCGTCGACTTCGCCAGAAGGTTTTCCATCTGGTCGCTTAAGGCACAATCTGTCCGCTCACGATATCAAGCTGAGTGCCATCAATCGTCCATCATCTTGCGAAACGTCAAGTCTGCAAGCGTCATCTGCCGTCCCTGTACCCACGGTCCAGATAATGACATCCCCACGGTCTACATCGCCCCTGTCTAATGTAGCGCCGACATCTAGGACTGATAGGGTCAGTTGGTAGGACTCGAAACTGCGTCCTCTTCCTTCTCACTACCTCTGGAGAGAAGTTTGCTTAGGGAGACTACGTCAACGGCTGAGGGACACCGTCCATCTAGGGATGACTTACCACCCCCACCGCCTTTTGAACGTAGGTGGCAGAGTTTCTTTCTGATCACGTCTTTTGATCGATTGATTGATTGCTCGTGAAACACCAGCTGTTATATCATCTATACCACCACCGGTTTCCTTGCTCGAAATCACATCTTCTCCGATCTCTCCCGCCTCATCTTCATCTGAACAACCATCAAGCGTTTCACCTCATCAGCAGGGGGACCTACCGTGTTACACACCTCCGCATCATGCTATTTCATCATCCTCCGCACCTTTTGGTGACGAGAAGTCAAGGTTACCCCACCGGTTCGCCACCCCGTCACCTGTGCGGCCGGCTATCGACCGCCGTGTTTTATCTCCAGTTCCATCGCCTTTCCGATCTCCTAATATGACTACTCCAAGTCACGAAAACATTATATCGACCTCACCTCCGTCGACTTTTCGATCCCCGTCGCCACGAAGCCCTCCGCGCTCAACAGAGAATTTATCGGTTGTTGGGAATGCGCCCCACCCGCAAAGCGAGACAAGTAAACCACCTCTCGTCTTGCGTACACCAGAACCTACAGAACATCCAGCCGAACAACCCCCTGTCGAAAGGTAAGTCATCTTTGAATCACTTTTTTTGCACTCGTATGGTCTCATTGAGGCCCATGTGCTGCTTGCTGTACAAAGCCCATCGAGTGACGTTAGTCTCCCGAACCCATACGATCAAGAACAGGATGAAAATCCTCCTACGAGCTCGTCGCCACCCCCTGGAACATCTCCCATCCCACCCGAGCCGAGCGAAAATACGGATGATCTCATGGACGCTATCGAAAGTCTCATGGTGGCAAGTTCATTATGATGCCGACTTACCTCTTCCCGATCGAGTGTCGGTTACTGATAGGCGGAAGGCTCGCAAATATTCCCACTGAAGTATGTCGTACGAAGAAGCACGTCAGGCTGTAACATGTGGATTCTGGAAGAAAAAAAAAAAGACACTTCTTGTCCGAGTATTATTATGACCCACTCTCTGTTCATTTAAGATCACATCTCCCCCCATCTATGTACATTTCCGGACGGTCATCATGATGCAAACGCTACTCTTCGTACCATGTGTGTATACTACTTTAGTTATGCAACCATCGAGTTCTCGGATACCTGGCCTTCCACAACGCTTGAGGACATACAGATTTGGCCTTTTGGTCATATACAGAACTAATATATGCATGTGTTTCCAGGATCTCGATCGATGATCACAACGTGGTAGTTGTAAACAACGGCAACCTTCCGCTTTACCGCTTCACTTCGTACTTTTCCCACCCGACTTTCTCTAGCTTGTCTACCTTCTCCAACACCTCCATCTCAAGTGTCTTCAGGTATGTGTCCATGGCAGTGAAGAGATGTGGCATGCCAGTGCCCAAGATACGCACCGCCAGTAGTCCTGCGTTCATCCCACCATTGATAGCGACAGTCGCAACGGGGATGCCACGCTGGTAAGAGAAAACACCGTGTGAGCCATCTCACACCTTGGGAGTTATCCACCGAATCCACATACCGGCATTTGCACGATACTGTGCAGCGAATCGACGCCATCAAGAGAACTTCCCTTGACCGGGACACCGACAACAGGCAATGGCGTCATAGCTGCGACCATCCCCGGAAGGTGTGCAGCTCCACCGGCTCCAGCAATGATGACACGCAGACCGCGAGCGCTAGCAGAACGCGCATACTTGACAAGACGGTCTGGTGTCCGGTGAGCAGAGACTATCGTGAGCTCGTACGGAATAGAAAATTTGTCCAGGACGTGCGCGGCTGGAGCATCACTGGGAGATCTGAGTCCGAACCCATAATAATGCCAACTAGAGGGTGTTTGCTTGAGTGCCCGCTGCCTGGTTCCTGCGGCAGAGGGGCATAGAGTTCAAGTTCCTCTTCACGATCGTCTCCACCCGGGAGAGCAGACAGGAGTGGTCGTAAGCGCGTGCGTACAGGTGGCGTCAGAGTCGCCAACGATGGTAACATGTCCCATCTTGCGACCCTTGAGGCACTCGGATTTTCCATAGAGGTGGACCGAGCAACCTGGTACGGTAAGTGCAGTGGATGCGAATGAACGTATTTCATCCATGGACGAGGACGCGCCGATGATGTTGAGCATGACGGCAGAAGGCACTTTGAGCGCCGTGGAACCTAGGGGTAGAGAGAGCACGGCACGGAGGTGATTCTCAAACTGAGACGTCTCGCAAGCTTCGATAGTATAATGGCCCGAGTTGTGGGGCCGAGGCGCGATCTCATTAATGTAGATCGAACCTGCGAAGCACGTTAGACGAGGGGAAGTATTTTATTTCACTGCAATGGGCTTAAATACCGTCCTCCATCAAGAACATTTCAACTCCAAAGATACCCGCGCCCTGGAAGGTTTTTACGGCAGACTCTGCTATCCGCTGAGCACGTTCGCCCACACTAGGATCGGAACTACGCAAGGGGGCAAAAACGAGGTGACAGATGTTGTTCTTGTGAACGGTTTCTACGGCAGGGTACGAGAGCACTTCGCCTTCCGTAGTGCGCACGACCATAACTGCGATCTCCTTGATGAAAGCAACCCATTTTTCGGCATAGAGCGGGCGGTTTCCAAGAGCTTTCAGTGCCTCGACGGCGTCGCCTATCTCCCGCACGACAAAATTGCCTCGACCATCATACGCCAACGTCCGGCTCTTGAGCATAAACGGAAGGCCGAGGGTATGAGCACATTGTTGAATGGATTCCACAGTCGATTCGACAGCAATGAATCCAGAGACGGAACACCCCCGATTGCGCAAGTGCAACTTCTGCACGAATTTATCCTGGATGACCTTGATGGTAGATGGACTGGGGTGAATAGCAATCCCTCGTTCGGACTCGATCTCCTCCAATACGCGCACGTCCACGTGCTCTATTTCCACCGTAAGAACGTCGGCTCTGTCCGCCAGTTCTCTGATCTTCGCGGGATCGGCAAATGACCCGTCTATATGAGCCAGTAGCGAATTTCGTGGGGCGACGATCTGCTTGGCAGGTGCAGATTCACCGGAGTCGAGGATGACGATATCTATGTTGAGAAGCGAAGCTGAAGCAGCTAGCATGCGGCCAAGCTGACCGCCTCCTGTGAGGAATTAATCATTCGGTTGTGGACGGAAATTTCGCGAGATGATCATGAATGAAAGATCTGAGTATTCTGATGATTGGAATGTTGTTCTGATCGCAGAAAAATTGGAGAAAGCCTCACGCGTACCCAATACTCCAACCACCTTCTTGCTCATTCTTTGAAGTTGTTGACCGTAAGTAGAAGAAGAAGGAAAGACTAGGGACGGGCATCTATATCTTCGCTGACTAATCACCACTCCTCGTCCAAAGAAGACACCCGGCTCAGAGACACCGTCAACGATGGCCCCGACGGCTGCACGGCCTACCACGAAGAAAAGAAATAGGAAACGAAAACGTCGCATTGCATCGTCCTCGTCCGAGTCGTCCTCATCAGACGACTCTTCCTCTGTCGACTCGGTGTCATCGGCTCAACGGTCAAAAGTGACACAGAAGCATCCGCAATCAAGTGCCCCTCCCGCTGGAAAAGACGACCCTTCCTCCTCCTCTTCCTCGTCGTCGTCACATCGCCATCGTCTTCCTCAGATGATGATTCAGAGGCCGATAACGAGGTAACTGAAAAGGCAGCCTCACCTCAGCCTGATATTACAGGCCCATCAACTAAAGGGCCCACATCGCCGGCACGGGACTCTCCCTCTCCACCCCCACCATCCGTCGTTGCCACCCCGCCCCTCATTAACCCGGGGTCGCCCGAAGACGAGCTAGTTCTCAAAGAAAAATTCCGCAAGTTCTGGATGGCATCCTTGGCAGAAGGTTTCAAAGACGACCTGGAAGTGATACGTAAGGCACGTGGACGCGAACTCTCTCAACCCCTTGCAAGAGAGAAGACAGATACCTAACCCTACCATTCGATTAGGAACCCAACCTTGGTCAGTCTCGCCTAGCGCTTTTAATCGAGTCTCTTGCGGCTGGGGCGGAAGTCTTTTCCTCCACATCGACCGACGGAAACGTGAACGAGATGGAGGTTGTTGTGGATGAGCTATCATAGGACGTCCTCTCACTGGACAATCGTGCTATGAGAGGGCTTTCCTGGTGAAAAAAAAAGGGTTACTATCTTACTGAGATAGTCAACTGCACTTCCGGATCTGTTGTGTAAAAGATGCCAACTCTGTTCTTGCGCGCTGGAACTTACACCAATTTCAGGGTTAGATAGCTCAAATTTGTAGATGGCTCTGCGACATCAATACTGAGTACAATTCATTGGGAGTCCGCACATGGTTTGAAGCAGTTGTATAATTTATATTTGTATTTCGTTTTAAGCACAAGGACGGACGTACAAGAAAGCAAAATACTAGGTGATATGTCAGTACCAAGACCCGAAAGACCAAATTTGGAGATAGAAAATGAGTTGATGCAATGAGTTTCAAACGGTCAGAGCATGTTGGAGATATTCGTCTAGCGTCTGTTTATAACCGCTGAGCGTACCCGTCTGCAACAGAATCAAGGGGAAGCTTACCTTGTCCATTTCGTCCAACTGTTGGAATGCTCCCGAATAAATTTCTCTAATGTCAGGGTGCAGAGACTGGACTTCAACTGATTTTCCAAAGAGGAGTTCATCCACAGGATGCGGAGGAGGTTCGACAGGACGATGAGACCTGCTCGCGACCTCGATAATAGCCATCATCTGCGACACGCCAAAGTCGTCTTTGGGAATATATGGCCGCTTCACTGGAGATTTGGGCATGGCAGCATGTTGCGGGCTACCCGTAGGACTCAGCAGTTGTGCAGTGGGAGTTGCGTACGCTGATGCTGATAGGTCAGACATGACAGACGCGATGGATGGATGGCGATTGCCATGCGCCTGTGAGGATGTGGGAGTTGTTTGGGAGCTACCCGAACGTGCGCGGCTGTAACGACCGTCTGCTGTAGGTGTTGGGCCACGCGAACCCGGATCAGCGATTGGGGACGTAGTTCTCCTTCCAGCAAGTGGAGTCGGTGTACGTCCATCAGTACGACCCGCAGGCCCATCGTCAACGGAATACTCAGACGACGGCGAAGCGGATCGCGCAGAGGGCAAGCTGTCAGTCTGACTGGATAACGATTGCGAAGTCGAGATTTGTGATTGGAGTCGCCCGTCCTTGATTTTTGTCAACACTCGATCGATCCTTTCGCTTATCCCATTTTTGGTTCGATCAAAGGCACCTTCCAATAAGTCGTTCTTGTGCGCCCCGCTCGTCTCGCGCAGTTCCTCCTCGACGATGTCACTGATATCAAACGACTCGCCATCTTGAACGTACGAATACCGCATCTTCTCATTGGAGTCGTACCGCGAACTGCGAATCATCGCGTTTCCAGGAAGAAGCACATCAACCCCACGCAGAGAATTCGCCTGGGTCGACAAAATAGCGCGTTGTTTCTCCCGTGAGGCAGCCCTTTGCGCAGCGATAATCTCCTGACGAGAGAGCTGCTTCGGCTTGACCTCCTCTGATAGCATGTTGCCATGGTCGGAGCTGACACTTGACCCAGAGATAGAATCCCGTAGGTGCTGGAGTGCGATTTCGTCGAGGGGGGCAGACAGGCGGTGTCGTGACGTAGATGCGCGGTAAGAGATGGCACGGCGAAGGATGAAAACAGGGTCTTCAGGACTGACATCTTCGATACTTCCCAGTAGTTGCGCAGAGTCCATAGACCTCCGTTTGCCTTCTTGTTGTACACGCTTGAACACCGGAGGCCGAGTGTATGCGTCCACCACTCTGCTCGAGGGCGAAAGTTCGCGTTCTGCGCGGTCACAATTAGTCTGGGTAAAGGCAGGCGCATCAATGAAAAGGCTGACCTTGGCCTCGCAAGGATGCAGTCAACCAGTAGCGAACTTTCGTAGAACTGCGTCTATTAGTTAACTTGTCCTCCACTTCATCCCCTCCGTCCACTACGCCATCAACAATGCCGAAGCGCTCCAATCCGAGCTCGATGACTTCTGCAACGGTCACGTTCTTGGGGAAGGTGAACACTTTGCGTCGGTAGCTTTGAGATACACCGGAAGAAATGGATGCAGTGGACGTCCGTTCAAGGAGCGTATTCTTGAACACGATGGCTTCCGTCAGCGGGTCGAAAACCATATCATCCGGAAGATCTTCAGGATATATGACCAGTTGTAGAGCGAAACGATGGTTTGGCGAACTAAACCGGTCTGGGGCGACATTGACACCAGAAGACATCATCGACTCAGTTGAGTCACGAATTGATTCAGCAATAAACGTCTCGTCGCCTTCTTCCAGTGGCGACCCTTCCTCACCATTGCGGCGCTTATTGAGGTACAGCTTCACAGCTGAGTCGTCGGTGAAGTCGTTCATGGGTAACTTGCAGATGGCGGGATGCATGGAGAGGTTGGATGACACAGAACTGATGCTGCCTACGCTGCTCCGCTTTACTTTGGGCAACTCCATATTAGCTGCTTCGACAAGAGACTCAAAGACCTGGAGAGGTTTTTCGTCTGGTAACAACACTGCAGATGAGCCTTCAACCTGTTTGATAGTGAGGTAGTAGTCTGCTGCGCTTTCGCCCACGTGTAACCGGAAGCGCTGGATTGCCTGTCGCACCAGCTCGGCGGTCGTGGTAGACGCATTGAGCAGAACGGTTTTGAACGTTGCCTCTGTTTGGACATTCTTGCCTGCGAAAAGTCGCATGACGCTGAGCTCGGGAACGCCGACACCTTGACCATCTGCCGTAGGTGTGAGCACCAAAGATCCAGGACGGGGTCGGGACGACGGAAGGCCGAGACCCAAGCCAGTAGCCGATGTGACGGGACTGTTGTATAGATTGGAGTTGCCAAGTACAACAGGTGCAGACTGCAAGCCATAGGACGGAGCTTCAGGTGGCGAAGATGGTGAACGATTGAGGTATTGCTGGTACAGTGCTTGCTGCTGTTGGTCGCGCTGACGCAGCTGAGACGCGTGTTGGGAGACTTGTGTTTGTAACTGCTGAGGTGCTGGTTGCTGTTGCTGTCGTGGTGGAGTCTTGACGTCGGGGGAAGTGCGGAGGGATGGTTGAGGCTGCTGCATTACTGGGGCTGGAGCTGCCTGGTCCACGTTCAGGCCAGGCTGCAGGCCAGAGGAACGGCCAGACTCTTGCGATTCGCGAAGTGTGTCGGAGGACGTACTCTCAATGGATACCTTGTCCTTGTCCTTGTCCTTGCCTTTCTTTCGTCCAAACAAGCTAAATACGCCGCCCTTCTTCTTCTTCTCCTTGCCTTCGTCGTCGGTGGTATCGCGATGCTCCTTACGCAATTTACCCCCATGGGATGCCTTTGCGGGTTGGTTGGATACAGGAGTAGGAGCAGCGGCACCACCCTTATCCTTTCCCTTGTGCTTCTTCTTGGAGGCTTCCTCCAAAGCCTCGAGTTCCTCTCGTGTGCGCTTTCGTTCCTCCTCTTGTCGCTGCATGATGGCACTTGGAAGCAAGGGGCCCTGCCTAGCTTGATCCTCGCGCGCAATAGAAGGTGTCACAGAAAGCTTCCTTGTTCCGGTAGCTTCTGCAGGATCGACAGTTTTGCTAGGCGAAGATGGAGATGGGGTGCGGCCGGCGTCAGCAGCCAAGCGATCTTTTGACGACTGATGCCGCAGCGCCTGAGTTTGTTGTGCAAGGAGTTGCTGCTCCTGCTCCTGCTGACGCTGCTGTGCGATGAGTATCTCTTGTGCTTGTTGCAGCTGCTTATCCGTAGCACCCGACCGCAAGGCATCGGGCACCATAAGCATCTGTTGTTCTTTCATTTTCTGGGCCCGGCTTGCTTGGATTTCCTGCGCAACACTGTCATCCCAACCCATCCCATCATCTGGCTCCATGTGTGTTACGTCCATATGTTGAGATTCGTCTTGGATCTGACTTTGCCTCTGACGTATACTAATTTCCTCGGCAAGTTCTGGATCTTCTTCCTCGTATTCACCATCGTCCCATTCCACGTCCTCTTCCTCCTCCTCTTCTTCGTTCCAGACTGCAGGGGGATACCTATGCACGGACAACGATGGTGTGAACATGACAGACTTTGTACCAGGACATGAAGTCGTAGCGGCGGGAACACCGAGGGAGGGTGAGGGTGAATGGTGGGATCCTGCGCGTGAGGAGAGGTTATTCCGCACGCGCTCGACATCCTGCTCATGGTCTTGTGCGGCGGGTTGTGCGAGCTACGTATAATGGTTACTATCAGCCTCTGAGCAGGTATGGATAAGGGAGATAACTCACATCGACATTACGATGTTTGTTAAGGCGCGCCAGGCGCTCGAACGGTGTCTCGATATTCTCTGCAGGTATGTATCCCACATCCTGTGTTTTAAGGACGCGGACAAGCCACCAGTAGCTGTTCGAATCGTCCATTAGGAAGAGAGAATCGCCCTTGACGACGCTGGCCTGACCCTCGACGGTGGCCTGGAAAGTGTGCAAGGAATACACCAGATCAAAGTCGATGGACTCGTTTGGGATGGAGAGGGACGACGACGCGTCATCCTCCTCATCCATGTAGTCCAACTCGCGATCCTCGCCGTCCGAATCATCCTCGAGGACGGAATGCTCCTCGTCGGATGCACCCCCAGCGATGTACGCATTGCTGTGCGCCGCGTCGGCGTGAGCGTGCATGTTGGGAGTGGTAGTGTCGTTCGCGATGATTTGGTCGCGAAGGTCAAAGGTGTCTTGACGTCTGACAGTCCGACGGGTTTGGTCTTGCGCTTGCATTATGTATTATTAGGCGGAAGAGACGGTTGTGGCAAACTTGGCCGACGCAGTTGATGAGTCGAAGTTACGAGTAGAGGCAAGTCAAAGAAAGCGCCAAAACATGCCCCAGTCAACAAAGCCGTCCAGCAAACCTTCAACACCGTCCAGTGCCGGTCAATCTGAACGACCGCACTGTGTTATCCTGCGACTTTCGAGGCCACCACTGGTTGAAACGGCGGGTGTCGAGAAATGTGTGGCTGTGCTAATTTTCGATGGTTGCCACTCTCGGAACCAAACAGAGCAACGCGTTGACGGCGTTGGTACGAATTCGGAAGCTCAGTCCAACTTCAAGGCCGCGAGTACTTATGTACATATGGCGGGAAAACGGATTCATGCACACAACTGGTCACTAACATCATGCGAAATGGTTCCGAAAGCTCGCTGGGTTCTAGCAACGTCGATGGAGATTATCAGTGGAGGTTGTATCATTGATTGTGATACAATCGCGGCTCCAGCAACCGCAGAACCACTCGCATTTCGAGCTGCCCGAGGCGATACCCCAGCTATTCACACCCCTAGTAGTGCAGACTTGTAATACTCAATTCGTGGCCCCTGTCTCCAACAAGTGATGCATTACCCCCGATCCTATCGCCAACGCGTCACACCTGAACGCCTGACTAATTACACGCTATAATGTAATGTCCATAAACCTGCAGCAGGCACAAAGAAAAAAAGCGAATGATACCAGCGATGTCAGAACCTAACTTAAGGGTGCTACGGCCGAGCTCCCAAAGAAGAATGCTGAGTCGTCAGGGACGTCGTCAAGTAGAACAAGAGCAGCTCCTGGCCCAGGCACGGTAATGTTGCACCCCATTGCACAGTCATAGTGATATTTGGTGGTCTGAGTACCACCAAGTTCCCCATTCAGCCCAACCGTCTGGCCGGCCCAGCTAATGTCGGTACGTTCGTAGACGCTCGGTGCAGCGAGGACCCGTACCCCAGCAGTAGTTGCCAAGCCACCCTCCAACGTAAAGTTACGCGCCGCTGCTTCTGAGCCTGCGTCGTCGGCACGATAATAGTTGAAAAGGACGAGTCTCTTGGCTTTCATGCCGGCTCTGTCGTAAAGCGCATATCCAGCAACCGTAGCCGCAGGGTCATATATAGAATTATCGAGGTTGAGATCGACAACTATACTTCCACCAGCGATGAACGTCTCCGAGAGAAAAAGTGCTGCGTAGTACGGTGAACCTGTACGCCAATTGGGTTCGGTCGATGTCTCCGGCGACGGAGGATCGAAGAGGTTATAAAGGATACCGTACTCGCGCGTGTGTATGTAAGCACCGCTCATGCCCGACGAAGCGTAGTTCAGGCCAGCGTCGATGGCCCATAAAGTTGCTGCGAACTGTTTCAGGATGGGACCAAAGACGTCAGAAAAACCGCTCCACACGTTCAGGCGTATCGAGCTAACTCACTGTGTCAGAGACATTCGAACCTCCGCAAGAGACAGTGTTGTATTCTGTTACGAGAACCGGAATGCGTGCATCGTTTGCCATCTGTACCCCTTGCTTTTGCCAGTTAGTGTACACCGGAACTGCCACGCATAAACGTCAGCACCGCCAACGTAGTGGACCATTATTCACCACTTTACCATTCACATGTGAAACAAAGTAAGTTATGTTCTCGTTACTTGCATTCGGGCCACTGCAGATGCTCTTGGCGTAATGCTGCACCGTATAGTACTTGTATGGATATCCTGAAAGGCCTGCAGAGAGGATATCCGACAGGTTCCTGAACATTGTTTAAAATAAACTCGAAATAATAGAGATTGAGAAAAATAGTCTCACCAGTCACAGCATATGGTGGGTCCGCCGACAATAGTATCAGGAATCAGATCGCCATTTGGCGAATTACGCAAGTCCTGCAGCATTGTCCCGACGTCTGTGATCTGAAATAGAGATATGACAACGTTCGAACGGCACAATGCGGGAAAAAATATACGTATTCCTGTATGGTATAACCCGGGCGAACCCCGTGGCTGGCATATAGATCAGGCTCCTGGAAAGGGCAAGGCTCGTTACAGCACGGTTATATTATCCGACTTGACCACCCACATTTCCCAGCAGCATCGCGTCAAGCCTATATCCGAGCATTTTCCTTGTATCCCTAGCAACTTCGACGGCGTTTGTGTAGTCGGAGCTCCGCATGCTCAACCCAACGATAAATTCCATTTGACCAACCACATTCCCCATGGCGTCCAACACCTTAAAGAGCATGGGCCCAAAGTCAACAGGGACATCATCGGGGTCGGCGGCGGGATCACCGGTAACAACGATCATTTCGGTTTGAGTAGGAACGTAAACAGCACTGTCCATGCTGTTTCCACCGATGCGAATTCGGAGAGGCGACTCGATCCGGGCGCGCAGGTTTGACAAGTAATTTTCCATGGCCGTTGGCATCTGTTGCGGTGACTCTCCCCCTGAATGTGGCTCCCTCGGTCAAACTGTAGCAATGGAGGGAAAGACAACATACAAAGCGTATTAAAAGGATACAGTTCGAAGGATATCCCGAGAAAATTGTCTTGGACAACAGTTCCGGAGACATCTTGCTGAATAGTGACTGGAACCGGGACCTGAGACGCACGGCAGCTGCAGCAAAATGCTAATATAAAGATGAAAATCAGACTATAAGGTAGAAAGGAGCGTCGGAAAGTTGGCAAAGTGAAGGAATGTATGCAAGTCATCGCGATTGGAGGCTCGGCGGGAGTTGCAGTGAGGAGAAAAATTGGGCCTCTGCTAAGTCTTTAAACCCTGTCGTGACCAGCCAAGGGTTTATACCGGTGACTTAATTTGCAATACGTACTTCGCGAACCGCGTACTGCTTGAACCACTTGATACCGTATAGCGTGGCTGGCTTTACTTGAGAGGCTTCGGAAATCATCTTTTCAGACTGAGGAGCACCATTCACTCCCGACTTGTTTGCTTGTTTCAAGTTGTAGGCTGAGGCCTATGCGACAATATTTCATATGGGGTGTGGCAATAATCGTATTGAGCCTCTGGCCCGAATAGCGGCTCCGACGCGGGGCCCTTTCGCCTTGCATGGCAATAAACATCTTCCTCCGCCCACACACCCTCATGGACCATGCCATATGTATGGATACAGGCCACACACTGCGTGAGTGTGCCAATGTCACGTCGGCGCCGAACGCAGTCCGAGGAGTTACTGGAACTTCTGAAACCTGTAAAATCATAATCTATGACCCAGAAAGAGCTGGCTTTTGCAGTCTCTGTGGCTTGCTCATCCTGTCCAAGTATGTAGTTGTTCAACATCCCGCCTTTTCAGCAGTTAATGTAGTCTCAAACTTAGGCACTTTGCCTTGCACCCTCAGGTATTCCCATGGCTCATGTCTGCATGCTGTTCACACAAATCGAGTTCACAATCGTCAAAGCCAGGGGTTATAGGTTTCATGCTTGGCTTCTACCTATATGATTTTTCACGTTGTAGGCTTTCGGGTACTGGCCCTCCGATTTGTCTGCTTACTACGGTTCAGGCATGCGGGAAAGAATGAATCATGCAAACCCATTCACAACGAGGTGAATCGTATCGAGGATGGTACGTGACCTCCACGGATGATCTTTTTAAGTATGAATACTACATGCCACCCACGACACCAAGCTTGTCACAGACAGATTGGTCTGAGACGAACACACCCCAAGAAGACAGGGGCCCTTGAAAGGCGTACGAGCACCCCTTTCCCTTCGACCTCGCACCTGAGGTCGTCATTTCTTTGATGTTTGCGATAAGTACACGAGATGGCTCAAAGGCAGGTATTTCCTCATGCACGCCATCTATGACACTATCTCACGGATTGTGTCCCAGGGTCACAGCATGAGTATCTTAGATTACCAACGTACCTTGGCAGACACCATCACCGAGCCGGCGATTGTACGTATGCGCCGGGGGTATTTGGCATTTAGACGCCCTTGTGCTCCCGCCACGGAATGTTAAGGTAACGACTGTGATACCAGTCCAAGTGTACTAACACTGAACATGCCGTCTCTTGCTGTACAACATTTCATGTCTATGCTTACAAGTCTGCCACAAGCTGATAAATCTGGCGTCCAACGTCTTACCACCATTGTCCGGATCCATAACTCCTACTTGAACTTCTACCCCCAATCAACTACGCTTGATGATTCTCAACCAACATTGCATTGAGATGAGCCTATGCGGAAGGTACTGATGAGTCATTGTCTCCATCGGGTATGCAAGATGGCTAACCTGCATGCAGGCATTCATATGCGCTTGAAGTACCCCATTCCTCGTGTACATATTTCCGCAAAATATGCATTGTACTCTCATTGCTAGATGCCGCTCTAAAATATGTCGGGCGACATTGCCCCACCGCATTTCTTGTGAACACAAGGGCCATGGACAGCCAGCGCGGTCACTATGCTTGTGGATGAAATTGTGTGCACGGAGGTGGGCATAAACAGAGCCCGTCGTACTACCCAGGGGTAATGTGCATCCGAACTTCCAGGGACATTCCGAGGGTTCTAACAGGTTACCAGCAGCGTAGACTTGCCGGGTTCCAGTCATGGTCGTGTTGTTTTCTTATATAAGATTATCAGCGGCCAGGCAGACAGTTAAAAGGCCCGACAATGTGGTTTTGCGCACCGTGATTATTCATGTGGTGAGGTATAGAGAATTTGCTTCGCCGTGTCTCGATGCTGGCCGCAGAACCATCCGCCTATATATACCTGCACTAGTCATGCACTCCATTATCTCCAGTGCTGATAGACAATTGAATCAGTCGTTTTGGGTTTCGTTTCCTTAAGCACATTCCATAGTCTTGCGTAAGTTTCGGAACGCACAAGACATGCGGGCCGAGTCCTTCTAAGCCCTGATGCAAGGCGAGGGATGTCTCCCGCGTTGCATATTCTCCTTCGCTCATACGGGCCGACTAGTTACGTTGCAGGACGCTCCGCCGATGCAATCCTCAAGACACGGTCGATATCCGGAAATTATGAATTCAAGCAAACAAAAAGGCGCGCAAGATCATCAGCGCGGATTCTTCATATCCAGTGGCGGGTATGCATCCCCCCATTTTCTCTCATGGCGACCCTAGATCAAACAAATTCATTGGAAGAAACTGTTCTGTAAGTTCCAATGGCCACCACAAAGACAGTGGCATGCCAGTTTCAGATACATCTCCATGAATCACCATCTATATAGCTGCTGTAAGCTGTGCGTTCCACGATGAACTCAGAAGCATGTACGTTCCGGAGATTGATCCTTAACCCACAGACGGGCCGAATGTAATAGACTTCTCAGATGCAATGAGAAAGAAGTCTCGGGATTCACCTCACACTACTTAAACGAGCCTATTTTCCGTGCGCAAGCTTAAATTTGGCCGTCTTGCAGGTAAAGTCGCTAACCAAGCCCCCTTTTTTTAAAGTTCGACACGCCGTGCCACAGTGAATGGCAGACTGCTTAACCAAAGGTACTATCCCCTTTCAGCTTATAGACGCTATAAGTCAATTTCATCACCGCTGCACAGCTCAACATTGTTGCAGGATTTGGCAGCTGGCTCGGGTTCCGAACGGCCTCTCGCGACACCGCATCCTCACCTTCATACTGGTGAAGCGTGCGGTTGGACTTTACTTCGCATCGTTGTCCAATACCATTTACCAACATAAGATTTGTAGCCTCAGCACCAACATCCTCGTAATTCGCGCACCGTCCATTGCCATGTATCTCTGAGGCCATCGATGACTACATGGTGTGGAATCGAACTCAGTCTAGACCGGAAGAGTGGTCCGAAGTGCCCCAAGCGGCAGTTCGATACACTTGGACCCGGAACGAAGTGCATCCTGCCAAGCCTACCCGAAGTGGAACTTGGGACACCCAAATCAGTAGACCTATTCATACACCGGTATACGGGCGTCTCGAGTCTCGCTCGTAGTCACTGACCTCAAGTACTGAAGGTTATCTACGTCATGTTTATGCCTACGAGTCATTATGCAGGGTAGTACAGGCCCATCCAATTCGGTGCGAAGAGATATGCGTCAAATCTAGGCAGAGGAAAGAGGGAGGAGTGTAATGGTCCAGAGCCCGCCAGTAACCGGCGGATTCCGTACACTCCAACGAGCGCCAGGCATTTGCCGTCCCACAGTATACATGCTGTATGAGGGGGACTGTAACAGAATTGATATTGAGTAATCGACTGACCAGGGCAGCCTCGAGGCACAAGTTATAATCGTTACAGCAGCGCCGCCACCGAAGATAACCTTCGGAAGTTGCCCTTCTTCGGGGCGCCCTGACGCCACATGAGATGTGAATTTCATACCTTCGGCCATAACGACCGCCCCTATCGTCTACCCTTTGTGCACGCCTTTTCCGCCGGTCTTCTACGTTACACATGTTTCTTTAAGTTTTTTTTTTTTTTTTTTTGCCTCATTTCTGCGTGAGTGCTTACATAATTGCTTGCCTATTGACCGGACCGGGGTGGCACCGTTCTTCGAGCTGGCCGTATACGGGCAGCTGTCCCCGTCCCGTTAGTGTAAGATCTTTCCGTGCTCCTTATCTCGCTTACTGTTTCACGCATCTCACTCTCTTAGTTCTTTCTCCTCGTCTTCTTGGACCCTTCACTTCTTTATACGCTAATTTACTTTCCTGCCTTCAGTGGAGCCATCAAAGTACCAGAAATGCCCTGGCGAGCCTGCGTGCTGAGTTCGTGGTAATTCTACTTGTCTTTGTTTCATCGTTGCAACATCCTATGACCTGTTGTGTAATATGTTATTCTCGTTTGTTCTCTGAAGATACTCATCGCTCCTCCCAGATGAAGCTTATATAACCACTTGGCAGCTATATAGCACCGCCGATCTGCAAAGCTGGCAGGACTATATCGGACACGTGTTGGCAACGACGCGCCATAACAGCACTCGCCGATAACTCCACCTACTTGGTGCTCAACCCTACACAACCGGTGGTGGTTAAGGGAACCCGGTCCCGGGCACGAGCGCCCACCTGCTACCATCTGTCATCTACATGCCATTTGTAAGGTGCTATCTGATGAATCCCAGAGCCCGTACTAATGTTGGCCGCATCCTAACAGATATGACATGCTGTCACTTGCTGTGGTTCCATGGGAAAGGCACGTCCATCACCTTTTTTTCACGTGAGGACTCTGGACTATCTGGTAATTCGATTTAGCCGCTCATTTTATGGGATCAATTCATGCACGGTCAGGCAGCGCCATCTGCAGTATGGCACCGAACAATGTGTCTGATAACGCCTTGATACGACACTAGCCCAACCAACCTGCGGAATAATACTATAGGCAGTGCCCTCTACCTGGTCGACGCTGTGGTACAGTTCACCTCCAGTACGGATACCGGTTCTCTGCGGGTCATCAGCCACCTCGGCGCTCCAGGTTTTTGTCATTGTACGGTGTCGTCCTCGCTGAGGTCCCTGAATAGGTCTCACTGCATCCACGAAGTCATTGGACATTTTCCTTCCTTCACTGACTCCATCCATATGGATGACATGGATGACAGGAGTACTTGGGTCGTTGCAAGCCGTAAGAAGTACTTAATGGTTCGTGAACTGTTGCTTAGCTACGTGTCCAGTAGTTTGCCGTATAGGACGCAGGAGAGTTTATACGTGCGTAACACACGTCATAGTGCATCGACCTGGAATGTGGTAACTCCTATGTACATAATGTAAATAATTACCCGACAACACCACAGCGCGCCCCGATAGCTTGTAACCGGTAAACCTGCTGGGTTTCAATACTTACAGCACAACCCATGCTCACCCTCCCATTGAAGACCATACCAGGAGTACTCCGTCCTCGGCGGCGCCATTGAAGTTAAGGACGAAGACGGTCTTGCTAGGGCGGTGGCCGTCGGTGGAGAAGTATGTTGTTACTTACATCTGCATATCGTGTCGAACGGGACTATAACCCAAGTGTTCAAGAGTCACAGACGCCATAAACGTGGTGGGAGAATTGACAACGAGTGGGAGTCTACAAGAGTGATTGGTTCCAGCCGTGTGCATCGGCACGGTCTCCAGGGGCTCGCATGTGTGGCTGTATTGACCAAAAGCAGCCACCAACGATGTGGAAGCATGCCATGACTGGGGTGTTTTTCGTAACACCGATAACAGCCTGCTCTGGTGGTGGGTGGGGCTCCAGGATGAGCCCGATCGTGACTCTGTCGAAGTGTATAGGCGGAACTTCTGTCCGAATTGAAGACAGCTGTGTTCCCTCAGTGTGGCTGGTGTTCTCCGAGAGCCCTAACTTAGGAATGTGCGTCTCTTTTTGGATAAGAACTTTGATGAGTTCTATTTGTGATCGGCCCACCCTTCCATAGCCTGATGCAGAAACACCATGCTTCCTCATGGGTGGATACCCCGAACTCGCCAATCGGCCGGGCCCTAACTTACTAGTCCATTCACGACGACCACGATCATTGCGTTCCGGACTTCTCCTATCTCCCCTCCATGAACTTCCACGTCACCATACAACACCTCTCGGATTCCGTAAATGCTTTTACAGCTTTTTCGCTTTTGTGTGAATGCACTGTGCGATTACCCCCCGCTCGCTCATCTTATGCATGAGTTTTCTCGTTACTCGGGAGGCTTTCGAAGCAATGCCGCATGCTGAACTCACGGTAAATCCATTTGTCTTCGTTTTATATATTGTTGCAACATCTATGACTAGCCAAAACATTCTCTCTTTTTTTCTTTCTCCGAAGCTACTTCCTGCTCCTGTCAAGTGAAGGCCAGCTAAAATCCAACGTTTTTCGGAGACCCATTTAGTTGGATCCGTTGAATTTTACGGATACCCATTTGGAATCTACACGCTCCGTAAAGTTACACTCCCCTGTTTGGTGCACAGCTTTGCATAGTAACGACTACTAATGGATAACATGGGAGCCCGGCTCCAGGGCCCGAGCATCCATCTGCCACCACCTGTCACCTAAATGTGAACGTAACTGCAAGCATGTATGTCGCGGGCCCATTTAGAAGATAAGCCATGCAATGAATTGCAAAGCCCATTAGTATGGGACGTTGTCGCTCTTGCTGTGGTTCCACGAAAGAAGGCATGCTCATTGTGATAGTTGTTCACGTCAAGACCGTCAACTGTCTACTAGGATGCGCTGTCTTGGCGATTCGAGTTCATTGCCAAAACACCACCAAACCAGTTTATGGACGGCCAAGTAGTGGCTTCTGTGGTATGCCATGGATCAAGTATCTCACGCCATCACCCAGCGATCGTGAGCTTGTCACTCAAGAGGATCAGCTCATATCGCCTTACTACCAACGAGCTCGCAGAGCAGTATTCGTAAGGAAGGGATGTCAGCTAACTGGTTGATAAGTACAGTTCATTCTCGGGTGCGTGGCGCAGTATGACCTACCACGCTTCTTGTAGGAAGGCCTTCGCATCACAGAGAACGGCTGTCTCGGCAACCAGAAAGGATGTCAACCATGAACTGGCATATCCCGCCATGCACCTCTTGGCACCAGGGTTTCACAACATATGTATGCATTCACAAAGCCTGTGTCCTACCCCGCCGACACGAACAAAAGCTTCCTCTATATATTCGGTCATGAGGCGTTTATGCCCGAAATTTAGAGGGTATTGAATATTTGACAGTGTGCCTACCCTGCGGTCAGATGCCATTCAGCCTTGTTTCGTCAGAATGCCAATAAGTAGACCATGCCTCATACCCCCAGGCAGATTGGTACCGCAATGCATACTGTCAGGATGGGATTCAGTTTGCAGACATATTACCACACATGGTTCTTCTGGTCGATAATATAAAATGGAGTCGACGTACATAGACTGAGCTTGAGGTGAGCTGGGCGTGTGGAGAGTACAGATCCCGGGTGGGTTTTGAGAAACATGGTATTTTAGTAAGCCTGGGAAGTTCACCATCATGGTCCTGGGTGGGGGTGGGTACTGGGGTTGGGTTTCAGGTTAGTGTATTAACAATACCGTCAACAGAAAGCTAGTTTGCATAACAGCGACACCGCAACAGTTTGTATCCTCAAGGTGGATCAATCAATCACAGACCAATGGTAAGGGCCGGTACCGTTCTATGCCCAGAGATGTAGTCAGCTATCAAATGGCTAGATAGCTGGGAAGATTGTTTTCTGCTGCTGGTGTTGTCCAGTAATACAAGGTATGTTAATCGGCTTCAATTTTGAACTCCAGTCGTGTCTTACTCGTGCTATGGTGTAGTTATTACTGCCGCCGGAAAACGTTGGGATTGAAATGTTGAATGTTGCAACGTCATGTTCAGACCAGGAGCCGACAACGAAGTTGGACAAGACCCTCAAAACGGCCATGACAATGAGGTGTGGCCCTTTCACCAGCTTTGGTCTTCTCTGCCCATGAGCTGGGCGCTGCACTTGCCCGCTCACTTCATACATCTTGCTATCGGCTTCCAGAGTGGTAGACACTATTGGGCCCACGGCCGCACACCACGACGCGAGAAATGACAACCCAAGCATCTCTATCTACAAATATGCCACGCACAAGTATGTACATAGATCCTGAATTCGAACCTGGTAGGAAAGACGAACTGTACAAAGGGAAAATGGCGTTTGTCAGGGCCGTGCCACGTGCAGCTCCACTTTTTTCGGTTCTGGGCCGAGCCTGTTCCGTTACCTACCCTTGAGTTGGTCCTCCCCTGGCACAGAGGCGGGTCGCTTGCAGAACGGCAGTGTCGTGGATCATGTAAGTCCCCAGCCAATTAGCGCTCTGCTATTCGAAACTTTCTACCTCCTCAGAGTGGGTATCTTCTCCTGGCCTTTACCATCCTGTGGACTAAAGACTTCTCTGTCGATATCCACGGACTATAGGTCACAGTCACTGTGACTACGGTCATCAAATGGTGCAAAAGGGGGATATGTCGCCCGAGCGACACCGGCGGGAAGTTAGAGTGAGCTTTGGCACCTGCTGATTACAGTTATGTATTCCACGCAAGCAATAACACAGACGTGAGCCCTCTTAGGATTATGGATATGTTATGCACAGACCCGATATCTTTTTGTCAACAGGCATGAGCTCATCTGAATCGGTGGCACCAAAGGAGATCAGATACTACGACGCCAACGAATTATGAGCTATCGCAACATGGACACCCTATGAATACAATTATGACAATCATCGCGTACTGCAAACAAGTCTCCGAATCAAAATCGTGGTTTCCATCCTTGGGACGGGGAGGCCTCAGTAAGAGTTATGGAGCTTTGCACCGTATCATTGCTGACCCATAGAACATACACACACGAAATTGTCAAGCTATAGACGTATTTAGTTCAAGTGGGGTTGGTACTACCTGCGATACCAACTACTCAAAGACGATGGAAGATGATTCCTTTTTTTGTGGTACGTTTACGAATCCAAATCATGCCATCGCCGAGAAGGCTTCTAGTATGTAATAGTAAATTCTTCTTCGTAGTGAGTCATATCTAGGTATCCCTGGAGAGTATTGATGGTGTGAGTCTACGCAGAGGATGCGGCTGAGGCACAGTATGGATCGGACACAGATAGTGGCCTACCTCGCAGATATTCATATGTGCTGCAAGTGCTCCCTTCCTCGTGTAAGTCCGTCCGCACCACATGCATTGCAATTTAACCTGCAGATGGCGTTCTATGATATGGCGAGCGACGTTACCCCAGCGAGTTTCCTTCGAACACCCTGGCCAGGGGCATGGAGCATGGCTACGATGGCTGTAGACATGCCCATGTAGGCGAAGGTGGGCATAAATTGAAGCGGTTGTACTCTCCAGAGGTAATGTGCATCCGTCCCTGAAGGGACATACGTAGGTTCCCGCGGTCATCTTGTTTATTGATTTGACTGATTTAAGATTATCGAAGGTTGGGTGAGCTCTCGCTACGTGCGATCGTGCAGTTTCAGATGCTCACCGCGGTCCGTCCGTGGGCAGTAATTTTCTGAGAGGTAGGGGACTTACTGTCGTCCCATACTGACTGTATTTAAAGCCTGCCGGATAACAGTATGGGTAGTAAGCACAGAAAACCGAAGCACTTGGAGGTATCCGATCAACTTTGTCATGCCATCCTATGGCTGGGCAGAGGGTATAGGCGCAATTTTGCTGTGGGTGGAGGACGTACACGTGTATTTCATGTTGGTCCAAAAACGCCATCCAGACGGCCCTTACTTCTGAAGGTGGGAAGGAGCGAGAGACGGAATACCGTCACAGACAGGAAAAGGACCTGCTAAGTTGTGGTTGCCAGAGGGTGCAGAGAGGAGGCAGAAGGATCGGGGGTGGTGATTGAGGTCGCTGGATGCACTGTAACAAACGTCTCCACGTGAAACGGGACTTTCGATGTGTGGGATCTGGCCGAGGTCAATGGACTGGCTCTGCAACTAGGCTGAGTCAATACAGTGGTTCCATTCCTCTGACCAAGTTCGATCGTATAATGCTCAACAGTCACGCCCTTCGTCCGATTGAGTGGGTCACGTATTGCTTGGCACGGTCGCCCAAACTTTCATCTGTCTGACCGAATGGATTGTTCCTTCGAGTTAACCCCGTGCCTCTGAGCGTATGATCACGTATGGACACTTCCTAAATGAAGGGCTCTCCAGTGCTGCAGTTTGTCAGATACCGTGAGTGGCGTTACGCCACTCACCCCAAACAAAAGCCGTTGAAGACATGAACGGATGCAGCGGCTGCTTTCATAACCAGTGACCCACGAAGTATAGTAACGTTCCGGCCTGATTTGGCACTGGCACATGGGATGACTCGGGAATGGCATTAAATCATCGGTTACGGGCTTCCGCATGGATCTTTGCTCAGCATCCCAGGTATATCTCCTTAGGATCACTGCCTGGTTCATAGCTCAAGTTGAATTTTTCTGCTCCAAACATCAAGAGGACTTTGACGTGCTCACACTGTAACGGGGAAATGGGCGTGGCCATCTGATATAGTGATGCTGTAGCCGCCGGCTGTCTCACAGCAATGAGCACCGGAAACAATAAACCTGTCATGGCGAATTTACAGTAGCGGATCATACGCTTTGAGCCGCGCTCGAGTGCAGCAGTGGTCCAGCTAACGTATGACTCAGAATTCGGGTCAAAATCATTCCAGTACTTTAAATGGGGAAGTTTGACTTAGAGCTGTACAGTGTTGGTAATGATGGGATGTAGATGCGAGGTCACCGGATATGCGGAGTGCTCCACGATGCGCCGGCAATCGGTGACATGCTCGAACAACCACGTCCGTTTTAGGCGTTCCATAACCATAGGACTTGACCAGAAGGAGAAGGAAGCTCATGCGGATTGAAAAAAAAAGTCCGGGTGGACACAGAAAAAGAAGACCCCCACCGATCGATGATCGATGATCGATCTACCTGCACGTGGTCACATTCCATGTTTCGTAGAAAAGATCTCATTCCCGCGAAACCGCATGCCAAGCTGGGTGGATACGACGTGGAACTCGATCTCAGCGACTCTCAAAGGAAGGTCAATCGGACGGGTCCATGGGGGACTACCGATACGGTGACACTCGCCTTGGGAAGAAAGTATGCGGGTGAGTAGTCGATCCGACTACATTTTGCATACGTTGGTAGCCCAGCGTGCGAAGGAGTTTTCACCTTATGCACGGCAGTGCGATATGCGATATGGGTGTCCTAGAAGACTTAGTAAAAGGTTGCGTGAAGGTCGTAATGTCGAATCTTGTCGTGGCCACGCGAGTCGAACATCGCCAGAATACATCGGCAATCACGATGGTCCCCGGCTCCCACGACCTGTGAGGATGGCGTGAATTGCTTTGGTATGACTTGTCGGTTCCCCGCAACGCTCTGCATGCATTCTCTACTATGTAGAACTGGATTTCGAGCCTGGGAGGAGGAAGACTTGGTGAGAGATAGGAAGTTTACACCGCATTCTCATTCACTTGTAAGACATACACACAGGAAGTCATCTACGATATCAACTATCCAAGGACTATAGAAGGCTATTCTATTTTTTGTGCCGTGTTTATGAATTCAAGGCATGCAGTCATCAAGATGGTGTCTAGTATGTAACAGAAAATTCATCGTAGTGGGTCATATTTAGGTATTCTTGGAAGGTGTTGATGATACGAGTCTACGCAGAGCATGTGGCTAAGGCACAGTATGGACCGGATGCAGATGGTGGCCTACCTCGCAAATATTCATATGCGCTGCAAGTGCTCCCTTCCTCGTGTAAGTCCGTCCGCACCACACACATTGCAATTTAACCCGCAGGTGACGTTCTATGATGTGGCGAGCGACGTTCCCCCAGCGTATTTCCTTCGAACACCCCGGCCAGGGGCATGGAGCGTGGTTACGATGGTTGTACGCATGTCCATGTAGGCGAAGGTGGGCATAAACTGAAGCGGTTGTACTCCCCGGAGGTAACGTGCATCCATCACCGAAGGGACATGAATAGGTTCCCATGGTCATTCTGTTTACTGATTCAAGATTATCAATGGCTGGAAGAGCTCTCACGACGTCCGATCGTGCAGCTTCAGATGCGCACCGTAGTTGTCTGCAAATAGCGATTTGGAGGTAGAGGAGCAATGTTTCTTACTGTCACCGCACACTGACTATTTAAAATGCGCCAAAATCGCGAAATAGGTAGTACAGCAAATCAGAGCACCGAGCTTGTAAGTAATCGATGAGCTTTGTCATGTCATCCTTCCATGGGCAGAGGGTGTAGATGCGATCTGCAGAGCTAATTCTTTGCTGTGGGTGGAGGACACGTGCATTTCATATTGGTCGAAGATCGCCAACCATGCGGCCTATACTGCCCAAGGTAGGAAAGAGCGAGAGATGGATCTCTTTATTTTACGTACCATGACAAACTGAAAGCAACCTGCTAAGACGTGGTTGCCGAAGGCTGCAGAAAGGATGTAAGTTTATGATTGAGGTCGCTTGATGCACTGCAACAAATGTCTCTGGCATGTTTCACAAGACTTGCCATGAATTGAGCAGTCCATGCGTCCGAGTGGGATCTGGAAACTTGCCGAGGACCTCATACATTCGAGGCTCGATTAGAAGCTACAAAACAGTGATATGACTCCCCTATGTATGACCACATCCTTTGTTCGATATTTACCCAAAGACCGGAGCGTATTGAGGCTATGTCTAACCCTCTGACCAAGTTGATCGCATGATACTTAATACTGTCATTCCATTCATCCGATTGAGTGGATCACGTAGGGAGCATGCTCGGCACGGTCGTTCCATCTGCTGACCGAGTAGATTGTGCTATCGAGTTAACCCTGTACCTCTGAGCGCATAACCGCGTATAGGCACTTCAGAGCTTTATAAACGAAGTGCGCTCCAGTGCTACTGTATTAGATGCCCCAAATGGCAGCGTTAACGAAGCAACACCTTCCACATCCACTGATTTATGAAGTAACGTTCCAGTGTGATTTGGCTGGACCGAGATGGCTCGGGCGCGGCATCATGCATCACCGGTCACTGGCTTTCACGTGGGTCCTTGCCTAGTATCGCAAGCATCTCCTTTTACCGTTTGGTTCAGTAGCTCTCGTTTCATTTTTCCTCTCCCAACACGAGGAAGTGACGTGCTCACAGCCTCACACTACATTGGGGGGACGGACACGACTATCTGATACAGTAATGCTGCAGTTGTTTCCTGCCTATCACAGTAGGGAACACAGGAAACAATGGACCTGTTGTGGCAGGTTCACGGAAGCGGATCACATGCACTGGATCGGCTTTAAGCATGTCAGTGATTCGGGCAACACACGACTTTGCATTTGAGTCAGAGATATGCTTGTACTTTAAATGAGCCTAGGATGTTTGACTTCAAGCTCCACAGTTTTGGTAATGACGTGATGTAGGAGCGAGGGGATTGCGGATACAAGGACTTCCATGATGCACCAGCGATCGGCGACAATGCCTGCAGCTACGGTAATCGTCGAGGAGACGAACAGGCCCGGACCCATGCGCATTGAAAACGTCCTGATGCGGTCACAGAATAAGACGATCCTCCACCGATCGATGATTGGTCCATCTGCACGTGGTCGCATTCATGTTCGATAGAAAACTAATCGCACGCCGAGTTGGATGAATACGTGGAACTTGATCTCCCCGATTCTCACAGGAAGGTCGGTCCGTTAGATCCATGGGGGGACTACTGGTATGATGCCACTCGCCTTAGGAGGTAGGTATGCTGATGGGTGGTCTATCTCCACTACGTTTTGCATGCGGTTAGCCGCCCAATCTGCGAAGCAGTCCTCATCTTCTGCGCAATAACGCGCCATACACTATGCGCGTCTTGGAAGGCTTGCATAACGGTTGTAATGTCGATGTGGCCACGCAAGTCGAAAGTCGCCACATAACGCATCGACAATTATGGAGGTCCTCGCTCCCCACGAAGTGCAAAGGGCTTTGTTGTCGAATCTGTCCCTTTTTGACCCGTGCCTGTAAAGGAGCTGTCACATGACATGAACAGGCTTTGCACGACTGTTGGTTAACTGGCTCCCCACAGCACACTACATGTGTACGTGCGTTCTCTACTCAAGATCTGGGTCACCAGTCTACGTCGACGGAATTGCAATTCAAATTTCGTCAAGTTTCCTCATAAATCCCCTTGTGTTGACAATGCCCTCTTTCCTCGACGAGTACCACGCACCACCTCACAGACTGCAAGAGGCACGGTTTCGCCTGGCTCGAACGCATCAACGAACGACGTTGATTGATTATATATTTATAAGCTGCGCACGACTGGTGCAACATAGACGCTCTAGCAATATATCCATTCCAATCTGCACACTACAGTTGAGTCTCTGATTTAAAGCTGGATTTCCAACCTGGGAATGAGGAAGACTTGGTGAGAATTAGCAAGTTTACACTACATTGTTATTGACTCATAAAACACACACACATAAAGTCGTGTAGGGAGCGATGTATCATAGGAGTGGACATTGTGCCCCCTCTGTTACCATCTATCCAAGGGACGATGGAAGATATATTTTTTGTGACATGTTGACTGATTCGAGCCTCGTAATCATCAAAAGGCGTCTAGTACATAAACGCAATTTCTTCGTGGTGAGTGATGTCTAAGTACTCTTGGATGATGATGTTGATGTACGTCTATGCGGTGGATGTAGCTAAGCCATAGTCCGGATTGGACACAAATGACGGCTTACCTCGCAAGTAATCATATGTACTGCGAATGCTCTCCTTCTCGTGTAAGTCCGTCCGCACCATATACACTGCAATTTAACCTGCAGATGGCGTTCTATGATGTGACGCGCGACGTTTCCCCAGCGTATTTCCTTCCAACACCCCATCCGGGGGCATGGAGCACGGCCGCGATGGTTGTGGGCATGTCCATGTAGGCAAAGGTGGTCATAAATGACAGCTGTTGTGGAGCACTTAAGAGGTAACGTGCACCTATCCCCAAAGGGGCAAGTGTAGGTCCCGTGGCCATTTTGTTCGCTGATATAAGAGTATCAGAGGTTGGGTGGGTTCTGGCAATATCCGATGGTGTACTTTCGAATGCGCACCGTGGTTGCCCGTGGGTAGCAGTCTTGGAGAGGCAGGGGAGATGATGTTTTTTTATATCATTGCTCTACACTGAATATATTTAATCTTAAGCGCTATATCCGGAAGGAGCTGATGGGCTTTGTCGCTTCTTCTTAAGGGATGCCGGACGGGTAGTTATCGCAATCCGTAGAACTAACCTTTTTTCTATTGCGGATGTAAGACATTTCAATGATGTTGGTCACACGCTGTTCAGGGTGGCCAACTGATCGTTATCCGATGATAAGTATCTCTATCTTGTACAAGGAAAAAGAATGGGAAGGATCTTGTTGAGACGTAGTCGCCCGTGGCCCTGAGACTTCTATTGTTCAAACGCTCAGGGGTATGACAAGCTGAGTCCGTGCACTGATTCCATTATGATGGATCTCATTCTGTAGTATCTCCAAGGCCATCGATTGCATCATCGAAAAACCTGGGGGGTGCAGAGGGAGCTTCAGTCGGCAGGCGAACTTCGGGTGACATGCGGATGCGTTGCACTACGTTACAAGCTAGGCTGCTAATGAGGACAAGCGCAACTCAGCATTATTGGCATCATCACACTGGCCCACCATCTACCATATGCGTCACACACAGACGAGCCATCGGCTGTCATGTCAAGGTCATGTTGGTTGAATGACGTCAGCAAACCTGGAGACACATTCCCCAGCTTGGAAGTTTCCTAAGTGCGCACTCAGCTCGGGAAGGGGGGATTGCCTTCAGTCAGCAATTTTCTTGTCATCACGGTAATACGAGTATTCACCAAACGTGTCGTGACTCAGACGCACGTATCCTGCTTTCAGGACTTGTATTTCACCCTGAACCACTGAGTGACTATACTTAGTAGGACATCCCTTTCCCTTTGACCTGGCACAGGGTGACTCAAAGGTAGGTTCTTGTCTCTTCCTGCCACGCACCTGCCATGAATGGTATTTCATGGATTGTGACCGGGGTTATAACTTGCGGTGCATTCACACGAGGGTAATTGACATTGAAGGATCCTGGGGCTCCTCTCGCGGGGAGGTAAGTCGATTGCACCGATAACAGCCTGAGTACACAAACATCAAACGTGCTGGCATTTGTTGCACAGCGTTTTGTACCTGTTCTTGGAAGTTTGCCACAACGTGATTTAATCTTACACTTTACTACTCTCGTCCGGGTACTACCCCTGTCAACCTCCACTCAAACTTCTTCGTGAATCAGGAAATTTAATGGATTCCGGTTGCGATTCGGCACTACCCATCTCTCGGTCAACGCTTTCAGGTTCAGTCTGTCAGCTACATTTGATGGTTCCCAGCTAACATCGCGTTCATGTATATCTATGCGGAAGGTGTTAAAAAGTCATTATAGCTGTCAGTATGTGAGATGGCTGACCTCCATGCAGACGTCCATGTGTGTTTGGAGTGCATCATTCCTCGTGTACGTGTGCCCGCAAAATGTGCACTGGACTCTGATTCTCAAATGCCGTTCCAAAATATGCCTGGCGACATTGCCCCACTGCATTTCCTGTGAGCAAAGCGGCCAAGGACAACCGGCGCGAACTCTATGCTTGTGGATGAAATTATGTGCACGGAGGTGGGCGTAAACAGCTCCCGTGGTATCGACAAGGGGTAACGTGCATGCGGATTCCCAGGGGCACTGTCCCAAGGTTCCCATCGGGTTAACAGGAGCATGTATCGACTGGAACAAGGTCGTAGTCGTGTTGTCTGCTGATATGTATAACATCATCAGCAGTTAGGTAGACTCTCGTATGACGCAACAACGCAGTTTTCGCGCACCGTGAGGGTTCATGTGTGGCAACTTCGTGAGGTAGAGATAATTCCACCAGTGGTCTCCTTGACGTTGACCATGGAATCGTCCCTCTATATATACCTGCACTAGCCATGCACTCCACTATCGTCAGGAATGACACGTAATTGAACTAGTCATTCGGGGCTTCATATCCTTGACCACCGACGATCGTCTTGATAAAATTCAGTGCCCATGAAACCGCACCCGGCGCGGGTCCATCTAAGCCCTGACGTAAAAATTATACCAGCATGGCATTTTCCCCTTCGCGTATATGGACTGATCAACTGCTTTGCAACATGTTCCGCCGAGACAATTGTCCAAGTATGGTCGGTGGTGTCTAAAAATTACGAGTTTAGGCGAGAAAAGGTGTGCAGGGTCATCAGCGGCTGAGCGTGGGCTTGTTGTTTGGCGCGCACCGCGGTGTATGCGTGTACAATGTGACCTTAAACAAGTAAAGCTTCTTCGTTTTCCCTTCGAAGACCCTGGATCCCTCTGAAAATGTCAGGGGAAAACGGTTTGGCACATCATGAAGGCAAGCCACATGCCTGATACTCATCTCACGGTGCACTCCGCCTGGTACTAGTGACCAAGTAAATTTTCCTATGCCTATGCCTACCTGGTCCGCCGATCACCACTTAGCGTCGACGCTTCAATTCGTGCACTATGTAGGCCCAAAGGGCCATGACATAGGAGAGCGTGAACTTTGATAAGTCGAGTGATCACGGTGACCTGCACCCCTTGAAGGTGTCAGTGACAAACTAATACTATTCCGGACGACCTTACCTACGGGTTTATTACTTGACGAGCACACGGGAGATTTCGGTCCGTGAGGGGCGGAATCGGGTGGTGCCGGCACCATTTTTTTCATCTGTTACTGGCGAGGTGCTGCGTCATACCTTGTTATCTGGTGAGCGGTAGTTGGCAGCTCATCCACTATTGTGACTGGGAAGGCGTAAAGACTTCATTTTTGTCGCACCCCTGTAGCTTCGGTTGGAGTGTCCGACAGTTTCAGGGGCCATCGCCCTAAGTTTGACCTGATTTGGACCTGCCGTGCTGCCAGTCATTCATTTTATTTTATTTACTTTATTTGTCATTGATTGCTCACTGCCCAGCAATGAAAGTGCCGTGAAGCCTGGCCATTGCACTTTAGAGCAAAGGCCGGGAGCCGCTGAAGATGTAGCATGCGTCAAAAAGTGCGAGGGATTATCAATAGGTGTCAAAGGGGAGATATCACCAAACCAGAGGCCCTCCTCACATTGTCAGAAATCCTCACTCCAGGAAGTCAGCAGTGGGGCATAACCTCCCAATTGTGCGCGAAATTCATGCCAACATGCTCGACGAGGTGATAGATCGGCTAAGAAAGTGGTCGGGAGGAGACGTCAAGTTTCCGCCAAATACTCTCCAAAACATGTTCGGGAGGGAGCCTACAACCTGACCAGGAAAGGAAATTATAGGAGAAGACTAGAAGATAAGGTAAGTTGTCGAATCCAAGAGGTAATGTACTTACATTACATCAGAGGATAGCAACGATCATCCAATACATGAAACGCCGCAGCTGTCTAATCCATACACACCCAGAGAGAAGCAACAGGGCGAAGGAAAGGATCTGTCATGAGAAGTTGGTTCGTACGCTTTTTTAATCTGGTTAAGGCGTGTCGATGGCCAAGGAAACGTACGACTCAAATCCAGCTCGGAGAGATGCCGATGCGTTGTATGGTTGTATGGTGTTGATAGTGTTACACGGTGTTAGGAGTTATCGAGGATCCAAAGACCTTCGTAATGCACCGGCCAAGGGTGACATGTCCGCGATCATGCTACTCAACGAGAAAGAGACGAAAAAGTGAGTCCGCACGCACACCCAAGTAACTGTGATGATCGGGGAGGAAGACGATCCCACAACCATCGATGATCGATTCATCTGCAGTCCGGCCGTTTCCGATCTATTGTTCAAAGAAGAAGCTTTTTTTCCCACGAAAGGTCCGCGAACTTGAACGCCATTCTGACTCCGTGAGTATCAGACACTCCGCGCTCACAAAAACAAAAGGAGCGTGTTAGTTCGTATGTAGATATGAATGGAGAGCGGTTTACAAGGGAACGATAGATGTCGCGACCTAAGCTAGGAATGATAATGGGGTATGGGTGAAAACCCGAAGGGTTTCCCGGCCCAGAGGAGGCGCTGTACCTGGGGCGAAGAGTGGGCTGTGTGGGCGGGATGGGTGCCGAACAGGTCTACTTCTCCGAAAGGCACTAGATGATAGCGGCCTGCCTGCGGGCAAACCTGACCTGAGAGAGGAAGTGGCGGGTGGGGCAAACGGAGAAAAGAACGATGTCTGAGGTCTGGAGGCACAGACTCGGGCAGTAGCGGAGGTGTAGGAGCAAGAGACGTGTACCACTCCGCTTACTCACTCATGGACTAAATTATTCTTTGCGACGCTTCGAGACTCAGCTTACATAGAAAACTAACAAGAGATTTTTGGAGATTTTGGATTGGATTTACTTAAAACCTGTCCCAAATCTCCAAAAATCTCTTATGTGAACGCAAACGTAGAAGTTAAACTTACCAGAAACAAGGTAGACCCATTGGATTCAGGGCGTATAGTTGGTGTGCTAACATTCCTCTGGGAGTCTGAAAGTAGGTGTATTGGTGGGTGATCTTCAGCTGCGCGTGCAGAATGTCGCTACATGACTCGAATCATCAAACAGAATAGGCATAAATAGTCTGCCATTATGATGATACCCTTGCTGCGCCCTCCCGAAGAGAAAGTAGAACCGAAAACCAAGTCATTTAGGATTAAGCTACCGTAGTTGCTTATCGTCATCTTCACGTACGGCCCGTGTCACTTCTTCTTTCCATATCTCGCTGAATTCCACCATATTTCGGCCTTCACTCAGTGTCAGTGCCTCGATAGGCATCCTGTTGTGTTGATATGCCGGCATGCTTTGCGTTGCAGCAGGATGAATTGGCGATTCAATCACACGCAATTGTGGGAGAGATGTCCGGCGTGCGGACGCATCTTGAATTGCATTGGATAGAAGTTCGTGAAGCTCTTCGTATGCGAATAGCAACGGATCCGTGTGAGGCGCGTAGGGATTGAAATCGATGACATGTCCACCTGAGAGGTCACGCGTCAACAGTAAATCGAAAACATCTATCCAGTAAGTCAGAATGCTTTGATCCGGTAGCTAGTGCAGAGCACTTACAGTCCTTCTGTGGAGAGCTCCAGTTGGGTCGGACGACTTCCTCCCAGAGATTGCAAACGGTTGACCTGATCGCCTTTTGAATTTCGGGATCGATCATGAAATCGTAAAAATTCGTATCTCTTTGTGTTATGCCTGTTGCAGTAGTCCGTACCTGGACACGGATCGAGAAGAATCTCACATACCTAAAAGTACGTCGTTCCTCACGAAGCATCTGACCTCACGGCTATGGTCTACCGGGTACCATTTTCGAAGTACAAGCTCCAGTTCGTAAACGGGTAGATTGTCGGCTCTACAGCCGTTGAATACGTTTTCGATACTGAGGTCATGAGTAATAAAGTCGGATGATTTCAGGAGAAGATAGACATCCGCTGGCGAGGTACATTTAAGTGGAGACGACGCTGGTAACACCCACGAAGCGTCCTATAAGATCGATTTTGGCAAAGCCGAGCATATATAGAAGGGGAACTTACCTTGGGCGACGAAAAATTCAGCTTCGGAAAAACAGCCTTGTATTCTCTGATAACAGACCTTATTCTTTCGTCCAATTCCGGGAAGGAAAAGTGCTCCCCAGCGGTCGCTACGTCCTCGCGTTCGTCATCACTATCATCATCAGAAAGCGTACTTTCGACTACCCTGTCATCAAGTTATCCAAGGGGAAATCGTAACCAATATTTTTTCGACGAACACGTCTTCAGAACCCTCGGGGATGAATATGCTATCAGATTCCAGGTAGTGTTTGAAGTCTTCTCCCAGTGGCCTGATGATCGTTGATTTAGGAGACACGCGAGTAAAGGATGGGTACCAGTTAGAGAATTGAAAGGCTAGAACATAGTCTGGAGTCAGGCGAGGGAATTTACCATCGTCATTGACGATGCTCATTGCAGGGTATTATCGTACACAAGACTTCGGCGAAAGGCAATCGTCCATTGTATGGTACATGTGCTTACTTAAGCTGGTGTTCCATACGCCTGAATTCGGCAGTTCCCGTTCCTTTATTTTCTCTCGTAGCTAGTCTTTTTCATACTTTGCTTCAGCTCTGCCACATTACGGTGCACCCTTTCCAGTAACAGTACTAGTGCGCATACAGGATGATCGACAAGAAGGTTCAGTTGCTCCTTACCGTTTTCGGCGTCAGCGACGACCAAGTGTTAGCGATGTCACCTTTGGGTCTTACGCAGATTTTTTATCTGTAGTTTAGGAGCGGAAAGGATGGTGTTACATACTAAAGGAAACATAAGTGTGGAGCGTGCTACGACTGATCAGATATCAATACTGGGACCTTCGACAGCTTGCGACTGGTAAACCCCATGGAATCCAAAACCCACGACACAGTCCACATCCGCTCTCCCTACCTCTTTCATGGTTTTTGCATCCAGAACTAGTAGGTAGCTTTTCTCTGCGTACCCATCCAACACGACACTCAGCAGTACTCCATCATCCTCAGCTGCTCCGTTGGGGTTAGGGACGAAGATAGCCTCACCAGGGCTGTGACCATGCACAGAAAAGTATGTTGCTGTTTGCGTCTCCATATCGTATTTGACGAGACCATCGAAGAATGTGCTCAAGTCGCGGTCGCAGGCTCCGTAGATGTACCGGGATGGTTTGGTGAGAAAACGAGGATTGATGACGGGCAGATCGCAAGAATGATCATGTTCCGCCGTATGCACTGTCACGGCCTCCCGGAACTCGAGTGGATCGGCCGTATCTACTGAAGGCAACCGCCAACGACGTAAGAATACGTCGCAACTTCTGCGTTTGTCGCCTGCATAATTAAGCGAGGCAGGACGAGAGGACTTGATATTGTTGTAATAGAATCTCTTGAGGACGTCGAGGTTCTTATATATGGAGAGATCAGCGACAATGTCGGTATGAAGTGGATCAGTTGGGGAGGGTTCTTCCCATGCATTTATGGTGTGGAAGCAAAAGAAGGGGTCGCACTCGTACTTGGCTACAACCCCCTTGCCCTGCTTGCGGTCGATCACGTACCAGAGTGCTTTTTGGCTCGGATCGAAGGGAGATATCGCATCAAGCATATTCTTCTCCCATAAAATCTTCAAACCACCCCATGCATAGCGACCGCTCCAGACACATAGAATGAAGTAGTTCTCAGTTATAAGGGAGGAATGCAGATACGCCCCAGGGGCATCGGTAATCGTCGCCAAAACCTCCGTCTGCCCAGTGGCTGCGGATACGCGAAACACCCGATAGATGGGGGTACGACCAAGGGCCAAGTTGTAGTTGAAGATATCGCCAGTCACAGGGTCCGATTTTGCATGAGCAGCAGACATGTTACCAATAAGCTCGGGATGCAGTGTCTTTTGTGAGACGATGCCTCGGGGTTCAAGCGTATCAGGATCAATGTGCCGCATAACGGCAACATCGGACTTGACCAGGAGGGTGTGAATGCCAGATGCATGCCCACCTCCCTTCCTATCCCCAGCTGTTTGCGAGTCGAGCCCAGGAGGATTTATGGACAACGTAACACCGATATTGTTCTGCTCCTGTGGTCGAGGAGGACCAGGGACAAAGACACTCATCACTTTCTTGAAGAAGCTGGTGCACGGGTCGCGCTTCTGTCCGAAACTGAAGCCAGCCATATTCCCAGTGAGGCGAATGTTCTCTATCAGAGGATCAACACTCCGACGAGAATTATACACGACGCGAGTCGAGGAGCCAGTTTGAATGATCTGGAAGCGGTGGTTCTGAGAGAAGCCGTCAAACCAGTGGTCGACGGCGAATGTCGTTCCCTTGTCGGTTTTCACTTGGCGACCCCCAGGTCCTGTCCTGTACAGGGTCCCAGAGACGTAGGAAGGGATGTGCCCGGAGACGGTGAGTTCGACTGGCTCGCGTTCCTCGTGAATGACTTCGAACTGTGAGAGAGGGTCAGGTAAGTGACTGCGGATAGTCATTCCGATTCCCGAGACATACTCCAGCATCATTTGGCCAGTTATTGAAATGTTTCGTGGAAGATGTAACGTTGAATGTCATGACTGAGGAAGTAATTGTCGGTCACATGTTCCACATACCCTGCCGTTTTATCCAGAGTGTCGTCGTTGCCGCCGCACCGCCATAGTACAGCATTCCTTGTCATCACATCAATGTCTGATCATGATGCCTAACCTATGCACCATGGCACACCAAGTTCCTGAGGACCGCCACATCTGCAAACCCAGGGGTAAGGGCTCATAACGAGCATATGCCGTTTTCCGAGCACTCCGACAATTCGAAGACTAGAGGAAGCGCATGCTGGAATTGGGCCGTCCTGCAAATGGCGGATGGTACACAATGAAGCAGAACACGAGTGATGTTGTGTGCAAAGGCTCTTTGCCGGTAAATCTTTGTTTAGTGCCTGCCGAACAACGGTTGATCCTAATGATAATGTTCTAGTTTGACGTTACATTTATGACTGCCACGAGCCTAACGAGGATGATGTCTAATTCACGTGTGCCAGCTCTGAATCTACTCGCAGCTGCTGTATATCCCGGAATACGCTGCCTCACCCCGGTGATTCCATGGTTCGTGATCAGTGCCGACTAATCTAGTGGCAACCTTGCCCTAGGCAGCCGACCTGCAGCCCTCGAAATTCGCGAGCATCTCGCCAGAGTCTTTGGAAGTAGGCCCCTTTGCAATGATGCTACCGAGGTTTTACGGATATAATAGATCTCTGCGTGTTATGGCAACGTATCTTCATCATATTCTCCCTCCCCAAGCCATCAATGAACACGAAGGCCCTTTCCTACACTAACATGCGATGGAGTTAAGTATTAGGGAAACAATCGAGTATAGTATGGTCCAGAGCAAGCAAAGGAATGGCCTCACAACACGAAAACGGCTACAAAACGTGGAAGACGCCCACCAACTTTCGCCATACTCCACCTTCAGATATCGGTAACGGGACCTTTTACACCTTGCGAACAGTAAGCCCCGTGGAACCCAAAGTTTACAGCAAAGTCCATGCTCGCCCTCCCTACTTCTTTCATCGTCTTCGCATCCAGCACTAATAAGTAACTCTTCCCCGTAAAGCCATCCAAGACCACACTCAACAGTACTCCATCGTCCTCGGCAGTTCCGTTGGGGTCGGGGATGAAGGTACCCTCGCCAGGGCTGTGACCGTGCACGGAAAAGTATGTTGCTGTTTGCGTCTGCACATCATATTTGACGAGGCCATCGAAGAAGGTGCTCAGGCTGCGGTCGCAAGCACCGTAGACGTAACGTGACGGTTTAGTGAGGAGCCGAGGATTAATGACAGGGAGTTCAGGGGAGTGGCTGTGCTCGGCCGTGTGCACCACCACGGCCTCCCGGGGCTTGCGTGGGTTGGCTGTGTTAACTGAAGGCAATCGCCAGCGACGGAAGAATACGTCGCAACCGCGAGGTTTTTCACCTGTAAAGTTAAGTGAAGTGGGAGAAGAGGACTTGAGATTGTTGAAATAGAACTTCTTAAGGATGTCAAGGTTCTTGTATATGGAGAGGTCGGCGACAATGTCGGTATGAAGTGGATCAGTTGGGGAGGCTTCCTCCCATGCGTTTATGGTATGGAAGCAAAAGAAGGGGTCGCACTCGTACTTGGCTACAACCCCCTTGCCCTGCTTGCGGTCGATCACGTACCAAAGTGCCTTCCGGTTCGGATTGAAGGGAGATATCGCATCAAGCATATTCTTCTCCCATAAAATCTTCAAGCCACCCCATGCATAGCAACCGCTCCAAACACATAGAATGAAGTAGTTCTCGGTTATAAGGGAGGAATGGAGATACGCCCCAGGGGCATCGGTAATCGTCGCCAAAATCTCCGTCTGCCCAGTGGCTGCAGAAACGCGGAACACCCGATATGTGGCAGTACGACCAAAAGCCAAGTTGTAGTTGAAGACGTCGCCGGATATGGGATCCGATTTTGTATGAGCAGCAGACAAGTTACCAGTAAGCTTGGGATGCAGTGTCTTTTGTGAGACGACGCCTCGGGGTTCGAGCGTCTCAGGATCGATGTGTCTCACCACGGCAACGTCGGTCTTCGCCAAGAGGGTGTGGATGCCAGATGCATGCCCACCTCCCTTCCTATTCTCATTCGTTTGCTGGTTAAACCCGGGTGGATTTATGGACAACGTGACACCGATATTGGCCTCCTCCTGCGGTCTGGGAGGACCAGGGACAAAGACACTCATCACTTTCTTGAAGAAGCTAGTGCACGGGTCGCGCTTCTGTCCGAAACTGAAGCCAGCCATATTCCCAGTGAGGCGAATATTCTCTATCAGAGGATCGACACTCCGACGAGAATTATACACGACGCGAGTCGAGGAGCCAGTTTGAATGATCTGGAAGCGGTGGTTCTGAGAGAAGCCATCAAACCAGTGGTCGACGGCAAAGGTCGTGCCCTTGTCCGTCTTAACTTGGCGACCACCGGGGCCTGCCCTGTACAGGGTACCAGAGACATAGGAGGGGATGTGGCCGGAAACGGTGAGTTCGACTGGCTCGCGTTCCTCGTGAATGACTTCGAACTATGAATGAGAAGATCAGGTTAACGGCCGTGGACGGCTGATCTGAGACATACCCCGGTGTCATTTGGCCAGTTATTGAAGTGTTTGGTGAAGGATGTGGTATCGGGTGCCATGGCTAAGGAAGCTATCGGCTCCAATGGGTAGTGTCGTAATACCTTTAAACCTCAGCCTTTTATCCAGGTACAAAGTCGCACGCCGTAGTGTAGCATTCATTGCGTTCCCGTGACTTCCTGCGGCCGTGTGTTGATGGGGTGCCACCGCAGTTGAGACCCACATATGCCTATTCCTCATTTCAGAGTTTGAGGAAGGCCCAGGTACACTGATGACGGGTTTTCCGGCAGTCTCAACAGCTCTGCACGACGATAGTCATCGATGCCGCTGATCCGGTAGGATAGCCTTCACCCGACTTAATCCTTACAAAATTAAACCAGAGCACAGCGGACGGAAACCGAGGATCATCAGGATCTGAGTAATGTCAGAGCAGCGGCCATCGAGCCAGGTCTTGAGCAATCCTGCTGCATCGCGGGGAGCACAAATGTCAAATATTTGTCGACGGTACCAGCAATGGATGCCTTGAGAACTCTGCGTTCACGGCAACGCGTCTACCTGTGACGTCATCAGGTTCCGGATTCCAAACCAGGCGTAAGCCGTGGTCATGGTTGGACGCCAAGGTCTTTCTTGCCACCTCTCTGCCTGTGCAACATGTTTGTTAGAGTTCTGGCCCCTGCTGCGGAATCCACCCATGCTGCTTCTACCTCCCCTCAGTTTCCGCTCCGCGACAGGAAGTAAGGGGCGATGGCGTTCTGGCACCCTATCGATGACTAACCTCCTCTCGTAGCAACCAGTCGTATAGAGGTCAGTAGTTGTCTGGCTCGAAATGTGTTTCTGTGTTTTGCCAAGCAGGTAAGTTGATGGCATAGGCGATTCCACTGGAAACGTCACCCACACAAAGGCTATTCATGCTGTGGCAGTGTAAACGGTATGGAACCCGAGTTCAACAGGTATGGTCGTTCAAAGCTGCGTTTATAGCCTAGACGGGAGCACATCAACTTCAATTTGGAAGTATTGCGCTCAGGCACCTATCCTCCCAGACGAACGAAATGCTGTGTCTTGAGCGTTCCCGCGTGTGAACCAGTCTACTAAATGCATGTTACTGAGAGGAGTTGCCTTTGATTGATTATGCTAGGAAGTAGAAGCGCTGGAGGTGGCGGGGTTTGGTGGAATCCGTGCTTGCCCTCGGCTGGTTCAGGTAAAACCGGGGGTGCCACGGAATAGACAGATGCGAGTGATAGTGCTGTATGCCACATCGTCCACTTGCTCTGGAAGTAGATAGAAATCCTGTGTTCGACCGACGGTCGTATAGCTTGGTTTGGCTGTATATCTAGAAGATCGTTAAAATTTAAGTAACCCGTAATATCAAAAAGCAGCCGCGACTACGGACAAGCTATTTTGATGACCAAACACCGAGTGGTCATCCCGTCTATGTTCTTTGTGAATGAGGGAGTCCCGATTTCATGCCGGCACAGCTAGTATTTCACACGTTCAGAGCACGGTTGCAAGCGAGGTATGACGACGTACGACTTTGAAGTGCAACTGAGATTGACCCCGTCCCGGTGAACAAAAAAAGGAGGAGGCGCTTGTCTAAAGGCTAATCGCCGGGATACAGTTTGGTGCGGCAGAATCTCAGAGACTCCCCAATCAGTGCTCCGACTGCAGGTTTGGCCCCGCGGAACGGCGAATTCAACACGCGTCCCATTTTCCGAGATGATGCAGTGCTGTTGACTACGAAATGTTTTTGAGCATATGATTGCGTGTGCATGCAGACAACACCGTAGCTTGTAGCAGGCAGGACCGGATTCGCTCCGGTCCGCACATTGCATTAGGGTTAGGGTTTCCGTGGCACGCGTCAGCTCACGCATACCACTTGAAACTCTTTGCCCTACACGTTCTTGGGCTCTGTCAGCTACGATGCCGCTGGAGGCTACTATGGTGATCATTGACAATTCAGAGTACATGCGGAATGGAGACTATATGCCCTCGCGTTTCGATGCTCAGGCCGACGCTGTCAATACTATCGTTCAAACCAAGATTGATTCCAATCCAGAGAACACGGTCGGTGTCATGACTATGGCACACAAGGGGTAAGCTCCCTTCGTCTTTGGTTGTATTCTCTGTGAACCGAGTTTCTCGCAGTCCAGAGGTACTCGTCACACACTCCAAAGAACTTGGCCAAGTGATCAAAGGGCTCCACACTGCATCTTTGAATATGGGCGGGTATATTGACATTCCGACGGCCGTCAATATCGCTCTGTTGGCATTAAAGCACCGCGAAAACAAGAATCTTCGCCAACGAATAATAGTCTTCGTCGGGTCACCCCTACAGGGCGCCGCGGCGGATGAACGAGAGATGATAAAGTTGGCCAAGAAGTTAAAGAAGAATAATGTTGCGGTCGACCTGATCGTGTTTGGCGATGGTATTGAGGAAGGCGAATCTAGCGTACTAAGGGCTTTCACCGAAAATGTATCGAGTGCCGATAACTCGTACGCCTCATGTTATCCCTTGGCTGAATGTGCCCGATGACGTTCTCCGTTTCAGCCATCTCGTGTTGGTGCCACCTGGTCCACATCTCCTCTCTGACATGATCATTTCGTCACCGATTCTAGCGGAGGATCGCGGAATGCCACCGGGAACTATGGTCGCCGCGGGTCCTTCCACTACAAGTGGCACGAGCGATTATGAATTCGGTGTCGACCCTAATCTCGATCCCGAACTCGCCATGGTGAAATTTTGCGTTGCCGAGCTCTTGTTTTGGGGGGTGTCTAACTACTTCTCAGGCATTGCGCATGTCTATGGAAGAAGAACGGGCACGCCAAGCAGCCGAGGACCAAGCACGTCAAGCTACTACCGACGGTTCCCAAGCTACCCACTCTCGCGATGGTGTCACCAACGATACTGAGGAACCTCAACCAGCACCGGCCGCGTCAGAGGGTCGGGATGTAGATATGGATGGTGACGATGAGGAAGATTTGGATGAGGAAGAGGCAATCGCACGCGCCATTGAGATGAGTATGAAGCAAGATCAGGAGGAACATAAGAAATAGTAGGTACAATTCCAAGAAGGCGTAGGTAACCTTGCCTCACTTGTATTACTCACATCACAACCGTTTTTCACTTGACGGATGCCCGAGTAGAATGCTCCGTTTCCACCTGTCATGTTTGAGGTCATCTCGCGATGTGAAGGATGCCGGTGATGTACGTTCCATGTGATTTTTCGAGTCGTCGAAATGTACCTGTCTTATCTCTCCCGCTCTCCCTTTTAAATTATTTGTGAGAGGCTTGTTTCTCACCCCCTCGTGTATTGTCCTTTTAGTTCATATTATATCACCTATGCACGCCGCAAAGCAGATCAGGTGAAATATTGGACACCGGACGGCGGCTTCCGGCTACCAAGCAACATGCACGTTGCTCCGTTGCGTTGCTTCCGACATAGCAAGGTAATCACTTAGATATCCCTCTCCTTCGCAGCTTTCTAAGCCCTCCATGCTGAGCGTTAATTGGCAAGGTGGAGGCTATACCTCCTTTACAGTGAGAGTACGACCCTCGGAAACGAGTTAGCCGACATTCTTCATGAACAGCTTTCCGATACCAGTAGTAGACGCTGGTTCACAATTTCCCTTCTCTTTGGCCGCATCCGCCGTTGTCAATGCCCGGCAATCATTCTTATCCGGTTCTTGCAAGTGGTGATCCCAGTTCATGAATTGGTATGATTGTTTTTAAAATTTGTATTCGCAAAGGTATAAGAAGGATGGAGGTGAATGTCCTGCAATACCCAGCAAACATTCAGTCGCCGTTTCTTATAGCAAGAACTATCCAAGCATTTTTACGATGGAACGTACGCTGTCTCCCTTTATACAGTTCTTTCGCGCCGCTAAGCGGGCAGAATAGAAGGTCATCGCTCGCAACTCAATGATTTCGTGCAGAGGAAGTACGGTGGCACTAAGAAGGTTGAGTGGGACGAGAGCGAAAGTGGTCCTGAACACCAGCCGACTTGGGAGCTCAGAGCTAGTTGTGAGTCGCACTTTTTCTTGTCAGCTTGAGCTCTCCGTGACACATGCCCGGTACATTTAGTGGATGGGTATGAGATCGGCCGCGGCCGAGGGCTTTCTAAAGGAGCAGCGAAAGAGGCTGCCGCCGCCAGAGCTTTAGAGTATCTTCGCAGTCGCGAGGGGTGACCTCTCGGCGGTCAGAACAGCCCAAGCAACAATCGACTGAGACACCCTGGTCCCGAAAATGCTAGATTTTGAGGTGATTTCTGGTGACCCTGCCAACAGTTGCGTATGCCCCCCAAGTTGTGGAATGTTTGTGTTGTACAAACCGCTGTGGTTCTCTGTTATAATCGTAAAATATAGAACGTACCCTCTCCGGCGCAAAGATAATATCTGGAACGGTGCACCCTTCGAGGCGAAATTTGAGTGAAATCAGGATTAAATTGATTACTTGCCATATTTCCTAGTGAATGGAGAGATGTAACGCCGTATACCCAACAAAGCACCCGCAACAAGGGATCCGACCGGGTTGGATCGTCCACATCGGTGCCGGAGGGCAAGCATTAGGGCGTCGGCGACACCACCCGTCGGGTTGATTACATATTGCCGCAACGAGGAAGCTGATTAGTCAAAGCCCTCTCAACCTTCGATATTCAAAAGCGGAAGTGGACAACGACTCAAGAGCATACGCCGATCAGCAGCGAAGCCCGGCAACTAATCAAAAAGCACGGTGACGCATAGAATGCAGAGCCCCACCGGTTTGCCAGACGGCAGTCGTAGTACGCCGGGGCCGCTTGGTTCAAAGGCCTTGGCTACCGAACCCGGGCATATTTTGGTGTATATGGTACATGAGAAAGATCTGTGCTCCGCAATGTGACCAGCAGCGCCAGGGAATCACCGCAGCATCATGATTATCGCACACAAGAGGTTTGCACCCGATACTACAGCACTCTTCCGTGACCGGAAGCCGTAATGAGCCGGGCAAGAATATTCGGAATGAGCAATAACTCACGGATTCATTGATGATCTTCGAACAACCAGAGGCAGTGTACCAGGACGTTCTGGTCGAGGACGACCGCGGGCAGAGGCAGACTACTTCTGTCATAGCTCCCGCGAAAATGCGGCGTATCTAGCCCAGTTTACCTGCGAATCCGTTCAGGGGGTGACAGATCATGTTGAGACATACTAACCGCATGAGTTGCGTAAATGCCTCCTTGCTACACTCCCCGAACTTCACACGGGCCCATCATTCTACTCAAATAGGTGAGAAACGACCGAGTAGTGGCGAGGAATTGATGGGCAAGTTGGACAGCGCTATAGCGGCAAACAATTTAATTATCCCAGATCTGAACTTCGTGCAGTCATAAATACCACGGCGAGTCGTGAACGTACCGGCAACATTTTATTTCTCGGAAACGGGGATGTTGGGGAGGGAGGTTGTATGATTCCGTGTTTGGGCCCTCCCCCCACCCAAGGGAATAGTACAAAGCATGATACGCTCCGCGGGCAGCTTTCTGCCCGCTTTTTCCGTAGGAGACCGGTACCCATCGATCTTCAGTTTTCCCATCAAATTGCCCAGACGAGTACTTGCCTGGCCGGACCCTATCTGTGTCGGCTGCATTTACCACGTTCGAGTTACCGCAGCAGTGCGCCTTGTATTCTGAAAGCCCACAGGGTACTTAGTATTGTCTGTTTCCGAGTTCTGATGGCCCGTGAAAAGCTACCAGCCCGGACGGCTGTCCACTGATCGGAATATGCGAGGCTCGATGAGCCACATAAGTCGGCTTCCTGATTGAATGAAACTTGGCAGACTTTCGGCGCTCCGTTTCAATCATGTCTGGCAGCGGCTGAAAATTAGAATACCTGCGTTATGCAATTGAATGGTCCGACGGTCTGAGAAGGCGTGCCAGGGAAACACAACCATGTTAGCACAGCCACCAACGCAACACCCATCAACGATACTTAGCGGTTCGCGACAAACACACTCATGACATCCTCACACGTAGCATCGCAAGAGGAGCTCAAGGCTGCGAAAGTTCCCGTATCCTGGAGGGATCAGTGCTCCGCGTGAGTATTCTGTGATTGAGAAGTGTTTTGACCGTTGGGCGTTCTTCCTATCTCACCCGGGCTCGCCGGACATTTGCAGACTGCTCATACCATTGAATGTTTGCCGGAGACAAAGCTACTACCTCCCATGGGAGTGTGAAAACGAACGTCACTCGTATGAGAAGTGGGTGCTATTACATTTGGCATTCAGGTGAATCGTCCGCTGACTGTATTTTCCGGGTGACAGGTGTCAATACGACGAGTAAGTCCCAAGTCGATGTTTACTTAACGCTAAATGCTCACACTTTATTGGCATAGCATGATGCGACGTATGAGGAAGATGGCAAAGCTAAAGCTACAACAAGCAGAGGAACTAGAGGACGCTTAGACCGATACACTTCACCTACACAACGCGGTGAACAAGATCCATAGATATCCACCTCCGTACGGTCCGTTACGTGCCCCTCGTTTTTGCAGAGTTGCGCTAGTGAATTACCAATGCCGTGAATACATGGGAGAGATAAGGTAGTCTAAAAAAATGCGAGATACCACATCTTGCAACCAGCGTCAGATCGACTTAAACCTTCCTACCAGTCTCCTGTTCATACTCTGCAATTTCTTTCTTCACTCTTTCGACAACCTCTTCGCTTGTCGTACTTTGGCCAAATGCCTCTACGAACTGGCCTTTCGGGTCCATGAGGTAAACGTATATGGAGTGGTCAACCAGGTAGTCGCCTTTTGGGTCTGCGTCGGGCGGAGTCGAGAAGTAGACACGATATGCCTTGCATACGTTCTTGGTGGTCGTATAGTCGCCTCTAAGACCAATAATGCGAGGATGAAAGTCCGCGAGGTAGCGCTTCATTTGTAGAACGCTGTCTCTTGCGGGATCAACCGAGATGAAGACGGATTGGAAAATATTCCCGTACTCCTTTTCTGTCGATATTTGACGGGCCATGGTAAAGGGCGAGATCATGAGATCAAAAGTTCGGAAATGTGAACTTGCCTAGCGGAGTGATTACTGCCCCGATCTTGTCCAATTCAGCGGGACAGATGTCAGGACAATTGGTGAAGCCGAAGTACACGAAATTCCATTTTCCGAGCAGGTCCTTGTCTGAAAAGGGTTTGTTCTCGTGCGACGTCAGCGTAAAAGGGCCTCCGACATGTGCTCGACCAACGGTACGAGACTCTAATTGCTTCTCTGTGATGCAAGGACGGTGACATGATGTAGACGTTCATCTCGGGCGACGTACTTACGTTTTTGCTCTAAGAGTTTCTGCTTTTCGTGCTGGAAGTAGTAGTAGAGTCCAATTCCCGTAGCCACAAATAGAGCAGCAGCTTTGGGAGTAAAAACCTGTGGCGACGACATAAGCGAAGCTACCGCTTGACTGGAGGATGTCTCGCCTCACCCCGAGCGTGGCCCTATCCTGAGCACCCGTAGGTGGGTTATGGCGACCCTCAAAATAAAGCCGCCTCTGTGCTCGCGTCCACTTTGATGAGGCTCTTAGAATTGGCAGTCCCTCGCATTTCCGTAGGCCAGAGTGGCGAATTGTAGGAACAAATTTGAGCATGTCGCGACGTTTCACCAAAGTGCATGACTATTATTAGATTGTAGTAGTGATTACGTAATGATATGGTTACGTGAGAGATTGATTGTGCTTATGTAACTCTTGTATCAAATCATGGCACCAGTCTCAACACACATCGAAACCTGGTGAGTAAATGGGAACGATGATTTGAACACTAGTTGCAGTATTCCACAGGATAAGACTGGTGTGCTGTTCGACTGCAAGGCCGCAGTAGCGACGGTGAGACACTAGAATAAATGTTGACGCCTGGCATATGGGAGAGGTTCTGCTAGTTGACCACAGGTACGGCAGCGTCTAAGTCTGAGTAGCTTCTGATCGACTTTAGTTTTTGCGCCACCGAACTTAGCACTGTTATTGAACAATGCGCCGTTAAAGAGCCTTCCTCAGGCAGACCAAAGACCCGAGAGAAAATGGTGGCTCCCTTTCGATCGAAAGAGTGGGCCTCGGCATGGTCGCAGTAGAGGGTCGGGTTGGTCCTGTGCCGTTGGCCACTCATGTGTTTGGGGTCTCCACCACTTGTTCTTGGAGAGGTTTCCCGTTTGAACTCACTTACTTTCTTGTGAGAGGTTCGCTCCCAAAGCTACGGAACTAGGACCGCACTGAAAAACTACGGAAAAATCGGTGAGGATGGCTCCTTCGTGTACCATAATTGAAACCGTCATCATTCGAAGATCTCTTTCGCGTCTACGCTTTTGGCTTTCGCGGGGAAGCCCTTCCCTCCCTTTGTGTGCCTTAAGCGATGGTGCCGTTCTCGAAATGGTCAGAAAGTGGGTTGTCGAGGTCTAACCGCGCGCCAAAATTTAATTTGATTGCTCGTTGGATTTTCTTTCCCGCGGGGTACGTGTTCCAACTTGGGCTTGACAGCGCATGACCGTGTAAATCCATTCATCCCTACGAACGCTTGACAAATTCTGCTTATCCCCATGTTACCCCTACGTGAGTATCTGCCGTGACAAGGTAAGTGGTTTAATATCCTCGCGGCTAACCACGGAACGAAGCGGTCATTCACATCAGCGTGCCATTGGAACGCCTCGCAAAGCCGCGTCGAAGGCGACGTCAGCTCAACAGCTGGTTTCAGACGACATATACTATATAACATCATTCCCGATGTAAAAAAAAAAGGTGTTGCATCCAGACCCAAACTGTCTCATTCACAATATCTGGTAGCATGTCAGCTGTATAACGAATGCAAGAGTGGAAGAGTCGTTACCGTCGTTCGCCAAAGTCACCAAGACCTGGTATGATGAACGCCTTCTCATTAAGTCCCTTATCTATCCATCCCGTTATCTATAGCAAGTGGATCAGGAATGATAAGAGCTGCACATTAGTCATCGGTGCAACCCCACTCACAACGCGTAGCGCTGGGAACTTGGAACAGAACCTCCTCAGGCCTTCAGGCGCTGCGATCTTTTACATGTTCAGTTGCAGGTTCTCAGGGTTCATAGAGAGGGGACGAATCACCAGATTAATGAAAATAATTCGTTCTTCCGGTACACCTTGCTCTTTCAGTATCTCTACAGCTTTAATCGCAGATCCACCAGTTGCTAGTGGTGGCGATCGTTGAGAAACGAATCTGGGTGAACCAGCCAATACTTACCGAGCATAGGATCCAGTAAGAGAACATATCGTTGAGCGATATCTTCTGGGAACTGCAACCGGTTCGAATCGTGAAGAGGCACGTGACAATCTTTTGACTTTATGTACCTTGCAGTAGAAAAGCTTTGGTTGAGCCGTTTCCTCATCCTGGTAGAACCTCAGGGCACAACGGGTGAGATCGCCGATACACGTACCCTCTGGATGAGAATTTTGCCTATACGAACGCTTCGACAAACTTCTCGTAAGCCAGCCTCCATTGCCTGGGCGTGTGTGCTCAAAGTAAGTTCATCCCATTCCGCGAGATGTAAGTACCTCTCCGGCACGCAAGATGGATACGCCGCATATTTTTCCTTCGAAGCCAACTCCTTCGTATGTTGATCCCTGTGAAGGTTACCCGCATCAGCACGATCGTCTGACTTTCAGCAAGCAAAAGGCCAGTCATCTGGCACTCGGTGCTGAGAGTGATACGGACTGTAGGCGTTTGAACGTTCTTTGGGACAACGGGGAGATGGTTGAGGCCCTCTTCGACAAGGAGCCGGATGATACGATCTGAGTAGAAGAGAAAATCGCCCCGACTAGTCGTCTTATCTCTGATGATCGTGTACAGCGCCTCAAGTTGGGCAGTCTGGGGAAGTGTGAATACGGATGGAGGTAAGGCTGCGGGTGTTGACTGAGACGTCGGGGCTGTGGTCATCTTCCGAGGTGTCAAAAGTGACGTGGTGTTTCGTTCGGATGTTGGTACTTACCTTGAGTTTTGTTTGACCTAATGCGTACTTGGTCAAACATTTGAAGGTGGCTGACGCGTTAACCGCCGACATCCTCCTATTCTGACGAGGAGGCTGACATGGCATCCACACTCCACGGACACGCTGCTCGTCCCATCCACCCTCTTCCTTTACTTTCCATTCGAATCTCGTCCTCGTGAACTCCCTGGCTCTTTTTGACAAGCTTTGGCGTCTTCCTGGACATGGTGTCCTGTTACTTCCTTCCCGGCGAGAAGTTTGGTAAGAATAAAGTGGTACGTACAGCAGATCTCGCGTCGCCCGTCTTCTCATTGCATACCCAAAAGCCTTTGAACAAGAAGGGTCAGCCCGTTCTTTTAAACGACCCGGAAAAGTATTCAAGTCCTGGTGGCCGCTGTTCCTTAGATATATCCGCTCCTCACTTGATCTCCTCGACAAACGTCCTACCTGACTCTTTGTGCTCCAAGTCAGAGTCTATTCGCAGTGCGGGGAAGACAACCGTTGCCGCGACCGAAAGCTTCGGTTCATCGGAGGCTTCTGTCGAAACAAGCGACACTACCGCATGCCCGCACCCACACTCTACTCTGGTGATTATGTACAACGACGGGTGCTTTTTCGCGGCTGATTGTCTGCATAGGATCGACCGCGTTTACCTGGTGAAGTCCCCGAGTCTCAAACCAAGTCACCTATCACCAACAACGTAGTGTCCGTGTACAGCGACGAATCTGCAGGCACAGTGCAACTTTATCTCGCCCTTTTCTCTCCTCCAAACATTCCCCGAATCGGACTTCAGCGGAAAGCTACCATCAGAGTGGCTGGTTCTGCCGTTTTGAAGACGCGAACTGCTGAGAATCGGCTTGCGGCATATAACAAGCTTTCGTGCGCGTCGTCCACTCCTTCCGTAGTCCGGAGTGATGGGCGCCGTGGTGAACACACCTACAGGGAAAGTACGAGGCACTCCCATAATGGGGAGAACGAAGGTTACGACGCACTTTACAACTGGGATGCTCAGACATCGGCTTTGGCTCGTCGCGTTGCTCGCCGGCGAATGCCACTCACAGCTACGGATACAACAAATGCGCAGGGGAACATACCGAAAGCGAAAAATCGTGTTGATCCTGAGAATCGTGTTCTTCGCGACATTACGAATGCGTTCGGAGGGACGCCTACGGCTACAAGAGCAACAATGCACCAAGTTCCCCGACCGCTGAGCAGACCTCGGCGTCATCGACCTTGCATCCCGGCAGAGCTTCTGCAAATCGATGCCAGTGTTTCGGAGACGTCCGTATGTTCGTCTTATCTCCACGAAAATGCCCGATTTGCTGACCACCAGACTAAGAAATGAGCAACGCGAAGTGGAACGACAATCATAATGGTGTTCGTCCCTTCCACGGGTGGCATCCACGAGTTTGATGCTCTTAATAATACAGCCTACGGAAATCTAAGGAAGTCTTCAAAGTTGTAGTTTTAACGGGGGTCATTGGGGTGTGCGTATGTACGTGCATAATGTGTCTTCGAGCGATAGTTTTCCAGCAGGATTTTTACGCGGGGGTGGACATTTTCGGTCATGGCTTCTCTTGAAGATAGGTTGATATTACTCCTCGGACTGGACCTTTTCTTGTATGTTTGTATCGATAGAAGCAGATGAGATATCTAGGGTATGGTAACCACTACGAGGCCCGGTCTCGTACCAATTTTATTTGGATATCTTTTCGTCTTCTGAACTGCCATGTCTGATACGCAAGGAAATCCACGTACTTACAGCCGGGAGTTTGATAGGTTTCTCGTACTCGACACAATCTTACCGAAGGCACTCAAGTCTTGATCCCTGTACGACTCTAAGGAGCTTTTGGGTCAATTGCTCGCTCACCGACGACCGCAGACGGCAAGTATGCCTTCCTGACATACCTACGGTGTGCGCAATTCGGTGATAACACCGTGTAACATGGTCAGACGATTGAAGAATCGGCCGCTGGGGCCTAGATTTAAACTACACTAACCGCGAACGGGGAGCCACTCATTGGTGTCCTCATCCTGGGCAAGCGAGACAGAAAACTTCAAGTTCCCGGAGCCCTATACCTACGCAACGAATATAATCAGCGATTAGTTTGCTTCATGTCCTCTGGCCGGGATGTCCTTGCATGAGATCTTCCTCCTAAACAACTGCCTGCTCAGAGATTACGATCCAAGCAAGCACACGCTTACAGACAAAGAATCCAGGACTTACACAGTGAGCCTATGCTTCAGTATCGTCGCACGGAAGGACTGAGCTGTGAACTGACAGTTCCTACGTCCCACGCTGGATAATGCTGACTCAAAGCGCTTGTGTAAGGAGAATTACCCACAAGCACCATTTTACATATATGTTTATACCTGAGGTCAGCTGTTCCAACCCTTATAATCCCAGTTCATCCAGCCTGATACACTTTACGCCTCGCGTTCGACAGATTTGAACCCCGTCTAGATCGACTTCTTTCGCGCCTCCACAACTTACTATATGTGATACGTTAAAACTACCGAAAGGCAGAAGGTAGGATACATTTAAAGTAATCCATGCAACAACATGTTGTCCCGTCCGGGCACTGCGTCTTAGCAGTAGTCTACTAGTTGCGGTATAGCTCTCTCTTCTGTGACTCCGCCTATCTCAAGCATGAGCCTCTTAGATGTATGTCTAATTATATCGTACACGTGTTTTGGTATGGTCTTAAGTAAACCCGCTCGGATATAGAAGAGATCGAAAGTTTTGGTATTTCCAATATGTCGACCCCAGACGGATGAATCGATGAGCAGCGCATCCTAGCAATTCCGTTTCCGTGTCCCAAACCAAGCACAGTAAACGCTTAAGAGAGAATGAAGGCTCGCAGAACAGGGTCAGTCGGCCATATACTATCTCCACTCAACTTTCATACGGCCAGGTCAGAGTTTTTGTGTTCCTGGGACTGTAAGAAAGGTCCTGATGGCATTCCGGTGCACCGCGAGGGCCTGTGAAAGCGATGGGGAAGATGACACCATAGCAAGAAGGATTGTCGAGAACCCAACACAGGGTCACTGGCCCCGTTCAAAGGAGAAGACGGGATAGCAACATTGTGCGGGGACTTGAACGGGGTGGACGTCGGTAAGGGACGAAATTGTATTGAAGTGGGGCAGGTACAGGATGCCACTGGTGTCGGCACCGAGAGGATTAATTGGCGCTGATCGAACCGGGACTACTTGTGAGGTTGGACGGCTCTGAATGTGTATCGTCATCACGAGGCCGATCTGTACCCAACGCATCTCCTTTTAATAGTAGTCCAGTTATGAAAAAACATATCACTTACATAAATTAGGGTTGTGAACTTGTGTTTAGGAACATGTTCAGAAGTTATGTCCTGAGATGGAATACATCCGTCGCCCCAATTTCGAATTGGCTGGATGATCAAACCAAGTCACTCGAAGTCCAAGTCCTTGTTAGTGACAGCGCATCAGATCGGTCTCACATAACTGCATCGGGGTGATATTTTCTTGCATGATCATGCCATGATCCCCGCCTGCTCCAGAACCTCGCCACCCACCAAGGTGTTACCTGATGATCGCTACGAGTCCTGGCATGTAGCTTGTGATGCTCACTAGCCACCAAAGTCCTGCCTCATGCTCTGCTGAATCGGGACTCCTATTTTTACTGACTTAAGGGCCTTGCAACACGGCAGAGGGCATCAGCAAATCCTGAGTTTACTTAACCGTGCTTAGCTTACTTAGCAGTACCTGTCAAGCACGTAAGTAACATAAGTATGTCAAGCACATGAATTGCCAAGCACGCAAGACAGTACGGTATATTCCAAGTAGCTAAGAACGAAAAGTAAGACAAGTGGGTAAGGAAGTATGTTGTTAGTACGAATCCGACAACAGAGAGAATGCATGATGGTCGATGAATTTATTTATGTAAAACGCTGTGAAGGAATCATAAGAGTGATGCGGCTTTAGGTTTCGGGAGACCGGACGGGTGGCATACAATGGAATGAGGTGTGCTGCGTGATATAGAGTGTCCACATGTATGATACCGATGGACGGGCGGCGCTGTGCAGTGAATGCCGGGCGCACAATCCACATCCCTGTGTCAGTATCTGGTTTGTCCCCAACACGGTCAAACCACCGTACCACTGCACACGGGTAGCGCTTGCTTTGAGAAACGAAAGAAAAAAATGCGAGGATGCGCACTATATCCAAACCATACATTCCCTTGAGCCCTGAGTCAGTGTTCACGAACGCACAGTCGTACCGGGGAGCCCCATTCTGCCATGAATGACATGAGCAGATATACTCACGCCGCATGCCACCAATACCACTAATGTCACTTGGCGCATAGAATAGCGCAGCTGCAGCATTAACGACAGTAATCTTGTTGCCATAGGTGGGCCACTCGGGTAGGTCGGAATCACAGTGGAGTGGGTCTAGCTCGTTGTCGTCGTCGTTGGTTCTGGTGACTGTACATCCCGTGTGGGTACCGTATCGTACCGTGATGACTAAGCTCTTAGTGGCTGTTTCCCATGTATCTACCTCCTAGTCCCCCTGCTCCATGTGCCCCCTTCAAAAAATGACGACGTCCTCGTCGTTGTCATGTGCCTCACCAGGCCCTCTCCACCTCGGCTCCTCCTGCGTCACATTTTGTGTGTTGTCCCAAGCGACTTCTTCGATCCTTTCCTCTGCTCCTGCCTCACTTCTTCCCTCCTTTCCCTGTTCATGCTGGCGGTCTTGTATTTTCTTCATGTATTCATGTTGGTCAGCATGCAGCTGCGTTCCTTCTCTGGGCATAAAGGCGCGCAGTCGGCGTGCACTGTATTCCCCTGGTAGGGGGTTGCCATCTAACTTTTCTAACCTGTACGAGTTTCTCAGCCGTGATGTTACTCTGAACGGACGTGACCACTTAGGTAGTAGTTTCCGTTCCGTTTTGAATGTATAATCAAGGTCGCTTCTGTATATTTGCACGAGTTGTCCTTGCATGAACATGACTTCGGCATGGTGTCTCTTCAGGACGCGACGGTCGAATGTCGTTTTGCGCTTGATAGCGTGTCTCACCGCTTCATCGTACCCATCAAGTCGTTGTTGTGCTGCATACACCATGTGGATTGCTGCGTCCGTGTTGGTTGGCTCTAGTGTGCTGTGTGTTAGTTCTGTGCGCTTCGTATCAACTACTAACCCAAGTAATAATTCCTTTGGTGTGAATTTGAGGGCGGGTAAGATGCGGTTGTTTAGTGCGCGGACTGCTTCGTCCAGGTGGTCTGGCCAGGTTCTTGGGAGCTTGTCCCAGCCTTCGTCCGTTACTCCGTCCTCGCCTACCTCCGGGGCGCATAGTTGTTTGAGGACATGTAGCAGTAGCTTGTTAGTTCCTTCCACCAGTCCGTTGATCCAGGGTGAGTATGCTGCTACTACGTGATGGTTACAAGTCCACTTAGCGCAATAGTTTTTGACGTCTTGGTTATTGAAGTGCCGACCTCCATCCGTCATGAACGTTTCTGCTGATGTGAAATTGTTGAAGATCATAGCGAGACTGTCTATCGTTGTTTTTGCGGTCCCCGCTGTTTTGTGTTTTGTTACCCACAGGTGCTGTGAGAAGGTGTCGAGGAATAGTCCGAGAGTGTGGTATCCGCCTTTGCCTGTCGGCATTGAGAGGTAGTCTCCGACCAATAATTCGAATGGATGCCGTCGTGTTATTGGTTCAAGGAGGGCGTTTGTCTTTGGGGTTCCGAAGTTCTTGCACCTCGCGCAATCTTGTATTGCCTTCATTATGGAGATGTCGAGCTTCGGGGAGTAGTATTTATCAGTAATTGTAATTTTCAATGCGTCCCTACCCCAGTGTCCCCCTGACTCGTGTAGGCGTTTTGCCTCCGCTTGTGCCTCTTCTCGTGTGATACATTCTGTTTTGTGTCTCGGTCGGATGCTTGTGCCCCCATGTACTCTCCACAGCTTGTCGTCCTTGATCAAGTATTGCGTCGCTCGGTGCCTTGCTCTACTGCGGTCCCTTATTGGGGTGTTAGCATCTGTGTTAAGGATCGCGTCGATTACCTCTAGGAACAGCGGTTCGTTTTGGAATCGCTCGCGTAGTTTCTGCTGCTCTTGTGGGAGTTTGTCTACTGTGAATATGTCGTTCACTAGTCCGGACGTTGCCTCTGGGTCCGGGTTCACCGACCATTGTGTGTCATCCTGGTCGTTGCGTTCGGTGTTGTCCCATTGACGGCTTAGTCCGTCTGCTACGACGTTGAGGCGCCTGGGAACATGCCGTACTGCCACTATATTATGCACGATGATACCATCTCTCCATCTTGCGTGTGCGGAGGATATTTGGTCGCTTGACAGTACATCTTTGAGCGCTTTGCAATCGGTTTCTATCTCGATGGGGAATCCCCAAATTATGTCTGAGAAATGGTCTAGTCCAAATTTCAGCGCTGCAAATTCAAGCAGGAACGGTTTGTAATTTCGCTCAGCTGATGACGTTCGCTTTGACGCGAAGGCTATCGGTACCGTTCTGTTGACTGTCTTGCCGTTGGGGGCCGTCACTTTGGTTCTTTGTGTTAGTACAGCTCCGAATCCCTCTTGGCATCCGTCGGTCGTTACTATGAACGGCGTACCATCGTATCGTGGCGCGTGTAGTGTCGGCTGGCTGGTTAGTGCTACCTTCAGTTTCAGGAACGCTTCTGTGTGCTTGCGCTCCCATTTATCTGCTAACTTATAGTTAGTCATCGCTCTGCGGTATGTAGCTTTCGAGATGGGCTTAGGTATTTCTACGTCTTTGATCAGATCGCGTAGCGGTCCTTCTATTTTTGCATATCCTTTGATGAGGTCTCGGAAGTGTCCAGTGAGACCTAGGAAGGACATCAGGTTGAGCGCCGTGTCTGGTTGTTTCCAATTGACAACTGCTGCCAGTTTAGTCAGATCCGGTTGTACTCCCTGTGGACCCACTGTAGCTCCTGCAAACGTCGTCTCCATCATGAAAAGTCTGCATTTAGTGGGTGATAGCGACAGCCTGTATTTCCTGCAGAGTGTGAGGACTTGCCTTAACTTCGCCAGCATTCCTTCGAAGGTATTGTCGCAGCACCCGCCGTCGTCAACAAATAGTTCTATTGTATCATCGGCAAGGATTTCCTGCAGGCATCATGTTGCCGTTGCTGAGAAGATTGTTGGGGCGCCTGTCCATCCCATCGCCATTCGCTTGTACCACAGGTATCCTCGTCCTTCTACGAAGAACGTGAAGTACGGTCTCCACTTTTCTGGTATTTCTATAGCGTAGAAGCCAGATGCAAAGTCAAAGATTGACACGTACTTGTGCCCGCTTAGCCTTTGCTGTTTCGCCCTTATGTCTCCCTGAAACATCGGGGGTATTTGCGTGGCTTTATTGAGTTCGGCGAAGTTTTGAGTTACCCTCCACTTTGGTCCTTCACTTTGTGCTCCCATCCCTTTGCTTTCTGTTTCCGCTGCTCTATTCTGTAACTTGCTTGCGGCTTGTTGCTGCTGGAATGGTGGCGGTATCTCGGCCTCTGAGCATTGCGCATTCAGGGCTTGTTGTAGACTCTCCAGTGTCATGCCTTCGTTCGATCCGTGTGCTTTCTGCGTAAGTACCGTTGGTGCGACGTGTTTGATGCGCGGTATATCCGCATACTCGATGAGGTCTGCCTCAAGCATTTGGTCTGTCCACTTGTTCATGAACTGTTTCTGTGGCGCGTTCATAGGCCGTTGGTGTACTGTTGTACGGAAGGTTATGTCGTCTGTGATATTCAAGTCAATTTTTGCCCCTGGTATCGGTAGGACTTCACCGAGTGAGCATGCGAATACATCAGCAAACTCTGTTATTAGCTTCACTACCTCCTCCCTTTCATGCGCCATTAGATCGTCACCGATCTTGATGCTTCTTAAGATGTGTTCGACCCTCATTGGTGCATGTGGGTTCGTTTGGCGCGTAAAGATGTTGTCGGGTTCGTTATGTTTGCTAGCCTGCTCCTGGTTGGGTTTGCTTCGTGTCTCCTCCATGCTTGAGACTTCGTATGTTGCGTTGTTACGTGGCCTGTCGATGGGGGGTGGAGCGGTACTATGGAAGTGATTGCGTAGCATTGTTGTTGTGGTGCCGTCTGTGATGACTACTTCATCTGTTGCATAGTCGTGTACTGCCTTGAATGCTTTCAGTAACGGTTTCCCAAACAGGAACGACCATCCACCCGTGCTATCAAAGACCTCAAAGGTTCCCGTGACCTTCGCCCCTTTGACTTCTACGGTGCCTGTCCAAGTCGCCTCTGACTTGACTAGCGTTCCGTTTGCCATGCGTAGTGCTTGTACAGAGGGTCGCCACCCTTTTAGCTCGTGTTTGATCTCGTTGAACGTGGATAGCGCCATTGCGCCCGTCATAGCTCCGTCGTCAAACAACGCCTGTACCTGTACCTCTGAGTTGTCTGAATTTTTGAGTGTGATCGGATGAACGAACGGGACAGTTTTGTCCGTTACATCCGGTGTTCTGCCTCGCGTTTCCTGCACTGCCGAGTATAGATCGATGATGCGAGTTGTGCCGGGAGATACATGCGAGTCCGATGATGCTATGGTAGGTATTTCGAGTTGTCGGGTCGTTGTGCTGTCCTTCACAGCGACCCGAGCTCGTTTCCCTGCTCGTCTAGGGCTACGAGTCTTACATTGTACGCAGTACTTCTGTTGAACGGCCCCAATATCCTGTTACACAGCGCCCTCCATGCAGTTTCATTACGACTCAATCGTGCGGGATCTCCTTCCGGCATAGGGCAGTTTCTGCTTCCATGCCCGTGGGTGCCGCATCTGAAACATTCTCCCGAACATATCGTTGCTGTTCCAGGTCTAAGTGGGTAAGGCGTGTGTTCCGTGATCCGCGCTTCCCCATGTTTCGCCGTCCATGCTGCCAGCTGCGCTTGGTATCTCTTCTGTCCTTCTTCGTCGTCTTGCTGGTGTGGGAACTGCTGGAGTGCTTGCCGTACGGTTTCTTTGAGTTCCTCCGTAGGCGGTGCGTTTGAGGTGTTGCGTCGTGGGTATTGCTGTAACACGTATCTTGAGGTGGAGGTTGTTCCACGTGGGGTGGCTGCTGGTCCAGCCCTGGATACTGCTACCTGTCCTATCGTGAGGCGTTGTAGCTGCGCGGTGAGGTCTGCGGTGGCTGCCTGTTTCACCGCTTCCATCCTTTGCAGTAGTTTCTGCTCTCTGGCCTCATCATTTTTCCTCCTCTCCTCTATTTCTTCCCTTTCCTGCCTTAACTTCGTCGTGTTTAGATCCTTTACAGCTTTCACGAACGCCTCCCAGTCTCTGTACTCGTCGTCCAGTAGCTTCCGTATGGCTTTCGGCAGCTGTTTCTTCACTTGCCAGATCAGCGTTGGGCCTGCCTCTATCCCCGCCAGCGTTGCTAGTTCCCTCGCTTCCTCTGCCCATTTTACGTGCGCCCATACCTTCTGCCTCCCCACTGTTTTGATTGTACCGACATCTTCTTCGGCCATTCTGTGAGCTAATAACTCCGCCTGGTATTCCTCCGATGTTTGTGTCGCGCTGGCGATAGGCGGCCATCTGTCGTTGAACGCTTTTGCGAAGTCAGTCCAGACCGTCGCTTGCATTCCTGTTAGACCTTGGTACCACTTTTCGGCTGGTGATCCGGTCCCGAGGTAATTCGACAGTGCCTCTATTTTTTGCACGTCAGTTGCCTGAGGGTTGGAGAATAGCATGCTTCGGTTGAACGCCTTGAGGAAGTCGCTGGCATTTTCCGACGATGATCTGTCGCCATAGAAGAGTGGTACGGCCTCTGCCATCACTCTCGAGCGTGTTGGTACCGGTGGGTTGGGAACTGGTGGCGGTTGCGTGGATGTGGTGATCGGTGGTGGTACGGTTGCCGCTGGTGTTGGGGGAGGTGCTGTGGTTGTCAGTGGTACTGTGAGGGCTCGCGTTCTGCGGTTCGCTGGGACTATGGATATCGGTGGTGTTGGGATTGGTATCGGCCGGTATCCCCCGTATCGTTCGTCTGCTTCAGAGCTCGGAGAGTTCGCTCTAGACGGAGGGAGTCCGCGTGTAGATGCGAGGTCGATGGGGGAGGACGGTGAATGAGGTTCCGAAGGAAATAAGTATTCACTATCCGATGGTGTTGTTCTCAGAGAAGGGGGAACGATTGGGGGCGTGCTTGCGTCAGCAGGCAGAAAGCGGCCCTGGCCGTCACGACGTGGAAGTCTGCGAGACAGTTTGGTTAGCTTTAGGTCTAAGAGCTTCTACGCAGCTGTTTTATTCTGTTGGGCACGTGTGTTGGGTGCGGTGGCGGCGTGTATCTGCAGTACTTTCTGTTCGGTGGTTCGGTGTAGTGCGGTGATACGGTGGTGCGGTGACATAGTAGTGCGGCGTTGGTGAGAGTCCACTCTCGTCACCACGATGGAGTGGGTCTAGCTCGTTGTCGTCGTCGTTGGTTCTGGTGACTGTACATCCCGTGTGGGTACCGTATCGTACCGTGATGACTAAGCTCTTAGTGGCTGTTTCCCATGTATCTACCTCCTACTCCCCCTGCTCCAACAGTTGTCATAGGCGTCCAGCTGTTGAAGCAAGAATTCTTCGAGGATGGTGGGAAGATGCTGTAAATTGAGTTCTGCTGCGAGCTCTGTCACGGTTCTGGCTTGCTTTGTTTCTGAAGATGAGATCAATTACACGTAGGACAACTACTCAAGGTAATAAGATACGTACGGGGGGTGCGTGCAAGTTCGACATGCGCCTCTATGGATGTTGGGCAGTCCACAGCCTCGTCAGTGTCTTCGTTACAGCGATTCGAACCTGGAGCTTCTGACGTGTTGCTGTGTGCTCTACCATCTGTTTATTCGTGTCAATATAATGAAAATCAATGAATGATTAATGACGAACCTCGAGTTGAAAAGAGCTGCATAGTTGCTGTTAGGCAACTTCCTTCTAGCATCCCCCGCCTACTGAAATCCCTTCGGGAGGCTGCTAATTTATCTAAGCGCTGATTTATGATGAGCATCTGGCCAAGTGGCTTGTTACGATTAGTCCACCGGTATGGGTCTTTCACTGCATCAATATGCTTCGATTCGGTGATCGATGTGCAAAGCCCATTGGGCGCCCCGAATAAGCGGATGAGGTCTGGGTAATGTTTCATAGCGTGCTGGTGCAGTAGCGAAAATGTTTGAACGGTGCCGGATTCATGGAATATCTCCCTGTGCTTGTGGAAGCGGTTGATGGCATCTTCGATCGTGACCAAAGTTTCTTCAGTGATGACATTGCGACGGATGAGGTAGGTGAACTCCAGTAAAGCACGGAATGTCCGCACGATCTCGACCGGTACATGCCCCTCAATGGCAGGTAGATACACCTACAGTATCCAATGTCAACAACGACCGGTACAATTATTATAATTTTGAGCCGACCTTCATCAGTGCCTTCGAGTCATTGCCAGTCCACTGTTTGAAATGACGCCCTTCAGGAAAGCGGCAAAGGCCTGTGAAAGGCGCAACGGCCGCTATTCTAAGATATCCAGTGTCAGAGCTTGAGAGAGACATATATAAAAATGTGCGCACCTCCGGTCAATGTCATCGAGGATTGCATTTGCCTTCACTGTGCCATGCATGGCCTTCAGGTAGCTCTCAACCCACTCGACCAAATGATCCTTGAACGTCCCTTTAATGATCTGGTGCAGTATGTCCGGGGTGATGAGTTCATAAATATCTGCATGGGGAAAGCCACTCGTGAACGGCTGGTATCGACTGTCAGCATATACATTTGGTGGAATCAACAATATACTCACAATTATGTCGCCAATAATACCATATTCATCTCGTAAATTCTTGAGGTCAAATTCTTCGATCAGTGCCTCTGCATGTTCGCGACTCCGATAGAGTGCATTGGTATCAAGTGCTTGCCTCATAGCAAGACATCTGAAACGCTATTCAGCTTCATAGTGATGAATTAAGATAGTATGAAAACTTACTTTACACACCAACCTCGTACAATACATGCCAGGAGGACTTGTTCCTCGTAATCGGCAATGTAAGGACCAAGACCAAAAATTACACGGCGGTAATGTCCATCACCAAACCGCATAACAATTGGCTCAGTCATCCCCGGCATAAGATCATGCAGGATATATGCGAGCGACGAATGAAAGAGCTGGCGGTGGAATCGTCGGAATGCATCTGTGGATGCATGTTCTTTGTCCACTGCAAGTATGCAATCGTTCATCAGTGCCATCGCTCTCGTACATGTCCGGATGACTCACTATGTGGAATTGCAAGAAAGGCAATGAGAATGACACCATTGCGATGCGCACGACGGACTTTATTCCTAATATTACCTATTGAAAGATAGAGAGGGTAATAGTCATTCTGACCGGTTGCAACCGAGACCGTTGTCTTGTCACTACCCAGAATAATGGGTACAAAGGTAGACCCATGTGTTGCCGGGTCACGAGAAATCGTATCCTGTTGTATATGAGTGTCAGCACAAGGCTCGGAGACATGAATGATGACGAACTGCTTGTTTCCATGCCCAATCACCAGACATGAAATCTTCCCACTGGCGACTGTCTGTTGCACTTTCATACTCCCAAAACGGTCGGTAATCGATGGCATCCGAGAAATCAGGTCGAGAAAGCATGTTGCGAATAACCTCCTTAGGACTCCGGAACCAAATGTCATACGTATCATTCATCCATGGTGGCACATTCTCAGTCGGCCGTTCACCAGTATAGGAGGTGGAAAATTTTTCCCACTGCACATCACCAAGTGGCGTGCTATCAATTGTCTTGTACATTTCACCGCTATCCCTGAAGATGGGTTGGCCACCAGTGCTGAGAAGTGAAGCGTTCCAAAGATTTAACAGTTCATTGATGTTGGCTGCTGACATTTGACTGCGGGTGAACAGGAAGTCAGCCAGCTCGAACTCCAAACGACTGGAATATGGTGACCAGTCGTCAGGTCGCATGTCGGTAAGAGGTTCAGCAGGATGACCAGCTGGGAGGAAGTTCCCCAATGAATCGCAAGGGCGCCCTGTTCAGTAATGCATCGTCAAATATTTAAATCCTAAACTGGCATGGGCACTACATACCGGTTAGGTTTGGGTGATAATTCCGATAATACCTGTCACCTGGTCCAACATATTCTGCCAGAGGGTTTGAGTTTGAAGGGTCATCGAGAGGATTACCACTATCGCCATAGCTGTCTGGTAGTACTTGGGAATGTTCTTCACCGGCGGAAGACTCTTGACATTGTTCAACTGGCACGGAGATGTTGACTGATGGAAGGACCGGATGGTACACGTTCACATGTTGAGTCAGACCCGACTTGTTTCTGAACCATTGATGACAGCCCGTCTTGGTACAGGGAATCATGTCTGAAAAGTGGGAATAGCGTCAGTGGTTATTGAAAGCTAAAAACTTGCTGAGTAAACCTACATAAATTTGAACTAAACTGAAAGCGACGGCAGTGTTTAGGCATGCCTTTTTTTCACTTTGTTTTCTACCCTCACAAACAGCTGACGACGCTTGACAGCACGAGGTATGGATGACCCACCACAGCAAACACTTGCGAGTGGTCGCCCAAAACGCCGGGCAGCAAATGTGCACCCCGGTAGGATAGTCCTGGACAATCAGCTGAAAAGACAAACTAGCGCCCAGAAGGAGGCTGACAGCGAACGCGCTCAGGAAGCCCTCGCCATGAAAGTCGCTGCGATGAAGAAAGGTTATCAACGTGTCAGCAATATTGAAGACAGGATGGGAGTCGAACAAAGTAGTGCTATCCCCAGCGATAAGCCTGTCAAACCACACCCTCGTCTTTGCACCGTGGCCAGAAACCCGTCGCAAACTGGCGACCATGGTGGTAAGTATCGTACTAATTGACCAAGAAAAAATGTTAGCTCATGCTCTGTAGGGATGAGTGAACCACTTACCCCCCTTGCTGATGTTGAAGACAGTGCCGATGAAGGTATTACAAGCAGGGTGAGGAAAGAGAAGATGGCAAAACCGCGCGCATTGTGTGAGGCAATAATCTCCGCATGCAAGAATGCCAGCTCACCATCGACACGTGACAATAATAGTGACACTGCCAGTTTGAGGTGCGTAACTTTTACTTACAGTAACATGTTTCTCCTTACTGAGGCGACACTTTTCTTCACTAACGTCCTAACAACTGCTAGTGCGGATGATAAGGCATCCTTGTGCAAGCGCGTCAAAACCTGGGTGAACATTGTCGATGCACGCTCTGCAAGAACTTCCAGTGTCAGTGGAAGTCTTCGCTCCTCGACAGCTCCACCCCCATCCTCCAGCACTGTCGCTACAAGTACCACTGGCATCGAGGCCAGCACTCCCCATTTTGACCCTCAATCACTGGTCGACAATCCCGATGACCCTTGCATGCAGTTCGAGTCTCAACTTCCAGAGGATTGGAAGTGGCCTTCCCATCAGCAGAGCATTCCGGAAAACGAAGATGGTGAAACCGACCAGCCAGTGGGACCTGTAGTTGTGGATCTTCAGACTCTGGAAAATGTTCTCGTTGAGTATTTTTTGAACCAGCATTTTTTACTCATGCGATAATAGGCTCAGTGTGCCGCTGCGATGTCCAAAGATTGCGAGGTTGATAACGCGGTTACTGGACCTGCCAACGTCAAGAGGAAGGCAGCCGAGTTGGAATATATATCATCCTCTGAAATTGAGCTGGATGATGGAGCGTATGATGACCATGACTCTGCTACCCGTGCTCGAGAGCGCAAAGGGCCAGTCAAGGTATGTACTAGGCACATTCCCCATACTTCTCTTTTTTTTTCCCTCCATTTTCAGTCATCTGTCTCGGTTATGAAGACCGTGCCCAAGAAGATCAAGACAGAAGCCTCCGAGTCTCTATCAACCTTAACGACCACATCTGCCAGCAAGGTGTCCCATGTAGCAAGTGACTCATCAAATCAGATGGATGCCGCATCTGCGCAAGCCCGTTTCAACAGTGCAGATCTCCCCTTGGGTCTGCATAAGGATCAGAAGTGGAGGAGAGAGGTCGTTCCAACATTAATCCTATGGGCGGGAAACCAAGACGATGCATTCAACATCACCAAGCAAGACATTTGCCATGCTTTACAGGAGATCATTTTGGTTGTATACCCCACACTCAAGAACGTTTCCAGCACCATCCTTCCGAACTCACCGATGGTTGCTGTGGCAAGTACATGTCACTCCGGCCCGCTCTCTAACTGACCAAGCTCATTATAGGCATCTCAGCGCTTGTGTGATTGGAGGCATGGCTTTGCCTCTGCAGCTGTTGCCCAGCTTGCCGCTTTCTTCCTCAATCCCCATGACCCATCGCCTAAAGTGACCGCACAAGTACTACTTGATCACTTCACATTTTTATACGAGGACCTTGATGCAACATCTCCTGAGAAGGCTTTCCGTTCGGTTTTCGTGCAACAGCTGCTTCTAGGCAGCCATTTGAGTGCCACGAAGGGATTTGTTCAAGTCTCTGCCCTTGATACCTCCTCTCTAGTGAAGCATGGGATTGTTGGTGCCCTTGGCCTTTGTGGTGCTGCGGTAACTTGTCACCATCGTCGTCATTGTCATGGAATTGATTAATTTGTTTCAGCTCATGCGTGGCTTAAATCTCATTAAATCCGGCGACATCGAGCTCAAGGCCCCGGCCAAGACCAAAGACGGCATTGCAAAATTGGCGACGAGAGATGTGCGGACACCCGTCAGATTTAACATGGCCTCGGGCAAGGATAGCAAGACTGCCTGCGCATTTTCAGACCAGAATTGGGGAACCCCGACGAGGAAATTTACGAGCACTGCCCAGAGGAGGTCTATCACTCAGCTTCAAGACATTGTGGAGCTCGCCCTTACTTCACTCACGATAGGGCAAGAACCCGACCCCAATGCGTTGAGCAATGCAGGATCTGATGACGAGTTTGCACTTATCTGTATGTTTTTTTTTCTGCCAACGTGTATGCTCAGCTGAATCCACTACAGGATTTCAAATGTGTCGCCCCGACTACTACCATTGCAGAACATTTATATTTCCGTTTCCACCCGCTCCCGCACGATCCACTTACCCGCTACTTACCATGTACTTAGCAGGGTTTAATACCACTTGTCGTCTACTTAACGGACAGCGAACCAAGCATCCAAGTAAGAAATAAGTGAACTAAGTATGCGCAAAGCAAAAAATAAGTAGCGTCAAGTAGGTGTTAAGCGAGAGGATCTACTTGGCTCGCTTGGACAACTTGGACAGATAAGTAGGTGTTAAGTAACTGTTAAGTGACGTTAAGTAAAGTCAGGATTTGCTGATGGGTCAGACGTACAGGGCAACACGCTTAGATCCGGACAGAAGTCCACGTTATTCAAATGGCGGGGTACTCACATGCTGAGGAGTGTCCAAAGATGTGATGAGATAGTCGTGGGCAGATGCCACTTTGCCAGACGTATTACGTAGATCATCTTATGAGGCGCCAATGAAACTGGTGCCCGTATCACCCGCTCGGTTTTGGCGGGGTAGGAAAGAAAGCGAAACAGGAGGCGGGCCCTCAGCGCTGTCGTTCAGAAGACAATATCATGCTCTGATCAGTGCCGCGGTGAGCTGGGATCGTTCGTTACTCATTCAGGGACGAAGGACCTGGACCACAAAGTCGGTGGGGCTGATGGGAACAGCTGGGGGAAGAGATCGCAGATACTACGTAAAAACAATGGAAGAGATTCGAGCAACGTGCTGCGCAATCTATAACCAGCTTCGTTCTATGTGCCGGCAGATTTGCCCAAAATAAAGTTTATGCTCGTTTACATGGCCTGCTTCGTACACTCCGCCACTGCTACAAACCCAGGCAGCCTCGGCCGGCGACTGGTTGCGGCATATACACTGCTTGGGTACCGGTATGCACACATTTGTGGTTACGCTCCGAGCTTGCTTCTCTCTTCATAGAATATGCTTAATCCCTCTTGCTGACTGACAATGGCGTTGAACGAAACCCGTTCTGGGCCCTGAGTTGGAGACCACATGAGCGAGCCACATGAACTGAACTTCTGCCTACATATATATCTCAGTCTAGAAATCTCCCGCACATATTAACCTGCCAGTACAATCGCTCCTGGCCCTTACACTTCCTCGCCGCGGGGTATCCGTTAAGCCACGCCAGTACCACGCATTGAAGAAGGCTTTTCCACCATGGCGGGAGATGTCGAGACCCTCGACTGGGATCTTATCTTTCAGTTTGTTTCTGACCCCTTGGAAGGGTCAGCAATCGAGAAACCTTGGACAGAACGGACAGAGCCACCACCATTTGGTACCACATTTGGTCAAGTTCCAACACCTCCGGTACGTCTGTATTTAACTCATGGTGTTTGGTAATGTGATCGAACGTTGACATTCTTTCAGGAATCCTGCGCCTCATCCCCCGTGGACATATCTTCGGACGACGACGATACTCCCGTCTTTGTGTCCACCACATTCTTCCCAAGTGCACAGCTTCAAGTACTCCCACCCGACCTTGTCCTACTGTCATCAGATTCTGTTTTCTTCTACGTTCACCAGCATGTCCTCCTTGCCGCATCTGACAACGGTTTCAATTCTCTCTTGCCGCTGTCTCCCATAACAGACCCGGGCTTTGTGGGATGTGTGGTTCCCTTTCCAGAACCATCCGCAGAATTGAATATCGTTCTGCATGCCATTTACAACATATCGTGTGCCCATTACTCTCCATCTTTCGATTCCCTTGTGTCGGCCCTCGCAGTGATGAATGTCTATGGGATCTCTGTTAAAAAGTACATCACTCGATTTGCTCCTCTTTATAATCTACTACTCTTTCATGCGCCGCTTTATCCCCTCGAACTCTACGCCCTTGCTGCTAGTTACGATTTGTATGATTTGGCCGTCCCCGCTTCATCTCACCTCCTATCCTTCCCACTTGCCTCACTTACAGATGAAATGGTCGACCGCATCGGCCCCAGGTACCTCAAGCGTCTATTCTTCCTGCACTTCGGTCGATCCGACGCCCTCAGACGATTGCTCCTACCTCCCCCCTATTCACATCCTCCCACGGTAACATGCAACTTCACAGAGCAGAAGAAGATGACTCGTGCTTGGGCATTAGCATCTGCTTACTTTGCTTGGGATGCCAGACCCGGTACGTGCCCGTTCTCTCCTTCCACTTATACCATCTCTGATGATGCGCCTGTCTAGATCTATCTACGAGTAGCATGGAGTCTGCTCTCGCTCCGCTGGCAGAGGAGGTGTCGTGTGAGCAGTGCAAACTTGCTTTGCAGGAGAGATTGAAAACGCTGATCGTTCAGTGGTCCGTTGTGAAGGTATATTTGTATACTTTGGTCTCAGGCTTCACGCTGAAAAAGTTCTTTCAGAGAACCATATGAAATGTTTACGAGTTTATGACAAACGTAATAGTTTATGACATGGGAGTTTCCTTATTCCACACGTCGTGCTGGATGCGGTTTTTGAATAGTTTGGAGCAGTCCTTTGGTTTTTTGTACTCAGATAACTGATTTGGATACTCAGTGGGTACGTGTCAGGCACTGACAGACGGTAAACGAGTGTAGGCAGCCCCAAACCCTCTGCTTAGTCAGCGGCGCAAATGAGTTTTCTGTGGCAGTGTACACCGCCACTGCTCATTTTCCGGAATAAACTGACTTATTTTTCTTTTGTGCCCATAGCCATAATCCCCGTGGGAACCGGTTTCCATCTGAAAGTCCTTCCTTTCTGGGTGTGCACAGCCGCATACAGTAGCAGCTGTGGTGTATGTGGGGTGGTGGATGTGGGTCGAATATATACATGGACTGCATAAGAGATGCGCATTGGTGGCAGGGAACAACTTCAAGGAAGATAGCACACAAATCAGTGGTGTGAAATACAACATTTGTAATGATGGACTATACGCATGTAGCATAACAAACAGGCTGCTACTAGTGCATCCCCGCTACTACCTTTGCACCTACCTAAGGTTGTCGCCGGCGCCAGCGGCACCTCCAAAGAGGCGTGTCATTACATAACTTGCACGAGATTCGCGGGACTCGACGCAGATCTAGATATGCAATGCCGCATCGGTACATCGCGATAACGCTGAATGAACAACGTAGCCTGAGAAGTCGAGCAGCACAAAACGAGTATTGTGTGATGATGGTATGCCTCCTTTGATGTTTCCAGAATGTTCTCGGGAAGACAGCCGTTTCATACTATAGCGGTGTAGTACATGTGGGGTATGCAGCCGTGCGCGGAATCTTTCTGGATCTTTCCTTCGAAGGATTAGTGTCGTTGAGTTCATCAAGTTGGGCCACGGAGTCAGAGACATCCGGCCCCTTCACACCTCTCGCACCCCTAACATCCTAACATACTGAAGGTTAATGCACATGCCCCAGTCAACACAGCAACTCCTCATCCACACCTAAGGCCAACTCAAAATGCTGACCGCAAGCTTTGCTTGGCAGCGCGGTCATTAACGTCAGGGGCACCCCACCCGAACCCGGAGTCAGTAAGGAGTAGGAGAGCAAGCCAAACCTTAACAGCACCACACGTCCTAATGGATGGCCAGTACGTCGTAATCAGAACCCCCATTACGCATACAAATCAATCACCAACTCTTCCATTCTGGTGGTGTGTCTAAAACGGCCAGCGGATTGTTGGGGAGCTTCGCCTCCCGCCAAACGGGGCGTTCGAGTTCACACACCGGTTGAGCCAGGATGGGCCATCGGGAGCTTGAAATCTCAAATCGGATACGTTAGTCTAGTGCAACTTAGGGTTGTCAAGTCCACGCGTGCTTACTTTAAATACGGAATACGGAGAAAGCAAAGGGGCTAGCTCCTTGTCCACAAGGTCGACCTGCGCACGGAGGTCCCATTACCGCATACGAGGCTGTAGAAGTAGGAAGTAGTTCCCTGATGAACAAAAAGAATTGCCATTAGCTGGAGCTAAAACTTTAGTCAGGTCATAACCCGCCCTATGATCGGTGAGGCGCCCCAGAAATCCGCGTCTTCTGCGCCTATTTTGGTCGCGACGATTGCTATCTCCATGGGCGTAAAACCACCAAATAACAGGGGAATGGAACATCTTACGAAAAGATCAGATTCCGGTTCCTAGAGAATGCTAAGTCCAGGTTCATACCGACCGCCGCGTTTAGGAAGACGTATTTATCTTCTAGAATGTTCTGTGTCCAATTCATGAGAGCATCCACGTACTGAGGATTGTAGTGTCTTCCGGAAGGTGCTCAAACGCAGCCAAATTTGATTCAGGATCAGGCGCCGTAGGGGCTTCGCACCAGGCTGGCTGCTTACGAGGGCCTGCAGGCATGATGGGGCAATACACACCTCTCATGGAGTCCAGAATTCGGTACTAGTATCGTATAATATGTCCAGACGGTTAAAGAGGCCTGCCTTTCTGGACTTGGGGAGTCGGCGGTGAATCAGTCGCACCCGAAGGAGTCAAAGTATACTAGCTGCGGACGATCGGCTACTTTGGGGGTTTGAACAACGTTAAACTGTGGGTCTCAAGCTCTTGGAGCCCTGAGGCGACAAAGTTACCACCCACACGGTGTGCAATCAGTGTGTCTTACTGAGGTTTCGCCTACATACCTGCGCAACTGATGTATTGCTTCGTGCCCTCCGGAGCATCTGCAAGCGGCTAGGCTTGAAGGTTCGTGATTTTCCACAACAGAATTAGTCTCTCAGAATATACGATCCAAGTAAGCAAATAAGGGCGCACTTACATACAGGCCGTATTTTGATGTAAAAACTACACGAGGAAGATCTGTGCCTTACAACGTGACCAGCAGTGCCGAAGAACCACCGCGGCGTCGTGGCCATCATACATAAAAAGTCTGCACCCGATACTGTAGCACTCTTGGGTAACCCGGAGTTGTGGTAAGCGAAGCAAGAATATTCAGAATGGGTAGCAGTTCATGGACTCGGTGATAATGTTAGGACAACCGAAGGCAGTGTGCCGTGACGTTCTGGTTGGCCTCATTGTTCCCGTAGTGTTGCGCTGGGCCGGGCCGGATCGGGCCTTCCTAGGCCAAGCCGAGCCGTGGAGACGGCCTGTGGGGCCTGAGCCCCCAAAAGCCAGGCCCAAGCCGCGGCTTTTGACCCGAGCCCGGGCAACACTAGACCGTCGAGGATAGCAGTGGGCAGACTACTTCCATGGGCGTGCCTAGCTCAGTCTACCTGTGTATCTGCTCACGAGGGCGACAGATCATGTCGAGAGGTACCAATTGCATCAGTCGCGCAAACGCCTTCCTCGCTACACTCCCCGAACTTCACGTGTACCCATCATTCTAACAACATAATCATATCCTCAAATGGGTGAGGAATGACCGAGTAGTGGAGAGAAGCTGATCGGCGAGTCGGACAGCGCTATAGCGGCAAACAATTTTGATCATCCCAGATCTGAACCTGGTGCAGTCATAGATGCCATAACGAATCATGAACCCACTGGCAGCATTGTTTTCTGGGTAACAGGGATGTTACGGGGCTAAGTTGTATGACTCTGTGTTCGCCCCCCTACTCAAGAGGATGATACTAAGGACGATATGCTTAGGAGGATTCCATAGCTGCTTATTGCTCGCTTTCCCCATAGGATACCGGTACCTATCAATCTTCAGTTTTCCTATCAAATTACCAGCCGGTACTCATTCTTGCTATCCTGACCGGACACAATCTATGTCGGTTGCATTGTCACGTTCGAGTTACCGCAGCAGCGCACTTTGGGTTCTGAAAGCCCATAAGACACTTAGTACGGTCTGTTTCCGAGTTCCGCGTGCGATGGCCCCTGAAGAGTTACCAGCTCGGTCGGTCGTCCATTGATCGGAAGATGCGAGGCTCGACGAGCCACATAAGTCGGCTTCCAGATTGAGGTTTCACTTGGCAGATTTTCGGCGCCCCGGTTCAATCATGTCTAGCAGCGGCTGAAAATTAGAATACCTGCGTTATGCGATTGAATCGTCCGACAGCCTCAGGGGGCCTGCTAGGCCGAACCAGCAGATCGCATCAACGGTACTTGGTGGCGGCTCGCGACAAACACACCCAAGACATCCTCACACGTAGCATCGCAAGAGGAACTCAAGGCTGCGAAAGTTCCTGTACCCTGGAGGGACCGGTGCTCCGCATGAGTATTCTGTGATTGAGAAATGTTTTGACCGTTGGGCGTTCTTCCTATCTCACCCGAGCCCGCCGGACATTTGCATACTGCTGATACCATTGAATGTTCGTCGGAGACGAAGCTACTACCACCCATGAGAGTGGGAAAACGAACGTCATTCGAGTGAGGAGTGGGCGCTACTACACCTAGGACTCGGGAAAGTCGTTCACTGACCGTATATTTCGGGCGACAGGTGTCAATACGACGAGTGAGTCCTAAGATGATGTTTTCTTGACACTAAATGCTCACATTTTCTACAGCGTACCGTGATGCGATTTATGAGGAAGATGGCAAAGCTAAAGCTGCAGCAAGCAGAGGAGCTGGAGGATGCTTAGACCGATACGCTTCACCTACACAACGCAGTGAACGGGATCGATAGATATCCACCGTCTGCTTTGGAGAAACGTCGCGGCATGCTCAAATTTTTTCCTCCATTGCGCAGCTCTGGCCTACGGAGAAACATGTGGTCGACCACTCCATATATGTTTACCTCATGGACCCGAGAGGCCAGTTCATAGAGAGGCATTCGGTCAGAGTATGACAAGCGAAGAGGTTGTTAAAAGGGTGAAGAAAGAAATCACAGAGTATGAAGAGGAGACTGGCAGGAAGGTATATGTAAGTCGACCCGACGTTGGTTGCAAATGATGTGGTATCTTCCATTTTTTAGCGGTGGCGGTGCTCACCGCCACCGCAATCTTTCGACAATAAATTGACTTATCCCTCTCTATGGAGGGCGAGAAGGATCAGGTTAACATTTTCAAGGACTGGGGTTGCCAGAGTTCACTGAGTACCCAGAGTTTGCCCCACAATTAGCGTATTATGTAATAAAACTATACTGTATTTGGAAATACTTCATTCCTCATGTTGACGAGATTGTAGGCCCCAAAACTGCCTAGTGATAACTAGCTTATAATTACTCTCATTGCACTAGTAATGGGGCAGTAAATGTGAGGTCTCATAGTACACCATACAACACATATTGCGCAGAGGATCTGGGGTTAAGAAAAGGGCGAGGCTGAGCACTTGCCTTTAGTATTCAGTTGGTGTTGGACTTGGAAGTACTTGGACAGTAGTTCTGAGATGAGAATGATATATGAGACGAGCTCGTTACATCCTGTGGTCTATCCTACAGGGTATATATATGTGAGTGGTGCGCACGGACCAGGTAAACTAGCACCACGAGCAGAACTACCATAATTGTAACTAAGAGGACCTTCCATATAGGTACTACTCTGTCTTTCTACTAGGAACGTGTTATCCAGTTATCCGGTAGAAGAGAACACCATAGAATAGTATGGAACAACTATTCTTAGTATAATAATCATATGTAAGTGATTATAGCCGGTGATAGTTTCAACACTCCCCCTCGCTCTAATTTAGTTGGTTAACCAAACCTAATGACGAGCGATTTTCTTCAAATTTTTGCCAGGTTAAGGACTTGGTTAATCCATCAGCCCTTTGTCTTGTCGTGTTAACATATTCTATGGCGAATAACCCTTCTTCGACACATTCACGGACAAAGTGCCACTGAATATCGATGTGTTTGGAACGACCATCAGAAACTGGGTTTTCTGCAATAAATCGTGCACCCATATTATCGCAGTAGAGGATGGTCTTATCCATTTGAAACGATAATTCTTTGAAGAGCATATCAAGCCATTTGATTTGTCTGGCTGAATCGCACATTGCCATATATTCTGCTTCAGTAGAGGAGAGAGCGATTGTTTTCTGTTTTCGGGATCTCCACGAAATAAGGGAGTTGCCATAATACATGGCATAGCCAGTAGTTGAATGACGAGTATCTTTATTTGAGGCCCAATCAGAGTCGGCAAAACCATAAATTCGAGCTTCGTTCCCATGATAATGAAGGCTTAAGTTCGGAGTGGATGCCACATAACGAACTATATGAAGAGCCTGTTTGAGATGAAGATCGGTAGGATTGGACATGTACTGCGACATTCGGATAACCGAATATGCAATGTCTGGTCTGGTTCCCAGAGCCATATAAAGTAAGGATCCTATAACCAATTGATACTTTGAGCGAAGCTGAGAATTTGACTGGTAATTTTCTGGAGCTTTTTCTGGAATATAACCAGCAGGTAAAGGTGTACGAACAGAAGTTGCATGCTCCATTCCGAATCGTTTTATGACCTTTTGAACATATGGGATCTGGTCCAACCAAAGTTCATTGGTTCAGCGATTTCGAGTTATCTGGATACCAAGATATTCTTTAACTTCGCCTAGATCTCTTGATTCCCATTTCTTCATAAACTCGTCTTTCTTTCTTCGAAGTAGATTCTTGTGAGAAGTGAGGAAAAGTCCATTGTCAACATAAACCAAGAATATGACAGTTCTGGCTTTAGATTGATAGTAATACACTCCGGCATCAACTTTAGAACGAAGGAAACCCATTCGTAAAAGTGACTGGTGTAGCTCTTTGTTCCATGAGAGTGCTGCTTGCTTTAATCCATAGAGTGCTCACAGCAACTGATAAACTTTGTGCTCTTGACCTTTGACTTTAAATCCATCTGGTTGTTCCATATAGATTTCCTCATCTAGCTTGCCATATAAGAAGGCAGTTTTCATGTCTAATGCTTCCATATCCCAATTGTGCTGCGCCGCGTGTGCTAGGAGGATTCGCACAGTTTCAAAACATGCGACCGGGGAAAAGGTATCTTCGAAGTCTATCCCATACTCTTGAGTAAAGCCTTTTGCTACTAGTCTGGCTTTGTGACGACTGTCGCTTTTAATAGCATAGACCCATCTTGATTTGACCAATTTACGTCCTGGAGGAGGATCCACAAGTGTCCAAACTTTTCTTTCTTCGATCGATTTTAATTCATCCTTCATGGCGTCAAACCACTTGGTTTGTTCAGTTTTTGGGAGTTTAAGCACATCCCTAAACTGTTCCGGTGCTTCTTTAATTCGCGCAGCAAGTATATTCACGAATGAGGCATCTTGGCTCTCATCGGTTTGTGCTCCCGGAAAACGCGAAGGTCCTGCTTCTGGTTGTTGTTCAGGTTTTGGTTCAGATGTTTCCTTTGATTTATCCTTTTCTTGTGATGATTGCGGATACCGCTCAGGATATTTTTCACGCATATAGCGTTCTGTATCTTGAACCATCTTATGAACCACATCCCTTTTCTCTCGAATCTCCTTTTCTACCTCGACCAGATCTCTTCTTTCTCCATAAACATTTCCAGGTCGAAGGGGAGGTATTCTCATTCGAGGTCGTTTGGGATGATCTCTAGCAATAAGAACCGGTCTTCCTGGTTCAGCAGGAACATTATAAGGTCTATGAGGATGTTGCAACCATTCTTCTCTAATTTGTGGTGCATTTCGATCAGTACGTGGGTTTGCCCTTGTTTGAGGGATATCCCTTGGTGGTATATGCGGAGGTCCAGCATCCTGGTCATCATCACCATAATCCTGTGGTGGGTCATTTTGTAGTTGTGGACTTTGTGGTCGAGATTGGGGTCTCTTGTCCATTGGCTGATCAGGCCCATTATCCATCCAATCATCGTTGGTAGGCACGTTAGTTTCTTTTGGTCGTTGGTCTGTCACAGGGATAAGGTCTGAGTCATCGGATTTGTTGTCCTTTCCTAAATTCGTACTACAAAAAGGAAAAATTTCTTCGGCAAACTTTGCAGTTCTTGCAATTACTATCTTCTGGCCATTTAAGAACCGATAGCCTTTGGTGTTGGGTTCATAGCCCAAGAAAACCATTTCAACAGCATGAGGTTCAAGTTTATCTTTCCGTTGATCTTTTGGAATCCAGACATAGGCTAGACATCCAAAGACACGGAAATATGAAATGTCGGGTATTTTGCCCAGAAACAACTCGCACGGTGTTTTCCAAGAAGACCTCCTCAATGGAGTGCGATTGTAGACATGTAAGGCAGCATCGAAGGCAAAGTTCCAATAACGTTTTGGTACACAAGCATGATGGCGGATAGAACCAGCTTTTTCAAGTATGGTGTGATTAAAACGTTCTGCTTGTCCGTTTTGTTGAGGTTGGTCAGCGATTGAAAGTTCATGAACTATTCCTTTGGAGTTGAGGAGCGTTTTAAACTCTGTACCCATGAATTCTCCCCCTCGATCCGAATGGAAAGTCTTCAAAAGACAACCAGTTTGGCATTCAACGATGGATAACCAATCAGAGAAACGAGCCAAAGTGTCAGACTTGTGTCAGAGATAAAGACAAAAACCGAAAGAGGAGTAGTCATCAAGTAGAGTAAAGCAATATTTCGCTCGATAGTAGGACTCAACAGGAAGTTCAAGAAGATCAGCATGAACCAACCCAAGGGGTTCAGAAGCCCTTTTAGACGAGGCATGGAAGGGATCAGATGCCATCTTGCCAGAGGCACATCCACGACATGTGGGCAAGGATTTCGTGATTAGCTCAGCAGGAAATCCGGAAACATGGCGAGAACAGTTTTTGATAACAGACATGCCTGGATGACCAAGGCGATTATGCCAAAGAATATATTTGTCCAATTCGACAATCCCTAGGTCTACGGTCTTAATGGCGCTGGAGGAATGGACAGGAACTCCATAGAACCAGTGCAACCGCGAAGTAGACAAGCATGTCGCCTTGAGGACTTCATGACCATCGGGAGTACGAATCACCTCGTGCAATCTCGTAGCATAGCTCTTGTAACCATCTTTTAAGAGCTGATTGCGGGAACATAGGCGTTTGGAGAAGTCTCCATGAATTACATCACGTAATGTCAGGTAGTTGTTGGATTCCAACTTTAAAACGACAGTTCCTTTTCCGTATAATTTTACAGGTTCATGTCCGGCGGTGTGTCCAAAAGCCGGTTTAGGAAACGGTCTGTACGTCATGAAATCAGTGCGACAAGGGGTCACATGATTTGTGCATCCTGAGTCTAACATCCACATACAATTCTTACTTGCCTGTTTTGCTATGATGTGATTGGTTTCCAGATCACAAGGATAAGCATCATAGTCATAATCATTAGAAATGCTGTATGAAAAACCAGAGGCACCCTCTATAGCAGGGTCCAGATCATAATCGTCGGGTAAGCGTACATATTTTACAGGTTTAGGATATTTATGCTCGGATACCGAAGCGTGAAACTCTTGTAAGGATACCGTTACTCGAGGACGGTTATGCCTAGATCCTTTAACCTTTTTACAAATGCATGATACGCGTTCCTCTCTCTCATTACTAATGCCATGTGTGGCGGCATTTTCCATTCCACCTCCAGATCGATCAACACATGTATTGGAGTCAGATGAGTCATGTGCTGCGTTTTGTACGTCAGCAGACATCCATCTCCTCCTCTCCAGAGCCGGAATACCACGTGATTCGGCCAGATCCGGTAGTACCCGTAGATGTAGTCGGGATACTGTCCATAGACAAGTGGAACATTGACATGGAGGGTCAACTATTGATCCAGGAAGGGCATCATCAACATACTCAACTGTTTTTGGTTCGTCCTTGGACAGAACCGGGACTGGAGTAATTTCATCATTAAACTCCTCAAAGCGAGAAGCATCGTCGGCAGAAGTAGTTTGCAAGTTAATATGGTAGGATTCGTACCCTTGATCATATTCCTCGTTGTATTGGTTGTAAGATTCCTGATCATAATCCTGGGATTCCTCAGGATTTTCATCATTGTAGTCGACGGCGGAGAACCGTCCACGACCATGACCACGAGTTCGACGTGCACGCTGTTTGCCTTTATTTTGTCCCTGTTGTTGATGTTGTTGATTTGAGGGAGGATATGGTGCTCCCCCTCAGGAAGGACCGCCTCGACCTCTGAAAGTGCCTCTTCCACGATTTGATTGTGACTTGTCAATGTGTTGTTCGGTGGGATGATTTCCGCGGCATTTACGACAACACGGAGGCTTAGAGAGACGATTGATGAGTGGTTGTGCCTGGATACGAGAAGGTCCGGGCTCGGCATTATTGACTTCTAACTTAGGCAAATTGGACTGCCCTGTGCGGTGAGACGCTAACTCTTTTAGACGTGGTACGACATCTGCCATTTTAAGGTCTTCGGTTTTAACCGAAGAGAGAATATTCGTGGGACCAGCTCCCCATTTATCGGTAAAAGCTCCACATAGCATCATACATTGGACGGGTTCGGATAAGGTAATATTCTGGGTTGCAAGTGACCCTAGAATCATATTAACTTCCGCAAGTTTGGATCCCAAATCGTCGGAAGGGTTAATCCGAATCTTGAGGAGTCTCAAGAAATCTGTGTATGCTGAAACAGCAGTAGGAGCTCCATAAGAAGCTTGTAGGGTGGTCCACATTTCATGTGCAGTATCTTTGGATTCCAAAGAAACTGCAATGACGGGATCACAGTATAGGAGGATGGTTCCCATTCCTCGATTATTCTTAGTGTCCCAAGCTTGAACTGCAGCGGCTTGTTGAGCATCAGTTCTATCAGGGCAGGTCGAAGTGCCATTGACGACATTCCACACGTCAAGAGTCATAAAATATCCTTTAATCATAGCTTTCCATGAGGCATAGTTTGAACCATTAAGACGAGGGATGTTCTTGGAAGCAGAGGTTTCCTTTTGATCGGCCATGATAAAACTAGAAATGTTCTAGAATTAGCATGTTGTCGAGAACCTGATCGCGATCAGTGGATTTCCAGACTGTGCGACAGAAGGAATGTCTTTGTCGTTGCGAGGGTCTTTTCTTGCGATTCTTCAGGATTCCTGAAGCTTGTGGTCTATCTTTTTGCAGTGGAGTGGAGTTTCCTTTTGCAGTATAACGTCGCCAACCTAGATGTAGCTTTTCGAATTCATGGAAATCCAGATTTTCGAAATAATGATATGCCAATAGATGAGGATAACCAATCTCCAAAAGCGAATAAGTCCTGTGTTCATCTCGTAATGCTATCCCTCCATGGATACCAATGGAGTAAGGGAGAATGAACTGATCATATCGCAGAGATTTATGGCACATAAGTTGAAAAACATTTATCCTATCGGCATAGCTAATATCTCCGTAATATCCCTCATGTCCATAACCGGCATAAGGCTCAGGAAAATTTCCGGGAAGTGGATAATTCCTTGGTAGCTCGGTTAGCATGTGCCCTTTGACGACGTCGGGAATAGATTCCTCTTTTGGGCCTAACGAAGATATCTTCTCCATCACCTTTGTCCATTTCACACTGTAAGTCGAGTAAAACCGTCGACTTGCTGGGCCATAGGACCCATCGCATAACTCTTCCAATAGATCGCCAACAGAGATGTTGCGATTCTTCCTCATACCACATTCTCCGCTCCAGATTGAGACTGTATTTGAGATCCTGCAACGATAATACGACTCTAGGGCTTCTTCTCTGTTCACCTGACTTCGATCTATCCCGGAGATATCCGGGGGTGCACTCGAGGCTTGTTTTGTCGGAGTTCCAAACTCCTTGGAAAGTGCTTTCCAAATGGCGGTTCCAAACCCAAAGAGAGGGGATGAATCCAGTGAATTTGATGAAGTCGTAGTGAGGATGGGCTCTTCCTTTAAAGTAGAAGAAGATGTTGTTTGTGAGGGTAAAGGCAGGGATTGTATGTAGGGCTGGATCTTCATAGCAAAACGATGGAACGTCTACACCGTTAAAGTTAGCTATGGCATGCAGAGTCGATGTGGGGGAAAGTTTTGGAAGACAATTGACGAAAAAGGAATGGAAGGACACGTGTGTGCGCGGGTCGTAGAATGGTGAGGAGAAGTCGATGTCATTGGGCTTTTTAAGATAACTCCAGGAAAACTCCATGGAGATTACAGGGACAACGGATTGTTGGGTAGGCGTACGTAAGAAAAAGGCTCGCTCATGGTCTCCATAAGCTGCTTGTCTCCAATGTTTGGCTTTGTCATGGTATAGTTCCTCGGTATATCCAATTACATGCTTGATATAGCGCTCATAAGAATGCGCTTCCGTCGTACTCACTTTCTCCAAGGCAAGAGCAGTTTCTTTCTCGACTGCCACTGGGAAAGGTCAGGAAGGCAATTCTGGTTTCGTAATGAGGGCATTCCGGTTGACAACGACAGCGGACATCTGGATACCAAGATGTGCGTCAGATAATGAACTCAAGAGGAGACAATGAAAGGACGTGACTACAAGAGATCGAACTTGGCTAACCGGTTCGGATCCTTGTCATCCTCATCGGGAGTCGAAGGAAGAAGCTCAAGAAGGTCGTTGGGACGGCCTCCGAGTAAATCAGGGTCAACCGGATTATCTAAAAAAGCACCTGGCCCGCTAAAACGTTGTGGCCATCTCCGATAAAAGTTTGGATCATCGAGAACAGGTCTCTGATGAACTGGTAACTCTATAAGATAAGGAGGTGGAGATAAAGGATACTGAGGGACTGGGTCGAGATCGGATTGAAAATCTAAATCACGAAATTCGTGTGCCTCATACGAAGGTGGGGAAATCCGAGGAGGTTCCAGGTCTCTGGCCTCAACAAGGACACTGACACGAATGTGCAACTGACGATAGCGCCCCAAGAGAATACGATACTCCTGATAGGAGGAGTAGATACCATGCCAGGTAGGGAGACCTAAAAAAGTACCCCACATAACAGTAGAAAGGACCAGTGCAAGATTAAAAGGACCGCCGACCACATTTACGACATAAACTGCCTGACAAACGCCTAGAATGAACGAGAGCATCAAGGTGGCCAATGCCCAACCTAGCGCTTCAGGTCCGTTCAACGGCATAGTCAATGTCGAACGTCTTCCTCAATGATCTATTGTCCGTTAGACGATAAGCACCCGTTTACTCGGGGCTCATAACCTATTGCGCAGAGGATCTGGGGTTAAGAAAAGGGCGAGGCTGAGCACTTGCCTTTAGTATTCAGTTGGTGTTGGACTTGGAAGTACTTGGACAGTAGTTCTGAGATGAGAATGATATATGAGACGAGCTCGTTACATCCTGTGGTCTATCCTACAGGGTATATATATGTGAGTGGTGCGCACGGACCAGGTAAACTAGCACCACGAGCAGAACTACCATAATTGTAACTAAGAGGACCTTCCATATAGGTACTACTCTGTCTTTCTACTAGGAACGTGTTATCCAGTTATCCGGTAGAAGAGAACACCATAGAATAGTATGGAACAACTATTCTTAGTATAATAATCATATGTAAGTGATTATAGCCGGTGATAGTTTCAACAACACACTCATGACAACCTCATGCTATTGCATGCATGAAAACATATGGTATTGGCACAGTGTTGTTTTTTTCTCAAAAAAGAACATTGCACTGCACCCGTTACTAGTGACCAAGTCAGTTGTGCGATGGCTTGTCTCTATGGTAGTATAGCAATTCATGTTGGATGCACAGACTTTTGGGTGTCTATTCCTGGCTTCGGGTTACTTCGGAACCACACCTCACTATAGATTACATGTCCCAGATCCTTTCTATACCCTTCTGCACTTTCCATATTATCTAATCATGGTTGTAGAAATTTTCCACACTCGTTCCTTTCACCTCAGTGACTTCCATTTGTCCTGAGGTGAGCTTACTTATATTCCACTCATTACCTACATCATACTGACCTACTGTAGACTCATTCCTGCATTAGGTACAGAATATATGTATGTAAAATAAGTGATTGCAGCATCACTCCCAGAATCCCTCTTCCTCTGAGTCCAGAAAGAAGAGACAGGAAAAAGCATCTGGGATGTCCTCACCAACCTCTTCCGAAACTGCTTTCAAGTTGTCACAATTGACCTGTGAAGAAAACTCCAAGAATCCCACTGCACCAAAAAGGGCAATGTCCAAGCCCATTTTGACAAGCTGTGGAACTTCTGAGAGCAGCTAGCTGCCCTTGGTCAATCCATTAGTGATGACAACTTCACAGCTATCATCCTTAGTTCCCTGCTGACTTCCTATGACTCCAACATTGCTGCCATGGCATCCTCTGCCCTTGTCATGCAAAAGGACTTGTTGCCTGACTTCATTACTAAAGTAATATTGGATGAATATGACCAGCAACAGACATGTTCCAAAAGAGGCAATAATGGCAATTCTGATGATGTGGCATACTCAGCCAAGGACTTGAAGAGCTCTGCTTGCAAGAACTGTGGCAAGAAGGGACATACAAAGGACCAATGCTGGAAGGAGGGTGGCAGAAAAGCTGGGAAAGCACCCAAATGGTTTAAAGGGAAAGGTATGGGCAGGCAGAAGGAAAAGCCTTCAGAAAAGGCAGCCATTGCCACCACCACCACATCTGCAAACACAACTGCACAGCTGAGTGCTGATGTGTAACCTGATGCAGTCTGGCTGGCAAGTTCTGCAGATGATGACTGGCTCACCAAAGTGGCCAAAGAAGATATTCTGAGCCCTTCTGAAATAACTGCAGATGCCAAAGCTGCATTACCAAACCCTTCTGAATCTGCCATGGATGCAGAAAGCAGCTCACAGAACCCTTCAGAAACAGCCTTGGAAGCCAAGAACGGACCCTGGAAACCCTCAGTACCACCCTTGGATGTCAGATATGACTTTCCAAACCCTTTGGAATCAACCTGGGATGCTGAAAACGATGTTCTGAACCTCCTGGAAATGATTCCAGATGAAGGGGATGCTTACACAGAAACATTTGATCATGTACTACTGACAGGGGAATCACCACACCTGAATGAGGAGACTATATTACTTGACTCTGGTGCATCCCACCACATGTCATCCTACTGGAACAAGTTCCTTGACTACAAGCTGATAATCCTAAAGCTGATTACCATGGCCAACAGCCATACTGTACCTTCCATGCCATTGGAAAAGGAGATCTAATGATATCAATCCCAAGTGGCACAATCTGACACAATATCTGCCTCAAGGATGTTCTCTATGTACCCAAAATGGGCATCACACTTGTTTCCATCAGCAAGCTTGATGCTGCTGGCTATGTGGCATTGTTCCAAGACAAGAAATGCCAAATATTTGATTCCCACAAGAAGAAGCTTGGCAAAATTCCGATGACCAATGGTCTATACTGCCTCAAGCACCCCCACCAGATCTATGCTGGCTTAGAGCTTGTATGGAAAGCATAGTTTGCCTGAAGTTTACAAACTGCAGGGCTTGGTCTTGTTTGTGAGCTGTGCACAACCTCATGATCACATATGTCAGAGATTGAACGTTTGAACCCCATTCATGTATGCCACCTGATCAGTATTATGGTGTGTGCTGACTCCTTCTATGGCAGATCTTCACACTACTCCAGGTGCTCTTGGCCTTGTTGGCCAAGCTTCTTGACTCAGGAATTCATAGTGAACCAATACCATACCACACATCCAGGCTCTCCAGTGAAATGTAGGTCCGGGAACTGCTCAGTGGTCATCCTGGACATATCTGCTGTGAACTTGGTATGTACAAGGAAGACTTTATGCAGCTTATCAGGGAGCTACGAGCCATGGGTCACTGTGACTCCAAGTTTGTCACCCTGGAAGAACAACTGTTGATATTCTTGTACACATGTGTGACTGGCCTGACCAGCAGGCATGTAGCAGAATGCTTTCAGTGTTCAAATGACACAATATCTTGGTGAGTTCATATGAAAGTTGTATGATATTTGACCTTATTTGTGAACAGCTACTTCAAGAAGATGCTTTTCATATTTTCTGATCAGCCATTCTATTCCACCCATGTGCAGTTTCCAGATGATGAATTTGTCCATCCAAAAATATGACATGACCCCAAGTTCTGGTCATATTTCCAGAATGCTATTGGTGCCATAGATGGATGTCATATCCCCATATCCCCCCCAGCAATCATTTGTTTGAACTACTGCAATCACAAAGGATTTCTTTCACAGAATGGTCTTTTTATCTGTGACTTTGGTCTGAGGTTTATTTATGCACTAACAGGGTGGGAAGGGTCAGCAACCGATGCCCATGTCTATGGTGATGCGATATCTACCACTCTTTGAATCCCCCCTGGAAAGTATCTTCTTGCTGATGCTGGCTACCCTTCTCATCATGAGTTACTTGTCCCCTATCGTGGTGTCTGATATCATCTTGCAGAGTGGGGCCATGCCAACACATGGTAAGACTACACCTTTCTTTATCTTTCCATCATTTTTATTTGATTTTCACAGACCCACAACCAAGGAAGAATTATTTAACCTATGGCATGCATCTGTGTGGAATGTCATAGAAAGAATCTTCAGCATTTTGAAGTGCTGATTCTGAATACTCCTCCTGGCCCCAGAGTATGATGTCAACATGCAAGCACATATCCCTGCAGCACTATGTGCATTGCACAATTTCATTTACAGCTGTGATGAGAATGAGGAAGATGAGAGTGATGTTGTGTTTGATACCGATGATGAAGATGAGTGCCAGTTGTGGCCAGGCACTCTGGTTGGTCCTCAGGTGGCTGCCAGCAGTGCTACACAAGTGGATGATCTTGCTGCCAGCAAGCTGTGGGATGATATTGCAGTCGCAATGTGGAATGATTATCAGGCTATCTTAGTGGAACAAGCACAGAGAAGTGTTGAATCAGACTCAGGTTCAGATTTTTTCAAAGAGGAGATCGTGAGTACATTGTAGCCATTTGAACTGTGTAGTATTCTATTCATCTTGTCATACCCTACACAATCTTGAAGTGGTTTTATTGATGCAGTTACTTGAAGCACACTGGAATATGATAGTAGCCAAGTGCAATACATTGTATATGTACTACACACACATGTTTTTTGGCTACATGAAGCGACACAGAACAACATGAAATGACGAGGGGAACAGTGCAAGATGATGTTACGAAGTAAAAATATTTCCAGACCCACCACTCACTGGCACCACTGCTTTGTTTGAATTGGTATACATATCTGCAGCATATGCACACTGTGCCTCATCATTGGGTAGTGAAATAAAGATGGCAGCACAGTTGGAATTGGCTGTGAATTGGCACATCATAAATGCACAATGGTGAGCTGGAAAGTCTGCATCCTTGTACAACAACTGAGTGGCAGTCTGGATGGTGATAAGGGGATCCATGAATGTGGTCAAAAGCTGGTCCCCCAAGTGCCAGATGGTGTTATTGACCATGATGACTGTGATGGTTTGAGAATTTGCAGGAGGATTGGCCTTGATCTTGCTCAATGATGTTTGACTGTGCTTGGTCTTGGGAACGGATGAGATTGTAGTTGCTGGGGGAATGTTGTTTGAAAAGAGGGAAGGGGGTGCTGTATCTGTAACATCAGCAGACATGGCATTAAACGATCACTTTCCACCTGAAGTGGTAGCAGGAGGGTTGGAAGTGGGAGGGTCAGAAGTGGGAGGATTGGCAATGAAAGCTAGAGTAACAGGAATGGAGATGGGAATAGAATCACTGCAACCACTGATGGATGCAACGGGGGTGGTAGTAGTTCCAGAAATGCTGCTACCATTGGTACTCATAGTGAAAATGGGGTTTGATGCCCCAGCATGAAAGGCATGGGCACCAGTGGCACCCCCCTGTGGAAAAATGTCCTCCATAAACTCCAGATACTCCCAGCCCTTGTTATGGAAAGGCCTCATGTGTGTATTTGCCTGAGTGAGCTTCAGAAAATCTTATTGCCCATTGATATGGGTACATACCTTCACAGCAATGTATTTGCTCCAAGCCTCTGCTGCAAGTGCCCCACTGATGTTTGCCCCACATTCATTGTCCCAATGTTCACCTGAATTGCTGTGATAAGTCATGATGGCATTGTAGGTTTGCTTGAGCTATGTTGGATGTCAGTAAAACGAACTGCAAAGGGAGAGATAAGACAACTTACTGCACTCCATTTGATTGAGACATTCTTGTGATCCTTTACCTTTCCAGAGATGAGCAGTGGGTGAATATGATTGGCAGCATTGGCATACATAGACTGATGAAAGCTCCCAGTATCACCTCATTCTGTGTGGTGCTCATGTAAGTAGCACATGAGTGCATCAACTTCTTCAGGGGTCCAGTCAGTGCACTTCAGCTCAGTATCTGCTCCAGGATCCTCTGTTGCCATCAGCACTGTGACATTTGCCTCTAAGATGTGGTAGAGCTTGACTAGTATTTGCCAGATGTGTTCCTGTCGAGTATCAGCATAGGTGAGATGGGGAGGGGAGGACATAGTGTCATCAAGAGTCAACCACATTTCAATCTCTGATGAATTGACCTGGAATATTCCACTGCCATGTCAAACAAGACCAAGCCCTGCAGTTTGTAAACTTCAGGCAAACTATGCTTTCCATACAAGCTCTTAGCTAAGGCTACCAAGCCACTGACAATGGCTGAAATCCATGTGCAGCTGGGCCACATTGCACCTGAGGCAATCCAGTGCATGCTGAAGGATGGTACCATCACTGGAATCACTCTTAACAAAGCCCACTCCACTATGGGGGCATGTGACTTTTGTGAATTTGCCAAGGTGACCTGCAAGCCCATTGGAAAAGAGCAAGACCCTCTGAGACAGGAACACCTCAGTGATGAAATCCATACCAACCTGTGGGGACCATCTCTGGTCCAAACCCCTGGTCACAGCCAATACTACATGTCATTCACAGATGACCACACCTGCTATACCACCCTTTACCTCCAGCAAATGAAATCCAAGACATTCACATCTTACAAGACTTATGAAGCTTGGCTTTCCACCCAATTCAGCACCAAGATCAAGTGCTTGTGCTTGGACCATGGGGGGGAGTACCTAGGTGTGGAATTCACTAAGCATTTAAAATCTGCAGGTATGGAACACCAGGTAACTGTCCATGACACCCCAGAACACAATGGAGTTGCTGAGTGGCTCAACTGCACACTCATTGAGCAGGTGTGAGCTCTTATTCATGCCAGTGGTCTACCCAAGAACCTTTGGGGTGAGGCTATCATGCACACCACTTGGCTCAAGAACTGCTCTTCCACACAACACCTAGGAACTAAAACTCCATATGAGATGCTGTACCACAAGCCACCCAATCTCACCAAAATCCCTGTCTGGGGATGCTGTGTCAAAGTCCATGACAATACTGGCTCCAAACTCAATATGTGAGCTTGTGATGGATACTGGGTAGGGTTTGACCCAGAAAGTGACAGCCATTGGATGTACTGGCCCAACACCCACAGCATTGGAATTGAGTGGAGTGTCACCTTTGAGCATCAGGAAGTGACAATACCCTCCAGCATGCCACTTGAGGGGGAGAATGAGGCTACAAACACCAGCAGAATCCCACACCAAGCAGAAGCACAGCCACAGTCTTCCAGAACCTCAGAATTGAGTCCACCAGTTGTCAAGTGACCCACAGAACCCTCCAGATCAAGTTTTGACCCACTTGGCAGCAACTTTGAGACACTGCCACCACAACCTCATTGATCTAACTGCCAGTGCTTCAAATCTGACTACATGAGACATCTCTGGGAAGGTGAAGGTACACAAGATGGTCAGATCACTCTCAACTATATGAAACAACTCTGAGAGAATGATAGCTGCACCAACAGTCCCAATTCCTGAGACAATGCAACTCTTGCCTTTGAAGAAGAATTAGCTGAGGATGGTGATGACAGCAACCTTGTCTATGCAATAGCAACTGGAACTTCTGAAGCTGAAGGTCTTTGTAATGGTCTTTAACTTTTCATAGTGTAGTTTTCCTTTTCAGGTTACTCTCTGGTTAGGGTTACACAGATGCTCACTAGACACTTTACTTAGTTGCTGCATTGACTCAGTGTGTTCAGCTGTAGCCAATCACATTTATCTCTCTTTGTTTGGTTTGTTCTATGATGTTCCTTGGTACAAACAACTCTGATAGTATAAATACTGGGCTCTCTTGTCATAGTACACTCCAATTGAGTTCATTTGTGACACTGACAAACAAAGTTGTATCATGGTCACTCCAAGAACTGATAGAGAGCTCAAGAGAGAGGAGTTATTAAGCAACAAGCATGAAATGAACTTGATTGGAGTGTACTATGACAAGAGAGCCTGGTATTTATACTACCAGAGTTGTTTGTACCAAGGAATGTCATAGAACAAACCAAACAAAGAGAGATAAATGTGATTGGCTACAGCTGAACATGCTGAGTCAATGTGGCAACTAAGTAAAGCATCTAGTGAGTGTCTGTGTAACCCTAACCAGAGAGTAACCCAAAAAGGAAAACTATGCTATGAAAAGTTAAGGGCCTGAACAGTAACAGGTTTGCCACATGGTTGTACAAAACATGTGCAAATGTAGCTTGTGCAGAGTTCAGCGGACTTCCAAGTTAATACATGGCTGCTAGTGATCAACTTATCATTCATCATTGATATGGACAATGACAATTGGACTGCCATGGTGTGGGATTGTGATGTCGAGGGTGATGAAGAAAATTCCAGGCATATCCTTTGAAGGAGAGCAATCCTTTGGCAGCTCCATATCAACAGATTGGTCAGTACTGCCACTGCTTTATTAAATGTACTCACCATCACAATTTGAGAGAATTCCACCCAGGTACCCTACCATATGTCCACTCTTTCAGGCCAGGGGTGGACGGAAGAGCTACTTAACAGACACCCTGAGCAAATCAGAACCAAGCTCAGCATTCACAAGCACATTTTTCTTAGGCTAATATCTATCCTTCAAGAAGGTCTCTTTCAGGATTCAAGGAATGTCATGTTAGAAGAGCAACTCATGATTTTTTTGTATGCAATGGTGACAGGACTGTCAGCTCATCATGTCAGCAAGCACTTCCAACATTCGACAGATACTATATCACAGTGAGTGCACATTAATCCAAGTCTCTTGTGCATCTATGCTGATGACATCTGACCTTCCCAGAGCCGATTCACCGATGCCCAGCCATATTACCAATAACCCCAAATTTTTTCCTTTTTTCAAGGATGCCATAGGTGCTATTGATGGTACACATATTGCATGTATGCCATCAGCAAGCAAATGGGATCTCATGTGCAACCAGAAGGGATTCTTGTCTCAAAATTGCCTCATCACATGCTCATTTGATAGTCTTATTACATACATTCTTGGAGGGTGGGAGGGTTCGGCAGCTGATGCCATGGTTTACCACAATGCTTGTTTATGGGACCTTGCAACCCCCAACAATCACTATTATCTCACTGATGCAGGGTTTCTGTTGACTCCACAGTTGCTTGTACCATACCATGGCCAACACTATCATCTAGCTGAGTGGGGCCAATTGAACCTATCATGAGTACCATACTCTGATGTGATCCTCACTCATTCTCTACAGGCCCAAGAATAGAAAGGAACTACTTAACCTTCACCATGCCATGCTTTGAAATGACATCAAGCATAACTTCAGCATCATAAAGTGATGCTTTTGTGCCCTCATTCTCCCACCCAAGTACAACATGGGAGTGCAGTCTCAGCTACCTGCAGCCATGTGCTGCATCCACAATATTATCCACCTCCATGATCCAGATGACATCAATATTCCAGACCCCAATATTGACAAAGAAGATGATGGGCCATTCTTAGCACCTGAGGAAGGTGAAATCAGTTGTCTGCAAGACATCTGTTGACTGCTGACTCCTGCAGGCAGATGAATGCCTTGCATGACATGATTGCAACACAGATGTGGGATGACTACTGTAGTGAGCATGCATGACATGGTATGCCTCTGATCATTGAACAGCTGGATTAACCTGCGATGCTCTCATCTCATAGTCATTCATATACTTACACTGATGTACTTAGACTGGTCTTTTTTTTAAAAAATATATGCTGATGCACCTGACTGCTCAATGTGGTTGTATCCATCCTTTGTCTGTGATTCATGCAAATTGTGGATACCATTTTGACTGCAGCAAAAATACAAAGTGTACAGTACAATTATCTACTCCAAGTCCCCATATTCTGGGACATTGAAGCCAATGGACTCGAGCCTCATCTTAACCCACCACCACCTTTGAACTTCCAAGAGATGTGTGATATTCCAATAGCCCATGGCCATGGCAGGATTCTCCTCAAACAGCATTTGTAAGCAAGCCAGGTTCTTTGGCAAAAGATTCTTCTCGAGAGTGTACATCAACATACATATATCATTGAATTTTTGCTCCACTTTTTGCACCAGGCTCATATCATCAAGTGCAGCAAGCATTTTGTGATTGGCATCATTTAGATTGCTCATGATACCTTGTACTGCATCTTCAATGGTGCTATACTGAGTGCACCACTTCTGTGAAGTAAAACTACCCACAATGCTGGAGGCAGCTGTCAACATAGCATCTGCCCCACCAGTGGCATCACTCTTGCACTTTCTGCTGCAAGATGACAAGCTAGATGAGGGGTTAATAGAAGTACTGACTGACATGATAGCCAAGGATGGCAGTGAGATGGGAATAGATGAAGGGGAAGAGGTGGGGATGGGTAGAGTTATGGGTGTAGCTTGAGGGTTCATGGCAGGCCACCCCCTTTGAGCTGTCTGTGGGGTTTGAGCTTCATGAGAGGACCTGGGTTGATACAGCACAAAAGTAAAGTGTGCAGCAGGTGGCACACATGGTGGCTGATACTGCATGACAGGCTGAAGGGATGATGGGTGATTTTGTACATGTGGTTGTGTGGATACTGGCACAGGCTGTGTGATGGGACTGGAAAGTGGAAATGACATGGATGTAGAGACCTGCAATGATTGGGCAAAGAGGTGAGTGTTAGTGGTGTGGTGTGCATTGGTCCCCCTCACCTTGTCAGGAGGGACAAATTGATGCATATGCTCCCAGTACTTGAAGCCCTTGTTTTGGAATTGTGCTTCTGGTTGAGTCTATTGAATGGTTAAAAATGGATTGTATTGGGAGTAAAGGACAGACACACCTTGACAAGTTCATCAATAACAAGTTGACCTGCCTCTGTTATGACATTGGCCCCTTTCTCTGCCAAATACATGAGTCCTGAACCCCCTGCAACAGTTGAAGCAGCATAGTACTCCCATTTCAGCTGTGTATGATATGAGCAGTACTGAATATGAGGATAAACTGTTGAATGTACACTTCCCCACTTATCATGGCAGTTCTTGGCTGTTTTATGGTGGCCATTGGGTTGAATGAGTAGGTGGGGCAATAAGTCATTGAAGTGTCCTTCTTGAAAGACCATACAGTCGCCTGCCCTGGATCACCTTTCCTCCACAAAATCAAGAAGTGCCAAAACATCTATGTCAGTTCATGTGGCCCTCAACTTTGGAAACTCAGAACCCAATGGAATGGATGGGGCCTTTCCTTTTGACATAGAACCTCTACCTGCTGTAGGGAGTGGGAGCTCCCTGGTAAGGGAATAGATGGAAATGAGAGGTTTGAGGTGTGGAGGATTTTATTTACTTTTCTAAGGGGCTTGATCCCTGTTTTGCAAGTGGGATGGGGACTTAGTGGTGAGGTGAGAGGTTGCTTAGTAAGCATGTGTGGTCTTGACTTCAAATTTGTACTAGCTATGAGAACAAGCTACCACTATAGAGGCTGGGGATCACAGACTGGTGGGACCAGTCTGTGGCAGCTCTCTTACTGCTACAGCCCTTGAGAGTGAGGTCTGAGCAGCCTTAGGGAAGTCCTAAGGTGGTGGAGCAGCAGAGTTTTCAGTTCAGTTATTCAGGCTAAGTGTTTCAGTTCTGTTTCTATTCTTTCCCTCTACTGGTTCTTCTCTTCAACAGGATTCCCTTTAGGGTCTAACTAGCCTTCAGAAGCTAGCCCTGAGTCCTCTCACTTATTTCTCTTCACTGCCATCCTGTTGCAAAGCCAGGAGGAGTGGTGGGTTGGAGATGGGATGAAAGCTTGTTGGCAGGAAGCCTCATGATGGATTTGTCTTTGACATGACATTCTTTGGGTGAGGTGTGTAACGACATCATTGGGCAAACATGCAGCACTAGATATCGGCTAATGCCACAATCTCCGAACTTCGAAAGGTCTGCAAGTAGAAACTCTGCTCAAGCTAGGTTTGCACATGTTTTGTACAACCATGTGGCAAACCTGTTACCATTCAGGCCCTAAAGACTGTTATGGTCTTCACCCATCTACAGTGTGTGAAGCTAAATCCCACTTGGACTGGCCCAAATGGCATGATGCCATAGCCACAGAACTAAGAAGCCTAAGCAATGTGCATACCTGGGACATAGTAGAGTGCCCAAAAGGAGCTAATATCATTGGATGCAAATGGGTCTTCAAGATCAAGCAAACTACAACCAGAGAAGTTGAGAAGTACAAAGCCTGCCTCATCACAAAGGGCTATTCCCAAGTCCAAGGAGTTGACTATGATGAAATCTATGCCCTGGTCACAAGACTTGCATCACTCCAAACCATACTCACTATTGCTGCCTGCAACAACTGGGATATTGATGTGTTCAATTTCCACTTGGCATTCCTCAATGGAAAACTAGGAGATGGTGAAGACATTTACATGGAGCTCCTGGAAGGCTATCCAGCACCTCAGAATCTTTCCTGACCAGTCACCAAGCTCAATGTCACACTATATGGCTCACAGCAAGGTGCACTCAAGTGGTACCAAGAGTTAGGTGCCACCCTTGGAGACTTAGGACTTCAGTGCACACATGCTGACTGGGGAGTCTTCCATGGGCACATCAGAAAGGATATCATTATCTTAGCTAGTCATGTTGATGACTGTGCTATCATGGGCAGTTCCCCTGATCTCATATGCTCCTTCAAAGTGGAAATCAGCACCTGGTACAAAATTACTGACCTTGGGCCCATTGGCTGGCTTCTCAACATGAAGGTGACACAGAACTGAGACTTCTGAATGATCTCCCTGTCCCAGGAATCATACATTAATGCCATTCTCACCTTGCCAATGCCAAGCCATCTGTGATCCCAATGGACCCTAGCCTGAAATTAATGCAAGCAAATGTTCTGCAACCTGCCAAGGAAGCTGCATGCATGAAAAATGTCCCATACCATGCAGAAGTTGGCTCCCTAATGCACCTTGCAGTTGGAACTTGCCCTGACATTGCATTTGCTGTTTCAACCATCACACAGTTCAACAATGCCCCAACTCCAACACACTGGGAAGCTGTTAAATGGATCTACAAGTACCTAGTCAGCATAAAATACCTTGCACTGACATTCAGCAGGATTGAAAAGGGCCTTGAAGGCTATACTGATGCAGATGGGGCTTCATGGGAACACAACCATGCTATTAGTGGCTATGCATATCTACTAGATGGTGGAGCAATCAGTTGGGCATCCTGCAAACAGGAGCTTATCACCCTGTCCACTGCAGAAGCAGAATATGTTGTGGCAATGCATGCCACCAAGGAAGGCCTCTGGCTCTGCCAGCTCGTCTTGGAAATATTCCACCCACTTGAATATCCAATCCTGCTATATTCTGACAACCAAGCCACCATCACACTCACCAAAGATGGCAGTTACCATTCCCACACCAAGCACATTGATATCTGATACCACTTCATTTGCTTTGCTGTTGAAAACAGCTCCTTCCACCTTATTTATTGCCCTACTGAAGAAATGGTTGCCAACACCCTGACCAAGGCTTTACCAAGTATCAAAGCCAAACATTTCACACAATCACTTGCACTCTGTTCCAAGTGAGGGGGAGTGTTGGATGCATGGACCTTTGGGTGTCTATTCCTGGCTTTAGGTTACTTTGGACATCTTTGGAACCACACTTCACTATAGATTACATGTCCCAGATCCTTTCTATACCCTTCCACACTTTCTGTATTATCTAGTCATGGTTGTAGAAAATTCTGTGCTTGTTCCTTTCACCTCAGTGACTTCCATTTGTCCTGAGGTGAGCTTACTTATATTCCACTCATTACCTACATCATACTGACCTACTGTAGACTCATTCCTGCATTAGGTACAGAATGTAGTGACTTCCATTTGTCCTGAGACTCATTCCTGCATTAATTCACCCTCTGAGTCAGCAGCTGGGTGCCACTAACCATGTTTGAATATGACCCCTTGGATTGTGTTGCTTCCTTCACTCTTAATTCACCACTTCCAGTTGTAAAATTTGGCATGAACATAGCTGCATCATTTTACTCCAAGTTCAACAGTCTCAAAGTTTCAACATTGAGCTGCTGAGTAGTTATTCAAGATTTTGCAAAGGTGTGGTGTCTGGTATATCAACAATGGTAGTTGTTAATTATTAGGGACTATGTGGTTCTGGGGTCCATGACCTTGTGAACATTGAGTGATAAGATATTGCCAAATATGTAACCAAAGACCTGGGAGAAGATTGACCAAATGCATGGGCTTCAGTGTAGTCACAGTAGAGGTTGGGTTGGTTGTATTTGTGTTCTTCACCACTTGGTCTTGGAGAGGCCACCCCATTGAGCTCCACTCACTTCCCAGTGTGAGGAGTTCACTTTCAAAGCTATGGACTCAAATATGTCAAGGTCATTGATAATGGAACTAAGATGGCACCATGAAACCATGGAGGCATTGGTGAGAGTGTCTCATTTGTGTACCATATTTTGTTAGTCAACCAACCAAGGTGCCTTGGGACTCTCCAAAGTGCCCAAACATTACATGTCAAAACCATCATAAGTTGAGGATCTCCCTTGCATACACTTTTCCTGCTTTTGCAGGGAAGCCCTTTCCTCCATTTTTCCTGAAGCAATGGTGCAGTTCTTGAATATTTCAGAAATAGGAGGCTACAGAGTCAGAAGGTGGCTTGTCAAAGTCTAACCACATGCTAAAGTCTAAGTGATTACTTGTTGCATTTTCTTTCCCCACTGGGTATGTTTTCCAACCTGGGCTTGACAGCACATGGCTGTGCAAAGCCATTCATCCTATGAAGGCTAAACCTACTCCCTCATGTTACTCCTATGTGAGTGCTACTGCTACTGATAGAGGTGACATGGGTTGCTCTGACCAGTGGAATCTGTCTGTATATCTGTGGTAACAGGTAAGTGGTCTAGTGTCCTCATGGCCAACCACACAACAAAGTGACCATTTGCATCAGTGCACCATTGGAATGCTACACAACCATGTCAAAGGCAATGTCAGTTCAATTGCTGGTTTCAGGAGATATACACTATGTGAGGTCATGCCAAATGTATTTTTCAAAGAAAGTGTTGCTGTCATATGCATGTATTTAGGTCGCGCTACTAGTACGTACACTACCGGTAGTTATCTGTTTTCCAGTAGTAGTGCATGCAAACTCCGGACCGGTGTCCACCTCCGGACCCTCTAGTCTGAATCTTATTCTCTGTTTAGTCTAGCACTACCACATTCCTTAGTACGGTTAGTTATTACTGTGTATTTGTCAGACCTGTGTCTACTACTGGTAGACAGGTTCCCAGACTTTCCTTAGTCACTCACTTACTAACATTCATACATAGCCTCTTAGTTATTACCAAGACTACCGGAACTCCGGTAGTGCCCCCTCCGGACTAGTAGTATAAATACTTAGTTAGATCTGTACTGTAGAGTCAGTGGGATAATCAACCTAGAACCTGGAGTATCCAGTATCTCGACCACTACCCAGACCTGTCCAAGGGCACAGCGCACGAGCTGAGGCCGATTTAGGTAGTAGGCCCCTATCGAGTCTGGGCTTCGACCCCACGGGCCATGTGCCACCCAACCCCGGCTCTTACGAGCTCCGGCACAATAGCCCAACTCCGGACATACTGGAATTACGAAGCCCGGCCTAACCCGACTTCCCAGAAGGAATGTTCTTAACAGTTGCATCCAAATCCAAACTGCCTCATTCACAATATATGGTAGTGAGTGAGCTGTGTAATGAATACAAGAGTGACAGTCATTACCATCATTTTCCAATGTCACTCTGGCAAGATGAGTACCTCCTTGTTATCCATCCCATTATCAGTACAAGTGAATCAGGAATGACCAGAGTTTCATGTAGTTGTCAGTGCAACTCCACTGACAATGCATAGTGTGGGGAACTTGGAACAGAACCTCCTCAAGCCTTCAGGCATGGTGACCTTTTGTATGTATGTTCAACTGCAAATCCTCCAGGTTCAGAAAGAGGGGAAAAGGTCACCAGATTAATTAGTATCATCCATTCTTCCAGTATGCCTTGTTTCTGAACTCTACATCCTTAATCACAGATCCACCAGTTGCTAGTGGTGGTGACCACTGAGAAATGAATCTGGGCAGATCAGCCAATGCTTACCAAACAGAGGATTGAGTAAGAGAACATAATGTTGAATGGTATGTATCTTCTGGGAACTGCAACTGGTTTGAGCTATCAAGATGCACATGGCGAGCTTTCAACTTAATGTACCTTGCAATAGAAGAGTTTTGGTTGAGCTGCCTCCTGATCCTAATGGAACTTCAGGACACAATGAGTGAAGTTGCAGATGCATGCACCCTCCAGGGGACAATCTTGCCTATGTGAACACTTCAACAAACTTCTTATAAATCAGCCTCCACTGCCTGGGCATGTGTGCTTAAAGTAAGCTGAAGATGGATACACCATGTACTTTTCTCTCAAAGCTACCTCTTTTATATTTTAATCCCTGTCAAGGTTATTCACATCTGTGTGATAGTCTTGCTTTAAGCACAAGGCCACCCTTCTGGCACTCACTGCTGAAAGTGATATGGATTGTAGGCATTTCAATGGTCTTTGGAGTGATGAGGAGATGGTTGACACCCTTGTCAACACAGAGCCAGGTGATATGATCTGAGTAGAAGAGAAAATTGCCCCAGCTGGTTGTTTATTCATCTCTGATGATCATGTACAGCCCTTCAAGTTGGGTGGTCTGGGGGAAGTGTGAATATGGATGGAGGTAAGGCTGCAGGTGTTGACTGAGGCACCAGGGCTGTGGTCATCTTGCAGGGTGTCAAAAGAGATGTGGTATGTAGTGTGTTTTGTCCAGTTGTGCTTACCTTGAGTTTTGTGTTGGATCAATATGTACTTGGTTATGGAAAGCCAAACAATCATGCTATGGCACGGCCAAAAACAGGAATTTTTTTGGTGATGTGGCAGTAGTTTTTAATGTGGACTCTGGACACACTGACCCACACTTGTGCAGTAGTGTGGTTGTGCATCTTGCAGTTGAGAAGTTCTGCAGTAGTCTGTCTTGGGGTAGTAGTGCAGAATAATTTTCCAAAAAGTACCAGCACTGACAATGACACATCTCAGATCACCTGTGAATCCTGCACACATATGCTACTATATGCAAAACTTTTGCAAAATCTTGAATAACTTCACAACAACTCAACAGCTATTTTTTGTATTTCACATGTAGGTAGATTAAGGTCTCAGTTACATACTTCTTGAATTCTATAACAATCAGTGACAAATTGAGTGCAGCCAAAGCAACACAAACTGCAGGGGTCAATGATGACACTGGATGCAAAACATTGTCATGGATTATTGCGCAGCTGAGTGCAAAACCTGCAAAGTCTGACATGGTCTTCATTTATTATTGGATGGATGAATGGCCACTGCTGAAATTGGAGCATGAATAATGGTCCCAGTGTGATGCTCCTATTCAGTTTTCTGTCATGCTTGAAGAATGTTTCTCAAATAGTGAACCTTCCACAGTGTGATGTGTGAATATAATGAATTTTTCTAGAAAAAATTGCATAACTTACTGTGGCAGCTTGCACCAGATTTTGGCTACAAGTACCCAAACTCACACATTTTGCTCCAAGTGACTTGGAGCAAAATGTGTGAGTTTGGGTTTTGAGGTTTTGCAGCTTCCACAACCTCTTTTTCTATCAGCTTTCATCAGCAAGATGGCAAAAATTATGATGGTCTGAAAAAGTCTGAGAAGATCTGACAGACTGAAATTTTCTGAGAATTTTTGATATCAGAACTTTTCAGACCATCAGTGTTAAGTTTGGGCCTACTCCAACAGTCTCTGACACTCACAGAGGCCAGGGGACATGTATGAAGCTAGGCTGACATTTACTGATGGTTGGCCAATGAGGGCCAATGGAGAGTGATGAGGGCCAGAGGGTGGCTGACATTCATGATGGAGGTTCAAGAGAGGGCATCAGATTCAGCTTGTGTGCTGCCCCCTTGTATGAGCCCAGCCCTCAGATTTCAAAGACAGAAGAAAGTTGGGGAAAGTCTGACAGAAGATAGAGGGGCCAGTCAAAGATTACAGAGGAGAACTAAGGTGATACTCATACTGAGGAAACACTGCTAAATGTGGCAGGCTTATGTACAGTGTGTGCACCATTGGGGTGGTATGGTATCAGAAGGTCAGAATTAACATACAGAGTACAGTAAATTTTCAAGGGACAGAAATGTCAGAAAACTTCAGTCAGAGTACAAGCACAGACAACAGAGGTGAGGAACAGGATAAAGTAAAAGTATCTAAAAGGAATAGTGTAGAATGGAGTACCTTCAAAGTCCTTGCTGATGCCAATCAGACAATAGGCTGAAAGCCTAAACAGGAAGTGCCCCTGCACTGTACCATGTGATGTGGTAGCTGTGCTGTGCCTAGACTGGACCATTGACCCAAAAGGAAGGTGACCCCTAAGTCAAGGGAGGATGTCACCTGACTGAGAGACACTGGTCACATGATACTGCTGACAGAGGCTGATGGGGTCCAACAGAAAATGGGGCAGGAATGCACCATACAGGTGTTAGAGAGAGTGGACAGGGGTAGAGTGGGGGGTCAGCAGTATGGGGCAAGGTCCCAGTGGGTTGGTGACAATGCAGGATGGGCTAGAGTGGAGGCATGGACATAACAATCAGAACTTTTGCCATTTTGCTGACATTGCTGATAATGTATGACAACACTGCTAACATGCAGTGGACATGCCTTCACACACACTCCTTAATATGTCTTTGATATTGTTGGACCTTAGAGCCAAGTTATTGAAAGCTTATTAATTATGGTTTCCTACATTACTATATATGTCTGATGGTGGTCCTGGCATGACCTGCCAAAGTGCAGGCATGACCTGTCACAGTGAGCACACCCCTATGCTTGTCATCACCAACAGCAAGCACACATATCTCATGAATGGTTGGGCTATTAGGCATTGGACTTTTTTCTACATACTCCATCTCCAATGTAGAGCACAACATAGTGTAACAACATTAATCATCAGAGTCATCATGCTCTGGGGTACAGGTTTACCATTGACTAACAGCACTTGACCTTTGTTGGGCCATTAATGGGCAATGGCATAACAGATTTCACTGTACCTCCTCTTGACTCCATGACATTTCAACATACAGTAAGGTATTTCAGTGAATTCCTAATATCCCTGCTCCATTGAGTAAGTTACAAGTATGGAATTTAATCAAGATGTGAATCATACCAGTGAGTTCTGTAACCTTGATCTGTCACATGTTTGAGACTACCTCCTGAAGGAATTCTGCATTTACAACCTTCATTGGGTATCCACAACAACATGTGTAAACCTGGTCAACCCACTGTGGAGTGATAACACTCCTGTCTACACTAAATTTTACATTTGCTCCAGCAACTCTATAATATTTTCTGAGTATAAATTATGTACCTGTTCTGTACATTGTTCTGATAGTCTGAAAGTGCTACAAAAATGTTACCCATTAACACCACCATGTCCTTAAGCCAATCTTGCAGCTCATTCCCAAATGGATCATCTGGAATAGCCTGAAGGAGTGGTATAGCATCACTGTCAATAGCACCTATATGAAAAGTGAGTTGAAGGGGATCTGCATCTTCCTGGTTCAAAACTTGGAGTGCATGGTAGTAGATATCAGACCAAATGTCATGAGCAGTGTAGGGAGTGAGTACTCCCCACTATGATATTCTTTTGGTTTTATAGCTTTTACTTTTACTTTACTCTTTTGTTTTGTTTTTATTCTTTTACCTTAGACTTCTCTTAGCTTCGAGTTGAGGCACGTGAGGTAGCTTACATAAGCCCATGCGCACCTACACTCCTCTGTAACTACTTACAGAAAATAGAACAATGAGTACTGAGTTACAAGTTTGAGTTTGAGTTCAAGAAGGCCATTGCAAGTGCCTTCAGTCTTCAGACAGATCTCAGACTGCCCCAGACATCTTCTCCTCAGACAGCACTCATCTTACAGGCTATAGAAGCCCCTTAGGAAGAGCTCACACCTTCAGCATCCTTCATCCATCCTCAGTCTAACTTCATCAGTCTCATCAAGCAGTAAGGACATTTACTGGCCATGAAGATGCACCAACACAATTTGGGAACAGTGCCAGTGACTGTGGCAAGGCTGGCATCATGACCTTTTGTATCTGGATTACTCCATTGTTGAACATTAAGTGTTGTGACATTGAACTCTTGCTTGTTTCCACATGTGAAAGTTGTTCATAAGTTGCAGACTGGCACAACCAGAAGCTTACCTGGACATGTACAGGTAAGAATGCCACAGCCTCAGTTGACATGGAAGTTGACAATTCACTGAAATCCATCTGTGGCATGCAGCACTATTCATTGCATACTAGAAATGCCAAAGCAAGATCATCTATCAGATGAATGAGTCATCATAGCTCAAAAAATTGGATGTGGCTCACCATGAGGAATTTAACCAGGTTGGCACTGTATACATGGTATGGCATGTCTACATGCAACAGACATTGGTTTTCAGTGTTTTTGTTCTGATTTGTCCTACCAACTAGGTAAGAAATCAATCAATTTTCTGATTTTGTCATCATCTGTGCTTGATGTGCTGCTAGAATGTTTTAAATATGTACAACTGGTGGCCACACTTCTCATGTACCTCTCACCTTCTCCCCCTCTATGAAAGTGCCCCCTGCCAGAAGTCATGTCAAGTAACATGTGCCATGGTGGGTCAAGCAGTCCAACTTGCCATGCACTCTATTATTTCCCAAATGCCAGGCATATCTTCTGAGTATGTGTCACATCCGTGATGCGCGCGTAAGGTCCGGACCGTAGTCCGACCGTCTGAGGTGTCGTTCCAGCCCTATGGGCTCCCGTCGTGAAACTCCGTCCCGTCTCTGATTTGACTTATGATCTATTTCTGTTTCTGTTGCTATATTTAGTATGTTTCTCTCGCGCTTCTAAGTGACTTGCTACACTACCGTACTTGTACGTCTTACTAATCCCCGTACCATCCGGCTATCCGGCGACTACTGACTTACCTTACTAATAAGCTCACTAATATTGTTACTCATCCGTACTGCGCTCCGGTAGTCGCTACACCCCGGACATTGCTTTATACTTTTCTCTGTACTATAAAAGCTTTGTACATACGTCGTAGCACATCAGTTCGAATATCGAATAAGATACTCATCGATCTCACTCGACTCCAGATAGTTTCTGGATAGCTCCGACCTCTGGGACTCGGCAGGAAGAAGTGTACTAAGTTGTACGCTAAACTCCGACTACCCAGACTTTCACTCTAGACATCCTCTGCCCTCAGACCCTCTCAGAGACTGTTGAGAACCGGTCTTGACAGTGTGTTATCTGAATGTCCTACAAAATCATTGGCTGCCAACATTTTGTGTTGTTCTAGGTTGAAAATGTACTGTATAGACTAGTTGGCAGTGTGTTAGCAGCTGACTCAATTGCCTTCTGGCACATGTTTGGTATTCTGAAACTGTTACAAGTCTTGATTGAGTGATGAGTCAGGTAAGACTAGTTAGCTGAGGATGACAAAAGACAAGGGACACTGAAGAAACAACCAACAACCAACAAGAAGATGACAATGGATAATGCAGAGAGGGGGACACTTAGCAGTCAGCAGACAAAGAGAAAGCACCCAGCCAGGCTGGGTATCAGTCACTAGAGTCAGAACATGAGGGATAATGCCCAAAGCACAAAGTGGATAGCACTAAAGAACTAGATACATGTTTGTCCCTACTTATATACTCTCTAAGGTAAGTGTTATGAAGGAACCACAAGGCAAGGGTACAGGGTATGATATCATAGTGATATTATAAGGGGCTAGACCAAGGTTCTAGAATGTTAGTATAAACAACTCTCAAATGTAAAAGGGGAAAGAGGGATCTGTTATCAGAAGATGGGATCTGAGTTGGATAAGTGTTAGGCACATAACCCTGGGAAGAAGTACCCAAGATAGGATCAGAATGATCTAATCACCATCTAATCAGAGATTAGATAAGATGAAATGATAGGGGTCAACTCCAATCCTTCACAGAAACCTTCCAAATGACTGGATGCAGAGGTCCCAATGGTTACTGAGGGAAAAGTGGACAACAATCCCATTGTGCTTGGGGATGTGGAGGTACATACATTTGGTATGTACATCAAGCCTCTGTTCAGAAGGTATAACTTGCTATTCTACTTATTGTTTAGATGCTAACTGCCATATTGACCATGCTCTAGTGACTCATACTCCCATGCAGAGCTCAAAGAATTTCTCCATTTTTGTGATGAGTACCAGTGTAGAATGACCCACAAGTTTGTCATCAATCATATTGATGCTACAAAATTTGTGTTCCACCCTGCCAATGTTCTCAATCTTGGCCTCTGGTATCAAATCAAGGACTTTTTCATATTTGGTTGTGACCAACTGCTAGATATCCTGCTCACTTGAGTCATGAAGGAGCATCATCAGTTGATAGGACATGACATGTTCATTGGGCTTGTGTATGTTGGACAAGTATTCTTGCATTGCATCAGCAAAACCCTGGGTTTGGTACAGGAGGCACACACTGCAAGCATTTCACAATGTTTCTTCAGAAAACATGCTGAAAAAAGGAAGGGAAGAGATACTCCTTTACTTTAGATGTTTTAAAAGCAAAAATGCAGAAATAATCTTTTATTTTCTTTCAAAAAACTTGAATTGATGCTAATGCTAATTAGTGCAGAAGCTAATGGACATTACCACTAATCTACATTTCTGCACAGAGAAGAAAACTGTTTATTTGCCTTTTTTGTGATAAATCATGCAAAATTGAAGAGTATCTCTTCCCTCCATTTTTTTAGAAGAAAAATTATGAAATCCTTGCAGTGACAAACCCACAGATGGTATAGATTTTCCACAGACCAAGTACAGACTTCTACAGACCCCATAGACCCTACAGACTCTACAGACCCACAGACACCATAGATCTAAACTTTTATTTACCCATATCTCATCCAAGAATAGATGTATTGATGATATAATCATACTGATGTGATCATGCCATCATAACTGTACAGCCACTTTTTTATTTTTTACAAACCAGGACACCATGAGAAATCTGCAAATATCTCACCCCAAAAAGGAGAATTTACTAAGGTAAAAATATTCCCATGGTCCTGTGATCATAGGCTACAACATCCATTATGACATTGTGGTTGTACAATTATTCTGTATAGTAGAATCCCAGATTGGGCTGTGGTAGCTACTAGCAGCAGTCAACTTTGAGGTCTGTGTGCAACATGCAGGTGGAGTTTGAATCTGAGTTTCAAATTTGTAGAGGTGTGCCATACAACCCACACAGCTGGCTTTGAAAGTTGCTAAGTCAAGCAGAAAAGGATATTTAAACCCAGCTCACTCTGACACTGCATCTCTTTCCACTACCACCACTACCCCTCTTCCTCATTGACATCTTCACTGTCATCCCTCCCTCACCCCTGCTTTGCTACCACCACCACTATGGTGGGTACCTCTCCCTACTAATAGAGTAATAAGTGACCACTTAGCATAGATAAATATATCCCTGTACTTTGGCATGTAATTTAGGTAGCTTATGATAATATGATTCAAATTTTGGTCAACTACAACACACATGTGAGTGGTGAGAATCTGTAGTACTGAAACAATCTGGGGTAGGTCTGTACAGATATGGATATTTGTACAGACCTGTATAGAGGGGGGGTTTGCTGATGAGTTGCTGCTGAAGAGTTGCAAATTTTATCCCATGCTGATAGTTGTCAAGATCCCCTGGCATGTGAAGAGGACTGGCATAGTGCCTGGTGGAATGGCATGGGTAGGTTCCTCCTGGAGGAAGGAATCCACAGCTGTATGATGAGGGCAGTCAAATACAGTATCTTAAAGAGTTTGACTTCAGGCAAGTTAACCATCAATGCAAGCTACTCATGTTAGCATCACTCATTGTGGAAAGGCTTTTGACTATGCTGACAACATTTGCCAAGGCTTGGTTGTACAGTTGATTTTTGTACCAGGATCCCCCCCACAAGATTAATTGCACCAAATCTACTCATACTGCTGGGCCTTTGATACAAATTTTGATACCTGGTTTTGACATTCCAAATCATAGAGGTAGTGAGTTCTGAGACCACAACTACCTGAAATAATTTCTTCCCTAAACTACAATGTCTGGTCTTCATTAAAAATGCAGTAATGCACACCATGCATTGATAAAAAGGTGTAGTAGTTTGGTTACTGCAGAAGGTTAAAAAAAGTGTGGTAGTTTGTTAATGCAGATGGTAAAAATCCACAATAACATGCACTGTGCAGTGTGACTGAAAAAATTGTGATAGTTTGTTACTGCAGATAATAAAAATATGCAGATATCATGTCATATGTCATTATATTCAGATTCTGCTGTGGCAAGCCAGTGCACCCTTGGCAGCAGTTTTTTGAGGTTACCACAGTCCTAAGATAGGGCCTCATTGTAAGGCAAAATGTGTCTAAAAGATATCCTCCCTCAGCATTTTCCCCACCAAATTCCTGATTTGGACAGGGTGTTTTTTGGACCATCTGTGATGACCCTCCCAGTGGATATTTTTGATCAAACCCAGTCATCACCCTAAGGCTTTTGGCTGATGTGAGTGTTGCTGGGTTCACTGTAACATGCTGTTTGAGGTATGCCAGAGCCTATTAGGCTACCCACCATGATGATTTCTCTGTCTTTGTAGCATTTCCCATGTTACACAAGAGGCTCTGAGGACTATTATATTGTCATGGTAGTATGACATTTCATGAATGTGTATGTTTTTCCTCTATGTAATGGAACTGGTTTCAATAGCTGTGAAGCCACCCAGGCCAGTGATACATAGAACTCTAGCAGCTGCCAATGAAGCAGGATTTGTGTAACAATAAGGATGAAGAGTGGAGACATGCCTACAGCTCACACATGGCCTTGGCACTTTGAGACATGAACATAGACATGAACATATATATGTAACCCCCAGTGCCTAAACTATCCTTGGGCTTTGGATTAACATTAGAAAAAACAGAGACAAACTGACACATACATACCTTTTCACATGTCTCTGGTGGATGCAATATCACAGCCAGCTGGTGGACTGGTTGAATCCAATACAGCATCTTGGTGGGTTCCTGAAAAATGTCCAGGTCCACCTTGAGTGCCTAGGAGTGCACCAGCATCAGATGGTGCTGAGTCATAAACCTGGGCCTGACAATAGGCCCTCACAGGTTGCTCACAGCTACCACCAGCATTGGCATATTCAGTCTTGTGTGCAGCATGGAAGGGGGGAGGCACATTGGTATGGTGCCCAAATCCCCTTGTGCTGGGTGGCTAATGAATTGTTGGGTCATTAGCATAGCTGTGAGCTGGGTAATGATGTGGAGTGAATGGAGGTGGAAGGATGAACTGCAGGTGATAAGGGCCATAGTGGACCTCAGAGCCTCTGCAAGAAGGGTCATACCACCCAGGATTCATACTTGGGTGGTAGGGAATTTGATCATAGCTGAACTGATCATCCCTGCTGTACATCCTGTCAGCACCCACATTTACCTGCAGCTGATGATATCTAGTCATTTGTGGGTCATGTTGATAGTGATGCAGAGGCAGGTGTGGTTGACCTAGGTAGGACTCATCAGGCAAAGGTGCACCAAAATCTATGTATGGCCATAAGAAAGTGGAGGTAGTGGTTACTACAACAGCAAAGAAATTAGGGAAGTGACTGCCCAGTGTTATCACAATTGGAGACTCCTCCAAGCCTGGAAAAATAAATATTGGAGTTGGAGAGGATGCCTCAGATGACTATGCTCAATTGTTTCTTTCAGATGATGAACAAGGCCCATCTACCTGCAAAAGCAAAGTGAACTCCTAACAGTCCTTGTGCCTCACAAAACAAGTGGCATCCTCACTGAACATGAACACTGCAACTCTCCAATTCAAAGGTAATGAAAGTGCCCAGGAAAAGACTTCAGACCATTACACCACTTGATTCTGACTCACCTAGTGAAGAGAGGCTATGTGGAGCCATTGCAGCCAGAGACTCCTCTGCAAAACAACTTGCATACTCTCCAGAAAGTGACACCATGCAGCACCCCAGTCCCAAGGTAATGAACACCTTGCCACAAATGAGACCAGGAACCAAGAAAAACAGACTTTGGTTCATATTGCCACTTGGTTCTGAATTGTCTGGTGAAAAAGAGATTGGGTCTGATCCTCCAAGAGATGAGCTGAATACAACATCATCTGAGGTGTCCACTGATTGTCAATGGCCATTGGTGGAAGTCTGCATCAAGCAATGTAAGTTGACATTTGCCTGGGAGATACACTCAATCAACCTGACATATGAACCTCAGCAGTGCATACACAGCTCACTCCATCACCACCCTGGGAAAAATGCCTATCTGACATGCCTTCTCATGATGAATTACTGAACCTACCATCCCAAGAGCCTCTGCACAATGAAGGTAAGTCACTAGCAATATCCCCTTCACATCCAACCTAATCATGCTCCTTTAGAGATGCAATCCCAACAGCCCTCACATTGGGTCCAAGAGGATCAACAGTCCAGCAGAAGCTTGAGCAAGCTTATGCTATCTGACTACCAAGTTGGTTGCACCAGGAGCCTCCTCAGGCTGAAAGTGAATCTTCCATTTTGAATACATTTCCCACTCAATATACACTCTTTGGCAGTGAAATTGCAACTCCCTCAACCACATATCTGTGTTGGCCAATCAGTTATCAGCAATTGAATACCAGGTGCATCACACCCTGAACACCACTCTGGTGAATGTAAGTGACTGTGTGTGTCAGAATACATACAGTCTGATGGTCCCACCAGCAGCAGTGCTACAGCATAGACAAGAACATACCCAGGATGTTCAAGCATGCGGTGTACCATTAGCAGGTGCCCATAGCACAAAACATAAGTCATGAGCACTTCCTAATAGTTGCTGACTCCAACTCCACATCATAGTGATGGGGGATGTGACTGCTCTACAAGAAACAGGTACAGAACTCTAACAAGATGAATCTTCTAAGTACTAACCACTTTATTCCACAGCATACAAATCTCCACAAGAATGGCCTGAAGTCATGGTCTTGCTGCCCATGGCTGGGGCCACAGAGAGTAGAGGGGATGTCAGAACCATACATCACAACCTGCTGCCACATACATATGTTGTCACTCCAACAATGACATTGTCAAACTAACTCTACTGTAGATTTACCCATACAGCATTCTCACCTTCAGTCTAGGTGACCAAGGCCACATCCAGTGTAGGGAGTAGGGCAGAATAATGACCCAGACATAGTGTTCAACTTACACTGAAGGATGTACCCTGGTACATCCATAGCTGAGTCCATGATCCTGAGTTCTGCAGCTTCTGCAAGACTATTATCCACTGAGAAAGGTTACATTTGAATTTTGCCTGGGAAAAGAAGGATGGAGCTGGAGCCCCTGGCTGGTGAATCACCAGGAGAGCTATACATAGATGAGCCTTGCTCATTGTCTGAAAGAAACAATTGAGCATAGTCATCTGAGGTATCCTCTCCAACTCCAATACTTGTTTTGCCAGGCTCAGAGGAGTCTCTGATCATGATAATGCTGGGCAGTCACTTCCCTAATTTCTTTGCTGTTGTAGTAACCACTACGTCCACTTTCTTATGGCCATACATAGATTTTAGTGCACCTTTGCTTGATGAGTCCCTTTCCCCAACTGCTGCCCTGTGCATTGTGGAGCATAGTGTCCCTGGGACAGGTGATGGGGATGAGCTTGAATGTCCATCATCTTCTGCTGTCCTATTGGTAGTCTTTCTGCCTCCTACCTGCCTTTTGATATGAGTCTTGGCTGGATCAGGGAGGAATGCAGGGCCATCATAATCAGTCTTGCAATTGTAGAAGATTCTCTTCACCCTTGATGACTTTGAACCATGCAGTGGTGGCACACCAACTTGGAGAAAAGGAGATCTGCTAGTTGTGAATCAGCTTTAGTAGCAAGTGGTGAGTTCATTTGCACTCACATATGCTGCTGGATTCAAACCTGAAATGTAGCCTATAGGGTCCATGATCCCATATGGCTGCAATAATTTGGGTGAATTTGAGCATAGTAAGGTCTGAGATACCTTTAGGCTTTCTATGTGACAAGTGCTCTTGTCCAGGAAACAACACCACATCTGGCCAATTTATGCACACAAGAGTGTTCTGGCTGAGTTTCTCCAGGAGTTGTTTCCAGGGAAATGGTTTCCATGAAGCCCATGATTGACCATGATTTCCTGAAGTCTGGTCAGAAGCACATATACCACATCAAGTAATATAACAAACCAATTAAGGTGGCGATGAGCCTTTTCACTAAATTGTGATCCTCTCATTCATCACTCCCATTGTCCTGCACAAGGTCATCATTATCAGAGGTTAGGTCAACAACATTACATCCTGTGTCATTATGTTCCTTTGCTTTTCCTTTCTTGTTGACATGGAATGCCTCTGACACCCACACTAGAGATGACTGGTTGCTGATGATGTGAACCAAGCATGAGACTGGGAGCAGCACTGGAAGGTTATACTTACTATATGTGGGCTTTGAAGTGGCTGATGATCACATCAGTGACAGCATGACAGTGTTCTATGAAAAACTATGCAATACCAAAGAACTTTGAGTCAATTTTAGGGTATGATGCACAAACTTACATCCTCTGTGCCTGGCACAGTGTATGCATATCTGAGGGATGCATCTTGGTTCACAATGCTACCTGCCATTGCAAATGCCATTTTGATACCATGTGCTTTTGACAGGGCAATGAGCTAAACAATGGTTGGCAGTGCCCACAAGGCCTACACAATAGAGGCTCACTGACTGAGTGAATTGTTTTGTAGATTTATTGAATAACTGTTGCTGTTGGGCCACAGTCTTCCTAGTTTCTGTGTACCGCATACTTTCCTTGAATTTGATGAGGATATCTTGCCAAGTATCATGGTAGTCCTTCTTAAAAGGTTCATAGCACTTTTTGTGGATTGTAGCTGCTGTAGATTGGTTGGAGCACAGCAATAGATCATACTTGCAATGTGCACTTACAAGGTGTACTCTCAATGGAACCAGTGAAAGACCCAGACTTCCAGAGGGGTTCTAATTTGCACTCTGTGTAGTGGGAAAAATACTTTGAGTACCTATTCCAGTCATTTGTGGGATTGAGTCAGGATTGCTTGAGGAAGTGATCAAGAATCTGCTAAGGGGGTTGTCCAGAATGTGTGTTGCAAGGACAGTAAGGTATGCAGTGATATGGTCCAGACCCTCCTGGATCATGTCCAGAACAGCATCTGACAGCCTTCCTACCACAAATGTACTCCCATCAAATGTATCATCTGGATTGATGCTGCTATTGCTGAAGTGTAACTCTTCAGGTGAAATGACAGAGTCCCCTGCAGAAAATACAGATGTGCACACAGCATCAATGAAAATAGAATAGCCTACCAGCTATGTTAGTCATTTGGGTGGTTTGAGTGTCACCACCAGTAGGTAGTGCCTCTGATGGCTCTTGAAAAGTGCCTGAGGTCGTATGAACAGTTTGAACATCACTGTGGGTAGGCAGTGGGGTCCCCAACAACAATTGGACAGTGTCATATACAGTCTCTGTAAAGTGAGGATTGAACCTCCCTCTGTTGTAAACCTGCAACATCTGAGACATACCAGGTGTAAAGTTACTAGAGGATGCCTCTCCCACTGCAGTAGCAAGATGTACATTGACATCATCACTTCACTCCCTTGATCCTCTCTGTTCATGGTGAAGGGGCTCCTTTCATCCTGATAAATCACAGGAGCCTAAATGAGTGTAAACATTCAGAAAGAAATTAGTGAGTAGGATTGGTAACTATACCAGCATCTAGACTGGTACCACTGTGCTCCACCAAGTGTATTTGTTCCTTGCCAAGTAGCTCCCTCCTCAAAGTCAGTGATTCATGAGGGCCTAAGTGAGTGGATACAGTCAGAAATAAAAGTAAGTGGTTATGGTGAATCTTACTGGTTTCAGAGTCTACATACACAGTGTCACCATGCTCCTTGGAGCCTTCCTTCCTGTGGTAAATGGGGTTTTCCCTTGGCATTGGTGAATCAAAACAATCTAAACAAGTATGCAGTCAGAAAAAAAAAGAAACTAAGTCAGTATGTCCAATTGTACCAGTATCAAGCTGAGCATGAATGGCATCACCAAACCCCACCAAGCCTCTGTGATTACAACTGGTTAGAAATTGCTCTGACATGGATCGAATTTCAGGAGAGTTAAAGAATGGATTATCACTGGCAGAAGGCCCAGGAATATCTATGACAGGTGCTGGGGAAGTGGGTTGCTGATTGCAGCAAAGCCATGTGTTGGATATGAGACCACCATCTCAATTTGTTACTTTGATGGTAGTCTGAAGGTGAGTGGGAGTAAGGGCTGGATAAGGAGATGCATTTGTTTGGCCCCCCCCCCCACCAACCTGTTCTTTAACAAAATCAGATTTCAAGTTGTCCATATCAGTAGTCCAGTTTGCAGCCCAAATTCAATAGAAATATAGACAGTGGTGGATCTACATTGAAGAACAGAAGAACAGGCTGAAAAATTGACAAAGGGAAATGTGGATTGTCAAGACTAAATGTAGAATAGACTTACCTTGGATGGAGTAGTGTTGAATCAATGATTGTGAACCCAATCTTTTTCACCCAGAAGATGAGATCCCCTATGTGTTGAACTGAAGTTAGTACATGATATTATGGGCATCACTACAGAAGTGTTATTTCAGATGATTCTAAGTTGGGCATGCTTACTTACAATGAATGGACTAGCCACTCATCCATAACTGTGAACCTGATGATTTCTGCTCAAAAGCCAAATCTCTCCCCATATGTCATATGAGTTTTATATGCTTTGTTATGGGCATCATTACAGAAGTGCCAACCTATGGCATTATAAAGGAGAGTGGTGAGGCACAAAGTGGGTGAGATGAAGTACAACAATGCACCACTATTGCACTTGTGTGGACAATCACCATAGCACTGACCTATGGCATTATGAAGGAGAGTGGTGAGGCATGAAGTGGGTGAGACAAAGCACAATGACATACCACTATCACACTCATGTGGACAACATGACATGGAGTGACAAGAGCTGGGTAAGTATGTGAAGGATGTGGTGATAAGGTGATAAGAGGGGTACTTGAATGCAGAGTGGATACCATCATTTTAAGTTTCACTGAGCTCCTATAGCTGGAAATGGGATTCAATTTCATCACTGTCAGTAGTATTGATGGGATTACAAAGCATGATGAGCTGGTGACATGAGTGGCAAGACAGGGACATATACAACCATAATGCCAGATCAAAGCAAACAAACAAACTAAGCCTTCTAAATTCCTGTCTGTTTAATCCACCCCATACCCTTGCCAATTTTGACTTTAATAACCTGGTATGAATGGGGTTGATATGAGAACATCTGAAAGCCACATGCTGGTGACTGGCAAGTGCTGACATGCCCAGGTGCTCCCAAACTGTCTTCACCTTGCTTGGATGGTGACCATGAGTGGATGGAGCTGCACTTAAGGCAGCTCATCAGGAGGGGGCACCCCCATGGGTGGCAATGGGTGTGATACCACAAATAGCACATACCCTTGATGAGGATAGCACTGTGTGATGGATTGGGCATGCCAGAAACCATTTGTTCTTCCACTTGGAATAAATATGCATCAGTGTGCATTGGGAGCTTCACAGAGACATTGAGAAGATCAGTGAAAACCTCCCCAAGATTGTGGCCCTGAATCACAACCCAAACACTGAATGCAACTATGAAAGATTTGATGACAGTGCCAATAAAGTGGGTTACACTGAATGTGATGATGTATGCAGGTCTCAGCCTATTACTGAGTCTCAGACATGTCATGACCACAGCATGAAAAAAAAGGCACACTCAAGTAGTGATTCCTTGAAGGTGCAGATGGACTGCAGGAACATGACCAGTGGACCACATGACAGCATAAACATAGTAGCTCCACTGATGAGGAGCTGAAGACATCCAGCAAATAAGTAGTCCATGAACTGCATGAATGAGAGTCAGTCCATATCACAGCCATGTTACACACTAACCTCCTTGGGCAATACAGCCACATAATCCTCTCCTTCATCTTTCCCTGAAAATAGATCTCCACATGTCACTTCACTGTACAGAAATAAAAATAATCTTCTGCTGGAAGATGTCTTCGCTGATAGTAGCTGCCAAGTGCTGAGCTTTAGCCTGCCAATGGCAAAGCTTATTCTGTGTGCCAAAATCAAAGATGACCTCCAGATGCTGCAAAGTGGCTTCCATAAAGTACTCCTCCAATGCTGCATTAAGGAGACAGGGGATGCCACCTCTCACATTCAACCCTGTGCAGACAAAGTGAAGGATGAGGATAGGTCTACTACATACCTGTGACTTGGATGCTCTTTCACATATGCCTTTGACAAATGTTGGAGTACTGCATGCAGGAACTGATTTTCCCTGCATGATCTGTGTGAATGCCTTCATGTGCTTCAGTAACAGCATAGAATATAGATCTTGACTCACAAAGTACATATGGCATAGGTTCTGAATGGGGTGCATGCTCCTCCTCATGGCATGCAGGGCACTTGAAGGAAATGTTGTGGGTGCCAAGATGGGTCACAATTGACTCCAGTATGTTGATGCAGATGTTGCAAACTACATGGGGACATGCACTGTTAGAACATATGTATGACAGTGCAACCACCATCATGACAGAGGTAGCAGAACTGTAAGACATGTGACAGATGGGAATTGAGCAATCATGCTGAGACAATATACATACTATATTTGATTCCTTGGGGATGGTCATCAGTTGAAGCTCTGGGGAGGGTGGGTGAGGTGAAAGGAGACTTGATGACCTCAAACTGGGGATTTCAGACAAAGATAACCTACACTGCAAGCATTTCACAATGTTTCTTTAGAAAATATTCCAAAAAGATAGAGGAAAGAGATACTCTTTTATTTTGCATGTTTGGAAAGAAAAAATGCAGAAATAATTTTTTATTTCCTTCAAAAAAACATGAATTGATGCTAATACAACTTAGAGTAGAAGCTAATGGGCATTACCATTAATCCATGTTTCTGCACAGTAAAGAGAAAATGACACTTGGATTTTTTCCAACAAATCATCCAACATAAAAGAGTATGTCTTCTCTCCATTTTCTCAGTATATTTTCTGAAGAAAAATTGGGAAAGGCTTGCAGTGCTATGTCTCTTGCAGCCTGAAAGCTGAGCAGGTTTAGCATAACCTGATGTGGTCCTGCCAGCCATCTGCTTTGTCCATGCCATACTTACAAGGCTCAAGCACTCAAGGTGGGTATAGCAAATTGTGTTGTGACACAACTTAACTCTGTCACATGACTACAAGTGTTTACAAATTTCCCCAAGGTGCTTCATTTCCAGTTTTTTTCCATCACTGTCCCTGGCATTGAGTTGGCCTGCCATCTGTCACACTGGTGGACTCTTGTTGCCCATGCTGATGCTAGTCTTCCTGCCATCATCCCCAGTGTTGAGTTGACCTTCATCTGTCTCATTGGTGGACTCCTGTTGCCCATGCTGATGTTGGTGTTTGCATCACCATGCCCCTCATTGAGTTGACCTATCATTGGTCTCATTGGTGGACTTCTGTCACCCATGCCAATGTTGGTCTTTGCATCACCTTTTTCAGAGGAAGAGGGGGAAAAATGCAAAATCCAATTCCCTGACACCTCTGGAGACCCCCAACATTAGGCCCCAGGCACAGTCCCCTGTCATTCTTCATTTGGAGTCACTGTGCCTTGACCTGTCACATCAAGATCTGCACAGTCATACCCTCACTCAGCAATGACCAATACCTGACTCACTCTCTTGGCATGTTATTCATCCATTCCTTTCATGACTTATGTTCATTTCACATTGCTTATTGATAATCTTTGCCATGCTTACCCCTGTGTTTACCAATCACTTACTGTCCTTACCAAGCCTTGCTGTTTATCACCAACCCCTTACCAACCATTTACCAGTTGCTGACAGAGTGTTGCTTCATGTTTGCTGGAACCAACACTCTGGTCTTGTATATAAACCCTGTAGTGTCAGTGAGCCAAGTCAGCAAAAAGTTGGCTCAGATTTTTGTCTTATTCATATTCACTTTCAGGAGACTATCCTCCTGCAATATATCTTCATCTTCCATCGCTTTGGAAGCCCCTTCTTCATCATCTTCAGTCTTCCAGTGCTTGAGGCTCCCTTAAGGTCTATCCACTGATCTTCCTTCATTCTAAGCCATCCTCAGGCTCATAGGAGTCTATTGTCTTCATCTCCCTTCATCTCCCCTTGTCTCCCTTGCCTAGATCATCCCCCTCTCTCTGCACTAGCTGCATGGAACCCCTCCCCTTTCAAATTCAACAGGTCTTCCAAGCAAAACACTGCTGAGGAAAACCACCACTCATGTCTTTGTCTTGGTGTTGGGTTTTTGGTTGCTTTTTCCATTGATCCACATCTCAACTCACACCATGAAGAGGGGAACAATTTGATGGATATAAAAAAAATCTGGTGGTAACATGGCCAAGGCTCAACTCATGCCATGAAGAGGGGAACAATTTGATAGATATGAAAAAAATCTGGTGGTAACATGGCCAAGGACACCCTGATAGGAGCATCAGCAGAAGCAATGTACAGTTTGAGTGATTTCTACCATGGGTGGCATGAGCAATTGTGATGTCTCAGCTAATATGTCCAACCAGTCAGTGAGGTCTTCCCAAATATCATCCAGCTCATGGCTTCTGGTCACCATCAGGAAAGCTATTGTCTTACTTTGATCCCCAACTCTTTGACCACAAGGTCAGTCATGGGCAGCATCAACAATTGGAAGCTATATATCATAGATATCAATGCACCATTACATTAACTTCACTTCTGGATTCTGTTTGGACTAGCTCTGCTTCTGTCTTCTGGTAGACTGTTCTACTCACCCCATATCTCTTATAATCTTGTAAATACAGTAACTTGTGTTTATTCAGCCACACTGTTTGACTGATGGGGTACCACCTTTTCCCTGGTCAAATAACACTAGTTGCTAACAAACATATTGAGACAAGGTTTGGCAGATATGCAGGACATGGACATATCAATTGGTAGTGACAACAAGGCAGGTGGTGGAAAATGCTAAAAAAAATGCATGAGGGAATTTGACCAGCATAGAGACATGGAGGATGTACGAAGCTGTGAGGCAGATAATAACCATTAGAAAACAAGATAGCATGGCAATGTTACATTAGGATATCTTCCATAAACTGGCAGGTGCTAACAAAAATGCATAAGATGGGATAACCAGCATGGAGACATGAAGGATATACATAACAAGTGCTCCAAAACTGTGAGGCAAATAATAATAGATGTTAATGGAATATGAAAGAATGAATTTTGGCAGCAGCTCACCAAAACCTTCTGTGGTGTGCTGAAATAAATTGTACCATTGCCTTATGTATGGAGGTTGTTAGAAGGCAATATATCATGATGACAGTACCTCCAAGCATCATCCATTCAATCACCTCACTAGGTTCATGACCACAGCAGGTGAGATAATCCTAGAGTTTATATTGTCAAGGTGAGCATGGTGGAGAACACCATTGGTGTTACAAAACACCAGTGTGCTTGCCATGCCTGAGCACATGCAATGTCTTGTATTGCAGATGTTAGGAGCATATAGCAGCCCTGGCAAATAATGTGAAACAGGGAGCAGCATGAGGGAACAGATAGATATCCAAGACATAGAGAAAGACATTCTAAATTATCATGAGGAAATGCTTGATGCAGAGGTCATTAGCATGGCAAAAAATATGAGAGATAATGGGCAGACTTGATGCAGGAGTTAGTGGCAGGAAGACCAGTGTCAGCATGGGTGACAGAAGCCCACCAATGAGACTGATGATAGGTCAACTTGACAAGGGGGATGGCAATGCAAAGACCAATGTCAGCATGGGTGACAGCAGTCCACCAATGAGACTGACAATAGGTCAACTCAACAAGGGGGATGGTGCTGCATTTATGGCTAGTCTTCAGCAGGGTCTGAGGAAGGCAGGGGGCCATCCTCTCCCATGAGAGCAGGGAGGGGTGCCTCAAAATTGTCATGAATGCAATCAGATAGCCTGAAAGACAGTAATTGGTCATGTCACCAAACACCTTTGGTGCATGACAACAGTCACTAGGGTCCTACCTCCTGGTTACCATCCCTCAACAAAGCTCTTGAGCACAGTAGCAGATCTGAAATGATTGTCCCACTGCTTCTGGCAGTTGTAGGTTGGTAATATAGAAGAAACCTCTTCAGTGGAGACACCTTCAATGACTTTCTCACTGTTGTTCATGAGTGTAGCCAGCAGGGTTTCTGCAATTAACACCAAAAAGAGACCTTTGTCACTTATGAGTGCCCACTCACCTTCTGGGTGAACCAGTAATTCACAAAGCCAATACAAAGCCTCCAATACAAGCCACTGAGGCAATTGAGGTGGCTGTGGTAGATCTTGGTGTGACCACCATGACTGCAGATTATGCTTTTCTCATTGCTTAGTTGGGTTAGACTTTTCCAGGTAGGAATTTTGAATACACACAACAAGTGTCCTCATCAACCCCTCCTGCCCTGCATGGATGTATCTCACTCATGGGATATGAATCAGACTCTGTCAAACCACTGTAACCATGTATGCCTCACATTTGACCCACATCATTGTGATGCCACTCTGCTGAGATCATCCAATTGAGTTTTTCATGCATGGCAAGTTGTAAGTACATAACAACCACAGTACATCATTTTTGCCTTGAACCTCTCAGTTTCTAAGATCTTACAAAACTAGTATACTATGAAAAAACCCTCACCATCAGTATAGTAAGCTTGAGAGATACTTGTCAAACCCCTGTAAAAGTGCTGGTGCTGTACAACATAGTGTGAACTAGAGTAACTGCATTTTCATTTGAAAGTACTGACCTTGAAGGCTGCAGTCCAGTGGAGGATAGCAGCATGCTGGAATGCAGTGTAAGAGGACCTGAGGGATGTACCACATGGTCAAACCTACTTTTGGATAGTTAGCCAACTCATGGAAAGCAAGAACTGGATCTGCTGCAGCATTGGGAGAATGAACAATGAGAGGGAGAGGTAGACATAGCAGGAGGTAGGAACAAAAAACCCATATGCTTCTCCAACTGGAGAGACTGACACAACCACATAAGACCTTTCAATTCTGACAACAGGCTCAAGATGACCAAAGAATGTCCTCCTAGATGTCATACTGACAAGGAGAACACACTGTCCCAAAGATATGGATTGGGAGGGAGTGGATGAGGAAGGGACAAACCAAGATGCTTTGGGGCAGAAGCTAGTGGGAAGTCCTGGGAGATATAAGTAGTTATGGTCCCTAGCACAGGACACAAGCAAAGAGATTGTCAATGAGGCAGCCATTGTGATGAGGATTAGCAAAATGGGCATCTGTTGGCAGTAATGCTGTAGAAAATCATGGAGGGCAAGGATCATTACCAAATTTGGAAGAAAGGATGGTGAGCATGGGAATGATGTTGATATCTTTAAAAATGACCAAGATATTCAAAAAACTGGAATGCTGTACAGGGGTACTAAAAAGACTTGACCAGCACTTAAATGGTTTCTTCCCTAGTGCTAAGGATGGTTCTTGTGTAAAGGATGACTGTCAGATGTGCCAGTCATTTTTTGCATTAGGGCTACATTCTTCAATCTCCTCCATCCAACTAGATTCCATGCTCATGTTGCCAAACACCTTTGTTGCATCACAACAGCCAGCATGAAGTCTAGCTGGATGGAGGAGATTGAAGAATGTAGCCCTAATTTGAAAAATGACTGGCATGTCTGACAGTCATCCTTCACACAAGAACCATCCTTAACACTAGGGAAGAAGCAATTTAAGCACTGGTCAAATGTTTTTAGTGCCTCTGTACAGCATTCTGGTTTTTTGAATATCTCAGTCATTTCTAAAGATATCAACATCACTCCCACACTCACTGACAGCCCCTGGTCATGCCATCCTTCCCTCCAAATTTGGTAATGATTCTCACCCTCCATGATTTTCTACAGCATTACTGCCAACAGATGCCCATTTCACTAATCCTTGTCACAATGGCTGCCTCGTCAATGATCTCTTCACTTGTGTCCCATGCTAGGGACCATAACTACTCATATCTCCCACACTTCCCACTAGCTTCCACCCTGAAGCATCCTGGTTCATCCCTTCCTTATCCACCCCCTCCCAATCCATCTCTTTGGGATAACACATTCTTCTTGTCAGTATGACATCTAGGAGGACATTCTTTGGTCATCTTGAGTCCATTGTCAGACTTGAAAGGTCTTACATGGTTGTGTCAGTTTCTCCAGTTGAAGAAGTGTATGGATTTTTCATCCCTACCCCCTGCTATGCCTACCTCTCCCTCTCATTGTTCATTCTCCCAAAGCTGTGGCAGATCCAGCACCAATTACTGTCTTCCAGGCTATATGATTGCATTCATGACAATTTTGAGGCCCATCTCCCTGCCCTCATGGGAGAGGATGGCCCCCCACATTCCTCAGACCCTGCTGAAGACTAGCCATCAATGCAGCACCCTTTTTCAGAGGAGGAAGAGGGGGAAAATTGCAAAATCCAATTCCCTGACACCTCTGGGGACCCCCAATGACTGCAGTGGATGCTCCCACTCCAGTTGATACTGCAGGTGACACTGAGATTAGTAGATTCAATGCACCATTGGTGAGTGGGCAACTGCTGAACATTCTGTCATCAACTTCCAAGGAGTGAAATATGCAGACATTTATCAATGCCATCTCAAAAATATTGAGAGCTGGTGTAATGACCATGCCTTCACTCTAAGTCCCCTCTGGGTTATTGGTTTCTGTCTGCCCTGCTCTGCACCTGTCCACTCAGTCTGGCACCCATACAACACATTCCCACCTGGCCCATCATCAGACTCTGTCAGACTCTGTCAGCACCACCACATGACTGGCACCTCCCAGTCAGGTGACACCCTGCCCCTACCTAGGGGTCACCTTCCTTTTGGGACAATGGGCTGACCTAGGCACAGTGCAGTTACTGCACCACATGGTTTGGTGCAGGGTTGCTACTTGTTTAGGCTTTCAGCCTAACTTCTGATTGGCTGTCAGCAGGCACTCCAAAGCCCTTCTGTCCATACTATTCCTTTTAGGAGTTTCTCCTTTGTCCCATCTTTTACCTCCATTGCATGTACCATTCCCCAACTAAAGTTTTCTGACACCTTTTACCCCTGGAAAATTTACTGTACCCTGTATGATAGTTCCAATGCTCTGATACTGTACCACCTTGATGGCATGCCAACTGTATATAAGTCTGCTGTACTCAGCAGTGTTTCCTCAGTATGAATATCAACTTAGTCCTCCCTCCTCTGCAGTCCTTGACTGGCCTTCTCTGTCTTCCATTGGATTCTCCCCAACTCCCCTCTCTATCTGAAATCCAAGAGCCAGGCTCATACAAGGGGGCAGCACACAAGCTGAACCCAATGCCCTCTCCCAAACCCCTGTCATGACCATTGGCCAACCTTTGGCCAATGTTGCTATTTGTCAGCCCCATCAGCCAAGCATCAGCCTATGTCAGCCTACCTCCATGTGTACTTCCCATGGCCTCTGTGAGCATTGGGGACTGTTGGAGTAGGCCCAGACTTGACAGTATATTTGTACTCACACTTGTATGAGTCCTCATCAGTTCATTAATACTCAAATGATACTATGCAAACCTGATCACATACACAATGAGAAACTGCTGAGAGGCTTGCCCTCACATTCACTAACCTGCAACATGCACCCTTGGTCATCAAACAGTTCCATTTGTTCTCTGCCCGATGTCATTCCCAGCACAAAAGTGCTTCGCAAGCTGGTCCCTCCAAACACCAGTGTTCTGAATTTCACACTCTGCCACTGCAAGGTGATGACCCATTCAACCCTGAACATCCTGATGGTGGGTCCAATGGTGGGGGCAGCAGCGACAGGGGTATCCCCGAAGATCCAGCTGAGCCACCTGAAGACCCACTTCTTGCCCTAACTAGGGCCATCCATGCACTTGCCTGCTCCAGCCAGTGTACCAGAGACTCAACCCTGAAAACTAAGGTCTGAGAGCCCAACACCTTCGATGGCTCTGACCCAAAGAAGCTCTGCAAGTTCCTGGTGCAGTGCAAGCTCAACTTCCAAGACCACCTGACTGCCTTCTAAACCAACCATGCCAAGGTCACCTTTGCCCAGTCTTATCTCAAGGGCATGGTGCTGGCCTGGTTTGAGCCCAACCTCCTCAATCCTGATGACTACCTGGGCTGTCCACTATAGATGGACAGTTATCAGGAGTTCCTTCATGAATTGACTGTTAACTTTGGCCCACATGATGCAGTGGCTGATGCAGTCCAAAATCTTGAGAACCTTTCAATGAAGGATACCTCCCACATCACCAAGTACATCGTGGAGTTCAACCATTGGGCTTCACAAGTCAAAGATTACAGCAAGGGTGCCCTCCATCACTGCTTCTATACTGGCCTCCCCAACCACATCAAGGACAAGATTGCCTGTGTCAGCAAGCCTGCCACCCTCACTGGGCTGCAAGACCTTTCCCAGACCATTGATGCTCACTGCTGAGAACACAAGGCTGAAATCTCCCACTCTGCCAAGCCCTCCACTGATAAGTCATCTGCTGGGAACCCCCCTGACAACAAAAAATCTTCATCAGCCTCTTCATCCTCCTTGCACTCTGAAAGTAAAGGCAAGTCCAAGCCAAAGGATGGCCAAAAATCAGATGCACCTAAATCTGACATCACTCACCTCCTTGGCAAGGATGGTAAGCTGAATGCAGCCAAACATCAGCACTGCCTCAAAAATAATTTGTGCCTCTTCTGTGGTGAGCCCAGGCACTCTGCTAAGGACTTCCTGAAGTCCACCTCTCATGCCACCAAAGCCCATGCTGCCATGGCTGCCACTCCTCCCACTCCTCTGACTCCCCCTGAGGAGAAGAAAGAGCCAAAAAATTAGTCCACTCCTCCAGGGAGCCTGCATGGCCTGGAGGAAGTGTTGACCCTGACCATGCACCTGCCACCCAACTCAATGCATCTGCTCTTTCCAACCCTAATTCACTTATGCCCTCTGTCTCCCTTCCAGACATTCCACTAGATGATATCTCTGTGTTAGTTGATTCCAGTTCTTCTCATTGCTTTATAGACCCTTCTCTAGTTGGTAAATATTCTGTACCTACAGAGCCTGTCTCTCTGCCTATCCTGCTTCATTTGTTTGATGGTAGCTCAAATACTGTGATTTCACAAGAGGTAGATTTGTCTGTCCATTTCCCTTCTGGCGATGTCACCTCCATTTCCTTTTATGTTACTCCATTGGATTCTTCTTGCTCACTGGTTTTAGGACACAACTGGCTCACCCGCTACAATCCATTGATTGATTGGGTATTGGGCCATATCTGGTTCCAACCACTGCCACATGGAATGCCAATGCCCCTGGCACCTCCGTCACCATCAACCACTCCTTCAGCACTGACACCAACACCCTCTGACCTGTCTTCTGACACTATGCTGCCTTCTCCAAAGGCTGCTGACTCACCACCCCCTCTGCACATCTCCCTCATTGGGGCTGCAGCCTACCTCCATGCTTGTGCCCTCCCAGGTTTGGTGTAGTTCAGTTTGCATTTACACCCCAATGACATTCTGCTTCATGTGTCCTCCACTTCACCCTCTCCTCCTGATCTCTCTTCGGTCCCCTCTGAGTACCATGAGTTCACCAACATCTTTAGCAAGGCAAAAGCAACTGAGCTTCTCCCACACTGCAGCTTTGACCTGAAGATCGACATCAAGGAAGGGGCCTCTCCACCCATCAGCATGATCTATTCCCCATCACTGCCTGAGCTTGAGGCTCTCCACACCTTCATTGACAAGCACCTCAGCTACAGCTTCATCAAGCAATCCACCTCTGCCCATGGTGCACCTGTCCTCTTTGTTAAGAAGAAGGATGGCTCTCTCTGCCTTTGTGTCAATTACCAAGGGCTTAACAAGATCACAAAAAAGGACCACTACCTGCTACCACTCATTGCTGACCTACTCAACTCACCAAGCCATGCCAAGCTGTACACTAAGATTGACCTCCAACATGCCTACCACCTTGTCTGCATCACTGAAGACAATGAGTGGAAAACTGCCTTCCACACCCACTATGGATCCTATGAGTGGAGGGTAATGCCCTTTGGTCTTACTAATGTGCTGGCTGCCTTCCAGCAGTTTGTCAATAGCATCTTTGCAGACATGCTCAATGTCTGCATCATGGTCTACCTCAATGACATCCTTATTTATTCCCACAACCTGGAGTTGCACCAACAACACATAAAAGAGGTACTCCAATGCCTCTGCTGCCACAGCCTACATATATGCCAAGCCAGAAAAATGCAAGTTCCATAGGAACTCAGTCAAGTACCTTGGCTATGTCCTTTCCCCTTTGGGGCTCACCATGTCTGCTGATAAGGTTCAGTCAATCCATGATTGGCCCGAGCCCCACAAAATCAGGGACATTCAATCCTTTCTGGGGTTTGCAAACTTCTACCATTGGTTCATCCAGAACTACTCCGAAATAGTTGTTCTGCTCACCTGCCTCACCTGAAAAAACACTCCTTGGAATTTTTCCAAAGAGTGCCACTCTGCCTTCCTCCACCTCAAGGATGCCTTCACCTCCACTCCTATCCTCACCCACTGGGTTCCTGATGCACCAATCACCATTGAGACTGATGCCTCTGACTATGCCATTGCTGGCATCCTCTCCATCACCTGTTCTGATGGAGAGCTTCAGCCCATCATGTTCTACTCCCACACCCTTACTGCTCCCGAACTCAACTATGATACCCATGATAAGGAGCTGTTGGCTATCTATGAGGCCTTCTGACATTGGTGACATTACCTAGAGGGCTCAGCTGCCCCTGTTGACATAGTCACTGACCACAAAAACCTTGAGTATTTCTCTACATCCAAGGTTCTGATGCACTGACAGGCCTGCTGGTCTGAGTACCTTTCCCAGTTCAACCTCACCATCTGCTTTCAGCCTGGCCACTTGGGGGCCAAGCCTGATGCACTCACCTGCTGGTGGGATGTCTACCCAAAAGGGGGGGATAGGGACTATGTGCAAATCAATCTGCACAACCTTCACCCTATGTTCACCCAAGAACAGCTTGCATCATCCCTCCATACCACCCACCTGATGGCCCCTGTCCTACAAGCCACCATGGCCTTCAATGTTGAGAAGCTCTGCTCTGACATCATCTCCACTCTCCCTGCTGACCCCACATCAGCTGCTCACCTCCTGACACTGTCTGCCCCAAGATGGTCTGTCGACCCCAATGGCCTCCTCTGCCTTGATGGTTACATCTTCATCCCTGACATCAGTGACCTCTGCCTTAGGGTACTTCAGTTCAAGCATGACCACCCTCTTGCTGGCCACTTCAGGCAGAATTGCACCCTTGAGCTCATCTGCCATGACTATGTATGGCCCAACCTCCATACTGATGTCAAGAGGTATGTTGGCTCTTGTATCACCTGCAGCTGCAGCAAAGCTCCACATCACTGCCCATATGGCCTATTGAAGCAACTCCCCATCCCCAAAAGGCCATGGAACTCCATCTCTATGGACTTCATTGAACACCTCCCACCCTCCAATGACTACACTGCCATTCTTGTAGTCGTGGATTGCCTCTCTAAGCAAGCAGTCTTCATCCTGACCCATGACTCCATCACCTCTGCCAACCTTGCCAAGCTCTTCCTCACCCATGTCTTCTCCAAGCATGGGGTCCCCACTCACATTACCTCTGACCAAGGCCCCGAGTTCGTGTCACATTTCTTCCACTCCCTCAGTAAGGCTCTGGATATGCACCTTCACTTCACCTTGGGTCACCACCCTGAAGGTGATGGCCAAACCAAACACACGAACCAGACACTCAAGCAATATCTTCATGTCTACTGTAACTACCAGCAAGACAATTGGGCCGAGTTACTACTGCTGGCTGAGTTTGCATTCAACAATGCACCTAGCACAACCACAGGAGTCTCACCCTTCTTTGCTAATAAGGGCTACCACCCGAACTTGTCAGTCACTGCTGACCACGGCTTCACCTCTGCAAAGGCCCATGACTATGTTGCAGACCTCTCTGCCCTTCACAACTTCCTCTGCTCTGAAATGACCACAGCACAGCAGTGCTACCAAGGTCCCACTGATGTGAAGCGCCTACCTCTGCTGGAGTTTAATGTTGGTGAACAAGCCTTTGTCAAGGCCAAGTACTTCCACTCCACTAGACCATCTAATAAGCTCTCCAAGAAATACCTTGGCCCCTTTGACATCATCACCTGACCTGGTATGCACTCTGTCACCTTGAAGCTACCCAACAGCATGTGCTCCATACACCCAGTGTTCCATGTGTCACAACTGGAACCTGCCTTGGCCAACCCCTTCCCAAGTAGGCATCAGCTGCCACCCCCACCAGTCAATGTCAATGGTGAACTCGAGTATGAGATATCAGAGATCCTCGACTCAAAGATAGACTGCCATCACCACTGCTGGTTAAGCTACAAGGTCTGTTGGGTGGGTTATGAAGGCACCAATGAAGAGACCTTGTGGCTCCTGGCCACTGATCTGGAACATACCCATGAACTTGTTGCTGCCTATCATGAATGCTACCCACACAGGGCTGGCCCATACACACCCCTGACATGGCTGCCCAATGGCCCCAACCTACTCCACCATGTACCTGACTAACTTTCCAACCCTTGTCTGCACCCACTGCTACCTACCCACCTAGTTCCAATCTCTCTCTGCTACTACCCTGAAACTTTTGCAAAGTCACCCTCAGTACTTATGCTCTGCCTTTTTGAAGACCAACATCTAAGTTTTTATTTACTGTACATGAATTATACAAAAAAAAAAAAAGGGGGGGGGGGGGCAGAAGGTCCCACACTACTCCTGCATACCCTCTGTGTCACCCTCTGCATCCTGGTCATCCCCTTCTCTGCTTTCCCTAACCCCTCTGCCCACTGCCATTTCACTCTGTGCTGGGGCCACCCCACTCTCTCTGGAGCTTGACCCACTTCCCCCTACCACTGCCCAACTTGTGCCTGGGGCTGCTCCTGCCAGACCCCCTGGGGGCCATGGTGGGAACACAGGCTGCCTCTGCACATAGACATGCACAGCAACTGCCTGTGCCTCCATCACTCCTGCCATCCATTCCATCATGAGCACTTGATGCTCCATGGCCACTGCCTGCCTTGCTTGGATGACAAGCATATGCTCATCATATACTGGCCTGGGTACTCCCTGACCCAACCCACCAAACTCCGAACCCTCCCCAACCAGGCCTGACCTGGAGGCCTCAGGACAAGAGGTTGCTGGGCCTGGCACCTCCTCAATCTCGTTGTTGTCATCCTCATCAGCCTGACCCTTTTTCCTCCCACTACCTCTTGAACCTCCCATCCCAGCCCACTTCCTGGAGCCACCCACTACTGCCTCCTCTTCCTCCTGTGCTGCCCAGCTACACTTCTTCTGCCTCTTCTGACAGGGGCTGCATGACCTTCCACCCACCACCATCTGGCACTCTCCCACTTCCCCCCACTGCCTGCAGCCCTCACAGGCTGACCATTGGGGTGTAGGTGTCACCACTATGACCCTAAGGCTTGTCCTGGTGGTCAGGCTGTATATGGTCACCCACCTGGTACTGAGTAAAGAGTCAGCCCCTAGCAGGAGGGAAGCAGGCCTGGTACTCACCTGCCCACTGATGACCCCCTACTTTCACTTTGCAGCTCCCCCACTCAGCCTTTCTCCCTTGTGATGCTTTGCTGCACAGCCTCCACCTCTGCCACAGCAGCCTGATGGGCTGTTTCCAGAGCCTTCCACCTCTCCTGCTCCTCATGTGCCTGCCTCTCTTGTGCCTCACATTCCTCCCACTCCCACTTCTCCCACTCCTCATGCTCCTGTTGCTCTCTTTCCAAACAGGCCTCCTCCACCTTCTGTTGACAGGCCTCAGCCTGCTTTTCTTTCCTAAGCACCTCCCACCTACCTTTTTCAGTCTCCTTGGCCTGCTCTGTCCCTTCCGAGTTGCTTGTGTGGACCTCAAGGTCTGCATCAGAGGCCTGGGTCCAGTCATGGGCAGGTGCATTGGGGTTCTGCTGGCTGGAGCTGGGTTGTTGAGACATGGTAGAGGGTCACAGAAATGATGGGAGGGGACTTTTCAGTGGTCAAGAGCTGCCTCTTATGTGGGAACATTCAGTCTCAGATACAACCCTGCTGCAGCAATCAACCCCACCTTGTGGCCTGCAGCCAGATTACAAAATCAAGCTCATGGTGTTCTGGCTGTACTGCCCTATGGCCTTCAAGGGTTCAGGCCCTAAAGGGGGGGATACTGTCATGACTGTGCCTTCGCTCTAAGTCCCCTCTGGGTTATTGGTTTCCATCCACCCTGCTCCACACCCATCTGCTTGGTCTGGCACCTGTACAACACATTCCCACCCAGCCTGTTGTTTGACTCTGTCAGACTCTGTCAGCACCACCACATGACTGGCACCTCCCAGTCAGGTGACACCCTGCCCCTACCTAGGGGTCACCTTCCTTTTGGGACAATGGGCTGACCTAGGCATGGTGTGGTTACCACACCACATGGTTCAGCACAGGGTCGCTACTTGTTTAGGCTTTCAGCCTAACTTCTGATTGGCTGTCAGCAGGCACTCCAAAGCCCTTCTGTCCATACTATTCCTTTTAGGAGTTTCTCCTTTGTCCCATCTTTTACAGTGAGTGAAAAAACGTGTGCAATGTTTGGCTGTTTTGTACTAAGTCCAGTGTAGCGCCATGAGGCGTGGGAATCATGCTTAGCCTTGGTGAGGTGGGTGGTAGTACTCGCTCTTGGCTACAAAATGGTCCCAGGGTCATGTGATTTGGTGCAGTAGTCATTGAGATATGTCCATTATAAAACAGCTACACCATTGCACACGTTTATTCACTTTTGGGCTGGAAGTAAAATCTGAGTCAAATGAAGAGATAATTGTGGTTGTTTGGTCCTACAAACAAAGATACACATATAAACATTGTGTCTGAGTTTGAACAAGTTCACACGCTTCTTTATTTCCAACCTTTACCACCATGAGATCCATCTCCTCCACCCAAAGGAATACTATCCTCACTATGCTTGATTCTGGTCATTCTCCTTCCTCTATTGCCTCCAGTACTGGCCTACATCGCTCTACCATCTCTAGACTTCGTTCCAAGGAGCGTTCCAGCCTGCAGAAGTCCACTGGAGGTCATCCATCCAAGCTTTCCCCTGCTAATGTCCGCCATGCCATCCACCTCATCTCAACTCAGAAGGCAGACAATGCTGTGCAGGTGACCAAAACTCTCACCAATGTCATCAACCAGCCCCTCCACCCAAATACTGTTCACCAGCACCTGAAGGAGACTGGTATGAAGGCTGTGGTAAAGCGAAAATGACCTATCCTCTCTGCCAAGCATTGCAAGGCAAGGTTGGACTTTGCCTATGCCCATAAAGATTGGACTTTGGAGGACTGGAAGAGGGTGGTATGGTCTGATGAGACTAAAATTAATCGCCTGGGGTCAGATGGGCACAAATGGGCATGGAAAAAGCCAGGGGAGAAGCTGAATGATAGGCTAGTAGAGGGGACACTGAAGTTTGGAGGAGGGTCTCTCATGATGTGGGGCTGTATGACCTGGGAGGGTGTTGGGTATGGCACCAAGATTGATGGTAGGATGGACGGAGACCTCTACCTCCAAATTTTGAAGGATGAACTACAAGATTCCCTTGAGTATTATGGTCTCCATCCTCCTGACATCATCTTCCAGCAGGACAATGACCCCAAGCACACCTGCAAACAGGTCAAGGAGTGGCTAGAGGAGCAGGATTTTAGGACTATGGTATGGCCTGCACAGTCCCCTGACCTCAACCCCATAGAACATGCCTGGGGTTACCTCAAGAGGAGGCTTGCAGAGTATGAGCATCCTCCCAAGGGAATACTGGAGTTGTGGGAGAGGACTCAGGTGGAGTGGAACAATATACCAGCTGAAGAGTGTCAGAAGTTGATTGAAAGCATGCCTAGGAGGGTGGAGGCAGTGATTAAAGCAAAAGGAGGCTATACCAAGTACTGATATTCCCCAAATACCCCTCACTTTTCAAAAGTGAATAAACGTGTGCAATGGTGTAGCTGTTTTATAATGGACATATCTCAATGGCTACTGCACAAAATCACGTGACCCTGGGACCATTTTGTAGCCAAGAGCGAGTACTACCACCCACCTCACCAAGGCTAAGCAGGATTCCCACGCCTCATGGCGCTACACCGGACTTAGTACAAAACAGCCAAACATTGCACACGTTTTTTCACTCACTGTACCTCTGTCACATGTACCATTCCCCAACTGAAGTTTTCTGACACCTTTTACCCCTGGAAAATTTACTGTACCCCATATGATAGTTCTGATGCTCTGATACTGTACCACCTCAATGGCACACCAACTGTATATAAGTCCACCATACTCAGCAGTGTTTCCTCAGTATGAATATCAACTTAGTCCTCCCTCCTCTGCAGTCCTTGACTGGCCTTCTCTGTCTTCCATCAGATTCTCCCTGACTCCCCTCTCTATCTGAAATCCAAGGGCCAGGCTCATACAAGGGGGCAGCACACGAGCTGAACCCAATGCCCTCTCCTGAACCCCTGTCACAACTGTTGGCCAACCTTCAGCCAACATCACTATTCATCAGCCCTGTCAGCCAAGCATCGGCCTATGCTGGCCTACCTCTGTGTGTACTTCCTGCAGCCTCTGTGAGCATCAGGGACCATCGGAGTAGGCCCAGACTTGACAGTTGGCAGAGGTTCAATGAGATGACAAATGACAACACATTAGATAGACTTTGGCATGACCTCCTCAGAGCTACTTGGTAGGCTCTTGGTACATTACACTGCCAGGTTCTCTGATGCATTGTGGCCAACCAGCCAACATGCTGGTGAGACTGCAAGCAACTTGGTCATCACTGACACAACATACAACCTCGACTTGGCAGATTTCATAATGGATCAAGGAGGGCCTATGACAGACTAAGATATCCTGGGCTGTGTCAACATCTGTAGCTTGGAATTGACTTGTTTTTTTTTTTGTGTGACATGCAAATTTATATGGATTGCCTGCACTGCTGGGTGGATTCAATATTTCAATATCACCTCAGGTGCTATGACCACTATGTAGGTGGTGTAGTCAGTTAATAATAATGATCACTGTGACACTACACACACTATAGACTCCTACAGTGCCATGTACCTGGAATTGCACTATAAGGTGCCTAATGGATATGAGGCTATGACACTACCCTCAGCTCCATAGGTAATGCACTACTACTGAGTCCTCAGTAAGTTGGAGGCAAGCTACAGTGTTACTTGCACTACCCAAGCTACATAGTACTATGGAGACCCAATAGCCAACTTGTAAGTTCATGGACAAGGCTGATGAGGTCTCTTTGTGACATGTGGTTTTGCTTGATGTAGTCAGGGTTGGATGCTATTGCCACTGCATATCACCAAGCTCTAGTGCTTTCAATACCATAGTTCATATGTGGAGTCACTATGGTTCATCTCATTCACAATGCTTGCATGCTTTGGTCTCTGAATAGACAGTCCATATGCCCCTGAGGCCTGAAGCTCTGGTTAATTTTCCTAGAGGGAACAGGACAAAGAGCTGACAGTATCCATGTTTTCAGTGGCATCTGTGTACCACCTCAGTCACAATGCAGCCTCATACAGTATTGTACTGTGGAGCTGCCATTTCATAGAGATATGTAGTGATGCAAACAAATGTAAGGGTATCATTAAGCTGGTTCTACAATGCAGTGAATAAGAACTCAGAGGAAGTGCCAGAAATGACTGATGTCAGCCTCTTCAAGGGAAGTAACCTCATGGCCCCTCAAGATAGCAGCCAGTTGTGCCAAGACCCACAAACCACAGTCATGTCTATTTGTCTGTCATGGTTCCACCTGTAATGGCAATTAGCAAGCTGTCAGTACAATGGTAGTTTTCAGAGCCTACTAATACAGGACAGGCCTCCCAGTCACTGCAATGTCAAGGGCTAATTCCAAGTCTCTGGGTTGCAATGTTGGACAAATGACAAATGAGCTGCATGATTTCCTGTACATGATGTTTGTATGAGACTAGTTTATATATCATAGGAGCTGACCTTAACATCCCTCCTCCAAGGCTGCTGTTCAGCCATGCTGTCAAACAACAACAGCTTCCTTGGAGGAAAATATATCATGCAAAGTACCCAGTGACCCACTGGCAATGAAAAATGGTCCAGAAGGACCCAGATGGGCTCTCTGAAAAGTGAGTCCATGACACATTGTGCCAGAGCATATCATCATTGGCATTATAATGGATTTGGGGTAGGTTATGTATGGGTTGAAATAACAGCACAGGAAGCTGCAGTGGGCAAGAATGCTGAGTAGAGGAGTGTGGCACAACCATTAATGCAAACATCATTGAGGCAGGCCTGTGGAGATGCCAATATGCTGGTATCACATGGAAGGAAGTTCTGTTGGGGAAAGCTGTCAGTAGTTGGTCATGTTATGGTTGGCATAGTGACTGGGACATGGATGCCCTTTTCCATGTCAAATCCATTGTCAATATTTATAACCTGCAAAAGCAGTTAGGTAGAAACTAATAATTGAAATCCACTGACCTCTGGAAGCCCCCAGTTTATTGTTATTCTGGATGGTGTTTCAGCTTCAAGTTCAGGCTCAGACCCATCCTGATTGCAAGAGTGGGCAACTTTGAGAATGTCTGAAATGGGAGCCTGCTCAGAGTCAAGGGGAAGTTGCCTGAGATCAGTGCCTAATGTGTTGGTGAGTCCCCAGATCTCCTCATCACCAGCATCATTAATATGATCATGGATGGATGATGACCAACACTAGCCATCACAAAGGAGGCTGGGGGTTTCCTGTAATAGTTCCTACAATCTGGGTGGCAACTCCTGCCTGGTGCACACAACAAGAGGATGAACTCAGAGTGGTTGGCTGTCACTCCTGTAGCTTGGATATTGCTTCAAGCCACTGCCTCAGAATGAAATGGTAGTTCTTGTCTGGGAATTGCAAATTAAGGAAGAGACTTCTGATGGTGGCTAAACTTACTTTCAGATTTCCATAATGTAAGGTGAATAGCAGCAATTTCATAGCCAAACCAATGACACATATTGTCCACTGCTAAACCCAAACAATGTCATTCTTCCCAACAATGCTCTGTCTTGATGAGAGCATGGATACCATCTCATGCATCAGTGTCTTTGAGCCACCAGGGGACCTCCCCCACAGAGGGAGTGATCCAGATGTCTTGCATCAGTGTTGGATCATTTCATAAGTCAGTGAGTGTGGTAGGAAGTGGAGAGGGTACAGGAATTGCTCAAGAAGGGTCATGAAGCTGAGAGAGTTGCTCATGATAATGGTTGAATTTGCAAATGGCTGCAGTAAGTGCAGGCTGATGTTTTGCAATCACCTTCCATGTCTGTTGGTGAAGCTTGGTACCTACAGTATGTATCAAATGTAGCCACAGTGAGAGTACCAACCATGAGCATCTACCAGGGTAATGTCACATAGAGCTTTGAGTAGGGTGGTGTAGACCTCTTCATCTGACAGCTTTGTCATTGCCATTCAAGCATAATCTCCATCCCTACAAAGATGATACTTCATTGCTGAGAAAGCAAGTTCAATTAGGTTGAGATCCAAGGAGTATGGTAGCAAGAATTCACATCACATTCCTCTGTATGACAATCAGTCTATAAAATACATGAATCTATGAGACAGAAACACCTTACCTAGCATGGATCAAGTTCTGTATCTGTGGGTGTTTGTGAATTTTGCAGTTGTCCATTACAATCACAGAGTTTGGTGCTGGATAGGGTTGCATATTGTTGAGTAACCCTTCAATGAAACAGGTGAAAGTCTCTGTGCAAAATGAACCCTCAATAATGTCACAATGGAGAATACCATCAATGAGCAAGAGGGCAGGAAGAATGGAATAGCTGGGAGGCACTCAGCTACAATTGTGATATCTCAAAATAAGGACTTACCATTGCCCACATGCAAAAAATGCCTTATGCTGTGTACTGGTTCCTCTGATTGACCATGCCTGCCCACAGTAAGTTGTTTGGCAATCAACAGAGCTCTCATCCACAAACACCAATTGTTGCAGCTTGTATATACCTATCCTAGCAATATACTCAAGGTGCTTTTGTGCTGAATGCTCTGCTGCAACACATGTAATCTGTAGAAGTGAGAGAGTGGCTGTATAAATACAACAAAAATCCTTACTTTTTTTCATTGTAAAGCCATGCCTATGAAGGGTCCACCAGACAGTTGAATGTGAAACCTGAACACCACAAAATACCACCAGCAATTCTTGAGGTTTTTCCAAATACAGATCAGGAGATTTCTGAATAGTACGTAGCAGAAACTACAGATACATCAATATTTCTGAATCATTTCACAGTGGTCATGATGATTACTTGCCTCAATATCAACATCCCAGAGGTGGCAACTGCTCTTGTGTTTGTTTTCAGCTTCCCCCTCCTCTGGATTCAGGATGGTCCCATGGATATGAAAATGTGAGATTATGCACCTGACTATGCATGTAGAGAGGTTAAGAAACATCACAATTTTCTCATTATGAAGCTGCCCAGACATTCATACAATAGCCCATTGTATTTTGGGGGCAAGATTCTTCCCTTGTTGCATTGCTACAAGGCACCAGGGTCAGAAATATCTCAAGCATAGAATACCAATACAGGCATGAAATACTGATTTTAAAAACCTCATCCTTGAGAAATTGGTGTACCCTAGTTGTGTTCTCTGAATTTTTGCAAGCTGAATGGTGTCCATTTCATAAAATTCTGGTTGTGTGTTGAGGAGATATGGGTTGACTGATGGTGGGAGTTTTCTTTCAAAGAAAAAAGTCATGTGGCCAACTTGCCTGAAATAGACAGTAACACAGAGTTTCTTCTGGAATAATGAAGGGTGGTGTTCTGCAAAATGACTGAAGAGAGGGAGTTGTGAAGCCTTGAGTAGTGGTTCTTCCAGGTGTTCAAGAACATGCACAGCCTCAACCTCATCATGTAGCACTTTCATTGTATCCAGTAGCTGGGTATACAGTGTGCTAATCATTTCTGTTGTTGAGATCATGCCAGTTGATTCAGCATCAACTGACATAGATCCCCAGGTAGAGGCAGATGAGGATGCTGGGGAGGGGGGGGACAGGATCATGGGGCTCAGTGAGGCAGGGGAGGTCCCTGAGGTGCCAGATGATGTGTCCATCCAATCTGTAAGATCCAGATCACTACCATCTTCAAGCCTCACACTGATTTCATCATTGCATATGCATGCAGTAGCAAGCATAGCATCATCAAGTACCTGCAATATTTCTACTCAAAGAGAAGGTCAGGGCATTCTGGTGATTAACAGATGTTGGAATGTGTAGCATTCAGAGCACCTTATTCACTGTACTGTTATCTATACTACAGTTGTACTACACTTGCCTTCAAACCATTTCAAACCATTGATGTATTTCCATATGTGGACAAGATGTCAGAGCTTAGGGCCCAAACAGTAGCAGGCAGTAGTGGATTTTACATGTGGACTTTTGGAGAGTGGCATTATTGATGAGGATAAGTGCTATTGTTACTATCCAATCATCCAGATGCAATGCCAGCTTGACAAACTACTCATTGTGAGATCTCCTGCAAACTAGCTGATTCTTCATCTCCATCACCAACCTGTCACTTGCTCTAACTTCATGGCAAGATGGTGGGTAGGGCTTCCAGTTCAAGAGGGGCCCTGTCTATCACTTCAAGTTCTGAGTACCAGAAATTGTGAGCCACTTGGACCAAGTCAGATGTTTTGGTACTTCTCAATTACATGGAGGAAAAATGATGTAAAGCAGGTGATTGAATGGTGTTTCCAGAAGGGTACTTCAATGATCTACTACACCAATTACCCATCCAACCCAATGGCTACCATAAAACCACCAAAAATTGTCATGACAAGTGGGAAAGCATACATTTATTGACATATCAACACTGCTCATATCAAACACAGCTGAAACATGAACACTATGTGGCATCAACTGTCACAGAGGGATCAGGGCTTGCCTATTCTGCAGAGAAGGTTGCTAATGTCATGACCAAGGCAGGGCAACTTGTGATGGATGAACTTATCAAGGTGCATCCAGGTTTTCCTCCTGATATGATATATAATCTAACCATTCACTAGACTCAGCCAGAAGCTGCCCAGTTTCAGCACAAGGGATTCAAATTTTGGGATTGTATGAATCATTTTGTCCCTCCTGACAAGGTGAGGGGCACTAATGTGCACCATGCTGGGGCCTTTCTATGGTGTCTCAGTCTTCTGCACCCATAGCTTCCATGCTGCCTCAGCCACCATTTATGCCTCCTGTACAACACTACCCATTGCATCAGCCACCATTCATGCAGCCTTGCATGCTGCATCAGCCACAAGCTGCTGCTCAATTTACCTTCATGCAGTATCAAACCAAGACCCCTGATTGGACTTAAACCATGCCAACTACTCAAAATGTATGATGTACTGTAGGCTCTCAAGCACCAGTTGTAACACCACTTCCTGCACAAGTCCCACCTAATATGTTGCAGGTACTGTTCAGGGTCCATGCTGATCCTCCTACTGTTTTGCCTTCATCCATCCCTGTCTCTCTGCCATCCTCTGTGATGGTATCAGTTGACTCTTCAATCAATCCCTCATCTAGCATATCATCTCACAGCAGAAAATGCAAGAGCAATGCCACTGCTGAGCTGGCCACTATGTTCATGGTGACTACCACTAGCTCACAGAAGTGATGGACTTAGATGAGTGGCCTCAAAGATAAGGTCCAAGAATTTATGGCAAGTTTCAATGACACTTCCAGTAGCATGGTCAATCAGATGCTTTCAACACTTGACAATACAAGCAGGGGTCAAAAACTGAGTGATGCATGTACACTGATATATGACCTTGAGAAGAACCTTTTGGCAGACAACCTTATTCACTTACAGATGCTGTTCAAGGAGAACCCATCTTTCATCACAGGCTACCAATGTGTTGCTGCTCACTCAGTATCACTCAGAATGCAGTGGGTTAAGTTGAGACTCAAGGCAGCTGGTTACTCCATCCCCAAATACACACCTGAATGTAAAGATACATAGGATACTTACATGCACTGTATCTCTAACCTTGTTATTACCTTCTAGCAGGAATTCTATTTTGTATCTGCCTGGAACTGGCTCAAACAAGAATGCATTGGGACAGTAATGCAAGACAAGCCAAGATATGTAAAGGTACTTGATGAATGCTAATCTAATTGTTTGATGATAGGAGGCATACCCTGCCTTGCACACTCAGCACAGTAGCTGTCCCAGATCTCCACTGCAGCCATATCACACAGCACATTCATCTGCCTGTGTGAGTCAGTGTTCAGTGGAGCACCCTGAAGACTTCCAAAGTCACCTTCCTCCTCTGTCAGGTATGGTCCATCATCTTCATTGAATCCATCAGGATCTGGTATATCAACATCACCAGGATCATAGATGTGGATAATATTATTAATGCAGCATGCAGCTGTGGGTAATCAAGACTGAATTGCCATTCCATACTCAGGTGGAAGAACAAGGGTGCAAAAACATCATTTGATGACTCCAAAGTTGCATTCAATGTCATTTCAAAGCATGGCATGATGAAGGTTAAACAGTTCTTTTCTAATCTTTGACCTGTGGGGAATGAACAGGAATTGGATGAAAGGATGTAAATGAACCCACACTAAATTTGCCTGCCCCCACTCTGCCAGATGGTAGTGCTGGCCACAATACAGTAAAAGTAACTGCAGAGTCAATGGATATCCCACATCAGTGAGATAATAGCAGCCATCAGGGATTGCAAAGTCTCATAAATGGGCATTGTGGTAGACTGCAGTGCTGGCAGCCAATCCCTCCCATCCTCCAAGAACATACATGATGATACCATCAAACAAACAGGTAATGAGACAATCCTGAGATGGAAACCCCTTTCAGTTGTGCATAAGATCTCACTGGCTTGCTGATGGTACACATGCAACATGTGTGCCATTGAGGGCACCTATTGTGTCCTTGAAGTACAGGTAGAATTTTGGATTTGAGGAGATACAAATAGGGGTTGGAGAACCAGCCCTGGGAAGGCAGACAAATGTTCTGTAGATGGGACCCTCAGAAAAGGTGTAGAGCATCCATTTAGATTACCTAGATAAAGTAGGAGACATGAGCAGTTAGGGCAGAGGATTGAGACTACCAAGCACTCACTGCAAAATAGTATCTGTCACATGTTGAAACTGCTTGCCAATGTGCCAGGCTGACAGTCCTGTCACCATCACATAGAGGAATATTGTGAGTTGCTCTGTTAACAAGACATTTCTCAAATCCTGGAAGCCTCCCTCTTGAAGGACAGATATGAGCCTGATAAAGATGTGTTGGTGCCCATTGAGCAATTCATCTACCCTTCCCTGCCCTGAAAGCATAGATGTGTGGTAAGGTTGTGGCAGTGTGCTTCAAAGCATTGTGACTGTGGCCAGATATATAGTGAGTATGGTGCTGACTACTCTGTGGCTCTGAAGTTGGTACATAAGTAACATCCTTAGAATCATCTTTCTCCTATTCTCTTCTTCTTCTTCCTTAGCTGCATTCCACATGGCAAGTTGGTGGTGACAGTCCTCATCCATAGCAATAGGGCAATGATAAGGACCACACTGAACACCAACACTCAGCTTGTCATGCAGCGATGACTGATAATGTGCTGTTCCAAGGTGCAGGTTGACGTGCACTTATAGATCGCCTTATGGCTGACCTGGACCAGAGGGAGGGAATAGGCGAGCTAGCAGCAGCAGGTCTCTTCCAGATATAACAAGCCTTGACACAAAGTTAATCAAAGCAAGGGTCATCAGGGACACCCTTTCTACTCTTGACAGTCAAAGGTCGAAGACTTGTATGCAAGGGTGGAATTATGTACCAAGAGGTACAACCAGAATCTTGCCAAGGGATCGAACAATCGAGCAGAGATAAAGGAGGATTTATAGAGAGCTAAGTCTCAACCTTTACCAGGGAGAGTAGTTGGTAGAGTAAAGTACAATGAGACATGTCTGCATCTGTAGGGGTTTTTATATCCTACAGGCAGGCAGCTCATGTAAGTATGATACTACTGTAACTAGTAAAGGTAGAGACTTCTTGTTGGGGCAGACATGTAAACAAAGGATGTCTTGGTGATGGAAGTAGTCTTTGACATGTCAAGTCACAATGACTGGACATGGAGCAAAGACAGACTCCATCTTACATCCAAATGGCACGATGTGACATGTTAGGTCATGTGTGGGAGAAGTAAAACAGGTAAGGTAAAAGAAGACAATGATCCTGATTGGGATCTCGCTTTGTGAAGGGAAACAAAACAAAGGTAAACTGTAAAAGGAAAACATAATGTAAGCATACCAGCAAGTCATATAGTAAAGGTCCACTGACTTGTCCTCAAGGGACAGAGGTCAGTAAGCAAGATGCCATCTAGGCACAGGAAGGGGGATGACTGGGCAGACATGGGAATGTGAGGTGGTGGTGGCAATGAACATGGTAAAAAGGTGGTAGTGGCATGACATCACCCCCCTCTCTTAAAGAAGGTTGGTGGCCTCACCAACTACTTGGTCAAAGTCATTGAATATGGATCATTCAAGGTCATCAAGGAGTGGGATTGGTCTTGGAGGGTCCAATAGGATGTCCATTAACATCAGTCCAGTGAGAACCTTTTCCATGATGGCAGGACCAATGACCAAGTCTTCAGCAATCAAGGCAGGTATGTTTGTAGAATGGGTGGAGAGGGTCGAGTTGGACCCTTCCTCCCAGCTCAAGGTGAAGTCAGTCAGATTGTTCAATGGGATAGAAGGGTTTCGAGGGAATGGCACAGGTTGTAGGAACTCATGCCATTTTTCCACTCTTTCCTCTTCTTTGGTCCATGGGTCATCACATCTTTCTCCAAGAACTTGGGCAGCAAGCCACAGAAACTTTCTACTGGCTGTCTCTTCTTCCTCTCTTCTTTGATCAATTGCGAGCCAACATACTCCTGGGAGAACAGATTCTTCTTTGACCAGTATGACCCTTTCTGTAACCTCTGGACTGCTCTTCTCTTCCCAATTGCTGCTAGGTACTGCAGGTGATTCCATTTGGATGGATGGTACCTTGGGTTTTGGAACTTCTGTCAGTCATCCGTCACTAGGCCTTCTGAGTCTCTCTGAACTTGACTACCTCCAGGGGGCATCGCATCATTCTGTCCAAGAATTCCCTCTCCTTCCATAGTGTCTGGACCAACTGCATTGGCCCTTCTGTTGGTAGAGTCATGGGAGATTCTAGGAGGTGGGAGGCAGTTGGGCAGCATGCTGTGAAACGACCAAAAGGACTGGGAAAGGGAAGGTCCATAATGGACATGTATGATATTGACGAGTGAGATGAGCAGGTTCTGTGTTTCTTCGACTACCTTCATCCCTTCTGACTCCATAAATGCAGTGCCATGGGAATCTTCATCAATGACTACATCTCCAGCTTTCAGGACATTGGCTGCATGGTGAACGGTAATCTCGATGCTTCCGTAGACCTGAGACAGCAACTGGAGATAGTCACTGTCATGGCTGACATCCCATCCATAGATGATCCATTTGTCATATTTCTCAAGGATCCATATGTAGCTTTCATAATCCTCTGGTTTGCAGAGGAGGGCTGTTGGGGCATTTTTCCTTGTAGGTGCATGGGGGATCAGGGATGTGGTTGGTGAGTCTCAGTTTGTTGAGTCATGAGGTGTAGGGGTGTTAGTGGTTGAAGCTGCTTCAAGGGGTGGTGTGTTACATGTTTGTCTGTACACCGGCTCAGGATATGGGCATGTTCTGGGGGTCTTGGGAGGCACTCTGTGCTTTCCCTTTGAGAGTGTGCATATGGTAACACTGGAGTGGGGGTTCTGCAGTTGTTTGTATTCAGGGTGGAAAAGGGATTCGATGGAGGTGGCAATGGAGTCTGTGGGTAGAGTGGATACCTGGGATATGGGGGATGAGAAGCCTGGGGAGAAGTCGTAATTGGTGTCATCATAGGAGATGTAAGAGTCCAAGAGGTATTGACATGACTCGGTGTTACGTTCATTGTCAGAGTAAGACATTTAATTAGAAAGGCATTTTCAAGAAGGCTTCCTGTGATGAGAGGAAACTCGAGTGGGTTGTTGGACCTCTGGTGGCTTGTGACAACTTCTTTTATACTCCTCGAGTATTTCTTCCACATTGACCAAGTTAGTCTCCAGTTCCCAAGTATTACTTGTGTGTCCATATCCACTCCACCTGACCAAATAACACGTACATGTACCATGTCCAGTTTTCACTTCCTTATGGTTCAATATCACTTCTACCTCCCATTCTGGGACATCATCAATCAGATCTGGAAGTGGTGGAGGCAGTGTGGGACCATACTTGGGGGTTTCACGATATGGGAAGATCCTTGACATATGAAATACCAGGTGGACCCACCAATGATCAGGAAGATCTAGGTGTACAGTGATTTCTGACAAGACTTCTTTGATCCTGAATGGTCCTACACATCTCGGAGCAAGTTTTGTTGACTGTAAGTTGTGTTTTAGGTCATGCGCATCCAGCCAAACAAGGTCTCCCTTGATTGGTGGGGTATACAATAGTGGGTCTGGCCCACTCTGGGCCATCTTCTCCATGGTTTTCTTGTGAGCTATGAGTGTGGCATCTCTAGCAAGGGCTAGGGCTTCTAGGCACTCTTCGACCTGCAGTGCTTTTGATGTGTGAACAGATGGATAGGGGTCAGGGTCATAGCCATAAAGGAGGTAATATGGGGTTTGGCTGTGGGTTGAATGCATGCATGAGTTATGGGCAAACTCAGCAAGAGCAAGATACTTGCTCCATTTGTTTGGTTTCTCAGCACAATACATCCACAAGTATCCTTTGACCTCTTGGTTAACATGTTCTGCCTCTCCATTAGTTTGCAGGTGATATCCAGATGAGTAATGAGGCTTGATGCATAGTGCGTTATAGAGACTTTGTGTGAAGGTGCTGACAAACTGGGGGCCTTGATTGGATATTATGGACTCAGGAACTCCATAATGCAGGTAGACATGTTGCAGCCACAGGTCAGCTAATCCCTTGGAATCTATCATCTTGTTGCATGGGAGTAACTTCACAGCCTTGGTGAGGCCATGATTGATGATGGTGAGGATGGAATCATGTCCATGAGATTGTGGAAGGTCAGTGATGAAGTCCATAGAGACTTGTTTGAACAGTAGCAGTGTGTTCGACTCAATTGGTTGAAGCGGCAGAGGGTGATCTCATCGAATAACCTTTGATGCCTGGCACATTGGGCAACCTTTCACATACTCTCTAATGCTTTTCCACATTCCTGGCCAGAAGCATTGCTTGTTCATGGTGGAGCACATTGCTTTGACACCAGGGTGGCCAGCAGATGGGTGGTCATGGAAGTCAGACAAGGTCTTCTTCTGAGCCTTTGGAGGGACATAGATCCTTCCATTTTTGGTCTTAATGTTAGTCGTCAGATCTTCGACAACCTCTTCTTGTGATCCATCATTTATGATGACATAACTGGAGTCTTCCTTCGACAAATTTTTGATTTCTTCGAAGACTTCTTGTGATACACAGCAGATCCTAGGCCTTTTCTGTTGTTTGGGTGTGGAGGTTCTTTTTACTTGTGGGACTTTCACAGTTGAGGGCTTGGTTTCATGAGGGTCGAGGGTCAGTTTTGACGATGTTTCGACTGGAGTGGGGATGTCTTGAGTGGGTTCACCCCCCCCCCCCTTTAGCCAAATCGACAGTGGAAGTACTGTAGTTTCCACTGCAGTGGCTTGAGTGAAAGCTGGGTTTCTTGACAGCATATCTGGGATGATCATTCGTCGACCAGGGTTGTGTTTGAACTTGAGTGGGAAGCCTTGGATGTAGGCTAGCCAATGGGCTTGCCTTCTGGTAAGGTTTTGTGGCTCCCAATAGTATGTCAAGTTCTTGTGGTCAGTGTGAATGATAGTGTCTTCAGGAGGTGACAACAGATAATGTTTCTAGGCCTTGAGGGCATGAACGATGGCCAACATCTCCAGATCATAGACCTGATAATTTTGTTTGGCACCTTGTAGCAACTGTGAAAGGTACACAATAGGATGTAGGTCATTGTTGAACTTCTGGCACAGTACTGCACCAGTGCTGAGCTTGGAGGTGTCTGTGTATACCTCAAATGGTTTGTTGAAATCAGGAAGGTGGAGGACTGGGGCTGAGCACATGTAGGCTTTTAACTTTTGAAAAGCTTCTTCTTGGCCTGATCCCCACTTCCATGGGAAGTCCTTCTTAGTCAACTTGTGTAATGGTTTTGAGATCATGGCAAATGAAGGGATAAATTGGCAGTAAAAGTTGCAGAAGCCTAGGAATTGTCAGACATCATGGATGTTGGCCAGGGTCTTCCAGTTCCTGACAGCCTCCACTTTGATGGGGGCTGTCTCATATTGTCCATGGCAAATGGTATATCTGAGAAATTCAATATCTTCTGCTTCGAAAACACATTTTGATAGTTTGAGCCACAAATTTTCCTTCTTCGCAATCTCCAAGAACTCTTTTATGTTCTTCTTCAGGCCCTCGTGTGTCTTTGAATGGATAGTCACATCATCCAGGTAAATGATGCCCTTCTTCTCGGTTCGCAGACAACCAAACTTGCCATCCATATACCTTTGAAAGGTAGGAGGCGCATTATTTTGGCCAAAGAACATAATGGTGGGCTTGAAAACACCTTGGGGCATTATGAACAATCCAAGAAATGCATCTTCTTCTTTCTTGACTCTGATATTTGTGAAGCCCCATCAAACATCGAACTTGGTGAAAAATTTTGACTCCACCAACTTGTCTAATATTGGCTTGACAAGTGGCAACAGATACCAGTCAGGAATGGTGAATGAGTTTAACTGCCAGTAGTCTTGTATGAGTCTCTTTTTGCCATCCTTCTTTCTGACGAAACAGACAGGAGCTGGTGGTACTCATAGGATATCTGCATTTTGGACTTTTTCAATTTTTCCCATCAGCAGGTTCTCTTCGAGAAACTTGTCAAGTAGCTGCACCTTGTCTCAAGACAAGGGGTAAATCTTCGTGGGCTTGAATGTCTTCAGGTCTTTGGAAGGGTCAAGTTTTATCATGTGGTCATAGCCAGGTCAGTGTGGAGGTAGGGGACAGATTTCTGAGAATACTTCACAATAGGAATTATATTCTGGTGGCAGAACAACCTCTTCATGTTGTATCTGGGCTTCCAGTTGAGTCGATATTGAGGTTTGGTTTATTGAAAGTGTTGCAACTTCTGGAGTTCCCCATCCTACTATTTTTCTGGCAGTCCAATCGATAACTGGTTGGGCTTGTTGGAGCCAAGGCATGCCTAGGAGCATGCTTTCATTTTTGAGGCCCATGACATAAGTGGAGAGTTTGAAATGCCACCCATGTACTCGCCTGGTGAACAGGGCTATAGAGTCGATTATTTGTTTGGACAATCCTTCAAAACTTCATGGGGACCACAGTTGTTTGATTTTCTTAGTCTCCAAGCAGTATCTTTCAACTGCTTCTTGACTGATAGCATTGCATTCAGCACCGCTGTCAATTACTGCTCTGATTCCCCCTTCATTCCATTCCATCAAAAAGAGTGTGCCAGTGATAGCCCTCACAGAGGGGTATTTGTTGATGTGTACTAGAGACATCAATTCTGGAGCACTAAACGAATGGAATGTACTTCTACTCTCCTCCATTGGGGATGAACGTGGAGAGGACTCTAAAAATCCTTTTTCTCATTCAACGCCTCTCTAAGTTTCTCAAACTCCTTGGCATTGTAGAAGGATTTGACTTCATGGATGAGCTTTTGTCCATCTGATAGGGTACAGTCTTTGATGTAGTGTCCCTTCTTTCTGCAGCAGTAACATTCTCCTTTGGACTCCAGTTGCAATTCTCAAAACCTGTAAGGGTTGGGTTTCCTTTTCTGGGGTGGTCAATATATAGGCTTCTTTGATTGCTGATCGACGTCCATTGCATAGGGGTCACAAGTTGGTTGTCTACCATGAACAGGGTTTTCATTTTGGTACATGTGGAGAACTTCTTTGTTGTCCTTGGTCAAGCACTCGTTGTAAATGCCAAGGCTGGCCTTAGCAGTTTGTGCATCGACAGCAGCATCAATCCATTCTTGAACTGTTTGGGGGATCTTGCCAGATTGGAGAATCCATTTGGTGGTTTTATTGTTGAGACCTTTCCCAAAATAGACTCCAGCTTGTTGATCATTGCATGATATAGAAGCATGAGTGATGAGGTCCAAGAACTCACCAATATATTTTGCTAGTGGGGCATCACCTTGTCTAATCTCAGCCATCTTTAAGAAGGCTAACACATCTGTGTCTCTGACCTTGAAGATTTTTCAGAGCTTAATGAGGAAGGTAGTCCAGCTGTCATATAGGTACACTTTGCCTGTGACTGTTGTGTGTTCTTTGAGATAGTTCTTGGCAAAATGAACAGCAGATCCTTGACTCATGAAAGATAAGGCAAATCCAATCTTTCACTCATCGGTATTGTAGACATGGCAGTTGAGATTGAGGTAGTTATTGACAGATGTGATCCACACTTCAAACTTGCCACTAGTTCCATCGAATGGGAGTGGCTTTCCTAGGCCTAACTCCTTTCGATCTACTCCTCTCCCTTCAGGTTGTTTTTCTTTGGCTACCATGGTTCTGTGGATGGTGTAGGCAGGGAAAGCAAGACCTGAATGGCCAGTCATGCTTTCATACCATTGCACCAACTCTTTGACATTTCCAACAGATCATCCAGCAAAAGGATCAGTAGTTTCTGCAAACTGTTGTAGCTGTTCAGCTAAGATGGCAACTTGTTCTTTGTTCTCTGATTCCTGCCATTCCAAGATCTAACAAGGTGGTCAATGAATGTTCTGGTGCTGTGTGTGTTTCTTCTTCATCAATTCTTTTACCAGCTAGGGGTTCTGGTTCTTGGATTTGGGTAAAGGAACCTGGGACTTGGGTGACTGTTTCTTTCGAGGTCTGGGCTTGGGTACCCTCTCCTCCTTCTGACTTGGTGGGACTTGTTACTGGATACAGTTGGAAGTGTTGAGCAGAGGATGTCTGCTCAAGCTTTTCTGGGGCTGTGGTTGTGCTTGACAAATGCAGGGGAACTTTGGGTGGTTGTCCTTGTGGACAAAATTTACTTGATCCCGCTTTGGAAGACATGGTTGCAGACTTCTTCTTTTAACTCCAGACTTCTTTAACATGAGCCATGAATATACACTTCAAGGGTTGCAAGGCCTTCAAAGAATATTCACTTTTCTTGTTTGCTCTTGATCTTGCTGTGACCTCGACTGGTTACAGGTTTTCCAGAGATTCTTTCTCCAGCATGGCTTTTATTGAGAGCTACCGATGAGATGCCTTCACAGGTATTCACTTGGTCTCTAGACACAGGTAGCAGACCTGTTAACAATGCAAGTTACTCTTCTGCTATTAGGTCTTATACTTCTAATCAGCTGACACTTGCAATAGGGGAATGATGATTTGTTGATTGGGATTTCTCGTGTTGGAACAATATCAGGTGCAGTGGATTTTCAGCTGCTACCATGAGGGGAGCTGTATCTCGCTTTGCTGATGTAGAACGAGATAAATTGCTCTTTTACTATGTCGACTTTCATGAAAGTCTCCTGCTGATACCACAAGTGGATGGTATCCGGACAATCAGGTCAGACAGTGAGGAAAGAGGGGTACTTTACTCTTTTGTCACATGGCAATGACTGATAATGCACTGTTCCAAGGCATGGGTTGATGTGTGCTTATAGATCACCTTACAGCTGACCTGGACCAGAGGGAGGGAATAGGCAAGCTAGCAGCAGTGGGTCTCTTCCAGATATAATGAGCCTTGACATGAAGTTAATCGAAGCAAGGGTTGTCAGGGACACCCTTTCTACTCTTGACAGTCAAAGGTCGAAGACTTGTACACAAGGGTGGAATTATGTACCAAGAGGTACAACCAGAATCTTGCCAAGGGATCGAACAATCGAGCAGAGATAAAGGAGGATTTATAGAGAGCTAAGTCTCAACCTTTACCAGGGAGAGTAGTTGGTAGAGTAAAGTACAAGGAGACACATCTGCATCTGTAGGGGTTTTTATATCCTACAGGCAGGTGGCTCACACTGCAAGCATTTCACAATGTTTCTTTAGAAAATATTCTGAAAAAATGGAGGAAAGAGATACTCTTTCATTTTGAATGTTTGGAAAGAAAAAATACAGAAATAAAGTTTTATTTCCTTCCAAAAAACATGAGTTGATGCTAATACCACTTAGAGTAGAAGCTAATGGGCACTACCATTAATCCATGTTTCTGCACAGAGAAGATAAAGTTAATATTTGCATTTTTTGCGACAAATTATCTCAAATAAAAGAGTATCTCTTCTCTCCATTTTTTCAGTATATTTTCTGAAGAAAAATTGTGAAATGGTTGCAGTGTCATGTAAGTACGATACTACTGTAACCAGTAAAGGTAGAGAGTTCTTGTTGGGGCAGACACATAAACTGTCACACCCGTGATGCACATGTAAGGTCCAGACTGCAGTCCGACCATCTGAGGTGTTGTTCTAGCCCTATGGGCTCCCGTTGTGAAACTCCGTTCCATCTCTAATTTGACTTACAATCTATTTCTATTTCTGTTGCCATATTTAGTATGTTTCTCTTGCACTTCTAAGTGACTCACTACACTACTGTACCCATATGTCTTACTAATCCCCATACCATCCAGCTATCTGGCGACTTCCAACTTACCTTACTAATAGCTCACTAATATTGTTATTCATCCGTACTGCACTCCAGTAGTTGCTACACCCGGACATTGCATTAGACTTTTCTCTGTACTATAAAAGCCTTGTACATATGTCATAGCACATCAGTTTGAATATCGAATAAGATACTCATCAATCTCACTCGACTCCAGACAATCTCTGGATAGTTCCAACCTCTAGGGACTCGGCAGGAAAGTAGTGTACTAAGTTGTATGCTAACCTCTGACTACCTGGACTTTCACTCTAGTCACCCTCTGCCCTCAGACCCTCTCGGAGACCATTGAGAACCAGTCTTGACAGTATATTCAAACTCAAATCCCTGCACAAGCCCACCAAATCCCCATGCCATGACCATGACTACCTGACTCCATTCCTGCTCAATGGCTGTTGAAGCTTTGGAACAAGCTGTGATCGATGATATGCATGAGTCTAGTGCATGTATCACATTAGCAAGCTGCCAATGTCCTCCACTGTCAGTCAGCCAATTTCGAAGTTTCTCCACCAGGGGTGAACCCCTCACTACCCTGACCCCTAGAACCAGCTCCTCTAACAGATGTTCCTCATCCACAGCATGACCAACCCCAGACCTCTTCAGAGGCAATGACCCTGGAGATGATGGTCCAGGAGATGATGGTCCCAGAGATGACGACAACAATGACAATGACAACAATGACAATGACAACAATGACAATGACAACGATGACAATGGCAACCCTTTCATCAATGCCCCAGAACAACTAGATCCCCAACTGGCAGTCTTGCAGAACTTGGCAATGGCTGTTGACCATCTGTCACAATCAACCCATCGCTCCAATGACACCTTGTCCTCATGTGCTAAAGTCCAAGAGCTGGACACCTTTGATGGAACTGATCCAAAGAAACTCCAGACATTCTTAGTCCAATGTGAACTGTGCTTTCAAGATCGTCCAAAGGCCTTCTGCCTGGACAGAAACAAAGTCACATTTGCCCAATCTTATCTCAAAGGAATGGCTCTCAAATGGTTCGAGCCAGACCTTTTAAACTCTGGAGATCCAACAGACTGTCCACTTTGGATGGACAGCTGGTTGGATTTCATAGCAGATCTCCAGACAACTTTTGGACCCCATGATCTGGTCGCAGATGCCGAGCACCAGCTTGATCACCTCCATATGAAAGAGACACATCATGTAAACCGTTATGTGGTCGACTTCAACAGATTGGCATCGCAGGTCTGAGGTTACGGAGATGGTGCTCTCCATCACCTGTTCTACACTGGAGTCCCAGATTGCATCAAGGATGAAATCAGTAGGGTTGGGAAACCTACTACACTATATGGTTTGTGTGCATTGGCCCAAGAAATCGACATGTGCTACTGGGAGCACAAGGATGAAGTCTCTTGTCAAGCAAAGTCCTCCAGCAACAACTCCAGAAACAACTCCAGAGGCAAGACCAACTCGAACAAGGGGGATAAGCAGAAGTCTGGTAACGCCAACCCCCAGTCTGGTAGTAACCAGCAAACTCCAGCTACTTGAAACCCCAAGCCTCCGAACAACCAGAACTCCAGAGCACCGTCCATGTTATCCAACAAGCTCGGTAAAGACAGCAAGTTGACACCTGCTGAGCAAAAGAGATGTTTCGAGCAGAACCTGTGTATGTTCTGTGGAAACCCCAGGCACAAGGCCAAAGAGTGCCCTAAGTCTACATCTCACACAGCTAAAGCTTGCGCAGCCACAGTTACTGAGTCAGAAGCCAAACCGACTGCCTCCTCCAAGGCAAAAAAATAGAGTGCAACTCTCAGAACTCCACACAGCCTGGGAGTTGTGTTGATACTGACTGTGCACCCTCGGAGGCACACCTCAATGCATCTGCTCTTTTGAATCCTAATTCATTAAAACCTTCTGTCACCCTCGACTCATATAATATTCCAGACTTTCCAGCATTAATAGATTTGGGCTTGACCCATTGTTTTGTAGATTCTACTTTCATCAATGATCACAGTCTTTCAACCCACTCTGTCCCACCTCTCGTCCTGTCTGTTCAATGGTGTGACAATGACATCAATCACTAAAGCCTCAAACTTCTCAGTCTGTTTCCCCTCTGGAGATATCACTGACATGACCTTCTATGTAACTCCATTGGATTCTGAGTGTAAGATAGTTCTCAGACATAACTGGCTCACCCATTACAATCTGTCAATTGATTGGGTACTGAGCAGTATTAAGTTCCGAAACCTTACATCTCGTTTGCCAGCACCAACATCGCCCTCTGACTCAGAGTCAATTCTGAGAAACCCCATAGACACCCCCCTGGGCTCTCTGGACATCACCCTTCCCGAGTCGGTTGATAACTCCTCTCCACCCAGCACCCAAGCACCTAACATCTCCCTTGTCAATGCAGCGGCCTTCATCCATGCTTGCAAGCTAGATGGCTCAACCCAGTTCTCCCTCCAGGTTTGACCTCAGGACATTACCAAACTCCAGGCTGCCACTGTACAGGATACTCCAGACTTGTCATCAGTACCCCTGGACTATCATGACTTCGCTGATGTGTTCAGCAAGGTCAAGGCAGCTACACTTGCACCTCACCGGGAGTTCAACCTCAGGATAGAATTGGAGGAAGGAACTACTCTGCCATTGGGAACCCTCTACTTGCTTTCGTCTGTTGAGCTGGCTGCTCTCCAGACCTTCATTGATGAAAGTCTCACTACCAGCTTTATTCATCCCACATCATCCCCATATGCCATACCTGTCCTTTTTGTCAAAAAGAAGGATGGATCACTTCATCTCTGTGTTGACTTTAGGGGCCTCAATAAGATCACCAAGAAGGACTGTTACCTGCTACCTCTCATTTTGGACTTACTCGACTTGCCTAGTCAGGCTGAGGTATACACTAAAATCGATCTGTGCCATGCTTACCACTTGGTGCAGATTGCCAAAGGAGATGAATGGAAGACAGCTTTCAGAACCCATTACAGATCTTACAAGTGGCTCGTGATGCCATTTGGACTTACCAATGCCCCTGCAGCATTCCAACACTTCATCAACTCCATCTTTGTGGACCTACTGGATGTATGCATCATTGTCTACCTAGACGACATCCTTATTTATTCTGATAATATGGAAAACCACAAAAAACATGTTTGTGAGGTACTCTGTAGACTCCAGGAGCATGGCTTGTATGCCAAACCAGAGAAATGCGAGTTCCACTCCAAGTCTGTGGAATACCTTGGTTTTTTTTATCCCCCAACGGTTTGTCAATGTCCAAGAATAAGGTAAAGGCTGTCCATGACTGGCCTGAACCTCGCAAGGTGAAGGACATTCAGTCTTTCCTCGGCTTTGCAAACTTCTACCATTGTTTCATCTTCAATTACTCAGACATTGTGGTCCCACTGACACATCTCACACAAAAGGGGGCACCTTGGAATTTCTCCAAGGATTGTCGCTGGTCCTTTAATCATCTCAAAGAAGCTTTCTCCACGGCTCCAATATTGACTCACTTCCAACCCAGACTTCCCATCACAGTAGAAACAGATGCTTCAGACTATGCTGTTGCTGGCATTCTGTCTGTAGCTTGCCTGGATGGTGAGGTATGACCGGTAGCTTTCTACTCCTGGACTTTGACTGCCCCAGAGTTAAACTATGACACACATGACAAGGAGCTGCTGGCAATCCATAAAGCCTTCCGGACCTGGCGCCATTACCTTGAAGGCCCCGCACACCCCATTGACGTCATTACTGACCACAAAAACCTTGAGTATTTCTCCACCTCGAAAGTGCTCACCAGGCACCAAGCATGTTGGTCTGAGTACCTTTCTCAGTTCAATATGGTCATCCATTTCTGCCCCAGTAAGCTCGGAGCAAAGCCCAATGCCTTGACTAGACGATGGGATGTCTACCCCAAAGAGGGGGATAGGGGCTATGCCCAAGCCAACCCACAGAACCTCCGACCAGTGTTCACCACTGAACAACTACCCAATTCATTACAGGTGACCTACTTAGAAAGCCCAGTACTACATGCTAGTATAATCATGGACATTGAGAAACTCCATGAAGATATCAAGTCTGCCCTAACGTCCAACCCACTTGGTCAACTCCATCTCTCCGACCCATCTAACCCCCATTGGAGGGTAGATGAATCCAGACTTTTACATCTGGATGGTTGTATATATGTCCCCGAAGCAAACGACCTCAGGCTTTGCATACTCCATTACAAGCATGACCACCCCTTGGCTGGTCACTTCGGACAAAACAGAACACTCAAACTCGTCCATTGTGAGTACATCTGGCCAAATGCTTGGACTTTCATCAAAGACTACATCAAATCTTGCACTGCCTGTGCACATGCTAAAACCCCAAGACACAAACCATATGGTATGTTGAAGCAACTACCAATACCAGAGAGACCTTGGAACTCCATTTCGATGGATTTCATCAAACAACTACCAAACTCCAGAAACCATACTGCTATACTGGTCGTTGTAGACCATCTCTCGAAACAAGCTGTATTTATCCCCACCAAAGATACAATCACCTCCCCACAACTTGCTAAACTATTCCTACTCCATGTCTTCTCAAAGCATGGAGTTCCCTCACACATAACCTCTGACAGAGGCATGGAGTTCATGTCTCACTTCTTCCAGTCGCTGGGCAAAGCACTGGATATGAAGCTCCATTTCACCTCCAGATATCACCCTGAAGGCGACAGTCAAACCAAATGAACTAACCAGACATTGGAGCAGTACCTACAGGTCTACTGTAATTACCAACAGGACAACTGGTCCGAGTTGCTACCACTTGCAGAGTTTGTGTACAACAATGCTCCCAGTGCTACAACCAGAGTTTCACTGTTCTTTGCCAATAAGGGTTATCATCCTAATGTTACTGTACACCCAGAAAGAGAGTTAACATCTTCTCGAGCTAGAGACTACACAGTGGACTTAGACTCCCTGCATATGTTCCTACGAGAAGAGATGAAGGAAGCTCAGCAGAGATACCAAGGTCTGGCAGATGCTAAAAGGTCTCCACCTCCAGACTTCCAGATTGGAGATTTGGTATATGTCAAAGCAAAGTACTTCAGGTCCATGCAACCTTCAAAGAAACTCTTGGAAAAGAACCTGGGCCCATACCCCATCATTGCTCATGTTGGATCATTATCCTTCACTATCCAACTACCTGATGCTATGAAGTCTGTACACCCTGTATTCCATGTCTCACAGCTAGAACCAGCAACTCCAAATACCATTCCCAACCATGTCCAACCTCCACCTCCACCCATTGAGATCAATGGAGAACCAGAGTATGAGATAGAACAAATCCTAGACTCTAAACTGGACTACCATAGGTGATGTCCACTGCAGTACCTAGTCAAGTGGGCTGGCTACGAAGGCACAGACAAAGAAATGTCCTGGCTCATAGCTACCAAGTTAAGCAATGCCCCTGACTTAGTCACAGATTTCCACAAAGCATACCCCCACAAGGATGGTCCATTGAGCACCATCCCACCCCGGAAATAACTGGACTTTCTGGAGTTTACTCTGTCCATGCTATAAAGACTCACACTCACTTGTATTCAAAAATGGACACACAGAAAATATATTTCAAAAAAAAAAAAGGAAAGAGGAGGGGGGGGGACAGGAAAATCTGAAGTATGATACAGACACAGATAAGCTAAAATAACAACTAAATGTCATTGTCGTTCATCACCCGGTTGACAAGGCTGGTCATTGTGGTCTTGAGGATCTCGAACGACTCCTCCAGAACTCTGGACAAGTCCTTGACCTCCTTCGACATGGACTCCACTGCCACAGTGTTCCTCTGGATCGCATCGATGATCTCTCTGAGTCGACGGTCCAGGACCTCCACCAATGGGTCTGGATGTGGAGCTTGCATGCAGGGGGCATGGGGTTTTGAGACAACTTCAATGTCCGGCGTGTCATCCACATCTTTGTTGTCAGCAGCCTCACCAAAATGCACTGACTTCCTCCATTTTCTTTTCTCTCCACCCCGAGGTGACAGCACGGTTGACACCAGCTTCTCGGACTCCAGAGCCTTCAGATTCAAGTTGCATTTTCCTTTGGTTTTCTGGCACCAGATGCATGACTTGCTATGTCCAGTGCCTGGCATGCATGGTTCACCAGCTTTGGTACAGGCAGAGCAAGCTTTTGCCTGCTCTGCAGACCGTCCACTGACCAACACAATGCACTGAGACTATTATGGACTTGTCAGTACAGATTTTAGAACGATGAATTATTACACACCATGGAGCTCTCCACCTGCTGCACCTGACACATCTCCTCCTCAAGGTGTCTTTTCTCCACTTCCAACTCACAGAGTTTCTTCTCCTCAGCTACCTTCCTCTGTGCAGCCTCCTTGGCTTTCCTACACTCCTCAGCCTTTTGACATTCCTTGGCCTCCTTTGCTTTCCGGACCTCCTCAGCTTTCCAGCACTCTTCTTCTTCAATTGCTGCCTGCATGGCAGCATGCTGGCGATGTTGTCGCTCATCAAATTTTGCCATTTTCATGGCCAGTGGGTCGTCTGGATATTCTTGGAGCAATTCATTGTCAAGGACTTCCCAGGCAATGCCTGCGGGGTTGAGGGAGGACTTAAGTCATTGGGTAGGAGCCATAGCATTTAGGAGAATGGAAATGGGTGTCTGGACTTTGACAAAACCCCATTGAGCTCTTTTTACTGTGAAGTTTTTCAGACTCCGACAATGCAGACTTCGAAACTCCCAAGCGACACTTGAGCACAACAAGTGCCTCAAGGGCTCGGCCCTAAGAGGGGGATACTGTCACACCCATGATGTGCACATAAGGTCTGGACCACAGTCCAACCATCTGAGGTGTTGTTCTAGCCCTACAGGCTCCCGTCATGTAACTCCGTTCCATCTCTAATTTGACTTACAATCTATTTCTATTTCTGTTGCCATATTTAGTATGTTTCTCTCATGCTTCTAAGTGACTTGCTACACTACTGTACCCATATGTCTTACTAATCCCTGTACCATCTGGCTATCTGGCGACTTCCGACTTACCTTACTAATAGTGTCGCGCCGCTATTACCTTTTTACCACATCTGTCGACCGCCGCCCGCTCGCGACCGCCTCGTCATCCCCTTTCCTGTGCTTTGATAGCACCTCGCTTGTAGACCTCTGCCTAGCTGGCAAGTCTATGGACATTACTATACGACTGCGACGGTACGCTTACGATATGTTTTCCTTTTATGGTTTTCACTTTTGTCTTTGCGTCTTCACGAAGCGAGATCCCAATCGGGATCGTCGACTTCTTTACTTTACCGTTGTTACTTCTCATGCACGTGACCTTACACGTCACATCACGCCGCGCAGATGTAAGATGGTTTCCATCTTTCATACACGCCTAGTCATTGTGACTCGGCGCGTGTATGACATCCGGGACTCTTTGTTTACGTGTCTCCCACAACAAACTTTCTCTACCTTTGCTGTGAATAGTAGTACAATACTTACATGAGACTGTCGTCTGAGGGGTATAAATACCACCCCAGATTCGACAGTATCTCCTTGTACTTTATTCTACCTAACAACCTCCCTGGTAAAGGTTGAGAATCCATTCTCTGTAAATCCTCCTCTACCTCTGTTTGACCGCTCAAGTTCTTGGTGAAGACTCTGGTTGTGCCTCAAGGCATATAATCCCAATCTTCGCGGACAAGTCCTCGACCTCAAACTGACACGGTTGTAAAGGGTGTCCCTGACGGACCTTGCTTCGATTCACTTCGCGTCAAGGCTCGTTATATCAGCAAGAGGCCCGCTTCCTTAGCTCGCCTATCGCCGCCCTCAGGTCCGGGTTAGCCGTAAGGCAATCCATAAGTGCACGTCGACCTGCGCTCCGGAACAGCACGTTATCAGTCGTCGCCGCGCAACAAAAGAATAAAGTACCACTCTTCCTTCCCTGTCTGACCCTTGTGTCCGGATAGTCCTTCGCTTGGGATATCAGCGGGTGGCACAAGTGAAAGTCGACATACGTGAAGAGCAACTCAATATCTCGTTCCATATCAGTGAAACGAGATACAGCTCCCCTTGTGGTAGAAGCTGAAAATCCGTCGCTCCTGATATTGTTCCGACACGAGATCCCCTACAAATCATCATTCCCCTATTGCAAGCGTCAGCCACTTAGAAGTATAAGACCTAATAGCAGAGGAGTAGCTTGCGTTGCGGACAGATCTGCCATCTGTGCCTAGAGACGAAGCGAATACCTGTGAAGGCATCTCAGTGGTAGCTCTCGATAGCAAGACCCGTAACCAGTCGGGATAACTTCAAGATCGAAAGCCCCATCATCAAAAAGCGAGTCCTACTCGAAGGCCTAGCAACCCTTGAGTGAGGAGACTTGTGACTCGTATTAAAGAAGTCCGGAAAATCTGCCAATGTGTCTTCCGAAGCGGGATCAAATAAATTTCGTCCTACCAGAGGACAACCACCTAAGGTTCCCCCGCGTTCGTCCAACACTACTGCAGCCCCAGAAAAACTTGAGCGATCTTCATCTGCTCAACGTTTCCAACCGTATCCAGTAACGAGTCCAACCAAGTCAGAAGGAGGAGAGGGTAACCAAGCCCAGACCTCGCCACAAGCAGTCACACAAGTCCCAGGTTCCTTCACTCAGTTCCGAGAACCAGAACCCCTAGTAGGAAGGAAGATTGAAGAGGAAGAAACACATACCGCACCAGAAACCTCCCAATCAACCTCCACAAGTCTAGACCTCGGAATGGCAGGAATCGGAGAACAAGAACAGGTTGCCGCGCTCGCTCAACAGTTCCAAGAGTTTGCCAAAACTACCGACCCCTTCGCAGGACGCTCCGTTGGAAATGTCAAAGAACTGGTACAGTGGTACGAAAGTATGACCGGACATTCAGGTCTAGCTTTCCCCGCATATACCATCCCCAAATCAACGGTAGCTGAAGAAAAACAACCAGAAGGAAGAGGAGTTGATCGAAAAGAATTAGGCCTTGGAAAGCCACTTCCTTTCGATGGCACGAGCGGCAAGTTCGAGTCCTGGATCGCCTCGGTTAACAACTATCTTAATCTCAACCGACACGTCTACGATACCGACGAACGAAAGATTGGTTTCGCCCTATCTTTCATGAGCCAAGGATCGGCCGTCCACTTCGCAGAAAACTACCTAAAAGAACACACCACCATAGCAGGCGAAGTCTATCTATATGATAGCTGGACCACCTTTCTCATCAAACTTCGTCGTATCTTCAAGGTCGGAGACACTGAAGCCCTAGCCTTCCTCAAAATGGTGGAAATAAAGCAAGGAGATTGGACTTTAGCCAAGTATATTGGCGAGTTCCTAGATCTAATCACCTGAGCTTCTATTTCTTGCAATGATCGACAGGCCGGAGTCTATTTCGGGAAAGGTCTCAATAACAAGACTACCGAATGGATCCTCCGGTCCGGCAAGATCCCTCAAACTGTTCAAGAGTGGATCGATGCAGCTGTCGACGCGCAGACCGCAAAGGCCAGCTTAGGTGTCTACAACGAATGCTTAACCAGAGACGACAAGGAAGTCCTCCACATGTATCAAAATGAAGGAACTTCGCATGCCAAACATTCACGTGATCCGTACGCCATGGATGTCGATCGACAATCAAAGAAGCCCGTCTATCGACCTCCCCAAAAAAGGAAAACCGACCCATATCGGTTCAGAGAAGTGCGTATGGAGAATAAAGGAGAATGCTATGGATGCGGAAGAAAAGGACACTTCAAGAAGGACTGCACCCTAACAGACAGACAAAAGCTCGTCCGTGAAGTAAAATCCTTTTTCAATGTTGAGGAGTTTGAGAAACTCAGAGAGGCGTTGAATGAGAAGAAGGATTTTTAGAAAACTCTCCTTGCACTTCCCCGGCAAGGGAGAGTTGTACTCGTACGTTCTGTTCGTTCAGTGCCCCAGAGTTAATGTCTCTAGTTCAAATAAATGAATACCCCTCTGTGAGGGCTATAACTGGCACACTTTTCTTGATGGAACGGAATGAAGGGGGAATCAGAGCAGTAATTGATAGCGGAGCTGAATGCAACACAATAAGTCGAGAGGCGGTTGAAAGATACCGCCTGGAGACAAAGAAGATCCAGCAACCATGGACCCCGCGAAGCTTTGAAGGATCGTCCAAGCAAGTCATCGACAAGGTAGCCCTGTTCTCTGGGCGAATCCATGGACGACACTTCAAGCTCTCCGCGTATGTCATGGACCTTAAAAACGAAAGCGTGCTTCTAGGCATGCCTTGGCTTCAACAAGCCATGCCAATAATCGACTGGACCGCTAGGAAGATAGCAGGGTGGGGAGTTCCAGAAGTCGCAACTTGCTCGATAAATCGAACTTCAATTTCGACTCAACTGGAGGCTCAAGTAAAACACGACGAGGTTGTTCTGCCAAAAGAATATAATGCCTATCGTGAAGTTTTCTCCGAAAACTGCCCACTCCCACCACATCGACCTGGCTACGACCATACGATAAAACTCGACCCTTCTAAAGACTTGAAAACATTCAAGCCGGCTAAAATCTATCCGCTATCTCGAGACGAGATGCAACTTCTCGACGAGTTCCTCGAAGAGAACCTGCAAACCGGAAAAATCGAGAAAGTCCAAAACACGGATGTCCTACGCGTACTGCCGGCACCTGTTTTCTTCGTCGGAAAGAAGGATGGGAAAAAGAGACTCATACAAGATTACTGGCAACTCAATTCGTTCACCATACCTGACCGATATCCCTTGCCACTCGTCAAACCAATTCTGGACGAGTTGGTGGAGTCCAAATTTTTCGCCAAGTTCGACGTTCGATGGGGTTTCACAAATGTCCGGGTCGAAAAGGAAGAAGACGCTCTGCTGGGATCGTTCGTGACTCCTCGAGGAGTCTTCAAATCAACGGTAATGTTCTTCAGTCAAAACAACGCGCCCCCTACCTTCCAACAATATATGGATGGGAAGTTTGGTCAGCTACGAACCGACAAGAAAGGCGTCATATACCTTGATGACGTGACCATCCATGCCAAAACGCGCGAAGACCTGAAGAAGAACATTGGAGAGTTTCTGGAGATCGCGAAGAAGGAAAATTTACGTCTCAAGTTGTCAAAGTGCGTGTTCGAAGCCGAAGAAATAGAATTCCTTGGCTACATCATTCGACACGGCCAATACGAGACGGCTCCCGTTAAGGTAGAAGCCGTCAAGAACTGGAAAACTCCCGCGAACCTCCATGATGTTCGCCAGTTCCTTGGCTTTTGCAACTTCTACCGACAATTTATCCCTTCGTTTGCCATGATCTCGAAACCACTACACGAGTTGACGAAGAAAGACTTCCCTTGGAAGTGGGGACCGGCCCAAGAAGAAGCTTTTCAAAAGCTTAAAATGTATATGTGCCAAGCCCCGGTACTTCGTCTACCCGACTTCGATAAACCCTTTGAGGTGTACACAGACGCCTCCAAGCTAGGCACCGGTGCGGTGCTATGTCAAAGTTTCGAAAACGAGCTACATCCGATCGCATATCTCTCCCAGTCACTCCAAGGAGCAGAGCAAAATTATCAAGTATACGATCTGGAGATGCTAGCCGTTGTTCGAGCCCTAAAAGCCTGGAAGCACTATCTGTTGTCGCCACCAGAAGACACTATCATCCACACCGACCATGAAAACTTGACGTATTATCGGGAACCTCAAAACTTAACTGGTAGACAAGCCCGCTGGCTTGCCTATATTCAAGGTTTTCCACTCAAGTTCAAACATAACCCAGGTCGCAGGATGATAGTACCTGACACACTGTCACGAAACCCGGCCTTCACGCAAGCTACTCCTATAGAAACCACGGTCCTTCCACCGTCGATTTGGCTCAAGGGGGGGGGTGAAACCGACCAACACATCCCCGCTCCAGTCGAAACAACGTCAAAACCGACCGTCGACCATCATAAGTCAGAGCCTTCGACTGTGAAAGTCCCAAAGGTACAAAAGAAAAACGTTACGGAGCCGCCTAAACTGCTGAAGAAACCAGGAATCTGTCGAGTGTCACAAGAGGTCTTTGACGAAATAAAGGAAACGTCAAAGGAAGACCAAAGTTACGTCATTGTGAATGACGGATCACAAGAAGAAGTTGTCGAGGACCTGGCAACTAACATCAAGTCCCGAAATGGAAGGATCTACGTCCCTCCGAAGGCGCGAAGGAAAACGATGTCCGACTTCCACGATCACCCATCTGCCGGCCACCCAGGTGTTAAAGCCATGTGTTCCGCCATGAATAAACATTGCTTCTGGCCTGGCATGTGGAAGAACATCCGAGACTACGTCAAAGGCTGCCCAACTTGTCAAGCCTCGAAGGTTGTACGACGTGACCACCCTCCGCCGCTCCAACCCATCGAGTCAAACACGCCGTTGCCGTTCAAACAAGTCTCCATGGATTTCGTCACTGACCTTCCCCACTCCTACGGACACAACTCGATCCTTACTATCGTCGATCACGGGCTTACCAAAGCCGTGAAGTTCCTACCGTGCGATAAAACGATAGACTCGGAAGGGTTAGCCGACTTATGGCTACAACACGTCTACCTGCATTACGGCATACCGGAGTCCATCATATCCGACCGAGGCCCCCAGTTCATGAGCGCCTTCACACAAAACCTGTACAAGGCTCTCCGAATTAAACCTCGGTACTCCTCCGGATACCACCCACAAACAAATGGCGAAGCGGAACATGTCAACCAAGAAGTTGAAGGATACCTACAGATGTACTGCGCCGAAAAACCCAACAAATGGAGCAAATATCTCGCGCTTGCTGAATTTGCACACAATTCAAGGGTGCACTCCACCCACGGCCAGACCCCGTATTACCTCCTTTACGGCTACGACCCCGACCCCTATCCATCCGTTCACACGTCAAAAGCTCCACAGGTCGAGGAGCGCCTCGAAGCTCTAGCCCTCGCTAGAGATGCTGCTCTTATCGCCCACAAGAAGACCGCGGAGAAAATGGCCAGTTCCGGGCCAGACCCGCTCTCATATCAACCACCGATCAAGGGAAACCTTGTTTGGTTGGATGCTCATGACCTAAAACGCGACCTACAATCAACAAAGCTTGCCCCGAGACGCGTAGGACCATTCCGGATCAAGGAAGTCCTTTCGGAAATCACCGTGCGCCTAGATCTACCCGATCATTGGCGGGTACATCCGGTATTTCATACATCAAGGATCTTCCCGTATCACGAAACCCCCGAGTATGGTCCTACCCCACCGCCTCCACTTCCAGATCTGATCGAAGACGTCCCTGAATGGGAAGTCGAAGCGATCTTAAACCATAAGGAAGTGAAGACTTGTCGTGGCGCAAGAACGCATTATTTGGTCAAGTGGGTCGGATATGGACATGCGAGTAACACTTGGGAACCGGAGACTAACTTGATCAACGCGGAGGAAGTACTTGAAGAGTATAAGAAGAGTCGTCGTAAACCCCCAAACTCCCAGCAAACCACTCGAACGACCTCTCGTCGCAGAAAACCCACATCTAAAAAGAACTAAATGTCCCCTTTCGATGATGAACGTAACTCCGAGTCATGTCAATACCTGCTGGACTCATACGTCTCCTACGACGACTCCGACTATGACTTTACCCCGTTTTCATCACCCATCTCCCAAGTATCCGCACCGCCCGCCGACTCCATTGCCGCCTCTATCGAATCCCTTTTCGACCCCAGTGTCGAAACAACACAGAACCCCCACTCCAGCATCACTATACGGACGCTCTCTAAGGGAAAACGCAGAGCGTCTCCCAAAACTCCCCGAAGTCGCCCATACCCCGAGCCGGTCTACCGACAAGCGTGTAACACGCCACCTCCTGAAGAACCTTCAACCCCTCACCCCAGTTCATCCAATGACTCGACAAACCGTGACCCACCAACCACGCCCCAGATCCCCCATGCGCCTTCAAGACAGTCCGCCCCCGCAGCCCTCCTCTGCAAACCAGAGGATTATGAAAGCTACGTTCGGATCCTTGAAAAATTCGACGAATGGATCATCTATGGATGGGACGTCGGGCACAACTGTAACTATCTCAGGCTGCTGTCTCAAGTCTACGGAAGCATCGAACTTACGGTCCACCACGCCGCAAACGTCTTGAAGGCAGGTGACGTAGTGATCGATGAAGATAGCCGTGGAACAGCCTTTATGGAGTCAGAAGGGATGAAAGTAGTCGAAGAAACTCAAAGTCTCCTCGTCAACCTGGTCAACATTGTGCACGTCCACTTCGGAACGAGCCTTGCCCATTCCTTTCGTTCGTTTCGTAACACACTGCCCGACCGCATCCCTCCTCCTCAGGTCTCTCACGACTCTACCGACGAACGGACCAGTAGAACTGGTCCAGACACTACGGAAGGAGAGAGAGTTCCTGGACGGAACGATGCGCCGACCCCTGGAAGTGATCAAGTTCAGGGAGACTCAAGAGGGCTTAATAACGGACGACAGACGGAAGTACCAGAACCCCCGGTACCATCTGTCCAAATGGCATCGCCTGCAGTATCTCGCAGCGATAGGGAAGAGACGAGCAGTCAATCGACTACAGAAGGGAAGCTACCGTTCAAAGAAGAATCTGTTCTCCCAGGAGTTCGCTGGCTCGCGATTGATCGAAGAAGAGAGGAAGAAGAGAACGCCGGTAGAAAGTTCCTACGGCTTGCCGCCCAGGTACTTGGAGAAAGATGTGACGACCCATGGACCAAAGAAGAGGAAAGAGTGGAAAGATGGAGAGAGTTCTTGCTCAAAGTCCACGACACTCGAGGGCACTGGCGCCACAATTTATTCAACTCAACGTACACTACGTGCGCCATCCCAGCCAAGCCGTTTTACCCCCTCGAGTCAACGGATCGACTACGTCTCAAACTCGGAGGTAGAGTCCAACTCGACTCCCTCCATCCACTCTATAAGCATACCTGCCTCGACTGCCACCGCCTCGGACACTGGTCCTGTCGCCACGGAAAGGGTTCTCGCTGGACTGACCCTAATGGACGTCCTATTGGACCCTCCAAGACCGATACCGGAACTCGACGACCTTGAAACTCTAATCTTTCGCGACTTTGGTGGTAGTTGGTGAGGCCACCAACCTCCTTTTCAAGGGGGGGGGTGATGTCGCGCCGCTATTACCTTTTTACCACATCTGTCGACCGCCACCCGCTCGCAACCGCCTTGTCGTCCCCTTTCCTGCGCTTTGATAGCGCCTCGCTTGTAGACCTCTGCCTAGCTGGCAAGTCTATGGACATTACTATACGACTGCGACGGTACGCTTACGATATGTTTTCCTTTTATGGTTTTCACTTTTGTCTTTGCGTCTTCGCGAAGCGAGATCCCAATCGGGATCGTCGACTTCTTTACTTTACCGTTGTTACTTCTCACACACGTGACCTTACACGTCGCATCACGCCGCGCGGATGTAAGATGGTTTCCATCTTTCATACACGCCTAGTCATTGTGACTCGGCGCGTGTATGACATCCGGGACTCTTTGTTTACGTGTCTCCCACAACAAACTTTCTCTACCTTTGCTGTGAATAGTAGTACAATACTTACATGAGACTGTCGTCTGAGGGGTATAAATACCACCCCAGATTCGACAGTATCTCCTTGTACTTTATTCTACCTAACAACCTCCCTGGTAAAGGTTGAGAATCCATTCTCTGTAAATCCTCCTCTACCTCTGTTTGACCGCTCAAGTTCTTGGTGAAGACTCTGGTTGTGCCTCAAGGCATATAATCCCAATCTTCGCGGACAAGTCCTCGACCTCAAACTGACACGGTTGTAAAGGGTGTCCCTGATGGACCTTGCTTCGATTCACTTCGCGTCAAGGCTCGTTATATCAGCAAGAGGCCCGCTTCCTTAGCTCACCTATCGCCGCCCTCAGGTCCGGGTTAGCCGTAAGGCGATCCATAAGCGCACGTCGACCCGCGCTCCGGAACAGCGCGTTATCAGTCGTCGCCGCGCGACAAATAGCTCACTAATATTGTTATTCATCCGTACTGCACTCCAGTAGTCGCTACACCCAGACATTGCATTAGACTTTTCTCTGTACTATAAAAGCCTTGTACATATGTCATAGCACATCAGTTTGAATATCAAATAAGATACTCATCGATCTCACTTGACTCCAGACAATCTCTGGATAGTTCTGACCTCTAGGGACTCAGCAGGAAAGTAGTGTACTAAGTTGTATGCTAACCTCCGACTACCCGGACTTTTGCTCTAGTCACCCTCTGCCCTCAGACCCTCTTGGAGACCATTGAGAACTGGTCTTGACATAAACAAAGGATGTCTTGGTGATGGAAGTAGTCTTTGATGTGTTGAGTCACAATGACTGGACACAGAGCAAAGATGGACTCCATCTTACATTGAAACAGCACAACATGACGTGTTAGGTCATGTGTGGGAGAAGTAAAACAGGTAAGGTAAAAGAAGACAATGATCCTGATTGGGATCTCACTTTGCGAAGGGAAACAAAACAAAGGTAAACCATAAATGGAAAATGTAATGTAAGCATACTGGCAAGTCATATAGTAAAGGTCCACTGACTTGTCCTCAAGGGACAGAGGTCGGTAAGCAAGACACCATCTAGGCATGGGAAGGGGGATGACTGAGCAGATGCAGGAATGCAAGGTGGTGGTGGCGACAAACATGGTAAAAAGGCAGTAGTGGCATGACACAGCTATCAATTTGGAAGTCCATCAAACTCCACACCGATTCAGTTCGCACACGTTTCATACAACCACATGGGAAATCCACTACCACCCACTACCATTTGGGCCCTTAAACACTGCAAAAAAGGCTGAAGACAAAGTTGGGTTTAGCTAGGATTAAGCACCCAAGATTTGTCAGCTGAACCAACTCTGAATACCCTTAATTAATTATCTAGATTTATTTGTGCCATAGGACAGGATAAGAGGTGGGATATGGCACAGTGGTGGGAATGCACACTGCCACACTGCCCTGACAGTTATCACATCAGGGACAGTATGATTATTGGTGATTATTGGTACTGGACTGATCCACTAACAACTATGTCTTGGTACCTACTTTTTTTTCATATTTATTCATATGAGATACTGGATTTTTCCATGTTGATTTGTACTGGCAGGAAAAGCCAAACTGGTCAAATTAGACCAACACACCTGTCACAACAGTAAGTCTAATAAAAGCTATTAAGTGGGAAACTCAGGTGTGCACTGACCACTGCCATCCTCCCATTCTGTCAGACAAGGAGTCTGACATGGCATCCACACTCTACCCTCATCCTTTGCTTTTCATTCGAGTCTGCCAGGTCCTCGTAAGCTTCCTGGCTCTTGCTGACAAACGTTGACGTCTTGCTTCACATGGTGCCCTGTCACTTCCTTCCTGGCGAAAAGTTTGGGAAGAATAAAACGGCTCGTACAGAAGGTCTCGCTCGCCCATCTTCTCATTGTATACTCAAATACTTTGAACAAGAAGGGTCAGCCCGTTCTTCCAAACGGTCCGGAAGAGTATTCGAGCCCTGATGGCCGCTGTTCCTTAGATTTATCCGCTCCTCGCTTGATCTCATCAACAAGCGTCCTTCCCTGACTATTTGTGCCCCAAGCTTGAATTCATTTGTAGTACAGGGAAGACAGCTGTTTGCGCAACCGAAAGCTCGTCCGGTTCAGCGGGAACTTCTGTCTCAACGAGCGACACTACTGTAACGCATCGTCCGCGACCGGCGTGCACACACTCACACTCGACTGTGGTAATTGCAATGACAAGTGCTTTTTCACTGCTTACTCTTTGCATAGGATTGACCCGGTTCACCCAATGATGCCCTTGAGTCTCGAACCAAGTCACCTATCGCCAATGACGTGGTGTCTGTTTATAGCGACGAATCTGTGGTCACACCACTTCATCTCGCCCTTTTCTCACCTCCAAGCATTCACCAAATCGGACTTCAGTGGAAGGTTACCATCAGAGTGGCTGGTTCTACCGTTTTGATGACGCGAACTGCTGGGAATCGGCTTGCCGCATATAACAAGCTTTCGCGTATGTCTCGACTGCATGCGTCGTCCACTCCTTCCGTAGCCCGGAGCGACGGGCGCTGTGGTGAACACACCGACGGAGAAAGTGCGGTGCACATCCATAATGGGGAGAACGACGGTTACGACGCACCTTACAACTGGGATGCTCAGGCATCGGCTTTGGCTCGTCGCATTGCTCACCAGTGAATGCCACTCACAGCTACGGATACAACAAATACTCAGGGGTGCATTTCTGAAGCGAAAACTAGGGATAGTTCCGAGAATCGTGCTCTTTGCGATATTACGAATGCCTTCGAAGGGACGTCTACGGATACAAAACTAACAATGCTCCAAGTTCCCTGTCCACTGAGCAGGCCCTGGCGTCACCGACCGTCCATCCTGGTGGAGCTTCTACAAATCAACGGCAAGGTTTTGCGGAGGTCCAGTATGTCCATCTTATCTCCGCAAGGAAGTGCTCGATGTTGTTGCGTAACCATCCGACTAAGAGATGGAACGATAATCATAATGTTGTTCGTCCATTCCATGAGTGAAGCCTCAAATTTCATACTCTTGGTGATAAGTCTTACGGCAACAAAACCTGAGGAAGCTTTCGAAGTTATCCTTTCAATGAGAGTTGTTGGGGTGTACATATATGTACCTGCATGAGGTGTTTGAGTGACAGTTTTCAGTAGGAATTTTAAGTGGAAGTGGGGATTTTAAGAGGGAGGGAGGATTTTAAGTGGGAGTGGGGATTTTAAGTAAGTGGGAGTGGAGATTTTTAGTCATGGTTTCTCTTGGAGATGGGCTGATATTATTCCTCCTCGGGCTGGACCCTTTCTTGTATGTTTGTATCGGTAGAAGCAGGAGAAATCTCGATATCCAGGGTATGGTAACCACTGCGAGGCCCGGTCTCGTACCAATTTCATTTGGGTAAGTACTTTTTTTGTCTTCCAAAAGTCTTCCGTGTCCGACCCGCAAGGAAAACTACGCACCTACGACCGGGAGTTTGACAGGATTCTCGTACTCGACGCAATCTCCGTAATACTCTGAGGAGTTTTAGGCCAATTGCTTGCTCAGCGCCCACCGACGACCGCAGACGGCGAGTGCGCCTTCCCTGCACGCCTACGGAGTGCGGAATTCGGTAATAGCACTGTGTAACGTGGACAGACGGTTGAAGAATCGGCCGCTGGAGCCTGGAGTTAGCCACGCGTTGGTCACAGCGGAGTCAAACTATACTAACCGTGAATAGGGAGCCACTCGTGTGGTGTTTCAAATTGGACGATAAACTTTAAGTTCCCGGAGTGCTGTGCCTGCAAATGAATCAGGGGCTAGTGTTGCCCCAGAATGTTCTTATGTGACGTCTTTCCCGTTCAGAGATTACAATCCAACTAAACTAGCTAGTGCACGCTGGGGGGCCAAGGAAGAAGGACACAGCAAGGCTACGTCTCAGTATCGTCGTACTGAAGGACTGACTCGGAGGTATGAAGTCGAGTAGGTCGCATGCCGAATGATGCCGACTCAGAGCGCTTATGCAAGGACAATACCGCCACGATACTATCTCACCAGATACACTTTACGCCTCTACGACTCCGCCTATCTTAGCAAGGGCCACAGCTTGGAAGGACGTCCGATTACGGCCGTCATGGCGATGCTGCGCCCCTTCACGTGCACAGGTATATCGGAATCGTTTTCCAGGTGGAAGTTCGCTCGGGATTAGGAGAGATCTCGATGGTCTATACCGACCAAACTTGTATACCCAACGGATCAACCCCGGGGACGGATGAGCGACACATCCTAGCTATTCAACTTCCATATCCGAAAACAACGCACAGAAAACACATGGGGAGACCATGAAGGCTGGCAAAAATGGGTCGGTCGGCCATACGCTATTTCGTTCCATTTTCGTACGGCCAAGTCGGCGTTTTTGTGTCCTATATGTTTCCTCGTACCCTGCCTTCCTGAGACTATAAGATGGGCCTCGGTGGCATCCCGATGGACCACGAGGAACTGCGAGTTCGACGGAGATGATGAGGCCATAGCAAGGAGGATTATTGAGGACCTGACATGGGGTGTCGCCGTTCAAAGAAGAAGACGGGAAAGTAACATGAGGTGAGATTTGAACGGGTCAGCCTCGGTAAGGGACGAAACTGAGTTGAAACAGGGCAGGTACAGGATGGCGTTAGTCCGATGATTGCTATCACCACTGAAGGGGTCACCTGGCGTTGATTAATACCACCCTGACCAGGATCACTTGCTAGATCTTCGGACGGCTCTGGATGTGTATCGTTATCACGGGACCGATCTTTCATTCTCAAATCACGATTTGTATATGTCGCGGACATAGAATGCATCCGTCATCCCATTTCGAATCTGGATGTCCAAACCCGCAGCGATGCCGACTCTATCGCGATGCCCGGGTGAGTACTTGAGTCCCTGTTAGTTGTAATGCATGCACGAGTTCACATGGCTGCGTTGGGAGAGAGAGAATATCTATATTTATGTACCGTAACAAGTAGACTGCTACTAAGACGCGGTGCCCAAAGGCCCGTGGTGTTAAGTTGTGGGGTATGTACTACCAAAGGGTACTAGTAGAGTAGAACGTTGACTGCGTTGGGAAGACGTCTACTGGTATGTGATGCCATGATCCCCGTCTGTTCCAGAACCCCGCCACCCACCCAGGTGCTTACCTAATAGCTGTTACACGTACTAACAGCCACCAAAGCCTCGGCTCATACTCTTCTAAACCGGGACTCCCGTTGTTACTAACTCAAGGGCCCGGAAAAACAGTGCGCCCATATATGAAACCCGGGTTCCCGTGCGTGGGGCGATGTACCCAGTGACCAACTCCGGCGAGGACCATTGTATACTGCTGGGTAATGAAAGCGTGGTAGATGTAGATTAAGGAACGGGTCGAGGTGTCCCACTCCGAACTTCAGGTACATTGATATTAGGTCCGGACAGAAGCCCACAGTATTCAAATGATGACGGAGCGTTCATATTCCGAGAAGCGTCTCATGACACGATGAACTAGTCGTCGACGCATGACGTCCTGCCCGGTGTATTACGTGGAACCGTATCATGGGGCACCGATCACACTATTGCTCGTAGGCTCCGCTCGGCCGTGACGGGGTAGGAAAGAAGATGAAGTAAGGACGGGTCCTTAGTGCTATCATTTGGTGGAGGATATCATGCTCTGTTCAGTGTCATGGTGAGCTTAGATCGTGCGTTACTCATCCGGAGGCGAAGGACTACAGGCTCGGTCGAGCCGATGGAGCGACGGAAGAATGAGATCGTAGATATCACAGTACGTACATAGAACCGTGAAAGAAATTCGAGCTACGTGCTGCGCAACCTTCCTCGTGGCTCGTGGCTCGGAGTCCATTCTATGTACAGACAAATTTATCCAAACCAGGTCTACTCATTTACACCTCTTCACCGTACCACTACAAATAACCCAGACAGCTGGCCACGCCCCTATGCCCGAGACTGGTTACGGCCCTGATCTGGCCTGGTCTATAGAGTGCCTGGGTTACCGGTGCGTACACGTTTGTGGTTACGCCCCGAGTCTGCTTATCTCTTCGAGCTTCCTGCTTAATCCCTCTTGCTGACCGACAATGCCAACGAAACCCGTTCTTGGCCAGAATTGGGAACCACATGAGCGAGCCATATGTGCTTAACTCCTGCCTATATATCCCCGTCTAATAGCCTCCTGCACAAATCAATCCGCCAGCTTACAATCGTTCCTGGTACTTACACTTCCCCGCCCCAGAGTATCCTTCGCGTCGCGCCAAGTACTACATGCCTACACGCGTTGAGGATGGATTTTCCTCTGCGGCGGGAAGTATGGAGACACTCGACTGGGATCTTGTCTTTCAATTTGTTTCCGACCCCTTGGAAGGGGTAGCAATCGAGAAACCTTGGACGGAACGGAGAGGGCAGCCATTTGGTACCATATTTGGTCAGGTTCCAACACCTCCGGTACGTCTGTATTTAACTCATGGTGTTCGGTAATGTGATCGAACATTGGCACTCGTTCAGGAATCCTGCGCCTCATCCCCCGTGGACTTATCTTCGGACGACCACGATACGCCCGTCTTTGTGTCCACCACATTCTTTCCTAGTGCACAGCTTCAGACAGTCCCACCCGACGTTGTCCTACTGTCATCAGACTCGGTTTTCTTCTACGTTCACCAGCATGTCCTCCTTGCTGCATCCGACAACAATTTCAATTCCCTCCTACCGCCGTCTCCCAGAACAGAACCGGGCCCCGCGGGGCTTGTAATCCCCCTTTCAGAATCTTCCGCCGAACTGAACATCGTCCTACACGCCGTTTACAACATGTCGTGTGCCCACTATTCTCCATCTTTCGATTACCTCGTGTCGGCCCTTGCAGTAATGAATGCTTACGGAATCTCGGTTAAGAAGCACGTCGCTCGATCTACTCCTCTTTATAATCTACTACTCTTTCATGCGCCACTTTACCCCCTCGAGCTTTACACCCTCGCTGCTAGCTACGATTTGTACGACTTGGCCGTCCCCGCTTCATCTCACCTCCTATCCTTCTCGCTTGCCTCGCTTACAGATGAAATGGCCGACCGCATCGGTCCTAGGTACCTCAGGCGTCTATTCTTCCTACACTTTGGTCGATCCGACGCCCTCAGACGATTGCTCCTACCTCCCCCCCATCCTCATCCTCCTACAGTGACGTGTGACTTCACGGACCAGAAGAAGTTGACTCGAGCTTGGGCATTAGCATCTGCTTACTTTGCTTGGGATGCTAGACCCGGTAAGTGCCCGTTCGCTTGTTCCAATTAACACCACACCTGACGATGAGCCGATCTAGATCTATCTACGAGCAGCATGGAGTCGGCTCTCGCTCCGCTTGCAGAGGAGGTGTCGTGCGAGCAGTGCAAACTTGTTTTGCGGGAGAGATTGAAGACGTTGATCGTTCAGTGGTCTGTTGTGAAGGTGTGTTTTTTATATTTATTTTGGTCCGACGATAAATTCCCGCTGAAGAAGTTCTTTCAGAGAACCATATGAGATATTTATGACAAACGTAACAATCACGACCCGTACGGAGTTTCCTTTTCCCACACTTGGTGCCAGATACGGCTGTTGTACAGTATGGAACGGTTCTTTGGCTTTTTTTTGGTGCTCAGATAGCAGGTTGTGATATTTGGTATGTACGTGTAGCAGTTAATCGTAATTTTGCCTTTGTACCAGTAGTGCGGATAATATACCGTGTCATTGACTTGTACGAGATTCGTGTAATTCGAAATTAATTCGACACATATATGTGACGTGATCGGTATATGGCGATGATACCAGCGAACAGCGTAGCCCGAGAAGTTGAGCATATCGAGTGATGATGATTACCTCCTTTGACGTTTCCAGGGTATTGTCAGGTAGTCGAAAAGTGCGCGACGGAAGCCATTACACGTGTAGCACAGGCCGTGCGCCGAACCTACCGTCCACGAGGTCGAACTGCGGGAGGTCCCGGTTACTGCGTTGAGACTGCACAGCTGCCGGACTAGGAAGCATTTGGCTAATGAACAAAAAGCAGTGCGCGATAGCTCGTGTTCAGGTGGGCTAGAACTTAAATCAAGTCAGAAGCCGTCCCATATATGACCAGTTACGTAGGTGCCCTATAACCTGCGCCTTCTGCGCTTATATGGTATATAGCAGCACCGGATAACGGTGTGAACCGTGTCTCGAAAATCACCGGGCAATGGGACACGTTACGAGTACGTTAGATCCCAGTTCCGGAGTCAGTTACGGCCGGGTTCATACCGACCACGTTCAGGAAGACGTACGTATTCTTCGTTAAGAATGTTCTGTGTCGAGCGTGTCTACGTACTGAGGGGCTAGGAGTCTGGTGTCTTCCGGAAAGTGCTCAAAATTCAAACCTTGATCCATACGCTGCAGGGCTTCGCGGTACGCCGACTGCCTGCACTACAGCGCACACCTGCCACGGAGTACAGAGCTCGGCAATAGTGTCGCATAGCACGTCCAGAAGTATAAAGAGGTCGACCCGCTGTGGACTCGGGGAGTCCTAGTCAGCAGTGAGTCACTCACGGTATACTAACCGCGACCGGTCAGCCGCTTCGGGAAGCTCTACAATGTCACAGCCTCGAGTTCCTGCCGGGCGAGTAATCAGATGTGGGGGTGTGTGCTCAAGTACCTGCGCAACTGATATATTGCTTGGTAACGTCTATAGGACCATGGTTCTCCCCTACGGAATTGGTTTCTCAAAGATTACGATCCAACTGAGCAAGCAAGGGCGGCACTTACAGGCCAAATTCGGACGCCACGGCGAGCCGATGCGTGATCGCATTCAGTATCGTCCACCTGGCACCGGTCCCTGAGCTGATTTGTATATAGACATGCCGATGAAGCCACGCCGTCGCGAATAGGTTTTTGTGGCGCAAACAGAATGCGTCATTCGGTCGATTACGATCCTCCGATGGTGATATTTTCAATTCCCATTCTCCTCGAGCCCTGGGTCCGAACAGTGGTAACTTTTATGAATGATTACCCCCGTAAGTCAGCCGGTCCAAATTCCGTTCCTGTTTTTATGCAAAAGCAAAGCTAGACCCGTGCGCGGTGCTGACTCGGGTGATTTTCGGTGTGTTCGTGATCAAACGAGGTGCCTGCCGTCCGTCGCCCGGCTGGTTGCCTTCTATTGCTCTAGTTGTGCACCTATGAATCCGAGTGGCGGAGGGACCTGTGAAGGAAAAGGCAAAGCAGTGATCACACATCGTCATGGTGTGCATGGCAGAGAATGCGGTCATGGTCCACGTACAGAGAACAGGTTTTTTTGGGTTCGAAGGCGTCCATCCATTTCATGAGCTTTTGGGACAGAATGAGAACGCCCGCCTAGCTCAATCGGATAGAGCGTCAGACTCTTATTCACTAGGCAATCTGAAGGCTGCGAGTTCGACCCTCGCGGTGGGCTACTGGTTGACTTTTTACTTATTTATTTACCTATTCTTTTTTTTTTCTTTCCCTTCCTTCCTCTTTCGTCCGTCCGTTACTCCGAAAAAGGGGATGCTCAGTCGATGGCAACGTGTTCTTGATGGTGTCTGGGGATCTTATCGTTCCTCGCCGTCGACATCACTCGGAAGACTGCAAATCGTAAATCCCAACTTGCGATCGAGAATGGCTTCCTTCCTAGCAGAACGGTATCTCGCAGACAAGACTCCTCCTGTCTGCAGAGTCGAGGTCGCAAAGGCTTTCGATCAGTTGACGTACGTCCTCGCGCTTTGATGGACTGCGATTGGTGTCTGATTGGCATCTCTAGACCAAGAGAAAAGCTTTACGCTCATTATGTCGGACAGGCTTCTTGGGCAGGAGCTCGTATCATCCAGGGTCAATGGACGCCTCAGGCCCAGACCCTCTACGACCTCCTCGTCCTCACCTTCGGCGTTAATGGAAGGCTCGCAGATCTAGATGCATTGAAGCAACGGTCAGGTGTGAGCGAACAGCACTTCGACGACGCTCTCCAGTATACCGCTCAGGTAGGCCTAGCTCGCAGCATCTTTCTGAAACATATGTAATTAGAAATGCAAGGTCATGCACAATCTGGTCAATTATAAGAGCTTCGGGTTCACGAAGTTTGTTCCCCGCATTCCGGTCGGCGAATTTGCGAAAATCGTAGCAGCGTCGACAAACGCAGCCAACGCCGTGCCTGTGTGGGAGACGGTGAGTGGCCCCTCATTGGTGTCTTGTCTTCTCGTCTGCTCATCCCAGTCAAATTAGCTCAAGGAACACATCTATTCTACGACCCCTGAAAGCTCGCTCTTCATCGGCAAACGTAGCGAGGGCCACGTGTCAAACTACTACTTGGGTGAGGTTATCACTGATAAAGAGGTAGCGGCGGTTCAGGAAGCCGCGGAAAAGATAGGCGTTGACGTTCTCAATACCCGGTATTTTCGCTCCGCATACCGGCTAGTCATGTATTCACTTCATGTTAGAGTGCGAAAGAACGGACCAGGTGACTTCACCCTCCTTGTGGCCTCCGCCAGCAAGAACCCACCAGCCCTGCATGATATCAGTCTGACTTCTGGAACGGCCACTTTGACCGTTGAATACGGTGACTTCTCAGAGCCGCTCTCTAAAGTCATCGTTGCGCTGCAAGAGGCATGAGACCCTTTGATCTGCGTCTTTTTTTTTCTTATTATTATTTGTTTTTTTCGACAGGCAAAGAAACACACTGCCAACGAAACTCAGACGAAAATGTTGGAGTGCTACATAAAATCGTTCGTGCTCACTACTTGGTATTCTCTGTTGATATAAAGTGTCCGGTCAGCTTTGAGACCGGCTCGATCGAGGAGCACAAAAAGGGGTCAACGTATTGGGTCCAGGATGTTGGTCCCGTCGTCGAGAGCTACATCGGGTTTATAGAAAGCTATGTCGACCCTTATGGTGGACGTGCTGCGTGGGAAGGTGAGCGACGACGACGGGAGATAAGGTTATTTTAACCCTGCAAAGGTTTCACTGCCATCGTCAACAAGGAGATGAGCGCCAAGTACGACGTGCTGGTCAACGACGCGCCAGAGCTTATCAAGGTTCTGCCATGGGGCAAAGACTTTGAAGTCGACGTGTTTCGCAAGCCCGATTTCACTGCATTGGAAATCGTCCAGTTTGCTACGGGAGGTAGGTTGTAATGTTTTTTATCCCTCGCAGAACATTGAGTTTTCACGTGATTAGGTGTGCCGGCCGGGATCAATGCAAGTGCTACTACCGTTGGTTTCCTCCTTCGTTGTCTAACCCACCGAACTTTCAGATACCTGTAATGACCGATTTTGCTTTCTCTTTGCGCTCACCCTTATCCATATTCTTAAGAACTACTATAACATACGAGAATCGACCGGATTCAAAAATGTTTCTCTCGCCGTGAGTTTTCTCCTGTCATGTTTTGGTGATGGGCATAATCGATGGCCCGCCTAGAATATCCTCAGCGCCAAAGCGCCCAGTGAGCTTTATCGTAAGCTCCCCAGACTTAGAAGCCTGACCCACCCTTGCAGATGAAGTCGTGACCTTTATCCACCCTGATGATCTTGACTTGTATAACGCTTGGGAGGCAAGGGCATTCGAGCTTCAAGTTGCCAACCATGAGTTACTGGGACATGGCTCTGGGAAACAGTTCCAGGAGGCCGCAGATGGTTCGAAGAACTTCGTTCCGGAAAAGGCACGTTTGGCTTGGCGGTTTTGTTCTCAATATTAATCTTGACAACAGGTTATCAATCCGCTTACTGGAAGACCTGTGTGAGTAACCGAGTTTTTGTCTCGTCCTCTTCAAGGCGTTACATTTACATCAGTGAGACGTGGTATAAACCTGGTCAAACCCCGGACTCGGTTCTTGGAGAAGTCTCGTCTTCCATGGAAGAATGTCGCGCTGAAGCGGTGGCATTATACCGTGAGTTTCGTCCTGCATTCGCGTTTTCATGGGCAAATTGATCTACGTCGTAATAGTTGCAAACCACCCTACCATTCTGAAAATATTTGGGGTGATACTCTCGTTCTCATACCTCAAACTAACAACGTATTGACTTTACCAACAGTACACGGACAAGAAGGACGTAGAGGATATTGTCTTCTTCACCTTCCTTTTCATGGCACGCGCTGGTCTGCGTGGACTAGAGTTCTATGATCCAGTTACCAAGAAGCACGGACAAGCTCATATGCAAGCTCGGTGGGCAGACAGAACCCCATTTATCTTGCTATCGATGAAACGCTGACATCCCTCGGAAACCAGGTTGGGGATCACCACCTTCATGATGAATGAGGGTTTGGTGCGTCTCGAGGAAATCCGCGGATCGAACGGTGAATTGGAGAATATCTACGTCAGGGTATGTGCCCCTCCTTGAATACCCAGGGCCGTATCAACGATACCTTTTCAGGTGGATCGCGAAAGAGTGCTCAAAGAAGGACAATCGATCGTCGGAAAACTTTTGCTCGAACTGCAAGTCCGAAAGAGTATCGCCGATGGTCCAGGTGCGAGAAAATACTATACCGAGTTGACGACGCCGTTACCGGGATGGACTGGAGAGATTCGGGATGTGGTACTGAAGCTGAAGCAGCCGCGCAAGATGATGTTGCAACCGAATACCTTCGTTGTCGGTGGCGAGGTGGTCTTGAAGGAATACCCACTTACTGCGGCTGGTATGATCGAGAGTTTGATCGAGAGAAACCTTTGATCTGTCTTCGGGACGAAGTCGTCTACTTGTAAAATAACGAGGAATTATACCGTGGAAACATTTTTTAGTCGTGGTGGAGCACGTTCCAAGTTTGGACACGAGCACCTTCCAAATAAGGAATGCACATGCCACACCGAAATTTTTTGCGTTAGGGTGGTCCGTGCGCGGACCTGAAACGTATATAAACCCTGGCTGAGCATCCTAAATCCTTACCACTCTGGCCTTTTGGCTTAGATCAAGTGTAGTATCTGTTCTTTACAGCATAACCGCTGTAACGGGGGCACCGCCCCCTTTAGTTGGTTAGCAAATTTTTGCCGCCCTTGTCCCCGCGAGCTCTGCTTGCAACTCCGGGGACGCGATGACCTTGCTATTGCACTATCGGCTTGTGTCGTCAGGGGATCTCCCTAGCTTTGCTTTCTTTTTGTTGTGCTACTACTCCCCTACCAATTAGTGGGGCATGGGGCTCAGCAAATGGATTGTAAAGCCTTTTTTTCTTTCTACTTCGTATTTTGGTGTCTTCTGTAAATACTATGTTTCTGGTGTTACTTATCCTAGAAATCTTAGAATCTCGTTTGTCTCAACTGTGAAATGGTTGTGGTGCCATTATGCTAATGAGTGAACAATGTACCATCAATATTGATATAATCTTGGCTTGGCTGTGATGATGAACCATGTAGGTGAGAGTCCAATGTCAGGCACAACATGCAAACTAGTCTTCACTACAGTAACACCAACTACTGGTCCAGAGTATAATCAGCTTCCCTCATCTGCACCCATAAACCCTCCTGGATGGAGTAAACACCCCAATAGTAAGCTTACTTTGTTGAATAGGAACTGGGACAGTCAGTACTCACATCAATGTACAAGATGAGGTGGTGTCTGATGGCCACTTTCTCCTGTGAATTCCGTCCAGTCCCTTCGCCCCATTCTGCGGGAGGTGGAGTCTGGATATCTTCTGCAAGCGCTATGGAAGAGAATGTTTGCAGTAAGCGGACGAGGAAAAACGACATTTCGTTGTACGCGAACTACGAACTCCAATTAGCACAGCTAACGCTACAAAAAAGAAACACGACACTCACTTCTCGACCTAGACAAATCCGAGGACCCGCGTTGAAGGGGAGAAAGATAAATGGATTCGAAGTTAGATATTTCGATCGTTCGTCGAGGAAGCGGTCCGGATCAAAAATCTCAGCTGCAAGTTAACACTCGTTAGCCAAACTTGGTTATCATCCAGCGATAAAGTAGCTGAGCTAACCATCAGGACCCCAAAGATCTCTCCGGCGGTGCATAAGGAATGCAGAGTATGGAATCCTGTTGTAGCGTCAGTAGATCATACGTGCCCCGTTGCGTGTGCCGCAGACCTTGTGTTTGGGGGGATGTAGATAGGCGGACCCCCGTTCACGCCGGGAAACGTCACGGCTTCTACACTTGTCCTACCAATTAAAAATATGTCAGGTGCTCACCACCAAGCAACTGTTCAATCTAACCTAACGTTGAAAGGGCTGAGAGAGCAAAGCATAAGACAGGAGAGACCGGAGAACCAGCAGGCAACTTACACAGCAGCATACAGTCGAAGAGTCTCTGAATATTGACATATGATAACTGTTCCACACAAAACACGAGGTAACGCACCATTGATGACTGCTCGCGTATACTTCATCTCTTCCACGTCCTCAGACGTCGGTCTTCCAGAACTCCCAACCCTGCTGAGAATCTCGGCACGAAGTCGCCTCAGAACGTCTGGGTGTTGGGATAGCATGTAGACCAGGAATGTCAGGGTAGACGCCGTCTGGCAAAGCTTGGATTGAACAAACGACAGCAAGGATAATCCAGGGAACATACTGTATCACGTCCTGCTATTAAGATGTTCATAATCTCATCCCTGATGACAGTAATATCTGCAACGGATCGCTGAGTACAATTCTAAGGGAGGGATAAAGAAACGTCTTGCCATCAGTGCAGTCGATGAGATCTCCAAGTAACGTATTCCCAAGAACGACTTTCTCCTCGGACCACACCTGTCCTATAGATTGCTTGCCCTCCCTCATCGATCTTTTCATTTCTAAGGCGTCCTTGAGGATGGGATCGATAAACTTGTAACAGACTTCCGTTTCCTTTTTGACGCGATCACTCCAGAACTCAGCTAAGCGCCAAAACGTTCCCAAACGACCCCTGAGAGCGGTGTGAGACTGCGCATCTGCGAATGCGCGGGCAAAAACGTTGGACGGATGGTTCGTATGTTCCATATTTTTCCCTGGTACCGAATTTTTCGGATACACCAATCCAGCAGAAAGCGACCGGACACTTTTACCAAACAAAAACTCGGTTGCCGAATCAAGGGTGAAACGACTGATCATATCCTTGTGTTGATGGCGGATCAGTAAAGTAATCCTTGCGGGTAGTGTCATGTACCTGGAAATCCACCGGGTAGCCCTCCCGGAGTCTCGCTTTCGCTTGGCTGAGAGCAACTTCGGTGTGTTTTTCGAATAGATCAAAGTGGCTAATCCTATTCTTGTTAAAGAATGGCCGTGTCATCGAGCGATGGAACCTAATTCGTGATGCATGTGAACATGGATAATCTACGCCAACGGAGCTAACACACTGACTTCCATGTTTCGCCTGCACCCAAAACAGAGTAGACACGTCAGTGAGCGCAGATTGGGGGAACCCCGAGAAACGTGTACCGTCCGAGCTGAATACCCCAGATCCAAGCAAACTCCTTGCTTGATCCGAGAGCACCAGACCTAAGAATGTTGTATAAAGAAGCGCTTTAGTCGACGTAGGAGATCACATACCTTTCTCAAAGGAATTGAACTGCGTCACAAGAACCGCCTGACACTCGCCAGTCAGTACGACGGTAACAGGACGATAAGGCATCACACCTTGATATGGTCAGGTTCTGTTGTAAAAACCTATCCGCAGTCTCAGATTGATTATAATAAACGCGCCAAGAAGTCAAACCTGATCCTCGAACAGGATCCTAACGTTGACAACTGGGCCATACTCTTGACAATATTGGTCGAACGGTGCCCCTAGAATACTCATACTTCGTCAGCCAAACAGGCATCATAACGGGATCAAGAGACAATGTGCTGTGCATACCCATGTGCGCGTTTCGAAAGGTCCGAGAGACTGAGAGAATGGTGTCCAAGCCACCAGGCCACATGCTCTTCACTCGTGGGGCAAGCACAGCACCTCGACGAGCCGCTTCCCTCCCGTCACGGAGGTGGGAGCAGAGGACGCCACATGTCACTGAGAACGGAACTGAAAACAAATACAAGGAGATCCTCAGCCAGCGGGGGAAGGATTTCTTTAATACGACTTCCCAGAGCCTAGAGCCAGCATAGGCGAGAGCTAGGGGGCGGATTAAGCGAGGGAGTCGACCTGCAATGTAGACAAGACCCGGAGGGATCCCCACCATGGTCGTTCTTCACGAGAGCAGAAGCAAACACACGCGGCGGAATTACTAAGTTATATACATACGAAGAACCGGACATTCTGACTGTTAACACCGATCCGTTTTGTTTTTCCGTACTGCGACCGTCAAATTTGATAAGCCCTTGCACGGAATTAGGTCTTTGCGTTAGCAAGACCCAGATGGATACTGTTAGCCTTGCGCACATATAAAGAATGCCACTAAGCAGTGTCGCTGACGACAACAGTGACAGAGCTTTCCCCATGTTGGCGTGTCCCCAACTTATCGGTTGTATTTGGACTCTGAAATATGTGCGTAAGAAACATACCACCAAAATGTGATTACATAATGCTCGTTACGGTTGAGGACGTGATGGCAGTTCTGCTCCTCGGAGGTGTCTTTACATTGGGTTGATCCTATCTCACCAGTACATATGAGTTTGTGCTCCGGCGTACTCGTTCTTCCTTTCTACTGACATACAGGGGGGGCCTGTGTGCTATACATCGTACAGCGACTCATCTATGCACCGGTACCAATGCGGCTACGCTTGCTCGCACTCACGGGTAACGTCCCCTTCCAACTTGTCGAACTGCTTCAACGCGGTGCTCAACAACCTCTGGACATGTTCGTCGACTAAATGTAGCTAATGTATCTCGTCTGTAGAAAGTGCACACCGGGGCCGCTAGTTCAAGGAGCGAACGCCGGTGTTGATGAACGGCGATGTGGCCGTATCTTGACCGGCCTGTCCCTTTCACTGCCGGCAAGCCCAGCCATGTCAACTGGTCGGGTATCTCTGCATCACTTGCTTGATTGTGATATTGATAAGATCCCTTGTCAAGGTCGCCACCGACCACAATCAAGTTGCAAGATTTTGCCCACTGTACGTTCACCGGCGCAGTCGTGGTTTCCGGTAATATCGGAAATGATCCCGTCCTTCCGAATTGTGCCAAGGCAATGCACACCCCCGCGCACAACCATAACATCGATCTAGCGCCCCAGGACTAATACCCCGAGTCCTTGTACCCCGCATGTGTACCATGACTCCAAGTCTCCAAGGCGTAAGCATTACGATCACAGCGTGTGCTCAAGACGGTCGATCGGGATTCCGATCATGCCTCCACGGTACCGCAATGTACCCGTGATCAACGTTGACAATGTCCATCTCCCTACATATGCCAATCGTTACTGAGATTTGACCCTCGATATCCCAGAACTCTCCTGTGTCAGTAAGTGCTACGGGTTGGGTCTGTCGCTGTCTCACGTGTAAGTCCTTCCTATCCTGTGTCCCTGGTCGGTGCCATATGTTGACAGTAGCATCTAGTGTTGTGCTGGGCCCGGCCTCAAGCCCTTGGCCGAGCCGGGCCGGGCCCTCCTAGGCCGAGCCGAGCCTAGCCGTGGGGACGGCCTGTGGGGCTCAGGGGCCGGCTTGACTTTTGGGAAGCCGTGAGCCGCGGCTTTGAGCATCTTCCCCCTTCCCCGCTAATGATCGTCAGTGTCGTGAATATGTACGACTTTGCTCATCGGTTCACAACACAACATTCCCCCACCCAATGGATATCCCCTGACTATGATCCCTAAACAACAGAGTTGACAAGGGTCACCGGGCTCCGGGACTCTGACATACTTGACACGTAGGGGCGGACGCTGATCAGCACGTAAGGCTATTCAAGCACGACACAACGAGCAAATTGGAAAGCATTGACACCAGTGCTTTTAAGCAATGATCTGTGGGGTGCCAACTTATGTTAGAAAAACCCGTCATGCTTCTCGCACACATATACTATAAGTGAGCGATGGCATCACAACATATGTCAGCTGATTCAAAGTCCCGGAAAGAAGTGGGAGACTCCCTGTGAGGCAGAGTCCGTTAGGTCCGTTCCTGAGTTCTCCAAGCCCTGTCCGTCTAACACCTGTGTGGTTACATTACTCGCAGCACGATGCTTTAGGCCTCAGTGCTCTCGTCCATTATCCTCCTCGTGTGTCCGGCACATACACATGTATCCACGATGTCAGTGAGTACTAATTTACGCAAATGAATGCCAGCCAAAAAAAAAACCTCAAGACACGATCATCTAATAAATCGAACCAAGTATCACGAAAATCATTAAAATGAACCATGCAAATCCGATCGTGACGCCCGTCCGTGCCCATGTGCTGTTTCCGAACCAAACTGCACCGAGATATCGAGTAATAGACGCAAGTCCAGATGTAAATAAGCAGAGAAAGGGCATTATTAGTAATGTAACCGTCAGTGCAAACTTTAAATGATTGGGCTGTATTTCCTGTATGCAGGGCGTCAAACGTCGAGGGAGTAGTGCGACATCAGTCGTAAGCTATCAGGGTGAGAAATGGGAAATTGAGACATACTCTGACGGTATTAGGTTGTATGGCGTTGATGAACCCTAAGAGACCAACACCACTTAGAACGGACAATAACGCAAAAACGATGCCAGCTAATATACACAGGTACGGGAACGGGCGACTCCAATTCGCGATGTCGGTCGGACGGCTAGTAGTCAAGAACGAAGCACATGTGCTGCGATTGGATACGGAGGAATGAGTGAGGGGGAACAGGAGTCACAAGGATGGGAGTGAGAGTACCTTAGCGCTAGAGAGGCAACAACATGGATATTAGACGTTCGATCAACTAAGAGCCCTTCAGCTCTTTCCACTGCGTTGGATCCGGATGTTCAAAATCTCTCCAACGACGGGGTACCAATTGAGAGTATATACATGACTGACGGCAAATGTCGAGAATCCCGGGAATGGACGACAAAAAAAGTGGGTGATGAGAAGGCAAGAGCTGTGAGCCTATGACGCACAGTTGCGGAGTCGTCTGGGGATGAAAATATTATTGTCTTGGTTCGATTGGTTTGTCCTGTGAGCGTCGGACGGGGTCGATTGGTCCTCCGGCATGACAGGCGAAAGTGAGAGGGGACGTAGAGACTAGGATGATATGGAGTAGATCGGCACTGATGCAAACTAGGAGAGAAGTTTTCCAGAGCTCGTTCCCCTTATATGTACCCTGCCGCGATGAGGCACGGAAAGGGTCAGGAATGAACGCTATGAGTACTTACATATAGATCTGGCAGAGTTCATATAACCTGACTTGGTGAGAGCCATCTCTTGACGTGAGGTATCTAGTCAAGGTAGAGGATAAAGCGAATTCCGAGGTTCCCCAGAGCCAAATCTGAAGTGGAAGAAGGCGAGAGAAAGCCTGAGATCATCGTCAGATTATTATAAGCTGCAGCTGACGGCGGCTCGCGTCCAACCACGTGACCTTCACTGGTGCAATTCATGCAACATGTGACTGATCATTTTTTTTGTTTTACTTTATATCTCGGTGTCTTCTGTAAATACTGTGTTATATTGCAGTGTTAGTCATCCTGGAAAACTCAGAATTGTGTGGTTGTCTTAACTGTAAAATGGTCATAATGCCATTATGCTAATGAGTGAACAATGTACCATCAATATCGATATAATCTTGAGTTGGTTGTGAGTAGGTGAGGGTCCAATGTTAGGCACAACATATAGATTACGGTCTTCACTACAGTAACACTAACTGTAGGTCCAGAATCACATATTGTCAGTATAATCAGCTTCCCTCATCTGCACCCATAAACCCTCCTGGATGGAATAATCACCCCAATAGTGAGCTTACTTTGTTGAATAGGAACTGGGACAGTCAGTACTCACATCAATGTACAAGATGAGGTGGTGTCTGATGGCCACTTTCTCCTGTGAATTCCGTCCAGTCCCTTCGCCCCATTCTGCGGGAGGTGGAGTCTGGATATCTTCTGCAAGCGCTATGGAAGAGAATGTTTGCAGTAGCCGGACGAGGAAAAACGACATTTCGTTGTATGCGAACTACGAACTCCAATTAGCACAACTAACGCTACAAAAAAGATACACGTCACTTACTTCTCGACCTAGACAAATCCGAGGACCCGCGTTGAAGGGGAGAAAGATAAATGGATTCGAAGTTAGATATTTCGATCGTTCGTCGAGGAAGCGGTCCGGATCAAAAATCTCAGCTGCAAGTTAACACCCGTTAGCCAAACTCGGTTATCATCCAGCGATAAAGTAGCTGAGCTAACCATCAGGACCCTAAAGGTCTTTCCGGCGGTGCATAAGGAATACAGAGTATGGAATCCTGTTGTAGCGTCAGTAGATCATACGTGCCTTACTGCGTGTGCCACAGACCGTGTGTTTGGTGGGATGTAGATAGGCGGGCCCTCGTTCACGCCGGGAAATGTCACACCTTCTAGACTTGTCCTACCAATTAAACAAAAATGTCAGGCGCTCGTGGCACCACTGAGCGATAGTTGAATCTGACCTAACGTTGAAAGGGCTGAAGACATAAGCCATAAGATACGAGAAATCAGATGACCAACAGGCAACTTATACAGCAGCGTACAGTCGGAGTGTTTCTGTATGATAAGGTATGACAGCCGTTCCACACGAAACACGAGGTAACGTACCATTGATAACTGCTCGCGTATACTTCATCTCTTCCACGTCCGTAGACGTTGGTCTTCCAGAACTCCCAACCGTATCGAGAATCTCAGCACGAAGCCGCTTCAGAACGTCCGGGTGTTGGGAGAGCATGTAAGTCAGGAATGTCAGGGTAGTTGCCGTCTGGCAGAGCTTGGATTGAATAAACAACAGAGAGAATAACCCAAAGAATATACCGTATCGCGCCCCGCTATCAAGATATTCATGATCTCGTCCCTGATGACAGCAACGTCTGCAATAGATCACTGAGTACAAATCTAAGGGAGGAACAATAAACGTCTTGCCATCAGTGCAGTCGATAAGATCTCCAAGTAACGTATCCCCAAGAACGGCCTTCTCCTCGGACCACACCTGTCCTGAGGATCGCTTGCCCTCCTGTCATGGAACGATGGAATCTAGTTTATGATCCGTGTGAATATGGATAACCTATGCCAACGAAGCTAGTACACCAACTTCCATGTCTCGCCTGCACACAAACAGAGTAGGCACGTTAGTGGGGGATAGCTTGGGGGAATCCCGAGAGACGTCTACCGTCCGAGGTGAACACTCCAGATCCAAGTAAGCTTCTTCCTTGATCCAAGACCACCGGACCTAAGAATGCTGTATGAAGATGCGCTTTGGTTAACATAGGAGGCTACATACCTTTTTCAAAGGAACTGAACTGCGTCACAAGTAATGCCTGACGGTAACTGGTCAGTACGAAAGCGACAGGACGATAAGGTGCTATACCTTGATATGGTCGGGTTCTGTCGTAAAAACCTGTCCGCGGTCTCAGCTTGGTATTGGTAAGCCTGGCAAGAAGTCAAACCTGATCCTCGAACAGGATCCTAACGTTGACGACGGGATCATACTCTTGACAATATTGGTCGAATGGTGCGCCTAAAATATGCGTACTCCATCAGCCAAAAAAGGCATCATAAATGGGATCAAAAGATGCCACCGATGTGCGCGTTTTGAAAGGTCCGAGAAACAGAGAGAATGGTATCCAAGCCACCAGGCCACTTGCTCTTCACTCGTGGGGCAAGCACAGCGCCTCGACGTGCTGCTTCCCTCTCGTCACGGAGGTGGGTGTAGAGGACGCTGCATGCCACTGAGAACGGAATGGAAAACAAATACGCGGAGATCCTCAGCCAGCGAGGGAAAGCTTTCTTTAATACGATTTCCCAGAGCCTAGAGCCAACATAGGCGAGAGCTAGGGGGCGGATTAAGCGAGGGAGTCGACCTGCAGTGTAGACGAGACCCGGAGGGATCCCCACCATGGCCGTTCTTGAAGCAAACAATATCCGGCGGATATATGAAGTTATATGATGAACCAGTCAATCTGACCTGTTACGTAGTACTTTGACTCGGTTTTGTTTTTCCGCGCTGCGGCCGCCACATTTGATAGACCCTGCACGAAATTAGGGCTTCGCGTTAGCAAGACCCAGATGAATACCGTTAGGCTTGTGCACATTCTAATACACTGTAAGATGGAGATCCCGTCGGATGAGTCCACCCACGTGATCTCCGTGTGTTTTTATTGGTTCTCGCTTCCGTCGGCTCGCGTTCATCTGGATTATTAAGCCCCTATTGACTGAAGAAGTGATTACATCGTGCTCTATTCTACATCTTTACTAGGGTTGAGGACGGTCAGTTCTGCCCGGCTCTTTACATTGAGTTCAAGTTGTTCCTATCTCACCGAGTCTGAGTATGCGCCCTAGCGTGCTCGTTCCTTCGTTCTACCGGCGTACAGGAGGCCCTATCCAATATTGAATGGAAAGCCGAGTAGATTCCTGGAACAGAATGGTGGACGGACCTGGCGTATTACTGCACTCCGCCGGGTATCCACTCATATAGTCCTTACATCGCAGGCAGAGTAAGACCCTAAATTGGCGCAACGGGCTCGGACCAGAGCACAATGAATGAAAGCTAGCAGGGTACTTGTCCAGTAACCGTACCTATACTAGCATCTGAATTCGCAAGGCAACGAGATCTCTCGGGTAGCAACGACGGAAAGACGAACCGCTGGGGTTGAAAGCTAGTTTTGGGAGGTGGAGGTGAAGCGAATAGTTTCGTGTTTGTCCCCTCCCTCGTGTCCCCCGGTCCGGTCGGCAGACTAAGTACCAATGTGGCTGCACTTGCTCTTACTCACCGGTAACGTTCTCTTCCAAGTTGTCAAACTGCTTCAACACGGTACTCAACAACTTCCAGACATGTTCGTCGACGAAATGCAGTTTGTGCTTCGTCTGTAGAAAATGCACACCGGAGCCGCTTCAAGGAGCGAGCGGTGCTGGTGAACGGCGACGCGGTCATACTTTGACCAGTCTGTCCCTTGCAGCTGGCAAGCTCGACCCTCCGCATCACTCTCTCGATTGTAACATTGATAGGATCCCTTGGCAAGGTCGCTACCGACTGCAATCAAGTCGCACGACCTCCGCCGCCGCGCTAGTTGCTGCTCCCAACAATGCCGGAAACGACCTCGTCCTTCCAAATTGTGCCAAGGTAATGCACACCCCCACGCACAACCAGAACGTCGATCTAGCTCCCCGGACTAATATCGCGAGTCCTTGTACCCCGCATGTGTACCATGACTCCAAGTCTTCAAGGCGTAAGCACTACGATCATAGCATTTTCTCAGGACACTCGATCGGGACTCCGATCATACCTCCGCGGAACCGCAGCGTACCCGTGATCAACGTTGACAATGTCCATCTCACTACATATGCCGATCGTTACTGAGATTTGACCCTCGATATCCCGGAACTCTCCCGCGTCCGTAAGTGCTACGGGTTGGGTCTGTCGCTGTGTCACATGTAACCCCTTCCTATCCTGTGCACCTGGTCGGTGCCGTATGCTGACAGTAGCACCCTCCTTCCCTGCGAATGGCCGTCTGTGTCGTGAGTATGTACAACTTTGCTCACCGATTCATACCAGACACGTGTTACAACAGTCTTCCCTCACTCAATGGATATCCCTTGACTATGGTCCCTAAACGACGAATTTCCAAGGGTCATCGGATTCCGGGACCCTGACATACTTGACACGTAGGGGCGGACACCGATTAGCACGAAAGGCATTCAAACACGACACAACGAGCAAGCTGGAAAGCATTGACACCAGTGCTTTTAAGCAATGATCTCTGGAGTGCCAACTTACGTTAGAAAAACCCGTCATGCTTCGCGCACATATATACTATAAGTGAGAGATGGCATCACAACATATGTCAGCTGATTCGAAGTCCCTGAAAGGAGTGGGAAACTCCCTGTGGGGCAGGGTCCCGTTAGGTCCGTTCCTGAGTTCGTCAAGCCCTGTCAGTCTAACACCTGTGTGGTTGCATTATTCGCAGCACGATGCTTTAGACCTCAGTGCTCATGTCCATTATCCCCTTCATGTGTCCAGCACATACACATGTATCCACGATGTCAGTGAATACTAATTTATGCAAATGAATGCCAGCCAAAAAGTAAACCTCAAGACACGATCATCTAATAAATCGAACCAAGTATCACGAAAATCATTAGAATGAACCATGCAAATCCGATCGTGACACCTGCCCGTGCCCATGGGCTGTTTCCGAACCAAACTGCACCGAGACATCCGGTAATAGCCGCAAGTGCGGATGTAAACAAGCAGAGGAAGGGCATTATCAGTAATGTGGCCGTCAATGCAAACTTTAAATGGTTGGACTGTATTTCCTGTATGCAGGACGTCAAATGTCGAGGGAGTAGTGCGACATCCGTCGTAAGCTATCAGGATGAGGAATGGGAAATTGGGACATACTCTGACAGTATTAGGTTGCACGGCGTTGATGAACCCTAAGAGACCAACACCACTTAGAACGGACAATAACGCAAAAACGGCGCCAGCCAATATACACAGGTACGGGAATGGGTGGCTCCAATTCGCGATGTCGGTTGGACTGCTAGTAGTCAGGAACGAAGCACATGTGCTGCGATTGGACACGGAGGAATGAGTGAGGGGGAACAGGAGTCACAAGGATGGGAGTGAGAGTACCTTAGCGCTAGAGAGGCAACAACATTGATATTAGACGTGCGATCGACCAAGAGCCCCCTCAGCTCTTTCCACTGCGTTGGATCCGGATGTTCAATGATATCCGAAAATCTCTCCAACGACGGGGTACCAATTAAGAGTATACACATGACTGATGGCAATGTCGAGAATCCCAGGAATGGACGACAAAAAAAGTGGGTGATGAGAAGGAAAGAGCTGTGAGCCTATGACGCACAGTTGCGGAGTCGTCTGGGGATGACAATATTATTGTCTTGGTTCGATTGGTTTGTCCTGTGAGCGTCGGACGGCCCGGGGGTCGGTTGGTTCTCCGACATGACAAGTGAAAGTGAGAGAGGACGTAGGGACTAGGATGATATGTATCCTGCCACGATGAGGCACGGAAAGGGTCAGGAGTGAACACTATGAGCACTTACATATAGATCTGGCAAAGTTCATATAACCTGACTTGATGAGAGCCATCTCTTGACGCGAGTTATCTAGTCAAGGTAGAGGATAAAGCGAATTCCGAGGTTTCCCAGAGCCAGATCTGAAGTAGAAGAAGGCGAGAGTTAGCCAGATCATCGTCAGATTGTTATACGCTGCAGCTGGCGGCGGCTCGCGTCCAACCACGTGACCTTCACTGGTGCAATTTCATGCAACATGTGGCTGATCATACTGCCTGATTTTATGGTACTTACATGTTAGCCCGAACTGTGACGCTGACATGAAGTTGATTATTGGGCCATCGTCCAGTACAGCCTGATAGAAAGAGCTCGATATGATACAACCCGCACTAGCAGGCCGTGATGTCAGGGAGCAGGAAAGCATTCAGGACTGGTCACAAGTTACAACTAGTGTTGCCGTCGAACCGAGCTCAACTCGAAGCAAGTTCGCTTCGATTCGAATTCTACGTCAGTTCGGTAGAGTTCGACGGTGCAAATATCCACTCGACGCCTTGCTTTGTTGTCACGCAACAACGCGATTGGATGGGAATCTTGAGCGACTTCGTTCGAGCTCAATTCGTTACACTTCGGTAAGTCGAAGTGTGGCCGAACTACCACTTCAATTCAGTTTGGTCCGGTTCGCGGCAACACTAGTTACAACAGGTTCACGACCAATTCTATGGCATACTAGTACAAGTTCACAACTCTCGCTACTACATGGTACGAGTCACGCTACGACAATGTTGACGATCACTATCAGACACATATTTGCATATCTCGTCATGGCCGTTGTTCAGCATTACGCCTCGTTAGAATCACTAGCTTCCCCCATCCGCACCCATAGACCTCCCTAAAGTTGACGAGAACACGACAACGGTCAACCTTTGTTTTGGGAGGCAAGGATAGCCAGTACTCACATCGACACACATAGTAAAGTGGGGTTTGATAATCACTTTCTCCCGTGCGTTGCGTCCCGTCCCTTTGTCATATTTCGGGGGTTGAGTCTGAAAGTCTTCCGCCAACGTTATAGAAGAGAATGTTTGCAATAGACGGACAAGGAAAAATGACATTTCGTTGTACGCGAACTGTAGATTTCAATCAACAACACCCACATCACCACTACAGAGGAAACCTACTTGTTGACCAAGACAGATTCTGGGTCCCGCACTGAATGGGACGAAGATGAACGGATTCGAAGTTAGATACTTCACTCGTTCGTCAAGGAAACGGTCCGGATCGAAAATGTCGGCTGTAAGTCGATCAATCACAATTGCCACCCGGCAGTCAAGGGGCTGAACCGACCATCAGGACCCCAAAGGTCTTTCCGGCGATGCATGAAGGATACACAAAACAGGATCCTGTCGTGTGTGAGTAGGTCATACTTGTCTGGTTGCGTACACTACCCACTGCGTATTCGGTGGGATATAAATAGGTGGACCCCCATTCGCACCGCGCCATACTACAGCTTCAGTGCTTGTCCTGCAAAGTGGAAAGCATGTCGGATGCGTGCCATCGAAACCATGCAACAGCACTTGAGACTAACCTCAGGTTGAAGGGTCTGAAAAAGATGTGATTAAATAATGGTGGTCGGACGACTCCCGGCGGGTGACTTACACAGGAGAATATAAACGAAGGGTTTCTGTACATCGACACTGGCATAAGGCGGTTGCCCAGTATAGAATGTGACGTAACGTACCATTGATGACAGCTCGCATATACTTCATTTCTCGTACATTGTCGTAGGTCGGTGCTCTGGAACCCCCGACCGTCCTGAGAACTTCCGTACGAAGCCGCTTCAGAACATCCGGACGTTGGGAGAGCACGTAAACGAGGAACGTCAGGGTAGACGCCGTCTACCATGGTTCGGGTTGAAGAAAGAAGAGTGGAAATAAGCCAGGGAACGTACGGTGTCACGGGCTGCTAATAAGATATTCACGATCTCATCCCTAATGGTAGCAGGATCTGTGATAGGTCGCTGAGCGCAGATTCGAGCGCAGAGCCGGGAAATGCCTTGCCTTCGGTGCACTCAACAAGATGTGCTAGCAGCGTATCTTCATGGGGGTCTTTCCCTTCGGTGTACGCCTGTCCCGTGGATTGATCGCTCTCCTTAATTGACTTTTTCCTTTCCAAAGCGTCCTTGAGGATGGGATCGATGAACCTGTGGCAGACTTCCATATCCTTCTGGACGCGGTCGCTCCAGAACTCAGCTAAGCGCCAAACTTTGCCGAGACTACTCCTCCACATAGTCTGAGATTGCGCCTCCAAAAACGCACGGGCAAAGAGGTCGGACGGATGGTCTACACGTTCCTCGTTTTGCCCCGGTAACGAATTTTTTGGGTAGACCAGTCCAGCAGAGAGCGAGCCAACAGTTTTCCCGAACAAAAATTCAGTTGCAGAGTCGAAGGTGAATCGGCCGACCATATCCTTGTGTTAACGGCGGATCAGTAAACCAATCCCTTGCGGTCGCGGTGTCGCATACCTGGAAATCCACTGGGTAGCCCTCTTTGAGTCTGTTTTTCGCTCGGTTGAGAACATCCTCGGCGAGTCTTTCGAAAATATCAAAGTGGCTAACTCGGTTCTTGTTAAAGTACGGTCGGGTCATAGAGCGATGGAACCTAATTCATGATCGGTATGAGCACGTGATATATTTTGGGTTAAGTTGGTACACTTACTTCCACATTTCGCCTGTGCATCAAGCCAAGTAAACACATCAGTAGGTGCGAGATGTAGGGAAAGTGTACCGTCCGAGTTGAACACTCCAGTTCCCAGGAGACCGTTTAGCTGGTCCCAGAGCACGGGACCTGAAACCGTTGTAAGAGAAAACGATACTTTGATTCTCTACGAAGCTCGCCTTTCTCAAAAGAATTGAATTGCGTAGAAAGAATTGCCTGTGGGTGGCCGATCATCGATCGGCGACAGTTATGTGATGATTGTGCCTTACTTTGATGTATTCGGGTTCCGTCGTTAGAATCTGTCCGCAATCTTAGATGCATCCTTGATGTCATAAAACTGCAAGAAAATCTAACCCAGTCGTTGAACATCATCCTTAGATTGACGATGGGGCAGTATTCTTGGCAGTACTGGTCAAACGCTGAAATAGTCGTGCTTCATTAGCCATAAAGGTGATCATGAGACACCACGCTGTGCCTACCAGTGTACCCTCTCCGAAAATCCTGGGCGACTGCAAGAAGGATGTCAAGGCCACCAGGCCATCTGCTCTTCGCTTGCGGGATGAGCACAGCGCCTCGGCGCGCCGCTTCCCTCTTGTTGCGTAGGTAGGTGTAGAGGATGTTGCATGTTACCATTAAGGGAGCGGGTAACAGATAGGCAGAAATCTGCAGCCAGAAGGGGGCTGGCTTCCCGAAGACGAGCTCCCAGACCCTCGTGCTCGAATAGGAGAATGCTAGAAGACGGACCAGGGGAGAAAGCCAACCAGAAATGTAGACGAAACCTGGAGGGATCCCTGTCATCGCTAGAGCTGGTGTTGGTGTGAAGCAGAAGCGAACTGGCGCTCTCAGCTGCTGCGCAGGCTGTTTTTTATATCATGGACCTCAACGGGGCCGGGACTCGTACTGCCTTAGGCTTCAAGTATGCGGCCACATTTGGACACAAGATCACCGAGATTTATAAAGCAATTAAGCACGTACAAGTTGGATGATTGCCTTTCGCCAATATCTCTTGTACGATAATACCTTGCAATGAACATCGTCAATGACGATGGTAGACTCCCTTCTGTCACCCGAAACTAGATTCTAGCATTTCAATTCTCCACTTGGTACCCATCCTTTACTTGCGTGTCTCTCAAATCTACCATCATCAAACCACTAGGAAAAGACTGACTTCAAACCTTACCTAGAATCCGATAGTATATTCGTCCCGGAGGGGTTCTGAAGACATGTTCGTCGAGAAAATATTGGTCACGATTCCCCCTTGGGTAACTTGATGAGTTACTAGTGCATAGAGCCTCGCCCAATTCTGTACTCGGTAAGTGGCGCCAACCTTGTTTGTCATGAAACATGTTTACCCATTTACAGCTTTATTGAGCCACGCGTATAGATGGAGAAATTGAGGAACCCTCGTACGCATAGAGATACCTCAAATTTATTAATACAGAGGCCAAGAGAAAAACGTTCGAGGGTTACCAGGCAAACGCACGGAAAAGGTCAAATGTACGCTGACATTTTACAGCTGTGTATGAAAACATTAATGGTATTCAAAGCTGGCTCAGTTTGGGTGCAGCCAACAAATATCCGGTGCGAAACCCAGCTAAGCCCTTAGGTCATGTGGCAAGATTCAAGCGGAGTTTAAAATCATGTCTCCCCTTCGTCCTGGCCTACGACGCTCAGCTCGCCTACAGCGCAGGTCGAAGACCATCATGGGATCTACTGTGGGTCCCTCCGGGGGTGGTAGGGAACCTCCCCAATACTTCTTCGTCCCCCAACCTGGATCCCAGATATCAGCCAAGTCCAAGGTGAGGTGCACTGCAGCCCTGCATATGGAACTTATCTCATTGTCTCTCCCGCTAAATCTCAGACGAACTACATGAAGAAGCGCACTCAGGAAGCGGTTGAGACATCGGGGAATGAGGCCGTCCACTGGGAACCATACCCTCAGCTCACGCGTGATCTACTAACTTGGATCTTGCAGCATCCGGCTGATCATGCCGTCCTGTTTAATGAGACGATAGATGAAGAAATTCAGGGAAAACCTCATTCTCGGCGCAAGAAGGACATCAACGCAGTTATCGCTGAAACTATCTTTTGTCATGACAGGCAGTATGGGGAGTCGTATGCTGCCCACCCTGCAAGGTTTGTTACAGCGGTGGCCAGCTGTCTCGTAACGTATGTTTTTTCTCCCCTCCCCCTCATGATGATAACGCACACTTTCCCTACAGATTGAAGAACAAATATCGTCAGCACGCATCAAAATTTAAGTCTACCGGCGAGGGCATCAGCCCCAATGATCCTAATCACCAGAACCTCCATGGTATGTGCAATCTCTCCTCATGCTCATGCTCGCTCTCACTTTTTACTCTAGAAAAGGTCCTTGCAGAGTTTCCCTTCTGGGATGAGTGTGACCAGCTCTGGCATGGCAATCCTGCCTACAATGCTAGGGTGTTCAATGCGACTCCAGGCACCAACCGGACCGTTGACTTCCTCTCTATCATCAAGCATGGGGGGACCACGTCAGTTCCCGCATCCGGCAGCTCCCAGGTTCAAGATCAAGACGATATGATGGTTGAAGATTTCCGCTCTCCCCGTCCCCATCTCAATGATAGCCCCACGTCAGTTGCTGCGTCCGGTAGCTCCCAGGTCCAAGGTCGGGATGGTACAGCAGCTAGGGATTTCAACTATACTTGTCCACCTGTGGACATCGGCCCAGTCACAGAGCGTGGTTCTTTTGGAGATGAGCTTGAACAAGATGAGGAGGAGGAGGAGAGAACGGATGAGGGGCAGGGTTGGGGTCGGGCTATGTCAGAGCTCCCCACCAATCCGATGTTAGTTGATGAGCCACCGCGCATCTTTGACGATCATGTCACTTCCCACTATGTACATCTTTATAAATTATTTTCTGCGTCACTAACAATCGTTCTAGCCCACCAATTCTACCGATACCTTCGTACCTTCGGATAAGCCCATTAGCTCGGCCAAATGTCGGACTCCATCGTGGGATAGTCGCTCTGCTTTCTGGAAGACTCCATATCCAAAGTCGCCGCTCTCCATCGTCTCGACATCTACATCGACCACATCCAGCAGTGGTCTTCGGCACCTTCCAAAGACTTCTGAGACTTCCCGAACGAAATTGACCAAGGGGAAAAGTACGTTGACCGAGATCAAAGCTGATCTTCAGGGCCAGCTCAGCGAGTTGAATGAGAGCTCCCAAGAGCAGCGCAACAATGTCGCCGCCCTCAAGTATGAACACAAGTCGATGAAAACACAGGCGTATATGCGCAACAAAGAAATCGCTCATCTGGAGGGGGAGAACGAAAAAGACCGTATAGAAGCCGCAAAAATCCACGATCAATTAATTGAGCAGAAGCAGTTGGATATCAAGAGGCTCAAGGAAGAGGGGAAGATACTTCAACTCAAGCTGCAGCTGGCACAGCTGCAAGCTGGCCAAACCGGTGATACATCTGCGTCCTCTACCGCTGGTCTTGATTAGTTCACTGGTAGCTAAGAATTTTGTATCTCATCGCCTTTGTATTTTCATGTCGTTTGTACCCGTCGAATGCCATCATATTTCGCGCCCTGCACATAAGTCCCACGACTTGGCTACACATGGATACCATGTTGTTCGAATAGCCTCTCCATCAAGTGCCCCCGAAAGCGCTGTCCTTGTGTTCCGTCCTGCTCTTCCCCACCAATGTCTCCAGTATCCTCCTCCCAACCTTCAGCCTCGCTTATTGCCCAGCGCACTGTATCTTCGCCCGACTTAGCCTCAAATCGAATAATCATGTTGTGAAGAATCATGCACGATATGATCCAATAGACTGCCACATGTAGGTCATCGTCTTTGTCCATCTTGAGTCTAAGTTCCCGCAGCGACTGGAAACGGCCTTTGAGGGCTGCAAATGCGTGCTCAACCCTAACACGGACCTTCCAGATGCTGAGAAGACAAGCAAAAGACATTTCCTCTGGTGCATACCTTGGATAAATACCGGTTATAAATGTTCTGCCTACGTGTCAGCCGACCACCATGCGGCTTCTTGAAAGGGACTGCACACCAGGTCTCAGTGGGATAGGCCGAGTCCGCCCAGATCCAGTGGTGAGCAGGTATTAGATTGGCTGGGTCTTGCGACATGTGTGTTCCTCGGAATGCGTATGCATCGTGCACACTACCTGGTTGGCCCAACGCGTAATCAACTATCGTTAGGTCGTGAGGCATGATAATTGCCTTGAATTCCAGGTAAGTTTCTGTCTGCTGTCTGTCATTTGTACTTACCTGGCAGTTCAACGAAAAACGTGCTTTTCGATCATAAAACCCATCCCCAAACATCCCTGGCCGTGCATGCAAGTTAATTGCAGAGCCGTCAGCCGCAAAGACCCCATTCCTCCATGCGTGGCAAGTTCGAGATTCAGTGAATGATCGTGCGTTCCGCATTTCCTCAGAGTTAGCATTAGGAATACGAATGAATCTATCATGCTGATCCAGAATTGCAGCCATCACCCGATGAGTACAATTCACTACTGTCCCAATGCTAATGCCAGCCCACTGCCCGACGTCTTCTGGCGAGCATGCATTTCCATAGTGCCCTGCACGATATAGGAATATTGCAAGCTGAATAGAAACCGGCAGCTGCTTATTATTTGATTGATTTTGAAAGACCAGGTGGCCACTAATTTGATCTAGTATCTCGTCAAATATCATGGGATCGACACGGAGTTTTTTCCGAAACAGAGAAGGGTGATGCTCTGCAAAGTGTTCAAGCAGAGACAGCTGGGACATTTTTGGTATTGGCTCTTCTGGGCGTTCGAGAACCCGTGCGGCTTCAACCTCGTCGTGTAGTGCTTGGATAGTACTCAGCAGCTCCTCATACGGTGCGGCAATCAGGTCTGTTGTTGAGATCGTGTCAGTCGATCTAGAATCAACTGACATTGATCCCTCAGCAGAGTGGAATGAGGACATTGGCGAAAATGGGGACAGCATCATAGGACTCCATGAGGTTCTGGACGATGTATCTGTCCAATCAGTAAGTTCCTCATCGCTATCATCTTCAAAACTCCCATTGATCCTGTCATTCCACATCTGCGCAGTAGCGAGCGTTGTATCATCAAGTAACTCCAGTATGTCAGTGCGAAGCGAGGTCCTGGGCATCGTCGTGATTAGATGGAAGCGTATTATTATATTTTGTCTGCTGTTTTAATACACTACTACTATCTATGATGCTTCGACATCTCGAACCTTTGCAAAGTTTAAACCTCTTTCCGTATTTGGGAAGAGGCTGTACATTTGTCGGAGCTCAAAACCCTCGCTAAAATTTGCCGCAAAGTCGGGTTTAGCTAGGGTTAAGCGCCTTAGCTTTGTCGGCTGAGCCGACTCTGAATACCCTTATTGACAAAGGCAAAATGTTTCGAGAGAGGACGTGAGTTGTTCCGGAAAAGGAAATGTAGGGAAATGTAGTGGAGTACGCTACTAGCATAAGTATGTTCTAGCAGTGAGGCTCAAGCTGGCACTACTGCTCGACCCTCGCTTCGTCGTTCTGGTGCTGCAATCGTCCACGCCCCATCACCATATCAACTGTAACATCAAGAACCATACGATCCATTTCTTAGATTCCGGCTGGGAACTCGACGATATATGCGTTGCGCTTGGTGTTTTATCCATCAGCTGCTATCGCTGGCGATTCGCGAGTGGGTACTAGAGGAATATTGTTTTGTCAACCGGCCACCCTCTCTACTGACAGGGTGTGCTCGAAAAATAACAAGGGGTAATTTACTCGGTTTGTGGTTCAACATACTTACCTCGTCAACACCTCGTCAATTTCTCGGACACTCGAGAGCGTTCGTCTGTTTCGTAAGATGATAACGGAAACTTTCTTAGAAACGAAATGAGGTGCGGAGTTCCCCAACCATTTACGATACAATGTCATCGGTACATCTGCGAACCTGAACGAGTCGTTATGAGCTCATGACCTCGTGCTGTTTTCCGAGTATTGCAACCATTCAAAAGCAATTGAAAAACTGTAGGAGGCACATGCTTTTATTGGGCCGTCCTGTAGATGTATGGGTCCGACTCGGTAGTGCTAGTAGCGTACTCACTATTACATTTGCCTACATCTCCTTTTCCGGCACAACTCACGCGCTCTGTCGAAACACTTTGCTTTTATCAAGGTTTTCGCACACAGCCGTAAACTCTAGTACATTCGTATGAGGGAGTCCTGCCCGCGGCAGACGTAGGGGGTGGCTGGACAAGAACGCAGATAAAGACAATGTGACCACCGTAGGCGTCGATGGCCCTGTGCAACAGGGTAAAGTGAACCTCAGCAATGGCCCCTTAGAGACACCGTCGATAGGCAGTAGGCGTAAGGAGACGTCCCCGCCACATCATCCGCAGGCACAGGAAGAAGGCGGTGACTGTTCCTCAGGACAAGAACCTCGGCCCGGTTTTCCTGCTTCGTCAAAGGGTATTGGTCAAATGTAGAGGGATCTGAGGACAGTGTCAATGAGAGACAGAACACGAGCAGCATATCATTAGAAGATACCTGCAGGTGGGATGTCCGGCTCTTTACTGTCCAGATCGGGGTTCAGCGCCTACACGAAGACAGGACAGAAGCCGCCATCTTCGAGTGTGTTGCCGAGGATACTGTGTGAGGAGAACCCCTGACCCTGGCCGAACGTTATACCTTTACAATGCGCGGTTCGAAGACAACAACCCAATCCTGCCTGGGCAAGTATCCGCACCAAGACCATCGCCAGATACGGCGGACTTACACTGCAGCGGGCATAACGCAAAGAGATATGAATTTCCATGACTTCATAATCAACGTCGAACTTCAAGACAATCAGAAAAACCGTTTTCAATCTCTCGGGGGACGTCATCCGACCTAACTGTGACCTTCCGCAGAAAGAATGCAAGTACCTGCACTAGTTGCCCAGACGGGGGAGTTCAGATTCACTGGCCTAGGGGCCCGGCCTTTCGGGCAGACGCGTCATCGATTTCAATCCCTACGTGGGAAGAGCTTCACAAGGTTCTATATATCCAAGGCATTTCGAGATTCCCAGAGCTGCCCGTGATTGAATCACCACTTGATCCTGCCGCAGCGCACAGCATGCCAGCGTGCCAATCGAGACATTGACACTGAGCGAAGGCCCAAATATAGTGAAGTTCGGCGAGATATGGCGTGGGGAAGTAATACGGGCCGTACGCGAAGATGACGCTTAGCTGGTTCTGCTGAGTCGGTTCTTTATATTTTGATCCTAGTACATCAGCATGAGTCCGCGCCGCGACATGTCAGCATCAGATCTTGGCAGAGTGCACCAGAGGGACGGGCTGTCATCAGGACCAGTCAGGACCGCTTGGGTGCCGTCGGTTACCATCAGTTACCACTTGGTACCACTGGCCATTGCGCTGATGGATCTGGGACAGGTTTCAATGACAAACAAAATGTCTTAATTAATTTGGTACATTACTGTCTGAAGTCTTGCCAATGGGGGATGAAACCGTTACATTCATACTTGAATGGATGGGTGCCAGCGCTGAGCATTAACGCAAGGTGCGTTGATGATGTGAAACTGGTACGCTGGTCATGGTGACCCGAAACGTTGAAACGGACCTCGATATAACAAACGGCGCGCGGGGTGCAAACTGGGTGTTACACGATCTATCCCAATGAACAGCGATATGGATTCTTTATGATGTCAAAAGGTACTCGGAACGTATGGAGAGGTGCCCGCCCAAGCAAGGTTGCCGCCGCCACCAGCGGCACTTCCCGAGTGTTTTGTTTGCCGTTGAAACCTGTCCCGGATCTCCCAAGATCTGATGTGTGTCCATTCTGTCGTACAGAAGTGCGTTTGTAGTATCTTGTACACAGGACTTGTCTACTGTCTTGAATAAACCGACCCTAGCTGATATCGAAAGGGCCGAGTAGACTCATGGAACGGAACAGACGAGGCTCCAGAGCGCTATGATGTTGTGGTGAGGTTAATTAATAGACCGACTTCTATGTATTACGAGATAGGAAGACACATCCATTGCTTGACATGGTACAGTTACAGTTCGTGCTACAACAGTGTTGACTATCTCTATCAAATAGTTCAATTATCTGCATGTTGATCAGCATCACACATCATCAGCATCACCAGCTTCTCCCATTCGCACCCATAGACCTCCCTACGTCGACGAGAACACCACAACAGTCAACTTTTGCTTTAGGAAGCTATGGTAGCCAGCACTCACGTCGACATACAAAGTAAAATGGTGTTTGATGATCACTTTCTCCAGTGCATTGCGTCCTACGCCTTTGTCGCATTCCGAGGGTCGAGTCTGAATGTCTTCGGCCAACACTATAGAAGAGAAGGTTTGCAATAGACGAACGAGGAAAAATGACATTTGGTTGTATGCGAACTGCAGATTCCAATCAACGGTACCCATATCACCACTATACAAAGGACCCACCTGTTGGCCAAGACAGATCCTGGGTCCTGCATTAAAAGGGAGGAAGATGAACGGATTCGAAGTCAGATACTTCGATCGTTCATCGATGAAGCGGTCCGGATCGAAAATGTCGGCTAAAGGTAGATCAGTCGCAATTACCGTTCGGCAGTAAAGATGCTGGACCGACCATCGGGACCCCAAAGATCCTTCCGACGATGCATGAGGAATATAGAAAAAGGGGTCCTGTCGTGTGTGAGTAGACCATACGTGTCCGGTTTTGTATACCACCGACCGTGTATTCCGTGGGATATAAATAGGAGGACCCCCATTTACGCCGGGCCATACTACAGCTTCGGTGCTTGTCCTACAAAGTGGAAAGCGTGTCCGATGCGTGCCATTGAAACCATGTAACGGTGCTCGAGACTGACCTTCCGTTGAAGGGGCTGAAAGAGATGTGATTAAACGATACTGGCTGGACGACTCCCAGCGGGTGGCTTACACGGGATTGTACAAACGAAGGGTTTCTGTACATTGACATAAAGGGGTTTTCCCGTACAAAACGCAACGCAACATACCATTAATGACAGCTCGCATATACTTCATTTCTCGCACGTCATCGTAAGTAGGCCCTCTGGAACTCCCGACCGTGCTGAGAACTTCTGCGTGGAGCCGCTTCAGAACGCCCGGATGTTGGGAGAGCATGTAAATGAGGAACGTGAGAGTAGACGCCGTCTACCGTAGTTTGGGTCAAAGAAAGAAGAGCGAAGATGAGGCAGGGAACGTACGGTATCACGCGCTGCCATTAAAATATTTACGATCTCATCCCTAACGATAGTAAGATCTGTAACAGATCACTTAGTACAGATTCAAGTGCAGAGTTGCGAAATGCCTTGCCTTCAGTGCAGTTAACGAGATGTCCTAGCAACGTATCCTCAGAAAACCCTTTCTCTTCGGTGAGTGCCTGTCCTGTGGATTGCTCGCTCTCTTTAATCGATCTTTTCATTTCCAAAGCATCCTTGAGGATGGGATCGATGAACCCGTGACAGATCTCCATATCCTTCTCGATGCGGTCGTTCCAGAACTCAGCTAAGTGCCAAATTGTGCCAAAACTACTCCTCCGCATAACCTGAGCTTGCGCTTCCGAAAATGCACGGGAAAAAACGTTGGATGGATGGTTTGTAAGTTCCTCGTTTTGCCCTGGTAACGAATTTTTTGGGTAGATCAGTCCGGCAGAGAGCGAACCAACATTTTTCCCGAACAAAAATTCAGTTGCAGAGTCAAGGGTGAATCGGCCGACCATATCCTTGTGGTAACGGCGGATCAGTGAACCAATCCTTGGGTCGTGGTGCCATGTACCTGGAAATCCACTGGGTAGCCATCTTGGAGTCTGACTTTCGCTTGATTGATAGTATCCTCGGCGTGTTTTTCGAAGATGTCAAAGTGACTGATCCGGTCCTTGCTAAAGAACGGTCGCGTTATCGAGCGATGGAACCTAGCTCATGATGCGTATGAGCACGTGATAATGTTGGGGTTAAGTTAGCACGCTCACTTCCATATTTCGCCTGTATCATAGAACCGAGTAAATACCACAGTAGGTGCGGAATATAGGGAAAGTGTACCATCCGAGTTGAACACTCCAGTTCCCAGTAGACCGCTTAGTTGGTCCCAGAGCACGGGGCCTGAAATGGTCGTAAGAAACAACGAAACTTTGACTCCTGTAGGAGGCTTGCCTTTCTCGAAAGAATTGAATTGCGTAGCAAGAATTGCCTGACGACGTGCTGATCATCAATCAGTGACAGTGAAGGGATGACAGTATCTTACCTTGATGTGTTCGGGTTCCGTCGTAAAAACCTGTTCGTAATTCTAGATGGGTCATAGATATCGTTAAACTCCGTGGAAATCTAACCCGGTCTTTGAACATAATCCTAACATTGACGATGGGGCCGTAATCTTGGCAGTACTGGTCAAACACTAATCGCCGCGTAAGTGTTCCGTTAGCCAAACAGTTCCATAAAGGTAATCATGAAACGCGAAGCTGCGCCTACCAATGTGCCCTTTCCGAGTACTCCGGGCAACTTCAAGAAGGATATCAAAACCACCAGGCCACCTGCTCTTCACTCGCGGGGCGAGCACAGCGCCTCGACGTTCCGCCTCCCTCTTGTCGCGTAGACCGGTGTAAAGGACGCTGCATGTTAATGCTAAGGGAATGGGTAATAGATAGGCAGAAACCCGCAGCCAGTTGGGGGCTGGCTTCCCGAAGACGAGCTCCCAGACCCTCGAGCTAGCATATGCGAACGCTAGAAGACGAACCAGGCGAGGAAGCCGACCGGCGATGAAGATGAAACCTGGAGGGATCCCTGCCATCCCTACAGTTGGCCGTTGTGTGGAACAGAGCCAGACTGAGGCTCTCATGAGGCGCGCGTCGCATACATAGCGATTAGGCTACATTCGGACAGGGAATAAAATTAGATTTATACAGTATGTAAGCACCTACAAACTGGACGATTTTCGCCAATACTGTAACTTCTGTGCGATCAGACCCTGCAACGACCATCGTCAATCATGACGATGGTGAATTCCCTTCTCTGACTCCAAGCTATATTTAGTCTTTCAATGCTCCACTGATCAGTAAACCAGCCAAACTCTGTCCGAGCCTTTATGGCTCTATTCGGGACTTTCAGGACTCTTGAGAGTGTCGGGACTTAACTGAATTTTCGTAGGTACACATATGGACGCGCTTGGTGAACGAAACTGGACGGCTACCAATTGCCAATTGGTACCCGTCCTTGACTCGCGTGTTTCTCAGATAGCTAAGTACGAGTGCGATCCCTTCTTTTGCTTCCACTCCATAAATGCATGGGAAGAACCCTCCCCGACAGATCCACTTCACACCGATGTTGTCCTGATCTCTCCATGTATAAGAACCTCGACGTCCTCAAGAGATTCTATTACATCAATATCAAGTCCTCTTGTCCTGCCTCGCTTAATTATACAGGCCACAAACGCAGAAGTTGCGACGTGTTCCTACGTCATTGGCGGTTGCCTTCAGTGAGTACGGTCGATCCACTCGAGTTCCGGGAAGCCGTGATAGTGCATACGGCCAAACATGATCATTCTTGCGATCTGCCCGTCATCAATCCTCGCTTTCTCACCAAACCATCCCGGTACATCTTACGGAACCTGCGACCGCGACTTGAGCACATTCTTCGATGGTCTCGTCAAATATGATATGGAGGCGCAAACAGCAACGTACTTTTCTGTGCATGGTCACAGCCCTGGTGAGGCTATCTTCGTCCCTAACCCCAACGGAGCAGCCGAGGACGATGGAGTACTGCCGAGTGTCGTGTTGGATGGGTGCGCAGAGAAAAGCTACCTACTAGTGCTGGATGCAAAAACCATGAAAGAAGCAGTGAGAGCGGATGTGGACTGTGTCGTAAGTTTTGGATTCCATTGGGTTTACCAGTCGCGAGCTGTCGAAGGTCCCGGTACTGATATCTGATCAGCCGTAACACGCTTTACACTTTTGTTTCCTTTGGTATGTAACACCATCCTTTCTGCTCCTAAACTACAGATAATAAATCTGCAGCAAGACCCAAAAGTGACATCGCCAACACTTGGCCGTCCCTGACGCCGCGCGGCATCAAAAACGGTAAGGAGCAACTGAACCTCCTTGTCGATCATCCCGGATGCGCACTAGTGCTGTTACTGGAATGGGCGCACCGTAATGTGGCAGAACTGAAGCAAAGTATGGAAAAGTCGCTAGCTACTAGAGAAAATAAAGGGGAACTGCCGAGTTCTAGCGTATGAAACACCAGCTTAAGTAAGCGCACGTGCCGTGCGCTGGATGATTGCCTTTTGCCGGAGTCTCTTGTATGATAATACCTTGCAATGAGCATCGTCAATGACGATGGTAAATTCCCTTGTCTGACTCCAGACTATATTCTGGCCTTTCAATTCTCTAACTGGTACCCATCCTTCACTCGCGTGTCTCCCAAATCAACGATCATTAGGCCACTAGGAGAAGACTTCAAACATTACCTGGAATCTGATAGCATATTTGTCCCGGAGGGTTCTGAAGACGTGTTCGTCGAAAAAATATTGGCCACGATTCCCCTTGGATAACTTGATGACAGGGTAGTCGAAAGTACGCTTTCCGATAATGATACTGATGACGAACGCGAGGACATGGCGACCGCCGCGAAGCATTTTTCCTTCCCGGAATTGGACGAACGAATAAGGTCTGTTATCAGAGAATACAAGGCTGTTTTCCCGAAGCTAAATTTTTCGTCGCCCAAGGTAAGTTCCCCTTCCGTATATCCTCGGGTTCGCCAAACTCGATCTTATAGGACGCTTCGTGGGTGTTACCAGCGTCATCTCCACTTAAGTGTACCTCGCCAGCGGATGTCTACCTTCTGCTGAAATCATCCGACTTTATTACTCACGACTTCAGTATCGAATACGTGTTCGACGGTTGTAGAGGCGACAATCTACCCGTTTACGAACTGGAGCTTGTACTTCGAAAATGGTACCCGGTGGACCACAGCCGTGAGGTCAGATGCTTCGTGAGGAACGACGTGCTCTTAGGTATGTGATATACGAGGTTCTTCTCCATCCGCGTCCAGATACGGACCACTGCAACAGGCATAACGCAAAGAGATACGAATTTTTACGGTTTCATGATCGATCCCGAAATTCAAAAGGCGATCAGGTCAACAGTTTGCAATCTCTGGGAGGAAGTCGTCCGACCCAACTGGAGCTATCTACAGAAGGACTGTGAGTGCTCTGCACTAGCTACCAGATCAAAGCATTCTGATTTACTGGATAGATGTTTTCGATTTACTATTAACGCGTGACCTCTCAGGCGGACATGTCATCGACTTCAATCCCTACGCGCCTCACACGGATCCGTTGCTATTCACGTACGAAGAACTTCAAGAGGTTCTATCCAAGGCAGTTCAAGATGCTTCCGCACGCCGGCCATTCCTCCCAGAACTGCGCGTGAATGAATCACCAACTCATTCTGTCGCAACGCAAAGCATGCCAGCGTATCAACACAATAGGGTGCCTATTGAGGCATTGACACTGAGTGAGGGCCGAAATTTAGCGGAGTTCGGCGAAATATGGCAAGAAGAAGTGACACGGGCTCTGCGTGAGGACGATGCTTAGTAACTATGGTAGCGTATTCCTAAGTGGCTACTAGGTCTATTGTCTTGAATGAACCGATCCTATCTGATATCGAGTGGAGGACCAAGTAGACTCATGGAACGGAACAGACGAGGCTCCAGAGCGCTATGATGTTGTGGTGAGGTTAGTTAATAGGCCGACTTCTATGTAGTACGAGATAGGAAGACACGTCCATTGCTTGACATAGTACAGTTCGTGCTACAACAGTGTTGACTATCTCTATCAAATAGTTCAATTATCTGCATGTTGATCAGCATCACGCATCATCAGCATCACCGACTTCTCCCATTCGCACCCATAGACCTCCCTACGTCGACGAGAACACCACAACGGTCAACTTTTGCTTTAGGAAGCTATGGTAGCCAACACTCACGTCGACATACAAAGTAAAATGGTGTCTGATGATCACTTTCTCCAGTGCGTTGCGTCCTACGCCTTTGTCACACTCCGAGGGCCGAGTCTGAAGGTCTTCGGCCAACACTATAGAAGAGAAGGTTTGCAATAGACGAACGAGGAAAAATGACATTTGGTTGTATGCGAACTGCAGATTCCAATCAACAATACCCAGATCACCACTATACAGAGGACCCACCTGTTGTCCAAGACAGATCCTGGGTCCTGCATTAAAGGGGAGGAAGATGAAAGGATTCGAAGTCAGATACTTCGATCGTTCATCGATGAAACGGTCCGGATCGAAAATGTCGGCTAAGGTAGATCAGTCGCAATTACCGTTTGGCAGTAAAGGTGCTGGACCGACCATCGGGACCCCAAAGATCCTTCCGACGATGCATGAGGAATATAGAAAAAGGGGTCCTGTCATGTGTGAGTGGATCATACGTGTCTGGTTTTGTGTACCACTGACCGTGTATTCGGTGGGATATAAATAGGTGGACCCCCATTTACGCCAGGCCATACTACAGCTTCGGTGCTTGTCCTACAAAGTGGAAAGCGTGTCCAGTGCGTGCCATTGAAACCATATAACGGCGCTTGAGACTGACCTTACGTTGAAGGGGCTGAAAGAGATGTGATTAAATGATACTGGTTGGACGACTCCCAGCGGGTGACTTACACGGGATTGTACAAACGAAGGGTTTCTGTACATTGACATAAAGGAGTTGTCCCGTACAAAACGCAACGCAACATACCATTAATGACAGCTCGCATATACTTCATTTCTCGCACGTCATCGTAAGTAGGCCCTCTGGAACTCCCGACCGTGCTGAGAACTTCTGCATGGAGCCGCTTCAGAACGCCCGGATGTTGGGAGAGCATGTAAATGAGGAACGTGAGAGTAGACGCCGTCTACCGTAGGATAGGTCAAAGAAAGAAGAGTGAAGATAAGGCAGGCAACGTACGGTATCACGCGCTGCCATTAAAATATTCACAATCTCATCCCTAATGATAGTAAGATCTGTAACAGGTCACTTAGTATAGATTCAAGTGCAGAGCTGCGAAATGCCTTGCCTTCAGTGCAGTTAACGAGATGTCCTAGCAACGTATCCTCAGAAAACACTTTCTCTTCGGTGAATGCCTGTCCTATGGATTGCTCGCTCTCTTTAATCGATCTTTTCATTTCCAAAGCGTCCTTGAGGATGGGTTCGATGAACCCGTGACAGATCTCCATATCCTTCTCGATGCGGTCGTTCCAGAACTCAGCTAAACGCCAAACTGTGCCAAAACTACTCCTCCTCATAACCTGAGCTTGCGCTTCCGAAAATGCACGGGAAAAAACGTTGGATGGATGGTTTGTATGTTCCTTGTTTTGCCCTGGTAACGAATTTTTTGGGTAGATCAGTCCAGCGGAGAGCGAGCCAACACATTTCCCGAACAGAAATTCGGTTGCAGAGTCGAGGGTGAATCTGCCGACCATATCCTTGTGTTAACGGTGCATGAGTAAACCAATCCCTGGGTCGTGGTGTCATGTACCTGGAAATCCACTGGGTAGCCATCTTGAAGTCTGGCTTTTGCTTGACGGAGAGCATCTTCGATGTGTTTTTCGAAGATATCAAAATGACTGATCCGGTCCTTGCTAAAGAACGGTCGCGTTATCGAGCGATGGAACCTAGCTCATGATGCGTATGAGCACGTGATAATGTTGGGGTTAAGTTAGCACGCTCACTTCCATATTTCGCCTGTATCATAGAACCGAGTAAATACCACAGTAGGTGCGGAATATAGGGAAAATGTACCATCCGAGTTGAACACTCCAGTTCCCAGTAGACCGCTTAGTTGGTCCCAGAGCACGGGGCCTGAACGGTTGTAAGAAACAACGAAACTTTGACTCCTGTAGGAGGCTTGCCTTTCTCGAAAGAATTGAATTGCGTAGTAAGAATTGCCTGACGGCGTGCCGATCATGAATCAGCGACAGTGAAGGGATGATAGTATCTTACTTTGATGTGTTCGGGTTCCGTCGTAAAAACCTGTTCGTAATTTTAGGATGGGTAATTGGTGTCGTTAAACTCCAAGGAAATCTAACCCGGTCCTTGAACATAATCCTAACATTGACGATGGGGCCGTATTCTCGGCAGAACTGGTCAAACACTAATGGCCGCGTAGGTGTTCCGTAAGCCAGATATTTCCATAAAGGTGATCATGAAACACCGAGCTGCGCCTACCAATGTGCCCTTTCCGAGAACTCCAGGCAACTGCAAGAAGGATATCAAGGCCACCAGGCCACCTGCTCTTCACTCGCGGGGCGAGCACAGCGCCTCGACGTGCCGCCTCCCTCTTGTCGCATAGGTGGGTGTAAAGGACGCTGCATGTCAATGCTAAGGGAATGGGTAATAGATAGGCAGAAACCCGCAACCAGTTGGGGGCTGGCTTCCCGAAGACGAGTTCCCAGACCCTCGAGCTAGCATAGGCGAACGCTAGAAGACGAGCCAGGCGAGGAAGCCGACCGGCGATGAAGATGAAACCTGGAGGGATCCCTGCCATCACTACAGTTGGCCGTTGTGCGCAGCAGAGCCAGACTGGGGCTCTGAGGCCTGAGGCGCGTGCTGTATGCATAGCATCTTGTGATTTGGCTATATTTGGACACAGGACAAAATCAAGTCTATACAGTACGTAAGCACCTACAGACTGAACGATTTTCGCCGAGAATCTTGCAGTGACCATCGTCAATGACGATGGTGAATTCCCTTCTCTGACTCCACGCTATATTTAGTTTTCCAATGCTCCACTTATCGGTCGGCCGGCCAAACTCTGTCGGAGCCTTTATGGCTCTACTCGGGACTTTCAGGACTCTCGGGAGTCGGGACTGGACTGAACTTTCGTAGGTGCACATATGGACGCACTTGGCAAATGAAACTAGACGGGTACCAACTGGCAATTGGTACTCGTCCCCCACTTGCGTGTCTCCCAGATTCGACCATCATCAGACCAGTAGGAGAAGACTTCATACATTACTCGAAATCCGATATTATACTTGTCCCGGAGGACTCCAAAGAAGTTTTCGTCGAAAAAACATTGGCTACGATTCCCCCTTGGATAACTCGATGACAGGGTAGTCGAATGTACGCTCTCTGATGATGGCGAAGATGAACGCAAGGACAGCGGCCGCTGGGGGAGCATTTTTCCTTCCCGGAATTGGACGAGCGCATAAGGTCTGTTACTAGAGAATATAAAACCATGTTTGCGAAGCTCGATTTTTCATTGCCCAAGGTAAGTTCCCCTTCTGTGTATGCTCGGGCTCGCCAAACTCGATCCTGTGGGACGCTTACCGGCGTCATCTCCACTTCGATGTACATCGCCAGCGGATGTCTACCTTCTCCTGAAATCGTTGGACTTTTTTTTACGCGTGACTTCAATATCGAAAGCATATTTGACGGTTGTGGAACTGACTCTCTGCCTGTCTGTGAACTGGTGCTTGCACTCCCAAAGTGGTACCCAGTGGACCATAGCCGCGAGATCAGATGCTGCGTGGGGTTTCTCCCCGTAGTGTCCAGTTAGGGACGTGTATCGCAACTGCGGGCATAACGTAAAGAGATACTAATTTCTACGATTGAATGATCAACCTCGAACTTCAAGACAATCGAGACAACCGTTGGCAATCCTTGGGAGGAATTCATACGACTTAACTGGAGCTTTCTACAGAAAGACTGTAAGTGCTCTGCACTAGTTTCCCCGGCCAAAGAACTCTGATTTCCTGCAATAGGTGTTTTCGATTTGCTAATAACGCGTGTCCTTTTGGGCGGACGCGTTATCAATTTCAATGCCTACGCGCCTCATACGGATCCGTTGCTACTCACGTATGAAGAGCTTCACGAGGTTCTATGCAGGGCAATTCAAGATGCCTCTGTACGCCGGACACTGTTCCCCCTAGAATTGCGTGTAATTGAATCACCACCTCATCGTGTCGCGACGTGCAGCATGCCAGCGTAACAATACAACAGGTGCCGATCGGGGCATTGGCACTGTGTGGGGGCCGGAACGAAGTGGAGTTCGGCGGGATATGACGGGAAGGAGTGACACAGGCTGTACGGCAGAATGGCCCCTAGCCAGTCCTACTCGGTTCTTTATATTTTGCTCCTATCTCACCAACACAACTACTACGCGCCTGCTTTCTACCGCACAGGACCTATGTAATACACCGTAAGGAGACTTACCTACTACCTCCAACAAACAGATCCATATATCCAATATCAAATGGAAAGCCGAGTAAACTCTTGAATTGAACGAAAGGGGTGGCGTATTGCTGCCCGACGCCGGGTATCTAAACACAAAGTCCCTGCATGCCCCTACAGCGTCAGCAAGAAAAGACCCCAGTCAGACGCAACTGGCGGCGAGCGCGCGTTAATGAAATCTAGCAAGGTAAACAGTGACGTCGGGGAAGTTGGTTACTAAGCCTCATCTTCGAGTACTAGGGAGAAAGAGATATTCATTCCTTGGCATGGTACGATTCATACTACAACAATGTTGACTATCACTATCAGATAATAATCTGCATATTCATGGTCGACGTTCAGCATTACACATCGTTAGCATTACCAGCTTGCTCCATTCGCACCCATAGTCCTCCCTGGGTTGACGAGATTGAACGCCACAATGGTCAACCTTTGTTTCTGGAGGCTAGGATAGCCAGTACTCACGTCGACATATAAAGTAAGGTGGGGTCTGATGATTACTCTCTCCTGTGCGTTGCGTCCTGTCCCTTTGTCGCATTCCGAAGGTTGACTCTGAAGGTCTTCCGCCAACGCTATAGATGAGAACGTTTGTAGTAAACGGACGAGGAAAAATGACATTTCGTTGTACGCGAACTGCAGATTTCAATCAACAGTACCCACATCACCACAATACTGGAGACTCACTTGTTGACCAAGGCAGATTCTAGGTCCGGCATTGAAAGGGAGAAAGATGAACGGATTTGAAGTCAGATACTTCAATCGTTCATCGATGAAACGGTCCGGATCGAAAATTTCAGCTGTAAATCGATCAGTCACGGTTGCCATTCAGGGGTAACCGTAAATGGGTTGAACCGAACCATCGGGACCCCAAAGATCTTTTCGACGATGCATGAGGAATACAGAAAACGGGACCCTGTTGTGTGTGAGTAGATCATACGTGTCCGGCTGTAGATACCACCGACCGTGTATTCGGCGGGATATAAATAGGGGGACCCCCATTCACGCCAGGCCACACTACAGCTTCTGTGCTTCTCCTGAAAAGTGGAAAGCGTGTCGAATGCATGCCATTGGAGCCACATAACGGCGCTTGAGACTAACCTCACGTTGAAGGGGCTAAAAATGATGTGACTAAATAATAGTGGTCGGACGACTCCCAGCGCGTGACTTACATAGGAGGATATAAACGAAGGGTTTCTTTACGTCGACATGAGGCGGCTGTCCCATACAAAACGAGGCACAACTTACCATTGATGACAGCTCGCATATACTTCATTTCTCGTACATCATCGTAGGTCGGCCTTCCGGAATTCCCGACCTTGTTGAGAACCTCAGCACGAAGTGACTTCAGAACTTCTGGATGTTGGGAGAGCATGTAAACGAGGAATGTCAGGGTAGACGCCGTCTACCATTGTTTAAGTCAATGAAAGAGTAAAAAATAAGCCAAGGAACATACGGTATCACGCGCTGCTATTAAGATGTTCACGATCTCATCCCTAATGGTGGCAGGATCTGTAACAGGTCACTGAGTGCAGATTTAAGTGCAGAGTTGGGAAACGCCTTGCCTTCGGTGCAGTTAACGAGATGTCCTAGTAGCGTATCCTCCAGAAACCCTTTCTCTTCGGTGTGCACTTGTCCTGTAGACTGCTCCCCTTCCTTGATCGATCTTTTCATGTCCAAAGCGTCCTTGAGGATGGGATCGATGAACCCGTGGCAGACCTTCATATCCTTTTCGATGCGGTCGCTCCAGAATTCAGCTAAGCGCCAAATCGTGCCGAAACTAGTCCTCAACATAGCCTGAAATTGCGCTTCCGACATCGCACGGGCAAAAACGTTAGACGGATGGTTTACATATTCCTCATTTTGTCCCGGTAGCGAATTTTTCGGATAGACCAGTCCGGCGGAGAGCGAGCTAACACTTTTCCCGAACAAGAATTCAGTTGCAGAGTCGAGGGTGAATCGGCCGACCATATCCTTGTGTTAATGGCGAATCAGTAAACCAATCCCTCGGTCGCGGTATCTTGTACCTGGAAATCTACTGGGTAGCCCTCTTGGAGTCTGGCTTTCGCTTGACTGAGCACATCTTCGGTGTGTTTTTCGAAGATATCAAAATGACTGATCCGGTCCTTGCTAAAAAACGGTCGCGTCATCGAGCGATGGAACCTGGTTCATGATTGGTATGAGCACGTGATAGTCTTGGGGTTAAGTCAGCACACTTACTTCCATATTTCGCCTGTATTATAGAACCGAGTAAATACCTCAGTAGGTGCGGAATATAGGGAAAATGTACCATCCGAGTTGAACACTCCAGTTCCCAGTAGAGCGTTTAGTTGATCCCACAGTTCGGGACCTGAAACCGTTGTAAGAAGGAATGGTACCTTGACTTCCGTAGCAGGCTTGCCTTTTTCGAATGAACTGAATTGCGTGGCAAGAATTGCCTGACGGCGGCTGGTCAGCGATCAGCGATGATGATAGGATGATATCTTCTTACTTTGATATGTTCGGGTTCCGTCGTAAAAATCTGTTCACGAGCTCAGGTGAATCAGAGATGTCGTTAAACTGCGAAGGAATCTGACCCGGTCCTCGAACATAACCCTAATATTGACGACGGGGCCGTATTCTCGGCAGTACTGATCAAGGACTAGAATGGTCGTGCTGTGTTAGCCAAACAGCTCCACGAAGGATATCATGAGACACCGTGCTGTGCCTACCAATGTGCCCTTTGTGAATACGCTGGGCACCTGCAAAAATGATGTCAAGGCCCCCAGGCCATCTGCTCTTCAGTTGCGGGGCGAGCACAGCGCCTCGACGCGCCGCCTCCCTCTTGTCGCGTAGGTAGGTGTAGAGGACGCTGCACGTTAATGCTAAGGGAATGGGTAATAGATAGGCAGAAGCCCGCAGCCAGCAGGGGGCTGGTTTCCCGAAGACGAGTTCCCAGACCCTCGAACTAGCATATGCGAACGCTAGAAGACAGACCAAGCGAGGAAGCCGACCGGCAATGTAAGCGAAACCTGGAGGGATCCCAGCCATCGCTATAGTATGAAGCAGAAGTAGACTGGCGCTCTGAGGCACGTGTTGTATACATCACCTCGCGCCATGTCAGGACTGCAGACTACATTTGGGCACAGGATCGAATTAGATTAAAGTAAACACGTACAGGCTGGACGATTCCCTCTCGCCAGTATCTCTTGTACAATAAGACCTTGCAGTGAGCCCTGTCAATGACGTAGATAGCCTTCTCTGACTCCAGAGTCCAGACTGACCCCATGCCGTTTGCGGAGCACTCCGACCACTCGAAAGCAATTCAAAAACTATAGGAAGCACATGCGGTGATTGGGCCGTCTTGTAGATGTCTATTCCAGCCTTTCAATTGGAGAATTGGTAGCCGTCCTTTACTCGGACATCTCATCATCAGACCACTAGGCGAAAACTTCAAACATTACTTGAAATCTGACATTATGTAATGATATTCATCCCGGAGGCCTTTGAAGACGTGTTCGTGGAGAAGATATTGGTTACGATTCCTCCTCAGTGGATAACTCAACGGCAGGGTAGTCGAAGGTATGCTCTCTGCCATGATGGCGTCGGGTGATGAACGCGAGGACACAGCGACCGCTGGAGAGCATTTTTCCTTCCCGGAATTGGACGAACGAATAAGACTGTTTTTCCCGAAGCTGAAGTTTTCATCGCTCAAGGTAAATTCCCCTTCTGTTTATGCCGGGGTTCGCCAAACTCGATCTTATAGGACGCTTCGTGGGTGCTATCGGCGTCCTCCCCACCCAAATGTGCAACGCCAGCGGATACCTACTTTCTCTTGAAATCGTTCGATTCTATCACGCATGACTTCAGTGTCGAAAGGGTATTCGACGGTTATAGAACTGACAATCCGCCCGTCCACGAACTAGAGCTTTGCACTTCGAAAATGGTACCCAGTGGCCCATAGCCGCGAGGTCAGATGCTTCGTGAGGAGTCATAAAGGTTTTTCCCCGTTAGTGTCCAGATGCGGACGTATATTTCGACGGGCGTAACGCAAAGAGATACGAATTCCTACGATTTCATGATCAAACCCCGACATTCAAAAGACAACCAGGACAACTGTCTGCAATCACATCGTGTCCGATATCATGTGGAAAGCCAAGTGGACTCCTGAATTACAAAACAGAAGGGAGGTGTATTCTACACAACGCCGGGTATCTACACAGAGTCCTTGCATCCTCCCGCAACGTCAACAGGAGAAGGCCCCAAAGAGGAGCAACGGGGGACGATTGCAGATTGGTGAAACTAGGCATGCTTGTCGTCAAGCGTGAACTTGCCGCGCTTGTGACTTTGGTGAGAGTCAGTTATTGGGCCCTGTCTTCCAGTGCTAAAGAGAAAGAGAAATACAATCGTGACATGTTACAATTGGTACTACAACAATGTTGACGATCACTATCAAATAGTTGTCTGCATATTCATGGCCAATGTCCAGCACTACACATCGTTAGCATTACCAGCTTCCCCCATTCGCACCCACAGTCCTCCCTAGGTTGACGAGAACGCCACAGTGGTCAGCCTGTATTTTATGGGAGTAAGATAGTCAGTACCCACGTCGACGTACAACATAACGTGGTGTTCGATGATCACTTTCTCCTGTGAGTTGCGACCCGTCCCTTTGTCGCATTCTGAGGGTGGAGTCTGAAGGTCTTCCGCTAACGCTATAGAAGAGAATGTTTGCAATAGACGGACAAGGAAAAATGACATTTCGTTGTATGCAAACTGCAGATTTCGATCAACAACACCCATGTAATCACTCACAGGAGACCTACTTGTTGACCCAAACAGATTCTGGGTCCCGCACTGAAGGGGTGAAAGATGAACGGATTAGAAATTAAATACTTCAATCGTTCATCGATGAAACGATCCGGATCGAAAATGTCAGCTGTAAGTAAATCAGTCACAGTTACCATCCCACAATGAAGGTGCTAAACCGACCATCGGGACCCCAAAGATCTTTCCGACGTTGCATAAGGAATACAGAAAACGGAATCCTGTCGTGTGTGAGTAGATCGTACGTGTCTGATTGTGTACACCACCGACCGCGTATTCGGTGGGATATAAATGGGTGGACCTCCATTCACTCCAGGCCATACTACAGCTTCCGTGCTTGTCCTACAAAATGGAAAGCGTGTCGGATGTGTGCCATCGCAACCATGTAACAGTACTTGAGACTAACCTAACGTTGAAGGGGCTGAAATGCATGTGAATAAATAATATAGGTCGGACGACCCCCGGCGTGCGACTTACACAGGAGGATATAAACGAAGGGTTTCTGTACATTGACATAAGGCGGTCATCTCACGGAAAACACGTCGCAACGTACCATTGATGACAGCTCGCATATACTTCATTTCTACCACGTCATCGTAGGTTGGTCTCCTGGAACTCCCGACCGTGCTGAGGACCTCCGCACGAAGCCGCTTCAGAACATCCGGGTGTTGGGAGAGCATGTAAACGAGGAACGTCAGGGCAGATGCCGTCTGCCATAGTTTGAGTTGAAGAAAAGGGAGCGAGGATAAGCCAGGAAACGTACGGTATCACGCGATGCTATCAAGATATTCATAATCTCATCCCTAACGACGGCATGATCTGTAGCAGGTCACTAAGTGCAAATTCGCGTGCAGAATGAGGAGGTGCTTTGCCTTCAGTACAGTTAACGAGATGCCCTAGTAGCGTATCCTCAGGGAACCCTTTCTCTTCGGTGCCAGCCAGTCCTGCAGATTGCTCGCCCTCCTTGACGGATCTTTTCACTTCCAAAGCATCCTTGAGGATGGGATCGATGAACCCGTGGCAAACCTCCATACTCTTCTGGACGCGATCGCTCCAGAACTCAGCTAAGCGCCAAACAGCGCCGAAACTAGTCCTCAACATAGCCTGAGCTTGCGCTTCCGACAAAGCACGGGCAAAAACGTTAGACCGATGGTTTATATGTTCCTCGTTTTGTCCCGGTAACGAATTTTTTGGATAGACAAGTCCAGCGGAAAGTGAACCAACACTTTTCCCGAATAAAAATTCGGTTGCAGAGTCAAGGGTGAAACGGCTAGTCATATCCTTGTGTTGGTGAATCAGTAAAAGTAAACTCTCAGTCGCAGTGTCATGTACCTGGAAATCCACCGGGTAGCCTTCTTGGAGTCTAGTTTTCGCTTGGTTGAGAACATCCTCGGTGTGTTTTTCGAAGGTATCAAAGTGGCTAACCCGGTCCTTGCTAAAAAACGGTCGAGTCATCGAGCGATGGAACCTAAGTAATTCATGATGCGTATGAGCACGTGACAAGCTTGTAGTTAAGCTAGCACGCTTACTTCCATGTTTCGCCTATGTATAAAATCAGAGTAAACACACTTGACATCAGTAGTTGCGGAATATAGAAGAAGCGTACCGTCCGCGTTGAACACTCCAGTTCCCAGTAGAGCACTTAGTTGGTCCGAGAATTCGGGACCTGAAACCGTTAGAAGAAAAAGACGACACGTTGACTCCCGTAGGAAGCTTACCTTTTTCGAAAGAGTTGAATTGCGTAGCAAGAATTGACTGACGGTGACCGATCATCGATCAGCAATGGTGATGAGATGATAGAATCTCACTTTGATGTGTGCGGGTTCCATCGTTAAAATCTGTCCGCAACCTTAGATGGATGTCGCTAAGCGGGAAGAAATCTAACCCGATCCTCGAACATGACCCTAACATTGACGACGGGACCGTATTCTTGACAGTACTGGTCAAACACTACAATAGCCGTGCTTCATATTAGCCAAACAGCTCCATAAAACAGATCAAGAGACACCGTATTGCGCCTACCAATGTGCCCTTTCCGAAAGCCCCGGGCGACCGCAAGAAGAACATCAAGGCCCCCAGGCCATCTACTCTTCACTTGCGGAGCAAGCACAGCTCCTCGACGCGCTGCCTCCCTCTTGTTACGTAGGTGGGTGTAGAGGATGTTGCATGTCAGTGCTAAGGGAACAGGTAATAGATAGGCAGAAACCCGTAACCAGCGGGGGGCCGGCTTCCCGAAGACAAGTTCCCAGACCTTCGAGCTAGCATAGGCGAATGCCAGAAGACGGATCAGGCGAGGAAGCCGACGGGCGATGAAGATGAAACCTGGAGGGATCCCTGCCATCGCTGTGGTCGGCCGTTGTGTGAAGTAGAATCGGACTGGGACTCTGCGCTTCGCGCCCGTAGAGCTATTACTATCAGGTGAGAAGCAATGCACAGTTTCTACAAAACAAGGCCATCGCAATCGCATGCAGTACACCGAACGGGGACTTGTCTACTACCCCGAATATATAGATCCCATCGTCTGGAAAGTCGGGTACACTTGTGAAACGGAGAAGAATTTTCCGCAGGGCGGACTGCCGCACTGCGAACGACGAGGGCACTGTCGATGAAAATTGGCAAAGTGAACAGTGACGTCATAGTGAGGTTAACTATTAAGCTGTCTTCTGCTAGTGCGAGGTAGGACATATCCATTGCTTGACATAGTACAATTCGTGCTGCAACAGTATCAGGTAGTTATCTGCACATTCATGGCCCTTGTTCAGCGTCACACATCATTAGCATTACCAGCTTCCCCCATTCGTACCCATAGACCTCCCTGCGTTGATGAGAACATGACAAGAGTCAACTTCCATTTTAGAAAAATTGGATAGCCAGCACTCACGTCGACATACAAGGTAAGGTGGTGTTTGATGATCACTTTCTCGTGTGCGTTGCGTCCTGTCCCTTTGTCGCATTCCGAGGGTCGAGTCTGAAGGTCTTCCGCTAACGCTATAGAAGAGAATGTTTGCAATAGACGGACGAGAAAAAAAGATATTTCGTTGCGTGCGAACTGCAGATTCCAAATCAACAGTACCCACACCACCACTACATAGGAGACTCACTTGTTGACCAAGACAGATTCTGGGACCTGCATTGAAGGGGAGAAAGATGAATGGATTCGAAGTTAGATACTTCAATCTTTCATCGACGAAACGGTCCGGATCGAAAATGTCGGCTGCAAGTCGATCAGTCCCAATTTCCATCCGGCAATAAAGGTGCCAAAACCGACCGTCGGGACCCCAAAGATCTTTCCGACGATGCATGAGGATTACAGAAAACGGGACCCTGGTGTGTTTGAGTAGACATACGTGTTCTGGTTGTGTACGCCACTGACTGTGTATTCGGTGGGATATAAATAGGTGGACCCCCATTCACGCCGGGCCATACCACAGCTTCTGTGCTTGTTCTACAAAGTAGAAAGCGTGTTGAATGCGTGTCATTGAAACCACGTAACGGCGCTCGAGACTAACCTAACATTGAGGGGGCTGTTTCAAAAAGATACGAATAGTTAGTAGTGGTCGGACGACTCCCGGGGGGTGACTCACACAGGAGCATATAAACGAAGGGTTTCTGTACATTGACATGAGGCACTTTATCCCATACAAAACGGGACGAAACATACCATTGATGACAGCCCGCATATACTTCATTTCTCGCACGTCATCGTAGGTCGGTCCTCTAGAACTCCCGACCATGTCGAGAACCTCCACACAAGCCGCTTCAGAACGTCTGGGTGTTGGGAGAGCATGTAAACGAGGAACGTGAGGGTAGAAGCCGTCTGCCATAGTTTGCGTCGAAGAAAGAAGAGCGAAGATAAACCAGCGAACGTACAGAATCACGCGCTGCTATCAAGATATTCACGATCTCATCCCTAATGACGGCACGATCTGTGACAGGTCGCTGAGTGTAAATTCAAGTGCAGAGTTCGGAAACACCTTGCCCTCGGTGCAGTTGACGAGATGCCCTAACAGCGTATCCTCAAGAAACCCTTTTCCGGCTTCGGTGCACATCTGTCCTGTGGATTGCTCGCTCTCCGTGATCGATCTTTTCATTTTCAAAGCGTCCTTGAGGACGGGATCAATGAACCCATGGCAGACCTCCATATCCTCCTGGATGCGGTCGCTCCAGAATTCAGCTAAGCGCCAAAGAGTGCCCAAAGTACTCCTTAGCATAGCTTGAGATTGCGCCTCCGAAAACGCACAGACAAAAACGTTGGACGCATGGTTCGCATGTTCCTGGTTTTGTCCCGGTAACGAACTTTTTGGATAAGCCAGTCCAGCGGAAAGCGAGTCAACATTTTTCCCGAATAATAACTCCGTTGCAGAGTCAAGGGTGAATCGGCCGACCATATCCTTGCGTTAACGACGGATCAGAAAACCAATCTCTCAATCGCGGTATCGCGTACCTGGAAATCCACTGGGTAACCCTCCTGGAGTCTGGCTCTCGTTTGACTGAGGGCACTTTCGGTGTGTTTTTCGAAAGTGTCAAAATGGCTAACCCGGTCCTTATTAAAGAACGGTCGGATCATTGAGCGATGGAACCTAGCTCATGACACGTATGAGCAGATGATAGATCTGGGGTTAAGTTAGGCAGGCTTACTTCCATATTTTGCCTGTATGTAAAACCGAGTAAACACATCAGTAGGTTCGGAATCTAGGGGAAGCGTACCGTCCGAGTTGAATACTCCAGTTCCCAGCAGAGCGCTTAGTTGGTCCGAAAACTCAGGACCTGAAACCGTTGTAAGAAAAAGTAATAGTTTGACTCCCGTAGGAGGCTTGCCTTTTTCAAAAGAGTTGAATTGTGTAGCAAGAATTGCCTGACAGTGGCCAATCATCGATCAGCGACGGTGACGGGATGATAGTATCTTACTTTGATGTGTTCGGGTTCCGTCGTGAAAATCTGTCCGCAATCTTAGATGAATCATAAATGTCGTTGAATTGCCAGGAAACCTAACCCTGTCCTCGAACATGATCCTAAAATTGATGATTGGGCCGTATTCTTGGCAGTACTTGTCAAACACTAAAATGCTCATGCTTCATTAGCCAAACAGCACCATAAAGGAGATCAAGAGACACCGTGCTGCGCCTACCAATATGCCCTGTCCTGAAACCCCGGGCAACTGTGAGAAGAGTGTCAAAGCCACCAGGCCATCTGCTCTTCACTTGCGGGGCAAGCACGGCGCCTCGACGCGCCGCCTCCCTCTTGTCACGTAGGTAGGTGTAGAGAACGTTGCATGTCGATACTAAGGGAATGGGTAATAGAAGAGCAGAAACACTCAGCCAGCAGGGAGCTGGTTTCCCGAGGACGAGTTCCCAGATCCTCGAGCTAGTATAAGCGAACGCTAGAAGGCGGACAAGGCGAGGAAGCCGACCGGCAATGTGAACGAAACCTGGAGGAATCCCTGCCATAGCTATGGTTAGTCTTCGTGTGAAGCAGGAGCAGGCTGGCGCCTGCTGTATTCGTAACAGACTCGGCTCAATGTTCAAACGTTCACTTTTAGGCTACATTTGGACAGAAGATCAAATTAGACTTTCAGTAAGTAACCACGTACGGGCTGGACGACTCCCAAGCATTAAACCTCTGTGTGATAAGACCTTGCGATGAGCACCGTCAATGACGACGGTAAAGTCCCTTCTCTGACCGCAGAGTATATTCTGGCCTTTCAATTCTCCAATCGGTACCCATCCTTCACTCGCATATCTCCCAAACCGATCACCATCAGCCCACTGGGTGAAGACTTCAAACGTTACCTAGAATCCGATACTAGTGTATTCGTCCCGGAGAGCTCCGAAGGCGTGTTCGTCGAAATAATATAGGTTATGATTCCCCTCTGGATAACTGGATGACAAGGCATTCGAAAGCACACTCTCCGATGATGCCGTGATAATGAACGTGAGGACGTAGCAGCCGCTGGGGAGCATTTACCTTCCCGGAATTGGACGAGCGCATAAGGGCTGTTATTAGAGAATACAAGGCCGCGTTTCCCAAGCTGACCCAAGGGAAGTTCCCCTTCTGTATATGCTTGGGTTCGCCAATCTCGATCTTGCAGGACGCTTCGTGGGCGCTACCGGCGTCCTTTCCGCTCAAATGTACGACACCAGCGGATATCTACCTCCTCTTGAAAGCGTCCGATTTTGTTACCCACGACTTCAGCATTGAAAGCGTATTCAGTTGTAGCGCCGACAATATGCCCATCTGCGAACTGGAGCTTGTACTTCGAAAATGGTATACAGTGGATCATAGCCACGAGGCGACGTGCTTTGTGAGGAACAACATACTTTTAGATTGGTTTTTCCCTATTAATGTCGAGTTACGGAAGGCATAAATTTAAAAGCCAAACAGGATGTGACACCCGTCCGCAGTGTTTGTGAATTGAAAACGTCCAACCCACTGGAACTTTTCACAGAGAGATTGTACGTACACTGTAATGGTTACCCAGAACAAAGGATCCTGATTCACTGGATAGATGTTGTCGACTTGTTAGATTTAGGAGTCCGCTTGTAAACAGCTCAAGCTGGGTGACGCGCAATGGAGTGCCAAGTCTCAAGTTATGCTTCGGCACTCTTGAACCTAATGGAAGAGCGTTATGTATCCTCCGGAGAGCTCCCTCTAGGAATTGCCACGCGTTTGGGCGTAGAATCGTCGATGTTCAACTTACCAGCACATAGATTACTGAAAGCTCTGCTCACCCACTCGCCATCCCCAAAAACTATTGCTAAAGAGTTTCTACATGAACTTGGAAAGTGTGGGAATCCACTCGTAGAAACGTTGGGTGTGTTGCTTCATCGACTTGATTTTCGATCTGACCTCATCCTGTTGAGTGTGTTCTAAGCCGAGGATATGTATGGCGAGGTTTCCACTTTGGCTGTAGATGATTGGGCAGCTATAGTTCTTCAGGGACTCCAGGAGCACGCTGGCGATCTCTCGACCGTTACACAGCTGGGGAGTCACTACTTGACTCATCTGGTAATTGCATGTATGCGGGTTATTTGCCGGAAGGTAGCCTTGCGTTGACACTCTACTTCCTCAAGTTCGAAATCCCGGTGGGCCAAAGACACCTCAAGATTCTATTCACCCGACTCCGAATCATAGGCGCATCGAGGAGATCGAGGAATTGTTGGTGCAAGCTAAGAGGAGCCAATCGGCTTTAAGGGACTTGGCAAGTTCGACAGGTCGACTCTTCGGGAATTGTGCTAAGGTCCATTGAGGTCATGCTCCGCGATGGGGACTGCTGTCTGCTTACGGGGTTGTGCTTCTTCCCTCCCACTTTTGTGCCAGCCCGCTGCGCTCATATCATCCCGTTTTCTATACACTCAAAGGTAGTTCTACAGTACTATCCCTTGGGTGATGCATTCCCTTATTCATATATTTCTCTAGACTCTAACATTCTCGGCGATTGAAACGTTTTCAGGCTTCGCGTTGGACGCTGAAACAATCCAGAATCATCTAAACCATCCACGCAACGCGCTGAATCTCCAGAGTGATGCTCACCACATAATGGAGAAGCACATGGGCTGGGGAATAGAAGCAATGTTTTCTGATGATCAAGTAGTTCCTTCTTCGCTTTGGTTGGATCTTGAATTCACATATTACACATAGTGGAAATACTATTACCGAATTGTTCGACAGGATCGGTTGTCCGCCACTACACGGCTGAAAGATGGTGATGAAATACACTTTGGGACGGGCATTGGTGGTCACCAAATCGCACTCCCCGATCCGAGGATCTGCAACATTCACCTGGCAGTCTGCCGAGTGTCTTACGCCTGCGGAGCCTCTGAAATTTTTGATCAATTCCTCGACGATGAGAACGATGAAGGATGCCAAGTCCCTGTCTATTTCGGTGGTCCATTTGTATCCGATAATGCATTGATGCGCAGGCTTGAGGCGTTGCTAGTGTAGACCTCTAATGTTATTATGAGGGGCTCGCCAGTCCCGTCCGGATTACTAGGTGCTGGGTGGATCCCGCGTCAGTCTATGGAGGTATGACGAGCACCAATGTCCACAGCGTATAGGGATGTGATTTCCCTATCGCTGTCCCACCTCGTGTGGCAAGGACGCTTTGCAATGTTGGCATCACTGGAAACATCCCCGTTCAAATGCTCGCCGGAAGAGTTGGCAGAAGAAGCAGAAACACCGTAGAGAAACTCCTGCAAAGTCTGAACGTGAGGCTAGCCATATCGAATTGACCTCGTCCTCGGCTGCCTCACGCAGGTATTGGCGCCAGGTATTGGGAGTATTCAGTCGGCATTGTACTCCCTTGCAGTACTTGCGATAGACACCACAGTTGGTTGGGAGCATGGGCTGACATGGATGTATTTTGCCGCAATGTCAACAGGAAAGACCCCAATAAGACGCAACTGGCGGCGAGCGCAAGTTAATGAAATCTGGCAAGCTAAACTGTGACGTTGGTGGAAGTTAGTAACTAGGCCCAGATATCCATTCCTTGACATGGTACGATTCGTGTTACAATGTTGACTATCACCATCAGATAGTTGTCCGTATATTCATGGCCGGTGCTCAGCATTACTCTTCGTTAGAGCTACTAGCTTCCCCCATTCGCACCCATAGACCTCCCTGCGTTGACGAGAACATCACAATAGTCAACCTTTGTCTAGGAGGGTAGGGTGGCCAGCAGCACTCACGTCGACATACAAGGTAAGGTGGTTTTTGATGATCACCTTCTCGTGTGCATTACGTCCTATCCCTTTGCCGGATTCTGAGGGTCGAGTCTGAAGGTCTTCCGCCAACGCAATGGAAGAGAATGTTTGCATTAGGCGGACGAGGAAAAAAGATATTTCGTTGTATGCAAACTGCAGATTCCAATCAACAGTACGCACACCACCACTACATAGGAGACGCACTTCTTGACCAAGACAGATTCTGGGACCTGCATTGAAGGGGAGAAAGATGTATGGATTCGAAGTTAGATACTTCAATCTTTCATCGACGAAACGGTCCGGATCGAAAATGTCAGCTGTAAGTCGATCAGTCGCAGGTACCATCCAACAGTAAAGGTGCTGAACCGACCATCGGGACCCCAAAGATCTTTACGACGATGCATGAGGAATACAGAAAATGGGACCCTGTGATGTGTGAGTAGATCATTCGTGTCTAATGCTGTGCGGTACTGACAGCGTATTCGGTGGGATATAAATAGGTGGACTCATATTCACACCAGGCCATACTACACCTTCAGTGCTTGTCCTGCGAAGTGGAAAGAGTGTCGAATGCGTGGCGTCGAAACCATGTAACGGCACTTGAGACTAACCTAACGTTGAAGGGGCTGGAAAGTATGCGATTAAATAATAGTGGTCGGGTCCCCAGCGTGTGACTTACACAGGAGCATATAAACGAAGGGTTTCTGTACATTGACATGAGGCAGTTATCCCATGCAAAACGGAACGAAATATACCATTGATGACAGCTCGCATATACTTCATTTCTCGCACGTCATCATAGGTCGGTCCTCTGGAATTCCCGACCGTGCCGAGAACCTCAGCACGAAGCCACTTCAGAACGTCTGGATGTTGGGAGAGCATGTAAACGAGGAACGTGAGGGTAGATGCCGTCTGCCATAATTTGCGTCGTAGAAAGAAGAGCGAAGATAAACCAGGGAACGTACGGTATCACGCGCTGCTATTAAGATATTCACGATCTCATCCCTAATGACAGTACGATCTGTAACAGGCCACTGAGAGTAGATTCAGCTGCAGAATTGGGAAACGCCTTGCCCTCAGTGCAATTGACGAGATGTCCTAGTAGCGTGTCCTCAAGAAACCCTTTTCCCCCTTCGGTGCACACTTGTCCTGTAGACTGCTCGTCCTCCTTTATCGATCTTTTCATTTCCAGAGCGTCCTTGAGGATGGGATCGATGAACGCGTAACAGATCTCCATATCCTTCTGAATGCGGTCGCTCCAGAACTCAGCTAAGCGCCAAATTGTGCCGAAACTACTCCTCAACATAACCTGAGATTGCGCCTCCGAAAACGCACGGGCAAAGACGTTGGACGCATGGTTTGTATGTTCCTCGTTTTTTCCGGATAACGAATTGTTTGGGTAGGTCAGTCCAGCGGAGAGCGAGCTAACACTTTTCCCGAACAGAAATTCAGTTGCAGAGTCAAGGGTGAATCGGCCAACCATATCCTTGTGTTAACGGCGGATCAGTAAACCAATCCCTCGGCCGTGGTGTTGTGTACCTGGAAATCCACTGAATAACCCTCCTGCAGTCTGACCTTCGCTTGAGTGAGAGCATCATCGGCGTGTTTTTCAAAGATGTCAAAATGACTGATCCGGTCCTTGCTAAAGAACGGTCGGGTCATCGAACGATGGAACCTAGTTCATGGTCCGTATGAGCATGTGATAATCTCGGGGTTGAGTTAGCACACTTACTTCCATATTTCGCCTGGATATAAAACCGAGTAAATATATCAGCAGGTGCGGAACATAGGGAAGCGTACCGTCCGAGTTAAACACTCCGGTTCCCAGTAGAGCGCTTAGTTGGTCCGAGAACTCGACACCTGAAACTGTTGTAAGAAACGATACTCTGACTCCAGCTGGAGGCTCGCCTTTTTCGAAAGAGTTGAATTGCGTAACAAGAATTGCCTGACGGTGGCCAATTATCAAATCGGTCAGCGATGGTGATGGGACGATAGTGTCTTACCTTGATGTGTTCGGGTTCCGTCGTGAAAATCTGTCCGCAATCTTAATAGCTTATAGATGCGCTAAACTTCGAGGAAATCTAACCCGGTCCTCGAATATAACCCTAAAATTGACGATTGGGCCGTATTCTTGCAAGTACTTGTCAAACACTAAAATGCTCATGCTTCATTAGCCAAACAGCACCTAATGACACTATGTTGCGCCTACCAATATGCCCTGTCCTGAAACCCCGGGCAATTGTGAGAAGAGTGTCAAAGCCACCAGGCCATCTGCTCTTCACTTGCGGAGCGAGCACAGCGCCTCGACGCGCTGCCTCCCTCTTGTTGCGTAGATAGGTATAGAGAACGTTGCACGTCAATGCTAAAGGAATAGGTAATAGAAATGCAGAAACCCTCAGCCAGCGGGGGGCTGGCTTCCCGACGACGAGTTCCCAGACCTTCGAGCTAGCATAGGCGAACGCTAGAAGACGGACCAGGCGAGAGAGCCGACCGGCAATATAAACGAAACCTGGAGGAATCCCTACCATAACTATGGTTGGTCTTCGTGTGAAGCAAGAGCAGATTGGCGCCTGTTGAACTCGCAACAGAAATGGCTCTATGCTCTAACTTTTTGACTACATTTGGACACGAAACCAAATGTAAGTACTAAGCGCGTATGGACTGGTGTAGGGCTTCGGCCCGACTGCGAAGAATAGATGGGTAAATAGGGAGTCTCAAAGTTAAATTTGTAATGCGAAAGTTTGAGGTTGAGTTTGGGATTTCGGCACGGAATGGCCAAGGCGCCGATTGAAAGTTAAAACTCCGATTTCTCCGCAAAAGGCAATTGCTTGGCTAATCCTCGCGCGCACACAACTCGGAAATTTTGCAGTAGCAGTGCAGCACTGCCGCTCCAAAAAAGGCAGTTGCGTAGCTAATCCTCGCTCGCACACAACTAAGTCAAGATGTAGCCACACTTTGTTATCTGCTTATCAAATGAGAGATATAAGGCTGCCCATGCAACACAGCAGCTGATAACCACATACCCCCATCATGCCTAAGGTATCTGAGCGTCAGGAGCTGTTGGACATCCTTCAACAAGCTAGAGAGCACTTTGGTTTGCTGCAATACCTAGATATCCTTCATGTAGCATTGCAGGAGGCTGAATCTTCTGACTCTGAAGGCTCAAGAGATGGCTCAGATGGCAGCACTGGTACCCCTTCCTCCCCATCTTCTGAAGTCTCACCCTCAGACACCTCATCTGAACTGATGGAGCATGTCTTATCTAGTACTATTGCTTTCTCTGGCTTCAGTGATGCTATTGCTGCACTCCAAGATGAAGTTGACAAGACCCGTGTCCTCAATAACCGACCCAGACCAAGCCGTTCCCCCCAACTCCACCTCCTTGATGAGTGGAAAATGGATCACCCCCATCTCTTTCAGCGCAAACTCAGAGTTTCCCCAGATGTTTTTTCTTCCATAGTGGACAAGATTGAGGCACATCCTATTTTCCACAACAATTCTAATAACCCCCAGCTCCCTGTCCCAATCCAGCTGGCCATTTTTCTGAATGCTGCTGGGCATTATGGGAATGCTGCCACTTCCCAGGACATGGCTGAGTGGGCTGGTGTCTCTGTTGGGACTGTCCACAATTGCTACAAGAGGGTGATGGTTGCTATTCTGCACCATCATGATGAAATGATTCACTTCAACCCAGAGAATCCAGAGGACAGGAGGGAGAAGGAGATGGCAAAAAGATATGTGGAAGAGAGAACCTGTCCTCAGTGGAGGGGGGGATTTTTGTGTGTAGATGGAACACCCTTCAATCTCTTTCAGAAGCCTGGGTTGCATGGAGAGGGATTTTTTGACAGAAAATCCAATTATTCACTTTCCAATCAGGTGAGCATTTACAACTCAGTGACCATATGTATTCACTTGCATTTAAGGTCATCATCTTCCCCCACAATCTTCGCATTGTGGATTATGTTATTGGAGTTCCTGGAAGTCTCCATGATGCCAGTGCCTTCCAGCATACCCAATGTGCCCGGTCACCTGAAAGGTTCTTTGGTCAAAATGAGTGGCTCTGGGCTGATTCAGCATATGGGTGTCAGAAGTGGTGCATTGTTCCATTCAAAAGACCTGCTTCAGGTCACTTGACCAGGGTTCAAAAAACTTTCAATTATCATTTGTCAAAGGTATGTGAAGTTTTTTTTTTTTACACCTTGTGCATACACACTCACTGGCTGGCAAGATACGTGTTCGATCTGAGCACTTCTATGGTTCTCTCAAAGGGCGTTTCCAATCCCTGAAAGAACTCCGAATTCAAATACAAACCCCAGAGGATTTGGAGTATTGCAATGCATGGGTTAGATCTTGCTTGGTTCTCCACAACATGATCATTTCCATTGAGGAGGACCTTGGGTTGACACCATCAGCTGAAGAATTTGCTGAGGGATTTGCTCCCTCTGAGGAGGATGATGAGGGTGAGCATGAAGGTGAAGATGCAAATAACCAAGGCAATTATATTGGATCAGAGGGCCAGGTGTTTAGAGATGGGCTTCTAATCCATTTACTTCAGCACTTAGAAGAGTAAATGAGCTGACTTGTACTGTCAATTCTTTATTGTACCTTGAATTTGTTTTCTCAATGCTTATTCAAAGACAAATACTTGTATATTCACACTAGTACATACAGTATGTGTGAATATGTTAGGGGGGGGGGGGGGGGGGGAGCACACTACATAAGATGAGGAGGGGGGGGGGCACTACATATCATGGGGGGGGGGGAAAGATCATGCATGTCATTCAAATGATTACAAGTATCCTGTCATACACTGGGAGGGGAGGAATGAACATCTTTGTCACCAGAAGCACCTTGATCCTCACCACCAGCTATGCCTCTCTGCAACGCGAGGTTCTGAGCACGAAGCTGCTCCAGCTTAACTGCCAGCTCCATCTTCCTCACCTCTTGTTCACCCATTGCCAGTTCGTGGGCATACTTCTCGCATTGTGTCAGCAGCTGGAACTCCCGTTCTTCTTGACCCACGGTCACCTTCGCCTGTGCCTTCCAGTAGTCAAGGTCAAGTCGGTGTCGCTTGACACGCGACCGCTCCTGCTGCGACTGTTGGAAATGCTGGACAAACGACATCGACGCAGATGAGAGACTATTGGAAATTCGGTCAGCAGGGGTCTCGCGCACACGCTTCCGGGTCTGCTTGGACGGCTTTGAGTCGCTGTCGTCAGAGATGAATGGACTGGATGGGGACGAAGATGAAACACGAAGAGTAGAAAAATAATTTGAGGGAACAACATCCGAATCAGATGACTCCTCCGTGACCAGCGCTGAAGCCGCCTTCTGCTGATGGTCCCATGGCTGTTCACGAGGTGGACAGCTCGGCTGAAGTTTTGGACGGTCAGCGTGAGAGAAGACCGGGGGATGGTCATTTAGGCTGATCACTTCCCCAACAGTGACGCTTGAACGGGGGGATGGGTGTTGTTCGGAAATGAATGCAGGGGGCGGCAGGGGCCCGAGAGGGACAGAAGGTAAGATAGGTGATGGTCGTTCAGAAAAAAAAGAAGGGGGCGGTGGCAGACCAAGCAATGAGCAACGGAGGTCAAGGGATGGGTGGTGTGGTGCCTGCTGGAAACATGGGGGGGGGAATACAGGAGATGCAGGGCTATCGTCGTCTACGCTCATACCTACTACTTGCGAGTCGGCACTACCAGAAAAATCTTCATCATCCTCGATCTCCCCATCCTCAAGTCTGGACGGTGTAGACGAATGTCGCACACTCGAACTGGCTGGCTGAAACTCAGGATCCATCACGGGGGGGGTTGGCTGCAGTTTGAAAAGCTCGACAGCACGCGTTGCAAAATCTTGCCCGATATCGGCAGCGCTGAAGGTGTTGTTGTATGCGGGGTTGGTGCGCCACCATCCGTGCAGATCGGCCCACCAGGGAAAGTCCTTCATAATCGCAGCTGATACCTGTCAGCAATCTGAAAGCATAAAATCGAAAAAAGACGTACCTAGAATATTTTTGGTTTTGTCGTTGCTGAGCAAGTCCTCATAGGTGCACCCAGCACCTGTCTGCCCAAGCAAGGCATTCTGTTTCTGATACTTCGTTTTCAGCCTGTGATTTTTGAGTAAAGATAAGAAGCGATCAGTAAGAGAACGTACACATCGAGGCGACTACGGATTGAGCTAGCGAAAACACCCGGGTTCATCGCTGCAAGGGAACGGAACTCATCTGTTTCATCATGCAAGAAAATAGCCTTAGCCATCTCGACATAAATATGATTCTTCCCATGGCGCAGCTGTTGTTTGCTTCTTCCTTCTTCTCGAGCGTCTTGTGTGGAATCAGAAAAGAGCTTTTTGCGTTCGGCTTCATGGGTCCGGCACCATTCGATAAGGCGATCTGTTCGGCTAGCGTGTGCCTTTTCCCATAAGACACGAGGAACTACCGGTTTTGAAGATTTCGCCGCTGATCCAATGGATCGCGAGACAGGGGATGGGGGCGATCCAAGGTCTGCTGAGTCCATCGCAAACGACGATGCAGGCAGTCGGAGGCAAGTGCAGTCTGAGTTTAAACTTTGCCATATGTCAGCAACCTCGGCCGAAACTCACTGTCTACAGCCGACAAACACCCGACAAACACGCGAACCTCCCGCAACTTTGAGACTCGCTAATGATTAGAAAAGCCTTGACATGTTTTTTCTCCGCTCAATTAGTTATATGAACCCGATTGATCCTACGCCCGTACGCTGACAGGTTTCGTGCCTAGAGCCTACCGTATATAAAGGTCTCTGTAGCGTACTGTAGGAGGACTTCTTTTCCTACCTCGAATAAACGGACTTGTAGTCTGGAAAGCCGAGTAGCTTAAGAAAGTTCTACTGTTGTGACGCCGTTGCAAGTATCAAACTTCGCATCGCCGTTACAACTGGACAACCCCTTGGCCACATTGAACAGCTTCTGCACGATGAGACGTTGCAACGAGCATCGTCACTCGTGACGATGGTAAATTCCCTTCTCTGATTCCGAATTATACAGCATTCTAGCCTTACAATTCTCCAATTGGTACCCATCCTACACTCGCGTCTCTCCCAAATCGACTTCCAGCAGGCCAATGGGAGAAGACATCAAACATTACCTGGAATCCAATAGCACGTTCGTGCCGGAGGGCTCTGAGGGCGTTTTCAGCACCAAAATATTGGTGACGATTTCCTTTGGATAACTCGTTGGCAGGCTAGTCGAAAGTACGCCCCCGGCTTGCTCAATCTGGTAGACCGTTTTGTCCGCGAATATCCCTACGACAGACACCGGAAGGCTCCCCTGCCTCACGACCACCACTGGTGCGTATGGCTCGTCGTCGAGCGAGTGCATTCTTTGATTACCCTCACACATAAATCAGCTTCGTGCGGAGCCACCTCTGCGTTCATCCCAGTTCGGCCTGACGACGGTTGACCCCACTGAAGCAGACGTGCACGAACCCGACGCGAGCAAGGTCACCAAGCTCGTTCCTCCAACGCCTCCCAATGGTAACTGATCAGACTACACGCCTGGAACTGCGTCTGGCTTATGGTAAGGACGCATGTCCGTAGTAGACGACACTGCGCTTGATACTCTCCTCCAGATACCGCATATGCCAACCAAGTTTAAGGAACAAAACCTTGGAGTCATAGAAGCCCCCCTTCTCATGCATCCTCGTGAGTATGTGTATGGATGTCGCTCCGAGCGAGCTCGTTCCTGCTGGTGAGATGTAGGAGGCAAAGTGAGTCCTTCTCTTACTTGTCGCCAGCACTCTATGCCAACGACGCGGCTGTAGACGGACGAGAGGCGTTCTATGGTATGGCATCCTTACGGCTTCCATGGTCGCATGAGGGAATGGGACGGTCGCGTTGGCGTGCGCTCCTATAAGTGTCTTGTACTCGAAACCCTCCCGAGAGACTGTATATGCCCATCAATTTCAATGCATCATTGTGAATACCTGGTAAGCTCGTTTGCTCTCCGCTCACCGCACTGACTAATGTACTTGCGCAGAATGAACTCGCTCCGTCTTACACTGCTCCAGACCCAGACCCTCCCCCACTACTGCATCGAGAAAACTAAGCGCTATGACGAATACGTTCTCGATGGATCCTTCCATGATAGGTCGACATGCTATGGAACCTCGGAAATGGTGTTCAGGGAAACACGACGCACGTTCCTTCAAGATGTTTGATGATGAGCTTGTGGCAGCACCCATCCTGGATGAGTGACGATGCTGAGCGGGAACAGGACCGTAACAATATCCCATGTGCATGTATCAGTTTATGAAGCTGATACCATATAAAATGGTGATATGTCTACTGCAGTGAGATATATGGTGCTGGATGGCAACTCAGTGAGCACTGATGCAGCAATGCCTATGGCTGGCTATGTACTGGCCGTAGCCACCACTATAAAACCTGTAGGGTGTCTAAGTGTAAATACGTAGTCTGGGTAGCCTGCATACAGAGCACATTATGATAGTGACACACTTTCAGGGAAAACTACTGGTACTTTGAAGTACTACATATTTGAACCCTTCAGCTAAGGTGACTACATGTGGAGGGCTTGACTACCAGGCTACTGGTAGTCTGGCACCATAAAGTCTACATAGGCCTAGGTAGTTTTCCTGATGCAACATAGGCAGAATAAGACCCTAGAATGGCACAATGGACAATGAGAACACTGTTGATGAAAGCTGGCAAAATAAACTATGATGTCATGGTGAGGTTAATCTTTAGGCCATCTTCTAATATGGGGTAGAAAGACATATCCATTGCTTGACATGGTACAATACACGCTACAACAATGTTGATGATCACCGTCAGATAGTTCAATTGTCTACATATTCATTCAGCATCATACATCATTAGCATTACCAGCTTCTCCCATTCGCACCCACAAACCTCCCTAGGTTGACGAGAACACCATAACGGTCAACTTTTGCTTCAAGAGCCTAGGACAGCGAGCACTCACGTCAACATATAAAGTAATGCGGTGTTTGATGATCACTTTCTCCTGTGCGTTGCGACCTGTGCTTTTGTGGCACTCTGAGGGTCGCGTCTGAAGGTCTTCGGCCAACGCCATGGAAGAGAATGTTTGCAATAGACGGACGAGGAAAAATGACATTTGGTTGTACGCGAACTGCAGATTTCCAATCAACACTACCCACGTCACCACTACATAGGAGACTCACTTGTTGACCAAGACAGGTTCTGGGTCCTGCACTGAAGGGGAGAAAGATGTAAGGATTCGAGGTTAAATACTTCAACCGTTCGTCGATGAAGCGGTCCGGGTCGAAAATGTCAGCTGTAAGTCGATCAGTCACAGTTACCGTTCAGCGATTAAGGTGCTGAACCGACCATCGGGACCCCAAAGATCTTTCCGACGCTGCATAAGAAATACAGAAAAAGGGACCCTGTTGTGTATAAGCGGCTCGTGCGTGTCTGGTAGTGTAAACCACCGACTGTGTATTTGGAGGGATGTAAACGGGCGGACCCCCATTCACGCCAGGCAATACTACAGCTTCTGTGCTTGTCCTACAAAGTGGAAAGGGTGTCGGATGTGTGCCATTGAAATCACGTAAGAGCGCTTGAGACTAACCTAACGTTGAGGGGGCTGAAGAAAATGTGATCAATAATAGCGGTCGGACGACTCCTGGCAGGTGACCTACACGGGAGCATATAAGCGAAGAGTTTCTGTACATTGACATAGAGCGACTGTCCTACACAAAACATGATGCAAACGTACCATTGATGACAGCTCGCATATACTTCATTTCTCGCACGTCATCGTACGTCGGTCTTCGGGAGTCCCCAACCGAGCAGAGAACCTCCGCGCGAAGCCGCCTGAGAACGTTCGGGTGTTCGGAGAGCATGTAAACGAGGAACGTCAGGGTAGACGCCGTCTACCATAATTTAGTTCGAAGTAGAACGAAGATGAGCCAGGGAACGTACGGTATCGCGCGCTGCTAATAAGATATTCACGATCTCATCCCTGATGACGGCACGATCTGTAACAGGTCGCTGAGTGTAGATTCAAATGCAGAGTTGGGAAACGCCTTGCCTTCGGTGCGGTTAACGAGATGTCCTAGCAGCGTATCCTCAAGAAACCTGTTCCCTTCGGGGGACACTTGACCTGTGGACTGCTCGCCCTCCTTCATCGATCTTTTCACTTCCAAAGCATCCTTGAGGATGGGATCAATGAGCCCGTGGCAGATCTCCATATGCTTCTGGATGCGATCACTCCAGAACTCAGTTAAGCGCCAAACCGTGCCGAAACGACTCCTGAAGACAGCCTGAGATTGTGCTTCCGATAGGGCACGGGCAAGAACATTGGACGGATGGTTTACATATTCCTCATTTTGTCCTGGCAACGAATTTTTTGGATAGACTAGTCCAGCGGAAAGCGAGTCAAAACTTTTTCCAAACAAAAAATCAGTTGCAGAGTCAAGGGTGAATTGGCCGACCATATCCTTGTGTTAATAAGGGATCAGCAAACCAATCACTGCGTTGTGGTGTCATGTACCTGGAAATCCACTGGGTAGCCTTCTCGGAGTCTGGCTTTCGCTTGGTTGAGAGCATCATTGGCGTGTTTTTCGAAGATATCGAAGTGACTGAGACGATCCTTGCTGAAGAACGGTCGGGTCATCGAGCGATGGAACCTAGTTCATGGTGCGTATGAGCGTATGATAATATAGGAACTGATTTAACATGCTTACTTCCATATTTCGCCTGTATGTGAAACCAAGTGCATAAACACTTCAACGTGTGTAGAGTTGAAGAATATAGGTGGAAGCATACCGTCCGAGTTGAATACTCCGGTTCCTAGGAGAGCATTTAGTTGGTCCCAGAGCACCGGACCTGAAACCGCTGTAAGAGAAAGCAACGCTTTAAACTCGCATAGGAAGAAGCTTTCCTTTTTCGAAAGAGTTGAAATGCGTAGCAAGAATTGCCTGACGGTGGCCGATTAGTGAGGGTGACGGTGAGATAGAGTATTTTACTTTGATATGCTCAGGTTCCGTCGTAAAAATCTGTCCACAACCTTAGATGAAACACAGAATGTCGCCAGATTGCGAGGAAATCTAACCCGGTCCCCGAACATGATCCTAATATTGACGATGGGGCCATATTCTTGACAGTACTGGTCAAGTGGTGATCCTAAATTGCTTCGTCAGCCAAATGGTACCATAATGGAGATCAAGAGGCGTCGTGCTCCCCCTACCAACATGCCCATTCTGAAGACCCCGGACAAGTGAGAGAAGAGTGTCAAAGCCACCAGGCCATCTGCTCTTCAATCGCGGGGCGAGCACAGCGCCTCGACGCGCCGCCTCCCTCTTGTCACGTAGGCAGGTGTAGAGGACGTTGCATGTGAAAGCTAAGGGAACAGGTAGTAGATAGGCAGAAACCCGCAACCAGTGGGGGGCTGGCTTCCCAAAGACGAGTTCCCAGAGCCTCGTGCTAGCATAAGCGAGCGCTAGAACACGAACTAGGCGAGGAAGCTGAGTGGCAATGTAAACGAAACCTGGAGGGATCCCAGCCATCACTATAGCTGATTTTTGTGCGAAGCAGAAGCTGGCTGGCGGCGCTCTAAGGCGCCTGCTGTCTACATCACCTCAACTGGACTTGCACTATATCGGTAAGTTCACTCCACTGGGTCTACATTTGGACACAAGATCACATTAGATGTATACGGCTAGCACGGACGGGCTGGATGACTCCCAACAGTTTCTATACGATGAGACCTTGCAATGAGCATCGTCAATGACGATGGTAAACTCCCCCTCTGGCTCCGGACTATATTCTAGCCTTACAAGTCTCCAATTGGTAGCCATCCTTGGTTTGCGTGTCTCCCAAATCGACCACCCTCAGACCACTGGAGGAAGATTCCAAACACCACCCACAACCCGATAGCGTATTCGTCCCGGAGAGTTCCGAAGGGGCGTTCATCGAAAAAATACTGGCCACGACTATCCTTTAGATAACTCGTTCACAGGCTAGTCGAAAGTACGCTCTTTGATGGCGTTGATGATGAACGCGAGGACATAGCGACCTCTGGGGACCATTCTTCCTTCCCGGTATTGGAAGAGCGTATAAGTTCTGTTATTAGGGAATACAAAGCTGGTTTTCCGAAGCTGAAGCTTTCATCGCCCAAGGCAAGTTCCCCTGCTGTACATGCTCGGATTCGCCAAACTCGATCTTATAAGACGCTTCGTGGTGCTACCAACATCCTCTCCACTCAAATGTCACCGGCGGATATCTAGCTTCTTTTGAAATCGTTCGATTTTATTACGCACGACTTCACTTTCGAGAGCCTGTTCGCCAGTTGTAGAACTGACAATCTGCCCATCTACGAACTGGAGCTTGTACTTCGAAAATGGTACCGAGTGGACCGTAGCAGCGAGGTCAGGTGCTTCGCGAGGAGCGACATATTTCTAGGTGCGTGAGGGCCTTCCCCATCCGTGCCAAGATGCGGACTACTGCGTCAGGCATAACGCAAATAGATACGAATTTTTATGATTTCATAATCGATCTCGAAATGCAAACGTCAATTAGGACAGCCGTTTGCAATCTTTGGGAGGAAGTCGTCCTGCCCAACTGGAGCTTTCCACAGCTAGCTACCCAGACCGAAGGATTCTGATTCACTGGATAGATGTTTTCGATTTACTATTAACCCGTGACCTTTCAGGCGGACACGTCATCGATTTCAATCCACGCGCGCCTCACACAGATCCGTTGCTTTTCACGTATGAAGAGCCTCACAAGGTTCTATTCAAGGCGATTCCCAGATGCCTCTGCACGCTGGACATCCCTCTCAGAACTGCGTGTGATTGAATCACCACTTCATCCTGCCGCAACGCACAAAATGCCAGCGTACTGACACAACAGGGCGCCAATCGAGGCGCTGACACTGAGTGGAGGCCGAAATATAATGGAATTCAGCGAGATATGGCGAGAAGAAGTGACATGGGCTGTACGTGGAGATGACGGTTAGCTAGTAGTGCTCGGTTCTTTTAACCCGATCCTACCTCACGGCCGTAAGTCCATGCCTTGACATGTGCGTGTCTCTTTTTCACCGCACAGAAGGGTTTGTGTAGTGCACTAAACAGGGACTTTTCTACTACCTCGAATAAACGGACCTTATCCAGTATGGAATGGAAAGCCGAACAGACTTGTGAAATGGAAGGGTAGTATACTGCTGCACTACGCCAGGTAGCAAACTGATGAAAGCAAGCAAAGTGAACTATAACGTTAGTACGAAGTGAATTGTTAGGCCGTCTTCTACTATACAAGGTAGAGAGGTCCACTGCATGACAAGGTGCGACTCTGGCTACAGCAACGTTAGCTATCACCATCAGATAGCTGTCTGCATTTCCACGGCCTATGCACAGCGTTACGCCTCGTTAGAATTACCAGCTTCCCCCATTCGCACCCATAGGCCTCCCTAGATTGACGAGAACACCCCAATAGTTAGCCTTTTCTTAGAGAGCTAGGGGAGTCAGTACTCACGTCGACATACAAGGTAAGGTGGTTTTTGATGATCACTTTCTCTTGTGCGTTGCGTCCTGTCCCTATGGCGCATCCTGAGGGTCGAGTCTGGAGGTCTTCCGCCAGCGCTATAGAAGAGAATGTTTGCAATAAGCGGACGAGGAAAAATGACATTTCGTTGTATGCGAACTGCAAATTCTCATCAACAGCACTCACATCACCACTATATAGGAGACTCACTTGTTGACCAAGACAGATTCTAGGCCCTGCATTGAAGGGGAGGAAGATGGACGGATTCGAAGTTAGATACTTCAATCTTTCATCGATGAAACGGTCGGGATCGAAAATGTTGGCTGTAAATCGATCAGTCAGTTACCGTTCAGCAGTAAAAGTGCTGAACCAACCATCAGGGCCCCAAAGATCTTTCCGGCGTTGCATAAGGAATACGGAAAACGGGACCCTGTAGTATGTGAGTGGATCATGCGTGTCTGGTTGTGTACACCACCGACCGTGTATTCGGTGGGATATATATAGGTGGACCCCCATTCACGCCAGGCCACACTGCAGCTTCTATGCTTGTCCTACAAAGTAGAAAGCGTCGGATGCGTGCCATTGAAACCACGTAAGTGCGCTTAAGACTGACCTAACGTTGAAGGGGCTGAAGATGTAATTAAATGATAGTGGTCAGACGACTCCTAGCGGGTGACTTACACGGAAGCATATAAACGAAGAGTTTCTGTATATTGACATAGGACGACTGTCTAACACGAAACACGATCCAACGTACCATTGATGACAGCTCGCATATACTTCATTTCTCGCACGTCATCGTAGGTTGGTCTTCTGGAACTCCCAACCGAGCTGAGAACCTCCGCACGAAGGCGCCTCAGAACGTCTGGACGTTGGGATAGCATGTAAACGAGGAACGTCAGGGTAGACGCCGTCTGCCATAGTTTGAGTGGGGGGAAGAAGAGCGAAGATAAACAGGGAAACGTACGGTATCACGCGCTGCTATCAAGATATTCACGATCTCATCCCTAATGACAGTACGATCTGTTTGACAAGTTGCTGAGCGTAGAATCAAATGCAGAGTAGGGAAAAGCCTTGCCTTCGGTGCAGCTAACGAGATGTCCTAGTAGCGTATCCTCGAGAAACCCCTTCCCTTCGGGGGACACCTGTCCTGTAGACTGCTCGCGCTCCTTAATCGATCTTTTCAGCTCCAAAGCGTCCTTGAGGATGGGATCGATGAACCCGTGGCAGACCTCCATGTGCTTCTGGATGCGATCACTCCAGAACTCAGCCAAGCGCCAAACCGCGCCAAAACGACTCCTGAAGACAGCCTGAGATTGCGCTTCTGATAGCGCACGGGCAAAAAGATTAGACGGATGGTTTGTATATTCCTCGTTTTTCCCTGGTAACGCATTCTTTGGATAGACGAGTCCGGCAGAAAGAGAGTCAACACTTTTCCCAAACAAAAATTCCGTTGCAGAGTCAAGGGTGAATCGGCCGGCCATATCCTTGTATTAATGACGGATCAGCAAACCAATGCTTGGGCTTTAGTGTCATGTACCTGGAAATCCACTGGGTAGCCCTCTTGAAGCCTGGCTTTCGCTTGATTGATAGTATCCTCGGCGTGTTTTTCGAAGATATCAAAGTGACTGATCCGGTCCTTGCTAAAGAACGGCCGCGTCATCGAGCGATGGAATCTAGTTGATGATGTCCATGAGAACGTCATAAAGGGGGAGTTGTGTCAGCACGCTTACTTCCATGTTTCGCCTGCATACAAAACCGAGTAAATACATTAATGGGTGCGGAATATAGGAGAAATGTACCGTCCGAGTTGAACACTCCAGTTCCCAGCAGTGCGTTTAGTTGGTCCCGGAGCACTGCACCTGAAACCGCTATAAGAGAAAGTAAATCTTTGAACTAGCAAAGGAAGAAACTTGCCTTTTTCGAAAGAGTTGAATTGCGTAGCAAGAATCGCCTGGCGGTAGCCGATCAGTGACGGTGACGAAATGGTAGAGCGTCTTACTTTGATGTGTTCAGGTTCCGTCGTAAAAATCTGTCCACGACCTTAGATGGATCATACAATGTTGTCAGATTGCGAGGAAATCTAACCCGGTCCCCGAACATGATCCTAACATTGACGATGGGCCCATATTCTTGACAGTACTGGTCAAATGGTGATCCTACAATGCTTCGTCAGCCCTGCGGTGCCATAATGGAGATCAGGCTGGCATCGTGCTACTCCCTACCAATGGGACCTTTCCGAAAACCCCGGACAACCGAGAGAAGTGTGTCAAAGCCACCAGGCCATCTACTCTTCACTCTTGGGGCGAGCACAGCTCCTCGGCGCGCCGCCTCCCTCTTGTCACGTAAGTAGGTGTAGAGAACGTTGCATGTGAATGCTAAGGGAATGGGTACTAAATAGGCGGAAACCCGCAGCCAGCGGGGAGGCGGCTTCCCGAAGACGAGTTCCAAGACCCTGGAACTAGCATAGGCGAGCGCTAGAAGACGGGCGAGGCGAGAAAGCCGACCGGCAATGAAGATGAAACCAAGAGGGATCCCTGCCATCGCTATAGCTGGTCTTCGTGTGAAGCAGGAGCAGATGGGCGCTCCGCTGTGCGTGATGTACACATCACCTCGACCGGACTCGCACGAAACTTTGGCTAAGTTCATTTACATAAACGATGGTTACCGATGACTTGGTTGGACAACAACAAGCTTATCTTCGGGTCAGAAGCTGATCATAATTGAGTATCTTCCTAACCTTGGGTTCTACAACAATGTTGACTAACACTACCAGATGGTTATCTGCATACTTTCGGCTGTTCTCCAGCATCACATATTGTTAGCATCACCAGCTTCCCCCCATCCGCATCCATAGACCCCCCTAGATGAAAAGAAAAACCATAACGTTCAACTTTCTTGGATCCACAGAGCCAGACCAGCTTGTACTCACGTCAACAAATTCAGATGGCCACTTTTTCCTGCGAACCGCATCCTATCCCTTCGGCATACTCCTGAGGTCGAATCTGGATATCTTCTGCCAACACTCTAGAAGAGAAAGTTTGCAATAGACAGACGAGGAAGAATGACATTTCAATGTATGCAAACTGCAGATTTTCATCAACATCACCTATGGTAACACAAAAACCCCGTCGGTCACTTGTTGACCCAGGCAGATTCTAGGACCTGCATTGAATGGGAGAAAGATGAACGGGTTCGAAATTAGATACTTTAACCTTGCATCAAGGAAGCGGTCCGGATCAAAAATATCAACTGCAGGTTTGTCGGTGTCACTTGTTGTTTAGTGATGAATGAGATAAGCCGACCATCGGGACTCCAAAGATCTTTCCGACGACGCATGAGGAACACAGAGTACCATCACCAAAATTGCACAAACTATATATACGAATATATACTAGTATCACAGCTGTCGACTCTGTAGAAAGTAGCTCGAAGGACCCACGTATATAATATAATTTAGAAAAACTGACTTGTCGCTCGACACCACACCACAGTGATACGAGATGATAGACTGGGGTTGTTCCGGTCGTGTACCGCCGATGTGCTTTTGTTCGGTCACTTATGCCACTCCATATATCACTCAACATCGACAACAACAATACATCGTGATGCCATTAGAACCACGTATGCAACAACAAATATAGTCCATGATAATATTCGCAGGAACCGGAGACAATAGCCTGGGCTGGTAAGCGCTGTTGTCCGCTTCCCCATCTGAACCGTGGTGGTGGAGAGGGCTCCAGGGTGTTGCTACTACAGGATAGAACAGGAGAGGTGTGTGTGGAGATGTCGGGCTCCGGTGACAGTAAACGAACAGGACTGTCTGTGGGCAGTGACTCAGCAGAACGTGCGGGCTGGGGGAGTTGATGGGCGGTGATCCGTCGGAGTAGTCGGACTGTGTGTGTCGTTTGGTCTCGTGATTATGCTTACCTTGTAGTATGACCTGCACACTTTACGGTCATCATGACCATCCTTTGAGTGTCTCACTACGGAGTGTTGTGGAGTTGCATTGTGAGAAAGGAGGCCGCATATACTCACCTTTACATTCCATCTTTGACATGCCGGAGGCCCAGACTTGGGTACGGTTGTGGCTAAGTAGCGCATATAGGACTCATATCACACACTCCATAGAACTGGTCAGCTCTGTCTAATAGAAACATGACAAGCTCATGAAACATACACGAGAATTCCGAGAGAATAGCCTGAAGAAAGACGAGGGCTCATTCAACCTACCAGATGCTGAGATGCCGACTTGTTCCTTTCGATGGTGGGGCCCTGCAACATGTCAAATATGCTAGGTACGGCCTGGATGGTTGCTTGAGATCCAGAGAGCGATTAGTCCCTGGCCGCCACATCGATGAACGAGATGGGGGGAGGGAAAGGAGGGCGTGGGCAAGAAGGTTATCACCCACGTGACGGTGACCGTGGTACCATTAGTAAGGACAGACTTGACGAGTCCCGACTCCGCTTAGTCAGTGGGGTAAAACGGGTTGGCAGTGGCAGTGCGCAGCGCCGCTGCGAATAAACTATAGCTAAATACCTCGGCTGCATTGTATAACATCGCTGGTCGACCAAACAATGTGATGTGGAGAGTACGGTGTATGATTCAATACAATGTGCATACAATATATTATGATTTACGATGTAATGCCATGCAATAGCTGTTGGAAGGGACTTCATGTTGTAGACTCTAACTTCACAGTGCCGACACTTGTTGCGGTCACGTGACACACGTATACATACGTACGGACTCCTTTTCTCTCTTTGTCTCTTTCCTCGGCGCGTTGTCAAACGGCCGAGGTATGTTTGTAGTATATGCAACGGACGGATAGCTGCCGCTTTACGGTAGAAACGCTGTTCTTAGGTTAGCGGCATTGTACGAATAGAAGCATGTTGTCAAACGGCTGAGAAACTCTGTTCTTTGTTGCCTACGATAGCTAGCGAGCGTGGGGTGGTGTTTGATGTGGGGCGCGCTACGGTGCACCGTGGGATTGGCGTATGCTACTCAGTGTGTACTGCACATTGGACTGATATGCATCCACTATGCGCACCAATATATGACATTATAATGCGGGTATAATCTAGCTAAGTGTCTGTATTTTAATATCTTGTGGACGGGACCTACGACGTAGCAATACGGTGTCGTTGTCGACGAGAGATTGCTAGGTCGGGTACTGGCGGCGTCGCTACAGGGCCGGCAAGTGGCCAGATTTGTCATCCTGTCACATCACGGCGTGAGAAATAACCAGCTGACTTATCGTACCAAATCGGGCAATGTCACGTTTCTGCAGTTTTGGTGATGACGGAATCCCGCCACGCGTTAGTTTATCATACGCATCTGTTGCATATACCACCGACCAAGTCTTCGGTAGGACATAAGTAGGAGGACCCCTATCCACGCCAGACCACACCGCCGTTTCTGCGCTTTTCCTACAAAGTAAAGAGCATGTCAGACGCATACCACGCGGACGGCGGTTAGGGAAGTCGAGGCTAACCTAGCATTGAAAAGGCTAAGCAAAAAAGCCGTAAGACACAGGAGATCAGGCGACTAACAGACACCTTACACGGCAGAATACAAACGAAGGGTTTCTGTACATTGATACATGACAACCGTTCCACACAAAATGCGTGGTAACATATCATTGATGACAGCTCACATATGCTTCATGCCTTGTACGTCATCGTACGTCGGTCTCCTGGAGCTCCCCACCTTACTAAGAACTCCTGTACGTAGTCGCTCCAGAACTTTCGGGTGCCGGGAAAGCATGTAGATGAGGAATGTCAGCGTAGACGCCATCTGGTATAGTCAGAAACGAAACAAAAGAAAACGACGACCGCTCAAGCAGCTTACGGTATCCCACGCTGCTATCAAGATGTTCACCATCTCGTCCCCGACGGCAGCGGGATTCTGGCCATTCGTTTCCAAAGCATCCTTGAGGGTGGGATCAATGAACCGGTGGCAGACTTCCATTTCTTTCCGGATGCGATCTCTCCAGAATTCAGCCAGACGCCAAAACGATCCAAAACGACCCCTAAATGCAGCCTGAATTTGTGCTTCCAAAAACGCATAGGCGGAAACGTTGGAAGGAATCGATGGTTTGCATATTCTTCATTTCTCCCTTGTACCCAGTTTTTCGGATAGACCAACTCAGCAGAAAGCGAGTGGGCACTTTTCCAGAATAAAAACTCAGTCGCTGAGTCAAGGGTAAATCGGCCGACCATATTCATGTGTTAATAACGGATTAGTAAAGTGATGCCTGGATTGTGGCGACATGTACCTGGAAATCCACTGGGCATCTCTCTTGAAGCCTGGCTCTTGCATCAAGTTGAGAGCATCCTCGGCGTGGTTTTCGAAAATATCAAAGTGACTGATCCGGTCCTTGCTGTAAAACAATCGTGTCATCGAGTAATGAAACCTATTTCATGACAGGATACTATGAGCACGCAGTAATCTTGGGGTCAAATTAGCATGCTTACTTCCATGTTTCGCCTGCAGCCAAAAACCGAGTAAACTCTTCAGCAGGCAAGGTTTAGGAAAATGAAAGAGAAGTGTACCATCCGAGTTGAATACTTCAGTTCCCAGACCCGAGGTGGGACGGCGATAGGGGAAAGCACATGCCTGCACGCTGTGGACATTGGTTCTCGTCATACCTTACTAGATTTGGTCGAAGGATCCACCCAGTACCTAGTAATCCAGACAGGGACGCTTCTTGACTCCGCTCCAAGTGGCACCCCGTGAAGGACCCCAGAAAATTTTCTGTCTTCTTCAACCCAGCCCACCAGTAGCAAGCCCGTCTCCCAAAACAGACGTTAAAAAAGGCGCCCACACCTCTGCCGCACTCCCTACTCCCAGAAAAATCGGCAAAGCCCACCCCCCTACACCACCAACACGGTCGAGGGATCAGGCTGAATGCCGAACCCGGACTCGCCCCCTGGCACCGCTAGGACAAAGGTGCCCGCGACACGTAATAATACCCGTTCAACCACGCTGTCAAACCTCAGAGACCCTCTAACAGCCCAGACCACCACTGTGACAGACCATGTCACAGGCCTCCGCTACCTCCAGAAACACGAATTCCTCCCTATAGGTATCCTCCCTACCCCAGCCCGTCTAACAACTGCTCTCTTCCAGGTCGCCCAACTTCCCCATGTCCCAGCCTCCGCAGTCGACGGCATCAGGGCCGTAGCCTTCCTTCTCGAAAAGGTGGAAGTCAACTCCTTAGCATCCGAGCTACAGAAAGCACTCCCCCCGACCATATCAGAGACCGTAGCCAACCATGTCGTAGCCTCCATCTCGCCCCATATCGCCTCTCTGCAAGACGCCGCCTTCAAGCTCAGCACCCCCGACCGAACCTCGACTGATAACACGCACAACCCACCCCAATCAGCCTCCAGCCAGGCCGACCACGAACTAACCCCCCAGATCACCTCAATTCACGAATCAGTCAACCAATTCCAAGAAAAACTCTCTGTCCTCGATGCCATCCACCAACACCTTGCCATCACCAACACCACAATTGAGACAGAAGCACTCGCCGCTACTGTAGACCGGCTCGAAAATCTAGTGGAAACAGTCAACTTCAACCTCAACGACACCAGCAACGCCATCAACGTCCTAGCCCCCTCCCTTGAAGCTACCCAGTTCCAAATCAACTCCCTGCATAAACACCTGACCGCGCCCCCTCTAGCCCAGCCCGAACAGCCCCAACCCCAATCCTCCCGATCGTATAGCGATGCAGTCAAAAACACAACGGTCGCGCCCCGGGCAGCCATCAAAGCCATGGCCAAGGCCGAAACCCGCTCCCGACAAGTGCTCTTCACCCCTCACCCAAACCAGTCGCTCTACTCGAAAAACACTGACCCAGCCGCCATCGTAGCCGATATCGCAGACCAGCTGATCAGAATCCAAGACGCAGAGGACCCATATGTTAACATCAAGTCGGCAGTCTGCCTAAACAACGGAAACCTCCTCCTCGAGCTCAACTCCACGGAAGCAGCAAACTGGATGAGGAACGACCCCGTCAGACAGGACCTAGCAAGGTCCTTAGGAATTGAAGCCGTAGTAAAGGAACAAACGTTCCCCATCGTGATCCCATTCTTCCCAGTCACACATGACTTAACTGACCCCGCTTTCCTAAGGACTATAGAACAGGAGAACGACCTCCCCAACGACAGCATACACTCGATCCGCTGGGTTAAGAACCCTGAACACCGGAGACCAGGACAACGCGTGGCCCACGCGATCCTACTCACCCGTAACGCAGCCCTAGCTAACCATCTCCTCAGAAACGGAATGTACGCCCACCACACGAAACTTTTCCCCAAGAAGGACAAGAAAGAACCCGTCCGATGTGCCAAATGCCAACTATGGGGGCACATAGCCAGAGACTGTATCGCAGTACAGGACGTTTGCAGCAGCTGCGGAGGCCCCCACCGGTTCACGTCCTGCGACCACCCCCAACGCAAGTACTGCGCCAGCTGCAAGTCCAACGACCACCCCAGCAGCAGCCGGGACTGCAGAGAGTTCATCAGACGCTGCGCCGCTCTCGACGCCAAACACCCAGACAACTCCCTCCCCTACTTCCCTACGCCAGAAACCTGGACTCAATCCCCGCTACCATTCGACCACATCCCAACACCGCCACCCCCCTCCCCCCCCTCCGCGCCAACGTTGCCAACCCCTGAGATAGACGCACAGGCCCCTGCCTCGAGCCGTCAACCACAGGCCCAACCCCCCAGTCACCAGAGGAAACAACGCCAGCTAACAGTCCTCGGTACTAAATCACGGCAGGCTACCCTAGACTCCTATGCCAAAGGCACTAAAACGACCACCATAATCAGATCCAGCACGTCCACACTCCCGGAAGACGTCCTGAATTACACCTCTCCATTCGATGCTAATGCCTTCAGTGACCCCCCCACACGCCCACCCGCTCACTTGCCAGAGCACCCCAACTCCTCACCCACAACTCAGCCAGACCCTACCTCTCTGAACGGCCCCCCCACATCGGCGAGCCACCCTGCCCATCCCCCGCATGACTGAAACACCGAACGCTGCCCTCAAACACCTCCGCATCTGGCAACAAAACCTCAACCGCTCTGGCATAGCTCAACACTCTCTCCTCCACGGCCCACATTCAGCTAACTGGGACATCTACGCCTTACAAGAACCCCACGTGCGCCCTAACGGAAACACCATCTCGTCCCCAAAATTCTACACTGTCTACCCCTCCACCCACCTCTCCAGTCCGCGCCTCACGCCCAGGGCAGCCCTGCTGGTCTCTACCGCGCTTAGCACCAACGTGTGGCACCAAATCCCCTTCCCGTCCCCGGACGTAGTAGTCATCCAGTTGACCACAGCCACAGGAAAGGCCACGTTGGTCAACATCTACAACGACGGCGACAAGCACGACACGGAGGACCTGCTAGACGAGTTCCTAACCTCGGAAGCAGAAATCGTCCAACCGTCCCCTGACGACCATGTTATCTGGTTGGGGGACTTCAACCGGCACCACCCCTTGTGGGACGACGAGGCCAACACCCAGCTGCTCAACACCAGGGCTCTCAACAAAGCCCAACCGTTGATAGATCTCTTAAGCAAACACGACATGGTAATGGCTCTGCCGAAAGGCATCCCGACACTACAGCTTTTAAACTCGAAGAACTGGACCAGACCAGACAACGTGTTCTGTACCGAACACACGTTGGGCCTGTTCGTCAGCTGCGACACTGACCCGTCCAACAGAGGCCCTAAAGCCGACCATGTCCCGATCATCAGCACACTAGACCTGACACTGACGAGCTCAGACCCAGAACCCAGGCACAACTATAGAGCCGTGGACTGGGAGAAGTTCCGGGACGCCTTGCAGACGAAGCTCCGTACCCTCGGACCCCCCAGGACGCTGATGACTGCCACCGAGTTTGATACAGCTACCACCAACCTCACCCGGGTCATCCAAGAGACCATCGCCCTCACGGTCCCCGTCTGCAAACCATCACCCTATGCGAAAAGATGGTGGAATCACGACCTGACCAAATCCCGCAAGGAACTTGCCAAAATGAGCCGCGAAGCCTACAAGAAGAGAAACGAACCCCACCACCCAGTCCACGATCAACTGCGGACCCAGCGCAACTCCTATTCCGAAAAGATCAAACAGACCAAAGCTCAGCACTGGATGGATTGGCTAGAGTCTATCGAAGGTAACGACCTGTGGATCGCTAACAAATACATCTCTTCAGACCCAGGAGATGGCGGATGTGCCAAGATACCCACTCTCAACGTCAAAAGAAACCACGAGGAGGTCCAACTGACCTCGAACAAAACCAAGAGCGAAGCCCTAGCCTCCGCTTTTTTCCCCCCCCCGCCCGTCCCACTCATCCCCAGGGACTTCGAATACCCGGCCCCCGTTGACACCCCAGAACTCATAACCGAGGAAGCCATCCGCAACAACATCGCTCGCCTCAGCCCGTACAAAGCTCCCGGCCCGGACGGCATCAGTAACTGTGTACTCATCCAGTGCAAAGACCACCTGATTCCGTATCTCCTGCCCATCTACCGGGCGGTCTTCACACATCGCACCTACTACAGACCATGGAGGGACTTCACCACGGTGGTCCTCCGCAAACCAGGTAAATCCAACTACTCACTAACCAAATCCTACAGGCCAATCGCCCTCCTCAACACGACAGCCAAGCTCCTGTCAGCAATAGTTGCTGAACAGCTCTCGCATGTAGTCGAATCCAACCACCTACTACCAACCACCCACTTCGGAGGCAGGCCCCGAAGATCAACCACCGACTCCCTCCATCTGCTCACGTCAACTGTCAAAAACGCATGGAGGTCAGGACAGGTGGCATCCGCCCTGTTCCTAGACATTGAAGGAGCGTTCCCAAACGCGGTCACCGATCGCCTCCTACACAATATGCGCAAACGCAGAATCCCGACCACCCTCGTACTGTTCATCGAACGCATGCTAGAAGATAGACGCACAAGGCTCAAGTTCGACAGCTACGTCTCCGACTGGATTCCTATCAACAACGGGATAGGCCAAGGAGACCCCCTCTCCATGCTTCTATATGTTATCTACAGCTCAGACCTAGCAGAAATATCCAAAGCGGGAACAAAGAATGAACTAACCCTAGCTTTTGTAGACGACACAGTACTCATTGCTGTCGGCAAATCCTTCGCCGCCACCCACGCGACCCTGCACGACATGATGACCAGACCTGGCGGAGCCTTTGCCTGGTCGCTAGCACACAATTCCAACTTTGAACTCTCCAAGTTCGCGCTACTCGACTTCCACATCCACAGCAAAACCCCCCGTCCCCCCCTCACGCTCCACGACACCACCATAGCCCCCTCCCGCACGCACCGGTTCCTAGGTGTCATCATTGACCAGTCTCTGCGCTGGAACGCACATGCAACACACGCCCTAGCAAAAGGAACGAGCTACGTCATGCAAATTAGGCGCCTATCTGCAGCGAACAAAGGTCTCCCAGCAACCCTCCTACGCCGCCTGTACCTGGCGGTTGCAGTCCCAAAAATGCTCTATGCAGTGGACGTCTGGTGCACCCCTGCCTTTACCCCACACAGCGAACGAGAAACCAGAGGCTCGCTAGGTATCATAGCAAAACTTAACCGAGTCCAACGTCAAGCCGTCTTGGCCGTCACGGGTGCCTACAAGACCACAGCTACTGACGTACTAGAAGTGTACGCCAACGTCCCCCCGCTGAAACACCGCATACAAAACCTATGCCACCAAGCGGCTCTCCGTCTCGCCTCCCATCCCACCCACCACCCCCTTCACTCGCTAACACGAAAAGCCTCAGCCCGGCTAGTAAAACGACACAAGTCCCCACTACACTGTCTCATGCACGCATTCAACATCGCCCCCAACTCGTTAGAAAAACTCGACCCCACAGAGCGCAACCCGCCCGGACCTCCCCCCTATACTACTGTCATCCCCAACTCCAAGGAAGAAGCCGCAGAACAGCATAGGGCCAACACTTCCCCCACGAAAATCTACTGTGACGGATCAGGAACCAAGAAAGGCATTGGCGCAGCAGCTGTACTCTATCGTTCTGACCGCCCCAGACGCAGACTAAGGTACCACCTGGGTCAACCGGACTCTCACACAGTCTATGAGGCAGAGGCGGTTGGCCTCACACTAGCAGCAAGCCTCCTTGCAACCGAACCTGACCCTGTCTTCCCGGTCACCATTTTCGTTGATAATCAAGCTGTCATCCAATCCGGTGAGCACCCGTCAACCAAGTCAGGCCATCATATTATCAGAAAATTCCACAGCTCCCTCACCCGCCTTCGCAACACCGTCTCGACCAACGAATGGAAGGTAACCCTGCAATGGCTACCGGGCCACACGAACATCCCCGGCAACGAACTAGCAGACCAAGAGGCAAAGAAGGCCGCCGAAGGTCCCCAATCTAGCAGCCCCCTAAAACGCCTCCCCCCCTACCTAAGGAGGAACGGCCTCCCGGGAAGCATTTCAGCAGCCATCCGAGCCCAACGGGACCTCTCCCGGAAACGCTGGTCTGCTGCGTGGGCCAAGTCCCCGCGTTATAAGCTAGCATCAGAATTCAATGCCGGATTGTTATCACACACTAACGCGAACCACCTGCTAACACTCCCAAAATCCCAGACAGCAACGTATGTAAGGCTCCGCACCGGCCACATAGGACTCAACAAACACCTCTTCCGTATCAAAAAGGTCGACTCCCCAGCTTGCCGCTGCGGCTTCCCACAAGAATCAGTCGGACACTATCTCACGGTTTGCCCACTCTACAACCGAGCACGTCATAACTTACACGTCAACCTAGGACGCAAAGCATCCCAAATAAACTACCTCCTGACTGCCCGTGAAGCACGCCCACACCTGATGAAGTTCGTTAAGGCCACCAGACGCTTCGCATCGTAAAAACGCCAAAGCCCTATTAATCAAAACCATGAAACCAACAAGTCCACCCGAACAACGAAACCCGATTCAAACGGTTGACCCACTAGCGGGAAAATAGCAGCGAGGCGAGAGGCGGAGAGACAGTTACTTAGAAAAGAGGGTACGGAGGAACGGTGCCGCACAGCGCACCCTACGGTCACCACGCGCCGGGACATGCGCAATGGCCAAACTGCCAAACCCCTTCACGAACTCCCACCATCTCATTCTTCCCATACCTGGGCCCCCGGGCCCAGTAGATGTTACACCACAGTCACGAAGCCACATCACCGATCGGGAACGTAAATACCTAACACACGCGTCATGTCCCTAGGCATCTAAAACGCGGCCGGCGGGAACGGAGCGGACCGGTCACTAGCATGCTAGTACCGGGGCATTTGCAACGGGCGGTACGTTCGTGGGGGGCAGAGGGCCCCCGGGGTACTGGTAGTAGAGTCCTACATAGGGTAGCTTACCCCAACAAAGGACTTTAAAAGGAAAAAAAAAAAAAAAAAAAAAAAAAAAAAAAAATCCAGACAGGACTGGCGGACTACACTAATAACGCCTCAAGCTTGCGCATCAATACATCATCAGATACAAATGGACCACCGAAATAGACAGGGACTTGACATCCTTCATCGTCTTCATTGTCAAGGAATTGATCAAAAATTTCAGAGGCTCCGCAGGCGTAAGACACTCGACAGACTGCTAGGTGAATGTTGCAGATCCTCGGATCGGGGAGTGAGATTTGGTGACCACCAATGCCCGCCCCAAAGTGTATTTCATCACCATCCTTCAGCCGTGTAGTGGCGGACAACCGATCCTGTCGAACAACTCGGTAATAGTATTTCCACTATGTGATATGTGAATCCAAGATCGCAACCAAAGCGAAAAAAAAAAAAATTACTTGATCATCAGAAAATATTGCTTCGATTCCCCAGCCCATGTGCTTATCCATTATGTCGCGAGCATTACTCTCTAGATTTAGCGCGTTGCGCGGATGATTTAGATGACTCTGGAGTGTTTCAGCGTCCAACGCAAAGCCTGAAAACGTTTCAATCGCTGAAAGTGTTCGTGTCTAGAGAAATATGTAAATAAGGAAATGCATCATCCAAGGGATGCTATAGAACTACCTTTGAGTGTATAGAAAACGGGATGATATGGGCGCAGCGGGCTGGTACAAAAGTGGGAGGGAAGAAGCACAACCCCGTGAGCAGACAGTGGTCGCCATCGCGGAGCATGACCTCGATGGACCTTAGCCTAATACCCGAAAAGTCGACTGGTCGAGCTTGCCAAATCCCTTAGGGTCGATTGACTCCTCCTAGCTTGTACTAACAATTCCCCGATCTCCTCGATGTGCCTATGATTCGGAGTCGGGTGAATAGAATCTTGAGGTGTCTTGGGTCCACCGGGATTTCGAACTTGGAAAAGTAGAATGTCAACGCAAGGCTACCTTCCCGTAAAAGAGCCGCATACATGCGATTACCAGATGAGTCAAGTAGTGACTCCCCAGCTGTGTAACGGTCGAGAGGTCGCCAGCGTGCTCCTGGAGTCCCTGAAGAATTATAGCCGCCCAATCATCTACGGCCAAAGTGGAAACCTCGCCATACACATCCTCGGCTTAGAACACACCCAACAGGATGGGGTCAGATCGAAAATCAAGTCGATGAAGCAACACACCTAACGTTTCTACAAGTGGATTCGCACACTTTCCAAGTTCACGTAGAAACTCTTTAGCGATAGTTTTTGGGGATGGCGAGTGGGTGAGCAGAGCTTTCAGTATTCTATGTGCTGGTAAGTCGAACATCGACGATTCTACGCCCAAACGCGTGGCAATTCCAAGAGGGAGGTCTCCGGAGGATACATAACCCTCTTCCATTAGGTTCAGGAGTGCCAAAGCATAACTTGGGACTTGGGACTCCATCGACCATCAGGTGCTTGTTCGAACCAAAGCCACTGGCGCGTCACCCCTATAGAAAGCAAGTTCCCATTTTCGGCCGTGCGGAACCGCGATTGTCCGGCTTTCCACAAGTAACCAGATGCTGCCATCAGCTGCTTTGCTGTTAATCCTTATCGTGGGCTGAAGATATGCCAATCACACATTCCGCATAGGGGCCCCATGACTTCCATGTCCTGCAATATCAATTGTAATCAGCATATATATGGCTCCACGTGCGATATTTTTTTGGGCTGGGTTGGATCGTCCATCTGTGCAGTGACACAGTCACCATTTCAATAGAACAAGTATAACAGCTTGAGCAGACCATGAGTCCCACATGAACCCAAATAGCGTCCGGATATAAATTCACGTGCCGACACCCACCATCTTAGTTGCGGTATTACCCATTCACAGGTCAGCGCTTGAGGATATATCATCCATTGGTGATAAGAATGTTTAGGCGATATAAGGGATCAAATCGTATCATAATGGCTGGCAAAACTTCCCTCGAAACGGTAGAGCTAGGGAAAGAAAATCCACAGCGACGGCACTCTACTGTTGCAAAATTACTTTTTCCTCGACTACTGCAACGTCCACGTACACTTAGAAGCACTCTGTTAAGGAGATTGGCGTCAGATATGCAACACCTTCGCGTCCAAAGGAACATGACACATACTGCGGTGAACAATACCTGGACCAGACTCGTCATATTCCTGCTTAGAGCACCACAAGTTCTGGAAAGTGCTGAGGGAGGCAAGAATAGACCCTCCGATCCAAACCGAGTACTTGCGCTCAGGAGGAGCAACGATCTTGACCTATAGTCCAAACCTTGTCAGAACCCGTACTTCGAGTATCTGATAACTCTACACAAACCTTCATACTCGACGGCGCAAGCGAAGCCAGCTCCTTCTGCATACGGTCGGCAATACCAGGGAACATGGTTGTACCACCCGACAGAACGACGTTCCCGTAGAGGTCACGACGGATATCGAGATCGCACTTGTAGATGGAGTTGTACCTAATAAAGGCGATAAGGGCATTGCCCAATCAAAAGTACGTAATGCTTACGTAGTCTCGTGGATACCAGCGGCTTCAAGGCCAAGGAATGCAGGTTGGAAGAGGGCTTCTGGTGCGCGGAAGCTTCACGTTCGTTTAGATAATGTCATCCGTATTCGCCGAAACCTACTTACCGCTCATTCCCGATCGTGATGACCTGGCCATCAGGAAGCTCGTAGCTCTTCTCGAGGACAGACGATTGAGCGGCCGTCTGCAGCTCCTGCTCGAAATCAAGAGCGACGTAGCACAGCTTCTCCTTGATATCCCGAACAATTTCGCGCTCCGCAGTGGTCGTGAAAGAATAGCCACGCTCGATCAAGTTCTTGATCAAGAAATCAGTCAAATCACGGCCGGCCAGATCCAAACGTAAGATGGCGTGAGGAAGAGCGAAACCCTCGTAGATGGGGACTGTGTGCGTGACACCATCTCCAGAGTCCATGACGATACCGGTGGTACGACCAGATGCATACAACGACAAGACAGCCTGAATGGCAACGTAGAATGCAGGCGCATTGAACGTCTCGAACATGATTTGGGTCATCTTTTCACGGTTGGCCTTAGGGTTAAGCGGTGCCTCCGTGAGTAAGACGGGGTGCTCCTCTGGGGCGACACGCAGCTCGTTGTAGAACGTGTGATGCCAGATCTTCTCCATGTCATCCCAATTCGTCACGATACCGTGTTCGATAGGGTATTTCAGAGTAAGAATACCACGCTTCGATTGAGCCTCATCACTGAGAAACATTGTCAGTAGTCAAGCCATTTCTACGAGGTGATGAGCGTACCCAACGTAGGAATCTTTCTGACCCATGCCAACCATCACACCCTGGTGCCGTGGGCGACCGACAATTGAGCTGATCGCACTCCGATGAGAGAAGATCACGAGATGTGGACAGGCTGTGACTTACGGGAACACAGCACGAGGTGCATCGTCACCTGCGAAGGGAAGTGAATCAGAGAATCCGATACGCCAGTAGACGTCGCATTCGTACCAGCGACTGGAATAAAATAGGGATCAGTAAAGCGGGAGGCAAAGGATCTGAGCGAGACTTACAGCCGGCCTTGCACATGCCGGAACCGTTATCGATGACCTAGAAATGGGACGAAAGTGAGGATAACAGCACCTGTATGACGATAACCTTGGACATACGAGCGCCGCTACTTCGTCCTCCATGGTGTGTCAAAGAGATGTGGTTGTTTCTACGGAAAGTGAGAAGAAGACAGTCAAAAGTGGTCGGAGTATTTGACCAGTTCAAACCCAGAGGCAGTGAGCACTGCGCTTATGTAACCAAAATAGACATAAACACTGCTGCGGGGATGGCCGCAGGCGTCTGCGCAGCCTCCAAGACTGTCCAAGTGGGACACGGACCACCTGTGGAATTGACTGTGCGTTCTTCTCAAGGGAATGAACAGAAAGCCGGAATTGGCAGTGGATGTACGATGCATTGATGGACCGTCCTTGGCAGCTGCGCGGGTCACTCGGGACCGCAGTGCACCATTACTCAGGGGTTAATTTAGTCCTTGCCATGAGGCTCGCAGCATTCCACACAACCACGCTTCCCCCTCAAGACCATGGATCACCTCGTTGCTCACTCGTGTATCCCTTTCACCACAACCGCCTGGACGGTTTGCACTTCCCCCCACAGGGCTGACGATTCCGACGTGCACTGAGTATGTCACCACGCATGGTTATCTCTCCTTGACAGGGCTTCTGACGTTTCGCCCTGAACAAAAGGATTTTTACTCAGCTGGTAACTGCGTATCATGGCACCTTCCTTTCCCAAGTTCGACCGCTTGAGGGCTTTCCGGGCTGGTTTCCGTCAAAGTCCTGCGCCTCACACTACGGAACCTCCGTCAGAACCCTTGGCGGGTTCACGTCAACCACAAAAGACAGCTGAACCAGCCCTTAACGCCGTACAGTCACCGCAGCGCAAGGTGGTGAAATTGTTTGACGAATGCGCGGTTTCGTGTACAGATTCGCTGGCTTCAGATGTCCTTCTTGGGAGAGATCGCGTCGTCTCGTTTTCTGGTACTTCCCAACTAACTTCCGGTGACATTTCTGCATGCAGCCTCGCATCCTTAAACTTCGCCAGAGTCGCATTTTATCAGTCAGACTGCCATCACGGCAACGTCCCCGGTGTCCTCGCCTCATTAGGCAGTCGACAGACGATGGAGGTAAGTTGCAACTCAGAGGTTGGGACGTCGTCGAGCTACAGCGATGGATCGGTGTTAGTTGGAGAGGGCATTGTCTTTGTGATTGCGTGATTGTCTGCTCACTGGGCAACCTTTTATGTAGGAAGTGGTCTCCATCCGTGCTGGGTGGTCCAGCGATATCCAACTGGATGTCGAAGATATATGCCGAGCACCGCTCTTTGACAAGGCCTTTAAACCAGTCTCTACAAAGTACGAGCTTCCCAAGCCCGACCACTTCAAACACGTCCTACAGTATGTTTCTTTCCTACCCTGTTCGAACTATCACTGAGGCCTCCCTCTTCATCCAGGGAGTTGCAAGCTCTTGATTCTTGCGCTGCTGTAATCTTCAGCTGCTCTCCTGAGACAATAGCTTGCTTCAAGATTCAAGATCGTCCTTCCGATAAAACCGTTTTCGTGGTGTTCGACCCGCGGCCGCGCCGCTCTCACCCGCACGGTGCAGCTCTCATCTTCAGTACGTCAATGACACAAACTGCATTGACCCTCAGTCGTATTCTGCGTACCGAAGAATACATGCCTTCAGTGACCTGCGCGCTCCAACCCCAGCTTCTTGCTACGGGACACATATTTGTGCCCAAGAGGCAGCGGTTGGAACCTCAGAGAGCGTCTACAGCGCCACCTCAGGCCTTACGAGCCGAAGTGGTTGAACTCAAGCGACAAACAGTGACTTTAACTCCAGAAATCCAGCGCTTGGAAGCACAGGTTGAGGTGATCAGAAAGGAGAGGCTTAAAACCGAGCAAGCTGCTGCACGCGCCAGGGAATTAGCTGAACAGGAGCGGCGCTTTAGTTCGGCCACTTCACAGGCTACCAACACCATTGGCTCACCGCGACTACCATACATCAAACGCTGTATAAAACCGAAGGAATCACGTCACAATGTCAACGACCTTCCACAAAGTCCTCGCATGCGACCAACGTCTCCGAGGTTACGAACGTCGGAAGATTTGAGCGAAGAAATAGAGCGCGCCCTGAAATTGAAGAACATCTTGGACAGCGAAGACAAGCAGGCTCGTCGACTCCCGCCGGCCCCATACCACAACGTGCAGTACATGTTTCGATGTGGTATTTGTCTGGATGACGTTTCCAAGGATAACGTCGCTCAAGTGGAATGTTGCACGCATATGATATGCAGAAACTGCCTGAGGGACTTCATTTGTACGAAGATAGAGGAACACCGTTTTCCTATCTCCTGCCCCATCTGTGCGGCCTCAGGTGGACGCCAAGAACCTGCACGTACGTTCGCTTGTAATGTCAAGAGCTAACATGTGGCTCTTTCTGATGCACTTTCAGCGATAACGCGTTCACTGGTTGAACAGATTGGTGTCACAGAAGAGCATTATCGCGTGTGGGTTGAGATGGAAATGGCCCAGTTCTCCGTGTTGCTGCACTGCCGGATGTATGGTATCCTCAATCGTGGACTCGTACGACTGTTCTTGACTGTCCGAGTTTTAGGTGCAAGCAGTCGGCGTTCGTGGATCGGCAAGACTACGATGCTATGCAGAACATCGTCTGTCCCGTCCGTAACTGCAACCACGTCTGGTGCAAAGATTGTCAACAGACGGTTATTGTCGGAGGTCCCAAACATTCATGCGATGGGTCTGCCGAGCTAGACTCTTTGGTGAAGCGTAAGGGCTGGCGCTACTGCCCAAGTATGTCGCCAATTTCGCTAACTGTGGTTACACACTCTTCAACTGACTATCCTAGGTTGCAAAACACCGATTCAAAAGGTTTCTGGGTGCAACCACCTGATGGTACGTCTTGAGATCTGAGTATCGCACACAATCTAATTATTCCGTTCAGTGTATCGTGCCTGGGTGTAATACTCACCTCTGCTACGTTTGTGGAGGACTCATCGTCCGCTCGGCTCTGCGAGACGAAGTGAGAAATGCAATCACGAAGCATTACAGCAAGAAATGCCTGCTGTTTGAAGTTCCTGGAGCTTGATCTCTTCCTACGACCTGAGATTCCACGCTTTTATTTCCCCAGCTTTCGTTTTCGTTATGGTCGGTTCTGCAATGGACCTGGTTCAACTGGGCTTACCTTATCTAGATTTATGGTACACAGACACGTATTCCAGACTGTATAAGCCCTCGTCCTCTCCTTCTGGCGCTTGTAATACTGCTCATTATGATGTAACGACTTGTAGACGATCCATCTATTATACGATTTCAATTGCTTCCTGACATGTAGGACTTTCATGTCGCTATCAGAGAGTGTTGGTTGGTTCAAGACTGGTAGTGCAACTCCTGCTTCTGTGAAGCCACCAAGAAACCCTCTGAATTCTGACTCTCGTAGAGTGTAGATCCAAGCGAATAGTTTGAGGTGGCACTGCAGCTGGTCCTCGAGTGCTCCAGAATGGGTCTTGCACCATACACACGGGCACTGCCAAGCCATACGGGGATTCGGTATCGGTGACCTGAACAACAAGACCACTTCCACATCTCAGACACGGTGTCAGTATCTGAATAAAACAAAAATCCTAACCGCTGACTGCGAACTGTTTTACGACAGCGATATGGAATCGGGGGAGATACTCTAGAGATCAACCTTCGGGTGATATGCAGATATATGGTCCCCCGCACGTCGCTATAAAGGCCATCTGAGAAGATATTAACCCAGCCAGATCCGTTCCGATGAAGTTTGGATGGCTGCGTAGCCCACTCACCGAGGGTGCTTGTGACGCCCCGAGCCATTCCGCGTGAGGGCTCAGGGGAATCCGCGACATCTTTAGAAGGCTCCGACGCAGGTCAAGATGATCGTAAACCGCACAAGGACACTGGCCGTGGAACCTGCATGATACATCTGCATCAGGCCGCGGGTCCTATCCAGATACTAACAACAGATGGTCGTGAGAACAATAGTGGAGGAATGTCAGCATTGCCTGGTGGGTACATACCTATGCTGAATCTAGGGGCGAGTTAACAACAACATAAGGTACCAGTGAAGCCCACTACTTGGTACCATTGGGCCGGCACGGAGGATTTCCGAGGCGGTTGCCAAGCAAGCGGATGCTACAAGGAGGGGCTTTACTCATTTGAAAGCCTATATTCAGTGGAAGGACAGGCCAAAAATTGAAATGAGCACGCCATTTCTTATATACGTGAAACATCAGGCTAGTCTAAGCCTAGACTTTAAGTTGTTGCCGCAGTCGGGAGCCCTGAGAGTGGATGGAGTAAACGTCAGGGACTTCGGTGGAGTCATGCGCAACGTGCAATCTGGACACGACAGAATCCCTTGGAGGCCCGTCGCGATGCGCTGCCCTCCCACGTGTTCGGTGTTCCGAAAAGAGGTAATATCATAGAAGCGATGGAGCATCCAACAGAACTCAAGTAGCATACGGACATGTAAACCAGGACGACGATGAACAGGGGGCCAATCTTCGTCGAGGTATCTGTGCAGTTGGGGGGATGATCGGCGCGCTGAACGAAGGTGCCAGGCTGGAGGCCTGAACAGGGAGGTAACCAGAGTGTTTGGTCTGGCTAGCAGAGAACCTGCATGTGGGATGGACGCGTGACCATGCCGAGGTCCGAGTATGTGTTCATTGCAGCTCATGCTCGTTCGAGTGGTTCGGTTGCTTCGTAGTTTCAGTTTCCTGGGCCACTTGCCATAAAGCCGGGCCATTATTCCCGTTATGAGGTTCAACCTAGATTTAGTGCACGTCCTACGTAAACGGTACAGCTAACACATCCTTCCAACACACATACTACCGTAAATCTGGGCATGAACTTAGACGTACAAATCTACTCGACTAGTAGCCTCTCGAAATTGAAGTAGTACCCTTCGTCAGGGAAGGTACCCATGGGCCTGAGTACAACCTGAAGTGGAAGTAGGTGTGGTCAGAATTTTTGAACGAGCCACGATTAGCACACCTGAGTGAGGTCTTCAGCGTTGGGAAGGTACCAGAATATGCCATCCCGGCTCACGGTGCTATGATGAGTCGTCAGTAAACCACGGGCACTTCGAGAGCTGCATGGTGCACTTACCAATACCCCCCGGGTCCTGGGTTGCCCTCAATATTCCACCTCTCACCCGGTTCCGAATAATACGCATACACTCTGTCGTCTTCAGGACGAGTTCTGGCAGTATGGACGAGGAGAAGATACAACTGGCCATCTTCCTCTGATACTTGCCACTGTGGAATAGTTAGCTTCAAACCCACACATGGATTTAACTTACCGTTGTGCCTTCAGGGGAAAACCTTGGGATTGCAACCACAACCGGCTTGACTGGAAGCAAAATGTGCGGGTCAATCCCGACGGGTGTGTCAGGCCGGAGGCGAGTGATGATCCTATAGAGACCAGGGGTAATAGTCATGTTGAAGATACTTCGAGTGAAACTCGCTGATGACAGAAGCAATACTCTAACGAGCTGCTCTTATATGAGGTCATGGAGAGAAGGGGTCGTACATGTGGGGGTGTATATACCCACATTGATCAGAATGGATCAATATGGCAAATCTTGTAGGAAGTGAGCCAATGGACCTTCCAATCGAGGGTGTACAGTGGACATCCTACCATGAACGATGTAAATATGGTGGAAAGTGTGCACCCCCATAATACAAGGCACAGCAAGACACCCGTCTTCATTGGATGTTAAATTCATCTCCCTCCACGGAAGTCAGTGAGGTGCAACATGAAGTGCCTTCTTTCGGTGTGGGCTGCTACTAAGACCATATCAGTGCAGAATCATCATTGACATTTCTCCCACCCCGTATTCCCTTCTACAAAATCCCAATTGAATTCTTAGCAAAGATCAAGAACGTGCGTCGGAGGGGGATCCAGTTCGCTGGATGGCCAGCGGCATAATTTCCTTTTGGTGGCTTCCATTCTCTTTCAAAATAGATGGTCAGCGTCAATCGAGCCACTTTTACGAATTGTGGTCTTCACGCTGGCAAGATTTCACGCGTACGCAAGTGGTCCAGACTGCCTCTGACAGATCGATCAGGACCGATAAGCCCTGAAAGAGCATAACATTTTCACCACTTCGAGTACCTCACGAAGTACACCCGAGAATAACACGAAAGAGCGAAGAGGCGAAATCAGTTCCAAATGCGTACCTTCATGACACGTGTTATTGGTTTCGTATACACATGAAGGTTGGTCGAGCCTCAATTGTGGCACGGGTCGGGTTCCGAGTGTATACGTCATCCAAAGATGGGTAACTTGGGGAGACACTGCACCAGTGGTATTGTAGTCGACCTGCCACCGTGTTTGTCAGTGGAGATTAGGGGGATTACCTTATGGGCAAACCATCATAGAGACAGACATGAAAATGCTCTGCTAATATGAAGTATGTAGCACGCAATCTGGACACGGATGCGCGTCTCGGAGACCTCGCAGTGCTCACCTGTCTCCAACATAAAACACCGGATCAGTTTATAGATCCTAAAAAATTGGTATATCGGGGAGGGCTAAAAACGGTGGGATACCGGGCTGACAGGAAATAGGAGACTTCAGTAGATGAGACTGCTGGCAGACTCGGCAGTGCAGGTGATATCAGGTGTAACGGAACGCCAACGACCTACGGTTGCGAAGGAGGTATTGTATGGGCAGATTCGTTTGGACTCCTGAACAGGGGTGGCCCAAGGACAGCCGGTATATATATTTACGTTGGCACACCTGATTTGGGAATCTGCACCGTTGTCAGGGAGGAATTCCCAGTAAATGCTTCCTACGCGTAGCTCTACGAAAGGTTCGCACTAGATATGGCTAATGTGGTCATGCTAGTGTGCCCAACAATCATACGGAGGGACAACCTTCCCACAGTGCATGGATTTACAGTCAAACCCTGTGTCACCGGTTGAGCACTGAAGTGCATTGAAGTCCGAATTATACACGTCACCCTAAATTATAGTCTCGTCCACCATCCAACCATACTCAGCGTCTGACGGGGGTACGGAATGAGCAGCATACGGTTTCTGAGGTGTTTTATCACTTTTCATTTTCGATTAGCATTGTGCCGGTAAGTAATAGTATCCATATCACATACATAGCTTTTCTGAGAAGACTTCCTTCCAGTGTTTGCCACTGCCACCGCCAGTGAAACCGCGCAGGTACTGTTCGAAGATTCCATACGGAGCTGAAGAGTAAGTGGGAGGTACCCTGGTTCAGCCATTTGTTACGATTGTCTGATCCCTGGGGTCGGTTCCGTTAGGGTTGCCATCCGCGAGAGAGCTGTGGGAGGAATATATTTATTTATCCGGGTATGACAGAGGTGGCTGCGTCGCTGGCTTCGTGACCGCATGCCAACATCATTAGTTGTGTTTCCTACAGCCAACGAGCTCCGGTTTGCTAAATGTTCAATGTACCTCCAGCCGAGACCAAGAGAGGTTTTGCGGATGGATTTCGAACGGTTGTGACTTGGGGGTGTGATTTCCGAAGCTCGCGAGTATTACTTGCGTGAACGTGGAATGCTAATAATCGTGATCGAATGGCTAGGCGTGGCTGACGTGGATGAAACGGAAGGTCAACTTGGACGTAGCATTGACGCGAGGTTAGTGAACTTGTGACGCTATGGTACGGCGAGAAGGGTTCTTCTCAAGGCTAGTGGGGTTTCCGGTAAATCATAAGAGAAACACAAGACAGGAACACATTGCAGAGACTAGGCACGAAATTATTACATAATGTCAGAGTAGACACGATCAAGAGCAATTGAAACAGACTTGGACTGAGCACAAACGTCACGCGCTTCAACCATCTAACCATTCGCCTTTCGACAACGGACTGAATCCTTACCGTATTGACCCGCTAATTCTGCGGCACCCCGTGTTGCGCTTCACCCCACGGCCACAAGCGAGCCTTGCTTCTGTTCCAGTCGCATAATGAACGACATGAGCGTCTTATCTTGATATGAGCAAAGACTCCGGCACGCTGTTTCATCGTGTTGGTCCTATTGAAACTCATGTCTGTACGCCTTCAACCAAGACACGTTCTCCGTCAAGCTCATATGAAACACGAGCGCTGTACTGTAACAGGTTTTCTGGATCCAATCCGAACCCCATACCCCGACGACCAACGCAACGTTGAGGTGGTTCTCGTGATTTTATACAGGATGCGTCAGGATTGCGGATGCTCAGTGACGTCCGCAACTTTCTTGTTGTGCGGTATACCACCCGGGGTCGAGTGGCCACTCTGTTTCAGGCACCCATGCACACACTCACTACTACATGTCTACGCATCCGGATCATTGTGCGACCTCCTGACCTATGGCAAAGTGTACATGGTAGATGTGAAGAGTCTGACACGTACCGTACACCCCACGAAGAAGCCCGGTACTGGCACCTTGCGGAGTGGTATAGGCAAAGACTCTATTCGGGCGGCACACGAGTCCAGGCAAAAATAGAGTCAGGGCTCAGAAACTCAAGTTCGCGTGTCAGTGCGCAGTTGGTGGAATATTACACACCTCATCTACTTCTTGTGTACCGTGAAAGGAGGAGGAGCGGGAAATCCCAAGAAGTAGATGCAACTTTCACCATATCACCAAAGGCGTACTGTAAACGGTACAGAGTAGTATTCCCGGACCGTGTAAGTGGTAGTTTCTCAACTTTGGTGGCTACGCCTAACTTCGTCATTAAGCCCCACCCGAATCTCACCCAAGCGGCTCGACGAATTAAACACAACCTGCCTACACACATGGCAAATCTACTTGACTACTGGCCTAGCCTCTCAAAATTGAAGTAGTACCCTCCGGAAGACTGGAGAATGGGATCCACGGGTCTGAGTTCAACCTGAAGCGGAGGTTAGTGGGCGGTCAGAAATTTTGAGTGGGTCACGCATAGCATACCTGAGTGAGGTCTTCCGCGTTGGGAAGATACCAAACATATGAGTGGTCCGGGCGCAGCATGCTACAATGAACCGTCAGTAAACCACGGCCACTTGAAGTTGGACTGAAAGCTAGCGTAGTCCGCTTACCTATACCCCTCACGTTCTGGGTGGTAGACAATCGCCCACCTCTCACCCGGCTCCGAATAATACGCATACACTTTGTCGTCTTCAGGACGAGTTTTGGCAGTATGGACGAGGAGAAGATACAACTGGCCATCTTCCTCCAATACTCGCCACTGTGGAATAGTTAGCTTCAAACCTACACATGGAACCAACTTACCGTTGTGCCTTCAGGGGAAAACCCTGGGATTGCAATGACAACTGGCTTGATTGCAGCGAGATTGTATGGGTCAATCCCGATGGGTGCGTTAGGCCGGAGCTGAGTGGTGATCCTATAGAGACCAGGGGTAACAGTCACGTTGAAGATGCTTCAAGTGAGGCCCGTTTATGACAGAAGTAGTATTCTAGCGAGCTGCTTTTATATGAGGTCATGAAGAGAAGGGGGTCATACATGCAGGGTTGTGTGTACCCACATTGATCGGAATGGATCAATCCAGCGAATGATGTAGAAGAAAAGAAGTGAGCGTATGGACCCTTCCAATCGAGGACTGCGATGGACATCCTACCATGAATGATGCAGATATGGTTGCAAGTATGCGCCCCATGACACAGGGCACAGCAAGATACCCGCCCTCATTTGGATGTTTAAGCTCATCTCCCACCACGGAAGCTAGCCAGAGGTACAACATGAAATACTATTTCTGCTGTGGGCTGCTACTAAGGCTATGAGCGTAGAATCATCATTAACATCCGCAAATTCGCGGGATTAATTTGTTTGTCCTACCCTGCATTCCCTTATACAAAATCCCAGTTGAACTCTTAGCAAAAATCAAGAACGTATGTCGGAGGGAGATCCAATGCGCTGGATGACCGGCGGCATAATTTCCATTTGGTGGCTGCCACTCTCTCCCTAAATAGACGGTCAGCGTCAATCGAACCACTTTTACGAATTGTGGTCTTCACGCTGGCAGGATTTCACATGTACGCAAGTGGTCCGGACTGCCTCCGACAGATCGATTGGCACCGATAAGCCCTGGAAGAGCGTAACATTCTCACTGCTTCGGTGAGTACCTCACAAAGTAGCCCCGAAAACAATACGGAGGAGCGGGGAGGCGAAATCAGTAACAAATGCGTACGTCACAGAAGGTTCTGGGGTAGAATAACGACACGCTTTAATACGCCATTGGTCCCTGGGATTGACACTGATGGTCAAGGAAGAGGTGATCCTATGATTTCTTGGATGAATAGATATGTCACTTATACAAGGAAAGTAACGATAGTGCACGGGGGGACCTTCATAACATGTTGTTGGTTTCGTATGCACACGAAGTGGTTGAGCCTCAATTGTGGCATGGGTTGTGTTCCGAGTGTACACGTCTTCCGAAGTTTGGGAACTCGGGGAAACATTGCACCAGTGGCGTTGTATTCGACCTGTCATCGCGTTTGCCAGTGGGGATTGCCTTACAGGTAAACCATCACAAAAACGGACGTAAAAATCCTCTGCTAATAGAAGTATGCAACGCGCAATCTAAACACGAATGCGCCTCTCGCAGACCAGACAATTCTCACCTCCCTGCAACATAAAACATCGGTCAATTCATAGATCTTAAAAAGTTGGTGCAATGGGGAGAGCCGAAGACGGGGGGATATCATGCTGACAGGAAATAGTTGTACGGACGAGACTTCAGTAGATAAGACTAGTGGTGGACTCAGCAGTTGACCGTACTCGCAGTTGCAGGTGATATCTGAGGTAACGGAGCCTTAGTGACCTATGGTTGCGAAGGAGGTAATGTATGAGCAGATTAGTTTGGACACCTGAATAGGGGCTGGCCCAAGGACAACCAGTGAATGTATTTATGTTGGCGCACCTGGTTTGGGAATCTGCACTGTTGTCAGGGAGGAATTGCCAGTAAATACTTTCTACGCGTAGCTCTACGAAAGGGTCGCACTGGATACGGCTAATGCAGTCGCGCTAGTGTGCGCAACATTCATACGGAGGGACAACTGGCTTTATAGTCGAACACTGTGTCCACCGGTTGAGCGTTGAAGTGTATTGAAGTCCAAATCTGGTAGGATTTACCTTGGCAAAGGGGAGGGAGGGACACCCCCTATAATACATATACACGTCACCCTAAATTATCGTCTCATCCACCATCCGACCATACCCAGCGCCTGACGGCGATACGGAAATGAGCATTATACGGCTTCTAAAGTATTTTGTCACTTTTCATTTTCGATTAGCATTGCGCCGGTAACATTAACCATATCACATACATAGCTTTGCTGAGAAGACTGCCTTCCAGTATTCGCCACTGCCACCGCCAGTGGAACCGTGCAGGTACTGTTTGAAGTTTCCATACGGAGCTGAAGAGTGAATGGTGGAAGGTAGCCTGGTTCACTTATTTATTACGATTGTCTGATCCCTGGAGTCAGTTCCGTTGAGGTGGCTATCCGCGAGAGAGCTGTAGATGGATCCGAGACGACAGAACGCTGTGTCGCTGGTTTCGTGACCGCATGCCAATATTATTAATCGTGTTCCTGCATCCAACGAGGTTCAGTTTGTTGAATGTTCAATCTGCCTCCAACTGCCACCAAAAGAAGTTTCGCTGATGGATTTTGAACGGTTCTGACTCTGGGATGTCATTTCCGAAGCTTGTGAGTATGGCTTGTGTAAACGTAGAATGCTAATAATTGTGATCGAGTAGCTAGGCGCGGCTGACATGCCAGACGAAACGGATGGTCAGTTTGGCTTGTAGTGTTGCCACGAGGTCAGTGAACTTGTGACACAACGGCAGAGCGAGAAGCCTTGGTCCCTCTCAAAGCTAGTGGGGTTTCCAGTAAATCATAAGAGAAACACAAAGGAGGAATACACTGTAGAGGCAGAAAAAGCGTCCCCAGACGTCGCAGAGGCTAGGCACTAAATTGTCAGAGTAGGTAGGATTAAGAGCAAGAAAGAGACTTGAACTGAGCACAAACGTCATACGCTTCCACCATCTAACCATTCGACTTTCGACAACGGACTGAATCCTTACCGTATTGGCCGGCCAATTCTGCGGCACCCTGTCTTGCGCTTCACCACACGGCTAGACAAGCGAACCTTGCTTCTGTTCCAGTCATAATGAATGGCACGAGCGTCTTATCTTGATATGAGCAAGCTCCAGCACGTTGTTTCATCGTGTTGGTCGCATTGAAACTCGTGTCTGTACGCCCCCAACCAATGCACTTTCTCCTTCAGGCTCATATGAAACACGAGCGCTGTACTGTGTCAACTTTTCTGGGTCCGATCCGAACCCCATACCCCGACGACCAACGCAACGTTGAGGTGGTTCTCGTCATGTTATACAGGATGCGTCAGGATTGCGGATGCTCGGTGACGTCTTCAACTCTCTTTATCGTGCGGTCGGTCGATTTCACTGAGCAAGTGGTCGTCCTACGGAACTCCGCGTTCCACTTGCTGTGACCCCCCTAGCCGCTCTTTCCCTGCAATCTGATAAACATCCACTTCCTTCTCTGCCTGAACCTGCCGTTGGACGAAGCTAGATATGTCCCTTTATTCATTGATCGGTAGCAAGCTCCACCGCGAGCTCCAGGTGCGTGTGTTTGTAGGGAGGCCCTGGTCTATCCTGTGCCCATGCCGTACTATCCAGCGTCTCGTTCACCTTCATCCTCCCGCACCCATGCTTGCCGCGTTCGTGCTCCTTACGAGTGTTCCCGTCCTATGTGCTAGTCCACCACCAGCCTTCGTGGGCCGTCTACCGCTGTCGTTGTGGAGGAGACTTGCAAGGTTGAATACCACCCCGGGTCGGGTGGCCACTCTGTTTCAGGCACTCATGCACACACTCACTACTGCATGCCTGCACATCCGGATCACTGTGCGACTTCCCGACCGATGGGGAGGTGGACATGGGAGATGTCAAGAGTCTGACACGTACCGTACAGCCCACGAAGAAGCCCGGTACTGGCGGCTTGCGGAGCGATATAGGCGAAGACTCTATTCGGGCGGCACACAAGTCCAGGCAAAAATAGAGTTAGGGCTCAGAAACACACGTTCGCGTGTCAGTGCGCAGTTGGTGGAATATTACACACCCCGTCTACTTCCTGTGTACCGTGAAACGAGGAGTGAAAACTCTCAAGAAGCAGATACAACTTTCACCATATCACCAAAGACGTACTGTAAATGGCACAGAATGGTTTTCCCGGACTGTGTAAGTGGGTTTTTCTTAACGGCTTTAGTCTCTACGTCTCACATCGTCATTCAGCCTCATCCGACCCTCACCCAAGCGGCTCGACGAATTAAACGGCACTCACCAAGAGACCTTCGTGAAATCCTCCGCATCTCGCGACTAGCTCCCATTGGAAAGGCTTTTCGTACAGATGGAGATGAGGGAAGTTGCACAACGAAATACCAGGAGCTCTGGCAAGCGTACCTGGAGCAGACGAGTATGGATTTAGTTATAGTGTTTGAGTAGTCGTCGCACGTGGACCTGCACCTTCTATAGGAATTACATCTTGGTGCAAGTGACGAGGTTTCGTAGCTTAACGAGTACCCAAAGACTGACTCATTGACAACCTCCAGCCCGGATATCACCCGAGATTGTTCCAGTTCCGGTTGTCAGCAAACGCAGAGGTCTGGCAATCAGAAAGATACTCGAACACGCCGGGGTCCGACTTGGATGCTGTCTAACAGCACATGGAAGCTTTTGTAGTTGCTTAGTCCACTTACAGTGCTAGTAGTGACGCGGATCTTTCATCATCATTTTTGGAGTGTTAATCTTTGTATCATCGTGTCTCCGGAATGGAGATGCGCTCACAAAGACGTCTTGATCAACACCCCACACACTAGTCGAGGACTTCACTGTAGATTTAGGAATCCCTTTGAAACCATGTGTTCCTCTGCAGTCTTTCGGATGGCATACGCTTAGTATCATGTGCCAGCCCGGATTATGATTGATTCTCACATACTCGTACTTTTCAGATGAATTATCACCCACCCTTGGGAACATTGACGCGCTGCTTTTACATCTGTGCCTTGCGCATCAAGTTCCTCCTCACCCGCCTTCTCTGGCTTCCCAGACCCTCACCCTTCCCCCACTGCAGATAGGGCACCCGCTCTCTCTCTACACCCGCTATGCCCCCCTCTTCACCTTCTCTAAAATCGAGCATGCCCCATACTGGTAGCTCAAATTCGCCTTTGATTAGTACGCGTGCTTGTCCCAAAATGGATGGTGGAAGTGGAGTAAGGATATGAAGATGAGTCAATGATGACTGTGACGGTGTCGGCGACGGATCGCTAGAAGAATAAACCCCACGTATAAGTGCAAGACCAAGACAATTCGATGTCGACGGATGGGGTACGGGTTGACCAGGAGAGTAGGGTAACGAGGAAACCACTTGATCGGTTGGCTCCATCTCCGCCTCTTTCGTGCTCTCATCATACGCTACAAGGCCGACTACCGCACAATTGAGAACACGGGGCAATTCTGAAGGGACAACGTCCTCATACCCAGAGCCCACCAGATATACCCTATCAAATGCACTCTCACAGCAAACTTCGTATGGGTACCGCGCACAGAGCGGAAGTGTGGCATCCCAGCATTCGGCTGTGACCTGGCGCAGAGACACTGGGGATGGGACAACAGAGAAGGAAACCGAGGCGGATGGTTGCTGTTCTCCAATAAAGGGAGGAAAAACTGCATGAAAGTAAGACAAGGTGTTGATGTTTCGATGGTCGGCAGCCGAGAATGCATGCATATTCGTCGCATCTGCTTGTATCGCTTCCAACTGTACACGCACAACATTTGTTGCCGGGCTGCAAAGCGGGAAAGTAAGGTCATTTTCGCCCCCAAGGTCGGCCGATCGTGCGGACCAACCCCCCTCTTCCGAACCTTCGATTTCGAAAACGTGGGAAGGCTCGACTAGTTGTTCAATTCGTGTGTTAAGATCGGCACCGAGGCCCTTCGTCCAGCCCATGGTATTAACCACGAGCGGAATGACATCTTCGATGGGACCGTCGCTAGATGTCGAGGTGTCCGGGAGTGCAGGGACATGTACTTCCAGTCTATATGTCTCTAGCAGGCTCTGTATTGCAGAAAGGTAATAAGAGGGATTTGCACGAGGTGTGGAGGAGCCAATGTACTGTGCCCTGTAGGGTAAAGTTGGGTGAGTAAAGGGAGGTCCTGAGTGGGGCATTCAGTTGCATTCTTCAATAACGAAGAAGAGCGACGCTACCGAAAACATGACTTTCTATAACGCTGAGAGCAACCATGCCACCAGGAGTAAATTCAGATTGACCGATATCGCACTCAAGAAACGCAACGCGCCGATAACTTCGGGGAGGAGCAGTCAGATGGGAAACAAAACACAGAGGTTAAGTGAGGGCTGACCGGTTCAAGAGTCGATTGAGCAGAGTTCGAGAGAATGTACTTTTTCCAGATTTCTTCGGTCCTTTAACCACACAGAGTGGTGTCAGAGTAATATCTGACCTGCTATCAGACGGAAGATCCATATATGTGAGCCCCGTCTCCCAGGAGGGCGGAAGAGTGAAAGGCAGCATATCCTTTGTGCTGTGAGATATCTTGAAGGATAAATGAGTGGGGTCAGCGTGACCCGAGCAAAAAGTTGGCGATCACATACCAGACGTATTTCGGGGATCCCGATGTCTCTTGTGGTAGTGCCCCGCGGCGGTTTGAAGACATTCTCAAAAACTCTGCATATGCGACCCAAGCCCTCCACACCTGTACTCGCGTACTGGATCAATACGACTGTCGTGTCTGGGTTTGCGTGAACACTGAGTGGCAGCGGTCGCTGGGACGTTTTTGGGTGGCCTTCCTGAGAAGCCCAGGAGATCACCGGTATAGGCGACGATCTGGGCGCGAATACTCGATGTTGCGTGGATGAAGGACCGAGTGTGACGCCGCATAGGTTTGTACAACCTTGGAGTACAGTGAGGAGGTAGACACCGAGAAGCGCCACGGATTCGCTGGCATTTAGAACTAAGACCACCCCGTTGTCGCCTTGAAGCCCCATCGCGGTGAAGTCATCTCGAGTGAGAAGAAACGTGTTTTGGCCGACGACAGGCAAAAAATTGGATATCACGGTTGGTTCAGGTCTGGGTGCATCAGATTCTTCGAGTTCAACGGGACGCGAAGGGCTCCACTCTCTGGATGCTTGAATCGAGGTCGGATGAGGCGATGACTGGGCAGACTGCTCGTCCGTCTGTCTTGCGGAGGCTTTGCGGGCTGCAACGGCACTCAACATGTCCTGTCGTCACCAAAGCTGCCTGTAAGCACGACTCACACGAGCTCTTCTCAGCAACAACTTAACAATACTATGTACCGACGTGGTCCTCAAAGCTGGCTAACCTCGCATCACACATTGAACTGCCTGGCACTTTGTCTCAAGGGATATAGCCGAAGCTACTACACCCACGGCCGGTCCAAAGCTACCGTTACAGTCGGCATCACGAACGTACCGTGCCATTGGGTGTAACTGTCGTCATGGCTTGCGGATTCTAGGCATCGAGCGTCGTGCGTCCCTCGGATGGATCCAGCCGCATCTACCACTGTCTGATGTTACGTTGGGATTGCACCTTCTGACCTGGCACGTGCGTTCGCCAGCGCGTTCAAGTTTTCGCCATCCCTCGCCGTTTCAGCCCAGGCCCGAACGATGAAAACCCCTTCATACCTTTCATTAAACCTCACTTCTTTCGGTTCCCTTTGACGGCATTACGGCGTAACCTATTTTACATACCAAGGGTCAACGGTCACGATGTGAACACAGCCCAATTGGTTAGGTGAGATACTTACGCCGGAGTTGGTGTATGAGGAGTTCGTCGTTCAGCCTGCCGTACTCGCGCTACTTCTCCGACGGTGTAACCTTTGTTCGCTCTCTCGCATCACCCCAATTTGCTATTGTCTGATTTTGGTAGCAGTTGCGCCCAGTTTGAAGGCGTTCGCAGCAATTGTACCCCGATCGGCAACATCTTTGGATCTTCACACAATCTCCATTGACGCGTCCCTGGATTCCTTCACGATCATTACCATTCTCGACCTTGGGGAGCGTCCATGGATCGAGGGGATACCCGTCGGACATCATATGTATCTCGCATCCCCGCACGTTCGTGTCGTTCCTGGGGGAATTATGTGGAGTACTCCCATCGGACACTGATGTGATCTAAGATCAGGAGGGCGGCATCGAGAAGTCTTGTTCTTCCAGGATGTGCCAGTGCTCATCGACCCGCTCCAGTTCAGACCGGATCGCCTGCGTATACGTGAAATCCTTCCGGCGTGAAGACCGCCATTCGTAAGGGTGGCGCAATCGATGTTGCCATTCGAGAATATTGCTCGTACCAAAAATCAATCACACTGGCTTACTCGGCATTTCTAATTTCTGCCTTCATATAGATGAGATGTCACTCGCCTTCCGGACTTAGTCTTCGGCAATTACCTTTTCTCTGTGGGAAGTGGCGCAGAACATCGCCAACTTTCATTCTGTATGGTTATGAAGACAGCGGGCACTTGTTTATGTGGAACTCAGGAGGGCAGTCCATTAATGAGGGTGTGCCACAGCGCGGCTATATTGCACCCACGGCCGTAACGTCGCAAGGCTTCACTGCATTCGCTGGCTGGTTCTCGCCCAAATCACTTGGGAGTCTAATCGCCCTTGATCTCGTCAAGGTAAGTGTAATGATATACTCTATCTTGGTATGTGTACACCCAGCGATCCGAGGTGGAGTATGAAGTCCGCCTGTTCCCTGGAATGTGTGCTTGGCTTGGTGCTCCGCGGACAAATCTTTGTGAAAGTCCTTTCTGGCCTTGCAGGATACACATAGTGACAGTCTGGGAAAGTTAGAATCACCGCCGAAAGTTTTTCTCACCTGGAATTTGGGGATGTTATCCCGACCGACTTTCGTCAGTAACCCTCGTGATTTTGGTTCTACGGAGCTGGCAGAATGGTATGTTGTTCCTGCCCCTCGATTGGTTTCCCACCGGAGGTTCTGTGACTTCTTTTGTAGCTTCTACCCATAATATCCCCATCGATACCGTGGCTAAAGCTATCCAAATCCATTAAAACTTGTGGCCCTAAAGCATTCGGGAAAGTGTATGCCTTTGTCAAGTCGGCTCTTCTGGGCAGGTGTTCAGTTATCTGTTGTAACAACAGTCCGATGTGCATTACCAAAGAGGTTTGGAAGCTATTATGCAGTTGGAAACTCATAGACTTGTCATTGTGTTGGCACCCCCCGCAGTGTGCGTTCTTGATCTTTCCCAAAGTGGCGAACTTTATCCGGTTTTTTTGCAGGAGAGTGTGGAACAGGAGGAGGAAAAAAATGATCATGAAATTTTGCATGTCACTGATGACCCACACCACATACTACTGGTTTGATAACAGTCCAAGGCGAAGAAGACCCGTTAAGTTGCACGTATTGTTGTACCTTTGGCCAGCTCATTCCAGGGAATATCCGAACGTCCAAATGTGATCAGGCATTTCGCCGCGCCCTGTGGCATGGGGTACACGCCTGTCGTCATGATCACAATGGGATATTCTAGAAGCATGTTCCTTAATGGAAGGTCCGTACGGTCGGTCCCTCGACAAGGTTCGCTAGGACCAGTCCATTCTGACCAATGTGAGTACATACACCCCCACATGTATGACCGCCTTCTCCCCATGACATCCTATAAAGGCGGCTCATCAGAACATTGTCTCTGTCGTCAACAAGTCTCACTTGAAGCGTCTCCAACATGTCCGTTACCCCCGGTTTCTATAGGATCACCACTCACCTCAACCCTAACCCGGCCGTTGGGATTGACCCAAGAGTTAGATCTGCATTCACACCAGTTATCGTTGTGCCTTCAGATTTCCCCTTTGATGGCACGAGAGTGAGTTAACTCCAATCACGTACGTGTTTGAAGCTAATTACTCTACAGTGGGAAGTAATAGAGGAAGATGATCGATTGTATATTCTCCTTGTCAATACTGCCAGAACTCGCCCAGAAGAAGGCAAGGTGTTCGCGTTTTATGGACAGCCGGGTGAGAGGTGGAGAATTGTCCACCACCCACTCCGCAGGGGATATACGTAAGCTAACCCTCTTTTACTCTCACAATGTTTATTGACCATTCATCGTAGCATCCTGAACCCGGATGAATCACTTGCTTGGTATCTTCCCGATTCCTCGGATTTCACTCAGGTGCCCCACACAGACCCTTCAGATTATGTCCACACTAATTTCTGGCTCAGGTTGAGCTCAGGCGCCAAGAGCTCATCCTTGGCGAAGGATACTTCTTTAACTTGGAGCGGCTGATCGAGGACTAAATGTGCCGTTTGAAATCTGAGTCGGAAGGTCGAAATCTAGCCGTGGTATTGGGAGGAAACGATATAGTGTTTACTGAAATGAGTTGTAACGAGTCTTGTACTAACATTGAACATTGAGTCTTCGATGACACGCACCAACAAAAGTGGTCCTAGTAGTAGCAGCATGAGGAGACCATCCCGATCGACCGTGTCATCCTAACTAACATCATGTCCGGTTCTATAGTTGGTTGATGGTTATGGTCGGGGAGTGATCTGGGAGGAAGGTGAAACTCCAAATTACTAGATAGTAGAACGAACAAGAGCCGCCATGAATACCAGGCCTTACCGTGGGTCGGTGGACCACACGTTTCACTTGGTTTCCTGCAGGCTAGACCAAAGACTATAAGCAGTCATCCATGCTAACCAGTGTTCTCGCGACTTACCAAGCATCGGCAATTTTACAAGCATCTTATTTGAGCTTATTCGTCTTGGCCAACTAAAATCCAACCATAGTTCACCTCCTACAGCTCAGTTAGTAAGGTGAATACTTCAGAATGCATTGTTGGTCAGATTTCTATCAGAGCAAAGTACAGTAATAATCCTCATGATAGTATTTGTGATGAGGTGTAAGTTGAGCTAGCCAGATAAGCTAAGCTAAGTGCAAATAAGCTTATATAAGACCTGTGTGAAATTTCTGATGTCAAGTACCCTCTAGCGGTCGTAATACATATCATTGACCATCGGGACTGTATGGATGAATCCAAAATTTGGAAGTACGTATATGGTGCATTTCAGCTTTTGGTGCAGAAGCCGCAGTTGCACCTGGGATAAAAGGACACGCACGTTCGATTTTCTTGTGTGGTGACTATATTTACTGGGCGCCTTGTCGTCCCTGGTTTATAAAACGGCGATACAAGTTTGCCAATGTCACTCAGCCTGGCTGATGATCCACACCACCCATAGGTTTGATGACGGCCCACGACGAAGCTCCACTATGTTGCACCTCTCGTACCTCTCGCCAGCTCGTACCGGGAGATATCAGAACGTCTAAATGCAATCAGGCATCTCAGAGTGCCCTTAGGCACGGGGCGCACGCCTGTCAGATGGTCATGATATGATATCCTAGTTCCTTAATGAAAGGCCCGTAGGTTCGGTGCTTCAACAAGGTTCTCCAGGACCAGTCTATCCTGATCAACATGGCTACATACATCCCCACATGTATGACCCCTTCTCTCTATGACCTCCTATAGAAGCAGCCCATCAGAATATTATTTCTGTAATCAACGAGTCTCACTCGAAGCATCTTCAACATGTCTGTTGGTTCTGGTCTCTACAGAATCACCACTCGCCTCAGCCCTAACCCGGCCGTTGGGGTCGACCCGAGAAATGACTCTGCAATCAAGCCAGTTATCGTTGTACCCTCAGCTTTTTCCTCTGAAGCCACAACGGTAAGTTAATGACATTCATGTCTGTATTTGAGTCTAATTACTCTGCAGTGGCGAGTAACACAGGAAGATGGCCAGTTGTATCTTCTTTCCGTCGATAGTGCCAATACTCGCCCTGATCAACAAAAAGTCTGTGCATATTATGGGGAACCGGGCGAGAGGTGGAAAATTGTCCACCACCCACTCCGCAGGGGGTATACGTAAGTTGGCCTTCCTTACTTTCACGTGGCTCTAGTTTGATGTTCGTCTTAGCATCCTAAACCCGGATGAATCACTTGCTTGGTATCTTCCCAACTCCGAAGATTTCACTCAGGTGCCCTAAATACACCCTCAGATTATGACCACACTAATCTCTGCTTCAGGTCGTGCTCAGGCGCCTAGGGATCATCCCTGGCGAAGGATACTACTTTAATTTGGAGCCGCTGATCGACGACTAAATGTACCATTTGAAGTCTGAGTCGAAGAGTCTATGTAACTGTGATCAACATGTGTATCTGCAGGAAATGATATAGTATTGAGTGTACATCAGTGAACGCAATCTTAGTCAGAACCAGTCACAAACCAGTTCGTGACCAGTCCTGATCAATTGCCGGTTCCCTGATGTAGAATAGGCTGCAATGAGTCTTGAGCCAACGTTGAACGTTGAGCGTCACATGACATATGCCAGTGAGAAGTGTGATCTGGCCATCTTGATCGGCTTGTCATATTATTCTAGCTAAATGTCGTAGGCGATTGGTAATTATGGTCAGGAAATTTTGGTTTGACCGGAAGCTGAGCTCTTGAGACCTCAAATTACAAAGTAGTAAACCCCGCCACTACTTCATGCTCAAAGAGGCGCTACGCAGACCTCAGCATGGACAGATCACGTTCGTCGCTTGGTTTCCTGCAGACTAGACCAATGACTCCATAAGTGGTTTTTCATGCTATGTTGTGTTCTTGCGACTTGCCAACTTGCGCAGGCTCTGGCAGTTGTGATTCCGCTGACCGTCGGGAGTTGGGACTGCATGGACGAATCACGAAAATTGAAAGCATACGGTGCAACTTCAGCTTTATGGTGCAGAAGTCAAAGTAACACCTGGGATAAAAGGACACGCACGTTCGGTTTTCTAATTGTTGGTGTAACTATGTTGTGACTGTTGGTTGCCCCGCCCCCGACTTCCATGCTCCCTCTCTGTTCAGGAATCGACTTCTCAATTACGGCTTTCGTCGCACATTGTACTTGCAACCTTGCCAGCGCCCAATCGTGACCTCGGATACTCCACATATCTATTATCACCTTCGCAATCACAGGTTGCTATTGCACCAATACCGTTATCTCGAGATATTCCTGCCACCGCAAAAACCCCTCGGAAAAGTCAATCTGTATACTTCAAAGGTCCCTCCTCCTGAATACTCCACCGCTTCCAACGTGCGTTCTTGATCATCGCGAACTTCATTCGGATTTTTTACAAGGGAGAGCGGAGCAGGAGGAGGAACGAAATGGCCATGGAAATTTGCAAATGTCACTGATGATCTACACCACATATACATTTGATAACAGCCCACGACGAAGAAGCTCCATTACATTACTCCTCTTATTGTACCTATCGCCAATACCAGGAGATATCCGAACGTTCAACTGTGATCAGCTATCTCACATCGCCTTGTGGCACGGGGTACACACCAGACATCATGGTCACGATATGATATCCTAGAAGCATGTTCCTTAATGGAAGGCCCGTAGGTTCGGTTCTTCAACAAGGTTCGCCAGGACCAGTCCTTTCTGATCGACGTAGGTACATACATCCCCACATGTGGGACCCCCTTCTCTCCATGACTTCCTATAAAAGTAGCCTACTAGAATATTGTTTCTGTTATCAACGAGTCCCACTCGACACCTCTTCACCATGCTTGTCGCCCCTGGTTTCTACAGAATCACCACTCACCTCAGCCCTAACCCGGCTGTTGGGGTCGACCCGAGAATTGAACCTGCAATCAAGCCAGTTATCGTTGTACCTTCAAATTTTCCCTCTGTGGCCACAACGGTAAGTTAGCTACATTCATGCCCGGGTTTGAAGCTAATTACTCTGCAGTGGCAAGTAATACAAGAGGAGGGCCGGTTGTATCTCCTTGCTGTCGACGGTGCCAATACTCTTCCCGAGGAGCAAAAAGTGTTCGCGTATTATGGGCACCCTGGTGAGAGGTGGAGGATAGTCCACCACCCAGTCCACAGGGGGTATACGTAAGTTGGCCTTCCTTACTCCCACGTGGCTCTAGTTTATTGATATTCGTCATAGCATCCTGAGCCTGGATGAATCACTCGCTTGGTATCTTCCCAACTCCGGAGATTTCACTCAGGTGCCCCAAATACACCCTTCAGATCATGACCGCACTAATCTCTGCGTCAGGTCGAGCTCAGGCGCCTCGAGTTCATCCCTGACGAAGGACACTTGTATAATTTGGAGCCGCTGATTGACGACTGAACGTGCCATTTGAAGTCTAAATTGAAGAATCTATTTAGTTGTGATCAATATGTGCACTAGCAGGAAATCATGTAGTGTTGAGCTGTAGAATAGGATGCAATGAGTTTTGAGCCAGTGACACTGAACATTGAGCCTCGCATCATTGATATTTCCCAGCAAAAAGGGCGGTCTGGTAGCGTCAGGAGACCATCCTACTAAATGCCACGTCTGGTTCCATAGTAGGCGGTTGGTAATTTGTGGTCAGGAAGTCGCGACTTGCCAACGTTGGCCCTGACAGCTGTGATTTCACAGACCATTGGGATTGCATGGATGAATCACGAAAATTAGAAGCATACGGTGCAATTCCAGCTTTGTGGTGCAGAAGCCGGAGTTATGCCTGGATGAAAGGACACGCGCACGTTCAACTTTCTTGCCGGGGTGTCTGCATTACTGGTTACCCGACTTTCAAATGAAGACCCCCTGATCACTGCAGTTCTATTATTGCCTTCGCAATCATACTGTACCATTATCTTGAGACACTCTTGTAACCGCATAAATCCCTCGGGAAGGGTCGACTTCTGAACATCGCCGTGCCGGTTTCGGTTTGCTTGCATGACCGTGTACTCGGCCTTGTTGAACACCTCACCCCTTCCATGATAGTACCTCTGGTGTACCAAATCTTTGGGCACGTGAACGAATCTGGTGCCTTTAAGTAGGAGGGCTATGCGCCTTGATGGGGCATCCAAGGGCAGGCAGCTGTCTAGATTGCACTCCACTTGTGATTCACCGAAGCCCCTGATGATTTGAGGTGCACTTGGATAATCGCTTTTGTCCAGAGGAGTGTAGTAATGCATTTATGTAACAAGAAGTTGTGGATACATTTGCTCCAAGTGTACATTATATCGGCGGAGGAATTTTTCGCGTCCGTCTTTACGACGGTTCACTTAGAAGGTAACCCCCTCATTCTTACTGTCAAAACCGGTGACGGGTGGAATGCAACACGTTTGTTGTAAGGCCACCGGCGCAATGTCTCCCAGAGTTATGTACTGGTCTCGAGTTATGTCACTGACAATACGTATCTGCTCATACACATGACCAGTGTCGCAATTGGGATTCAACTAGCCCTCGTGCGTATATAAGGCCATGGGGTCCCCAGCACCGAACCATCGTTTTCTTCCTTCCCTACGTATCATGACCATTGTCCCTGGAAAATACAGAATTACCACTGCCCTTGACCGTGAGCGGGCCATCGGAGTTGATCCCAGAACCAATGATGCACACAAGCGTGTCATAGTTGTACCCAAAGACTTCCCGATACAAGCCAGCTTAGTGAGGCTGCTGCTTGCCGCATCGAGGTTCCTGTTTTGCTAACTGATGTCCAGTGGAGAGTAGATCGGACTGAAGAGGAAGGTATCTACCTCCTGTCTGTCCTGGGAGCCGATGCCGTGGATACAGACGCCAAAGTATACGCGAATTATGGAGTCGACACGCAGAGGTGGCGGATTAGCCTCAACTCTCACCCCGATGGTTACTTGTAAGTCGATTTAGCTGCTTCAATTATAAACATTCGGATTGACGATCATCTTACCATGTACACAGCATCCAGCGCGTCGACAACAACTTGACCTGGTTCCTTCCCGAAGCGACAGATTTCACCCAGGAATGCTAGGAATCTTCCCACTGTCTGCCTTCCGACTGACATCCATTTTCAGGTTGAATTAAAGGAACATCAGATTGGCATCGGAAACAAGTTCCTCTTCCACTTCGAGCGTTTCGTTGGGGAGTAAGCGCCAAGGGATAGAGGAATTGAAGAGCAGTCTGTACACGTCGAGAACATATCACATAGCCCAAGTCCTGACTGAGTCATGTAACATTACCGTCGCTTGTTGTCCGACGATTGGATCAGTATACGTCGTGTTTGATTGCCTCGGAGGGAACATTGGATTTCGTTTTAGGATGGAAAGTCTGCAAGGGCTACATGCACATCGCTGAGGCCTAGACGCAGATACGCCACCGATTCGATGCTAATATCAGGTCGGACAGGGCTTTCACGTGGTCTGCGGGTAAACAAGTGTCAGCGTGCCCTAGGCCAAAGATCTAGATCAAACAAACCTACACAGGTGTGCATCGCGTGCGTCGAGTTGGGAACACGATCGTCAATCTGGGACCTTCCCTTCAATCAATGATAACAACGTGAGTAGGCTCGATCATCATGTGAGTTCATCGGTCATCAGGGCATTCCACAAATTCTACCACAGTCCAGACAGTCACCGGCATTGTTACTCCCCCAAAGCTTCATGTGACACTGACGGAGGGGGCGACCACAAAGGGGCTGTCGCATACAAGCCTGGCATTACTTACTTCATGTGCCTTACGTTTGTGTCACCGATTTCTTCTGGGTGAGAAGTCATGCGTAGCTTATAACCTGCCGCACATCGCAAAACCTTCCAGCAATTTGATCATATTGTTAGAGTCGTGAATCCGATTCACCCGAAACGATCCTGCCAACGAGAAAGAAGTTGGATGGGCGAAACAGCAATCAATATTATCTCCGTGTTCCAACTCCAGGACGTAATCAGCTTGCGAGGTCGCTCACGCATTCCCAAATACCCTTCAAATTTTCTCTCCACAGAGTAACTTTTCCGTCGCCACAGCTCACTGCAAGAATGTTTCCCGCCAAGCTCCAAGAAACGCGCCAAACAACATTAGGGAATTTACCTGTTGAGTTCGGCGCGGTTGAGGTGGAGGGGTCCAGGGGTGTCTTGACCCATGGGGAGGTCGGCGAATCTTTGGTCCAGATAAGTACCGTTTTGTCCTAGTATGTGGAGCAAATCAATGTTGTGAAGGTAAAGTGTTGTTGGCGTTGAAGCATACCTGAGAGGCGGTGGCAATGTAGCTCCTTGGGAGTCCAATATTGGGTGCCCAGGCTACGTCCTGCACCCAATCAGTGTGCCCTTCCAGTTTCTCTTCTTCTACCCAGGACTGCGTCTCTTCATGGAAGCACCAGATCTGAACAAGGTTATCGCACCCTGCACTGACGAGCCTTTTAAAGGCAGAAGGTTAGTGAGCTGCTGGTTGTTGAGGGAGTATGAGCGAGCCTGGATGTGTCGCTGATGCCCACGATACAGCATTGCAACCTATAGCATGAGCGTTGATGGTGTCCGCGTTCCACTGGCCATCATCTGTGAATGAAGAGGCTTAGAAACGAGAGCATGTCGTAGAAGTCGGTAGAGATACTTTAAGAGTAAGGACTGATATCTTTCCGTCCGAAGATGCGCAAGCCCGGAGGATGGCACCAAGTTCGTGGGGAGCTCATGAAACGGAGCTCACTGACAACGGTCAGAAAAGTGTGGTGCCTGAGGGTCGACAGTCACATGACATTTGCCAGTGAGAAGTGTGATCTGGCCATCTTGATCGGCTTGTCATATTATTCTAGCTAAATGTCGTAGGCGATTGGTAATTATCGTCAGGAAGCTTTGGTTTGGCCGGAAGCTGAGATCTTGAGACCTCAAATTACAAAGTAGTAAAATCCGCCACTACTTCATGCTCAAAGAGGCGCTATGCAGACCTCAGCATGGACAGATCACGTTTGTCGCTTGGTTTCCTGCAGACTAGACCAATGACTCCATAAGTGGTTTTTCATGCTGTCTTGTGTTCTTGCGACTTGCCAACTTGCGCAGGCTCTGGCAGCTGTGATTTCACTGACCGTCGGGAGTTGGGACTGCATGGATCACGAAAATTGAAAGCATACGGTGCACCTTCAGCTTTATGGTGCAGAAGTCGAAGTAACACCTGGGATAAAAAGACACGCACGTTCGATTTTCTTGCTGGTGTAACTTGTTGTGACTGCTTGTTGCCCCGTCCCCGACTTCCATACCCCCTCTGTTCAGGAATCGACTTCTCAATTATGGCTTTCGTCGCACATTGTACTTATAACCTTGCCAGCGCCCAATTGTGACCCCTCGGATACTCCACGTATCTATTATCACCTTCGCAATCACAGGTTGCTATTGCGCCATTATCTCGAGATATTCCTGCCACCGCACAAACCCCTCGGAAAAGTTAATCCGTATACTTCAAGGGTCCTTCTTCCTGAATACCCCACCGCTTCCAACGTGCGTTCTTGATCATCGCAAACTTCATTCGGATTTTTTACAAGGGAATGCGGACAAGGAAGAAGAAGGAAATGGTCATGCAAATTTGCAAATGTCACTGATGATCCGCACCACGTATGGGGCTTGATAACAGTCCACGACGAAGAAGCTCCACTATGTTGTACCTCTTGTTGTGCCTTTTGCCAGCTCGTACTGGGAGATATCTGATCGTCCAAATATGATCAGGTATCTCACAGCGCCCTGGGCACGGGGTGCACACCTGTTACCATGGTCATAGGATATCCAGTAGAAGCATTTCCTTAATGAAAGGCCCGTACGTTCGGTTCTTCAACAAGGTTCACCAGGACCAGTCCCCTCTGATCAACGTGGGTGCATACACCACTGCCACATGTATGATCCCCTTCTTTCCACGACCTCCTATAAAAGCGGCCCCATTGGAACATTGTTTCTGTCATCAACGAGTCTCAGCTGACACGTCTTCACCATGTCTGTTACCCCTGGTCCCTACAGAATCACCACTCACCTCAACCCCAACCCGGCCGTTGGGGTTGACCCGTGGACTCGCTCCGCGATCAAACCAGTTACCGTTGTACCCTCAGATTTTCCCCCTGAAGGCACAACGGTAAGTTAATTGCATTCATGTCTGGATTTGAGACTAATTACAATGCAGTGGCAAGTAAGACTGGAAGATGACCAGTTGTATCTTCTTTCTGTCCACAGTGCCAATGCCCGCCCTGATGAAGGCAAAGTACTCGTGTTTCATGGGGAACCGGGTGAGAGGTGGAGAATTACCCACCACCCACTCCGCAGGGGGTATACGTAAGTTGGCCTTCCATACTTCCACCGCTTGGCTCCTATTTGTTAATGTTCGTCATAGCATTCTGAGCCTGGATGAATCACTCGCTTGGTATCTTCCCAACTCTGGAGATTTCACTCAGGTGCCCCTTACACACCCTTCAGATTATGACCACTCTAATCTCTGCTTCAGGTCGAGCTCAGGCCTCTAGAGCTCATCCTTGGTGAAGGATACTTGTTCAATTTGGAGCAGCTGGTCGTCGACTGAATGTGCCGTTTGAAGTCCGAGTCGAAGAGTCGAAATCTAGGTGTAATCAATACGTGTATTGGCGGGAAATGATGTATTGCTGAGCATAGAATAAGCTGCAATGAGTCTTGAGCCAACGTTGAACATTGAGCCTGACATGCCATTTGCCAGCAAGAAGAGCGGTCTGGCAGCGTCAGGAGACCATCCTGATCGATCGCATCATCCTAGCTGAATTCTGCCATGTCTGGTTCCATACTAGGTGGCTGGTAATTATGGTCAGGAAGACCGGCCTGGCCGAAAGGTGAGACCCCAAATTACAAAGTGGTGCTAGAACGAGCAAGAGTTGTCATACGAAGTAGGCCGACCTCGGCATTGGACAGATTACGTTTGTCGCTTGGTTTCCCGCAGACCCTAGACCAAAGACTCCATAAGTACTAGTTGTTAATGCTGTCTGGTGTTCTCCCGACTTCCCATCGGCGCTGGCTCTCACAGTTGTAATTGCACTGACCGTCGGAATTGCAGGGACGAGCCACGAAAATTGGAAGCCTACGGTGTAACTCGGCCAGCTTCGTGGTGCAGGAGCCGGAGTTCGCTTGGGATAAAAGGACACACGTTCGATTTTCTTGTGGGGGTGAATTACTGGTGTCTTGTCCCCGCCTTTCATATATATTCCCTGTTCAGGAATGGATGTTTCAATTATAGCTTTCGTCACATGTCGCACTTACATGCAACCTTGCCAGCACTCATTCATCGCGTCCGGTCCAAGCCCTCACTCTTGGAGCATCCTGCAGATCTATTGTTGCCTTCGCGATCACATTGCACCATTATCTCGAGATATTCTTGCAACTGCATAAGTCCCTCGAGAAAGGTTGACTTCCAGACATTGCCGTCGTCGGTTTCGGTTTGTTTATGTGGCCGTATGCTTCAAGGACCAGTGGAGCACCCCACCGCTTCCATGAACGAACCTGGTACCTTTACGTGGGAGGGCAGTGCGCCCTGGTGGGGCATCCAACGCAGGCAGCTGTATCTAGATTGCAATACCGAAGCCCCTGATGCTTTGAAGGTGCACTTGGATAATCGCTTTTGTCCAGAGGAGTGTACTAATGCATTTATAGAACAAGAAGTTGTGAATACATTTACTCCAAGAATATATCGGCGGAGGGCTTTTTCGCATCCGTCTTTACGACGGTTCACTTAGAAGGCAATCCCCCAATTCTCGCCGTCAAAATTGGAGACAAGTGGAATGCAACACGTTTGTTGTAAGGCCACCGGCGCAATGTCTCCCAGAGTTATGTACTGGTCTCGAGTTATGTCACTGACAATACGTATCTGCTCATACACATGACCAGTGTCGCAATTGGGATTCAACTAGCCCTCGTGCGTATATAAGGCCATGGGGTCCCCAGCACCGAACCATCGTTTTCTTCCTTCCCTACGTATCATGACCATTGTCCCTGGAAAATACAGAATTACCACTGCCCTTGACCGTGAGCGGGCCATCGGAGTTGATCCCAGAACCAATGATGCACACAAGCGTGTCATAGTTGTACCCAAAGACTTCCCGATACAAGCCAGCTTAGTGAGGCTGCTGCTTGCCGCATCGAGGTTCCTGTTTTGCTAACTGATGTCCAGTGGAGAGTAGATCGGACTGAAGAGGAAGGTATCTACCTCCTGTCTGTCCTGGGAGCCGATGCCGTGGATACAGACGCCAAAGTATACGCGAATTATGGAGTCGACACGCAGAGGTGGCGGATTCGCCTCAACTCTCACCCCGATGGTTACTTGTAAGTCGATTTAGCTGCTTCAATTATAAACACTCGGATTGATGATCATCTCACCATGTACACAGCATCCAGCGCGTCGACAACAACTTGACTTGGTTCCTCCCCGAAGCGACAGATTTCACCCAGGAATGCTAGGAATCTTCCCACTGTCTGCCTTCCAACTGACATCCAATTTCAGGTTGAATTAAAGGAACATCAGATTGGCATCGGAAACAAGTTCCTCTTCCACTTCGAGCGTTTCGTTGGGGAGTAACGCCGAGGGATAGAGGAATTGAAGAGCAGTCTGTACACGTCGAGAACATACCACATAGCCCAAGTTCTGACTGAGTCATGTAACATTACCGTCGCTTGTTGTCCCACAATTGGATCAGTATACGTCGTGTTTGATTGCCTCGGAGGGAACATTGGATTTCGTTTTAGGATGGAAAGTCTGCAAGGGCTACATGCACAACGCTGAGACCTCACGCAGATACGCCACCGATTTGATGCTAATATCAGGTCGGACAGGGCTTTCACATGGTCTGCGGATAAACAAGTGTCAGTGTGCCCTAGGCCAAAGATCTAGATCAAACGAACCTACATAGGTGTGCATCGTGTGCGACGAGTGGGGAACACGATCGTCAATCTGGGACCTTCCCTTCAATCAATGATAACAACGTGAGTAGGCTCGATCATCATGTGAGTTCATCGGTCATCAGGGCATTCCACAAATTCTACCACAGTCCAGACGGCCACCGGCATTGTTACCCCCCCCAATGCTTCATGTGACACTGACGGAGGGGGCGACCACAAAGGCGCTGTCGCATACAGGCCTGGCATTACTTACTTCATGTGCCTTACGCCTGTGTCACCAATTTCTTCTGAGTGAGAGGTCATGCGTAGCTTATAACCTGCCGTACATCGCAAAACCTTCCAGCAATTTGATCATATTGTTAGAGTTGTGAATCCGATTCACCCGAAACAATCCTGTCAACGAGAAGTTGGATGGGCGAAACAGCAATCAATATTATCTCCGTGCTCCAACTCCAAGACGTAATCAGCTTGCGAGGTCGCTCACGCATTCCCAAATACCCTTCAAATTTTCTTTCCACAGAGTAACTTTTCCGTCGCCACAGCTCACCGCAAGAATGTTTCCCGCCAAGCTCCAAGAAACGCGCCAAACAACGTCAGGGAATTTACCTGTTGAGTTCGGCGCGGTTGAGGTGGAAGGGTCCAGGGGTGTCTTGACCCATGGGGAGGTCGGCGAATCTTTGGTCCAGATAAGTACTGTCTTGTCCTAGAATGAGGAGCAAATCAATGTTGTGAAGGTAAGTGTTGATGGCATTAAAGCATACCTGAGAGGCGGAGGCGATATAGCTCCTTGGGAGTCCAATATTGGGTGCCCAGGCTACGTCCCGCACCCAATCAGTGTGCCCTTCCAGTTTCTCTTCTTCTACCCAGGACTGCGTCTCTTCACGGAAACACCAGATCTTAACAAGGTTATCGCACCCTGCACTGACGAGCCTTTTGAAAGCAGAAGGTTGGTGAGCTCCTGGTTGTTGAGGGAGTATGAGCGAGCCTGGATGTGTCGCTGATGCCCACGATACAGCATTGCAACCTATAGCATGAGCGTTGATGGTGTCCGGGTTCCACTGCCCATCATCTGTGAATGAAGAGGCTTAGAAACGAGAGCATGTCGTAGAAGTCGGTAGAGATACCTTTGAGAGTAAGGACTGATATCTTTCCGTCCGAAGATGCGCAAGCCAGGATGGCACCAAGCTCGTGGGGAGCCCATGAGATGGAGTTCACTAACGACGGTCAGAAAAGAGTGATACCTGAGGGTCGACAAGGTACCTGAAGCAGCATGAAGTGTGTGCTCTTGAATTTTGGTCCATTCGCCTGACGATGCTCCCTGCGTTTGTTCTTTCCACACGAAGACTTTGCCGTCGTAAGAACAAGATGCTAGCATATTTCCGAACTTTGGGTGAGCCCACGCGACTTGCCAGACAGGTCCGGTATGGCTGGAGTGTTGTGTGGTCAAGCGATAGTCCGGTGTAACCCTACTATATCAAAACATACCCTTTCAGCGTATGACTGGCGGACTTGCTAGGATTACCGTTTACAATGTCGAACACCTTGACAGTGCGGTCGGACGAGCAAGTGGCCAGACGCTTTCCGTAGTAGTCCAACTGTGCATCGTGCTAAATGAGAACCTTGGTGAGCTGTTCATACTTGAGACATATAGAACTTGAAAACACACAATCATATCATCGTGGGCTGTCTCCACGGGCACTACACCGCTAGGAAGTGCAGGCTGTCACAGACGCGTGGTGGTTAATATGGATTTTCCTTGAGAGATGGAGCGAGTACATGCCATTGGTGCAGTTACTTTGTACCTTGCAAGAATGTTGAGGATTCTTGGTAGACGTGTCGTCGGAAGCCGGGATACTTCCGAAGTAAGATGCTTATGTCAGAGAGAGAGAATTTCTATATTTATATACCGCAACAAGTAGACTACTACTAAGACGCGGTGCCCTTTGGGGCCCGTAGATTGGGTTGTAAAATATATACCATCGTGTGATAGCTGTAAAGTAAAATGTATAGTTTATAGTTGGCGTGCAAGGGGTATATACGGGTAGAGATGGATGTTGGGAGGTGTATCGTACCTAAGGGAGAGAGTTATATAGAGTTCAATGGGAGGATGGCGTTACTCTGAGACTGAAGACGGCAACGTGTTGGTTTGGCTTGGGTCAGTACTCCTCGGTTTCTTGAACGCGTCTGTTTTCATGAGGAAATCGGTTAGAGCCTCGATTCCTTTCACCGTTCCTAAGATATCTGTTATGACTAGGTCTTCTGAGGCAGAGCGTAACAGGTCGCGAGTGGGAGATGCTTATGTCAGCTAAGCCTCTGATCGCACAACAAAGCAAAGTACTGCCATTAGTGGGTCCCCTCAAGTCGACTCTCATTCTGAAGGCGGTTTTCGACGCATGCCATATCATCTCTATAGTATCGAAGCAAATAACATCAGGGCTTGGCATTTCTGTCAGCTTGAGTTGATAAGTCGGCTCATTTACAAATATGTCTGTCGGTCGGTATCATGGGAGTAATAGTTACCCATCAATTTGTATAGTCTGTCGGATGAGGCTGGTAGTAGCGTTGGAACAAGCGAGGGTTTTCGTATAAGTATCACACGATCATGTAGGTAAAGAAATCGCATCATTATTGCCAAAGCCCAGAGACACGAGTTGAGTCGTGAATCTAATGCGAGGGGGCTTGGGTTTTTCCATCTACTGTTAGTACAACGTTAAGATAATTTATGCAGCAGGTTGAAATGCAGGGGGGTCAGGACATGCAATACTTGGAACAAGAACGAACTCTCGTCAAATACACCGCGATACAATCACACCAAGAGGACACCCCTCTTGGGAATTTACACCTAGGGCCAACGATCAAACAATGTCCCAGAGTTCTTCGAGAGCACAGCAGAACTTGATGGAGAACGTCAATGAAATGTAGCCCGATCCTGGTAACACATACCTTCCCGCAAGCGACAGATGCACTGAGCGGGTAATCGCTGATACTGATTTTGTCATCTACCATGTGGTCGGCAAAGTCATCTCGTCCGCGAGCCATGGCGCCGACGAATATAGCAATAGAATGCGACTCGGGTAACGTCGTTAAATATTTTGAGAGACGAACAGTGGGCGCGTCGCCAGATAGGGCTTAGAAATCCACCATTCAGAACTGCACCTTGGTCCAAAATCAATAATACCTACTTAATTTAATCGTGTTTACCGGGAGATGGTCAGTCACAGGGTTCTTAGATATTGTTAGGTAAAATGAGCTGCGAGGGAAGGGTGCCTACACACTTTAATAACTTTAAGCAATTTCTCCGGGCCGTTCACGCCACGGATAGAGAGCTTGTGAAGGAGTTGAACTTGATGGTAATGAGAAAATATATCAAAACGAGTGCGCTACACGTACCCATCAAGCCACTGAAGCGCTTGAATGTCCGAGGTATTCTTACATGAGGGTTAACCTCGATGAGGACACCCTTTGCGGTGTGTATGTACACCTGCAGCCGGCCTGCTTTGTTAAGAGGCGAGTCCAGAAGAGTCAGAAGACACTGTAAACAATGATTCAGCTGTTGTCCCGCCCGAAGCATGGATGCTAAGACGGACCTGGTGGGTAATGTCCGGACGGGCGTCGGCGATGTCCCGACCGGTCTTGGCAAGGATTCCCTGATGATCGTCGCAATTCAGAAGGGTATACTTGACTTCGCCCTCTCTGCCGCCCTTGCTCTTGCCACCGCTGGTAACCCGGTACGCCTCCAGACATGCTTGATCCAATATCACGAACAATCTGCGTTGGGTGGAGGCTGGACCGCCCCTAGGCACGTGCGCTTGTACGGGCAACATGGAGGGATTTTGGGGTGTTGAGTTTGCAGACGAGGTAGCCATTTTTCGTGCCTTGGAAGACGGGAGGGGGCGAATAGGTCTTTCCGGGCTATGTTCGGGAAGGTCGCGCTGAGGTCTTTCGTCCACTGGTGTGGACTTGGGTCGTGGGGGAGGCATGATACCAGTCTCCGGCTGCTCCTCGGATAGCTGCTGTCTGATACGATCGAGCGCTTGGACTGCTATTGATCCTGAATGGCGCCTCTGACGAACTAACTCCGGGGTGAGAGACATGCTGGTTAACGAAGAGGAGGAGGAATTGTCAGAGTGAGGGAGAGAGAAGACGAGCTGAGAATGAACACGTACGTATGTACCTCAATTTTGTATGAAACCGAGACTCTTCCGCCACGCCCAGAAGGGGCTTCTGAGTCGTCGGTCGGATTGCGCCAGCTGAAATTTTTGTCAGTCGTCCCACGCTATCAAAATCAGCACAGCCACCTCGCTATCACGCGTGTTATCAGCCGTCGGATTATTAGACAACCATTCTCAGATAATAACATGCGAGCGAGTGAGAATGACTCCACAGACAAGATACCCACCTTCAGTCAACCTTGCTCAGTGGAAAACTATTCATGAGCAAGCCTTCTGTTGACCTCGAGATACCCATGGTTCGAGAGGCTCGGCAATTTGTTCTCGATCTAGCTGCAGGGACAATTACGAACGATAGCAGTTACGTCCAAGACGGAGGATATATGTGTGAGCGGGTCAGCAGGGCTGTCGCACATGTACACCCTAACCGTAAGGAGGACACCAGTTTTTGTGGTTTTCACGTGGGAACCACCATGCAGACTGCTCCAACTACGCGGATGCTAAGTAATGGACATCTTCCGACTTATAGAAACAATGGAATGCGGTTGATCGGGCCTTATGCATTCCTCACTGCCTACTATCTGAGATGATCTCGGAGTTGAAGAAGAGAAGTCTTGCACGTGGTGGGGTTGGCCCTGCACTCTCGAATCAATGGACGCGGCTTTTACGTCGCTCAGTCAGGTGGGTATGCAGGACGTGCTTCGCAGAGGCATCGTCTTTTCTGAATGGTCTGATACTCCATCGTCTTGCGATCAATTTGATCACTTCTCGTGAAGTAAAGGAGCGATCTCACACCGGACAAAGGAAACATCCTGGAAAATTCGCAAGATCGCGAGTTCGTGCATAATCTGTGAGATGGCTAGTCTTGGATTGACTCTAATCTGGGCAGAGACGAAACAGACGTGGTTACCAAACGGCTCCAATGCAACGAGGCGGAATCAAGGAGCAGCCTGATCGACAGCCCGAGTTCAGCGTCCGCCACCGACGACTTATTGCACGGTCCGCTGACATTGACCACTGCTGAATAGAACTTCTCAAGTTACAATAGTCGAGATACTCGATGAAAACGATCGCAAGGAGGCACACTGGACGGTTGCGTGGTGATATAGATGGCCAAAGTTATCACTCCCCGTGAAGGCAACATAACTGTTCTTGTGCAAATTGAAAGGATTTGTTAAGGAACCCATAGGCACGAAACGAGATCTAATGAAGAGCGTCAGGGACGGATACACCTATTGGACCATCAGTGCCACAGCATAATAATAGCATTTCTGAAGCGGGAAGCATCAGTGAGCAGGATTTTAGTTAGAACCAGTCACAAACCAGCTTGTGACCAGTCCTGACCAATTGCCGGTCCCCTGATTTGAACTGTGACTTACGGTGTGATGACTAGAAGCCGATGTTGTGGTCAGACATTTCGAACGGTGTACACGACATGATGGCGGGGATCAAAAGTATTGAGATGCAAAGGGGTAAACGTTCACCGTAATGCTGCGGGGCATAAAACCCGCTATCGATGAGCGCTGAGCGCTGAGCGGTCTCCGATAGTCCGACGCAAGAGCATTTTACGCAGCACATATGTGCTGTGATAACCAACGCATAATGTGATCAAGTCATAACGGATTTCATCGCGACAGTGCTGACGACGATATTATCGATAACTGCCCTTTCCCGGTTGCTATCGCCAGCGACTTCCTTCAAGGCCGGTTCACCGTTAAGCTTGTAATGCTATGGACGAAACGTAAGGCATGAGCTCGCATCATGTACTAGTTGACGCTTGCCTTCTTCACATCGGCCCAGCTGGTAGAGTCCGGGATTGTAGACATAGGGACTAGGAGACCCTCGACGATGTTGTGCATCTTCTGTTGTACATCACAGGTGTTCGACGTTGCCGCGTGCACAAGAATCAAATCTGTGGTTCTGCTCGATACTCCAAATAACTTGATGGCTTCCGATATCTCATGGTCGCAACCTCAGGGCACAGATCAGTGGAAAGTCATCAGAAAAGCACTCACGTTATTTGTTGGGTTCAAGGCCCAGATAATCTCTGAGTGAATGGTTTTGGTTCTCAACGATCCCTGCGATTCCGATAACAAAGCTTGGTAGATTGCGGTCTCAAGATGTAGCGAACTCGTTATCTGAGAGGCCAGGGGACGAGTGAGCATGTAAAGTAGGATAGAGACAAAGCGACCAACGTGCTTCGCTTCGATGAACGCGAAGTTGATGGCGTCCCGCTCAGCTTCGCCCTCGGCTCCATCGAGCGAAGCAGCCTTGACGATGCGTGACCTTAATACCTCAGCGTTCTTGACATCTTTGAACTTGGCGGCGTATACCACAGCGTCGAAATGAGGATAACGATAGGTTTCCATTGACAGTACCAGGTGACCCTCAACAAAGTCGAGGGTGAAAAAGCCCCGGAAATGTGGGCCGACGGACCTCCCACACAAGCCATGTCTACACGGTACTTGCCCTTTTCCGTAGCCTACGGCACGCTCAGGCAGCCAGCAAATTCATTGCGGTAGAACAGATTGCGACCGCCATGTACAAGTGCAATATAAGAATTCTGCACCACCGCCAAGTCGTCATGCATGTTGCTGACGCCTCATCACAGCTCCTCGCCGAAATACAACTCACGGCCCACGAAGACGTGGTCAGCAAGTGCACACTCGTGACCGCGCATCCGTACATTCACTGCGTTCACGCTTGACGCGATGAAAGGCATTCAGGCAAGTGATCAAGAGGTCGGACAACCGTACCACCCTCTTGATCCCACACTGCTCACGGTGTCTGTCGTTCCACTTCACCTGGGCCAGCTCCCACCTTTACAATACCAGGATCAGCAAGCGAAAATTTTCTCGAAAACAAGACTCGGATTTCAACCTAATATACAGCGATCTGGATGGCACACACGGGGGATGAAAGTCGACCTACAGTGCTGAATCCAGTAAGACTTTCGCCCTCACCAATATCGTTCTATCCCCATTGACTAACTGCGCCAAACCCAGCCCAGTACACCCGACAGTCTTTTTGCCTTGCTCTCGGCTTCCGCCCTCTTCCTCCATAAGAGCGGCGTCAAATGGTATCCCCGGTGGAAGGATGTAGGGCTCGAGGTCCATGGACGTGATTGACTCGCCTATAGCTGTCTGTACTCGGATTGCGAGGGTAGCGATTTCCAACAAGTCCTTCTCGAATTCCGTCGACAGCTCTTCGTCAGAGCAACCAGCGACAGTCAAGACAGCACGGAGTTCACGGATTATCTGCTTCGTCTCCGCCTCTGGGTTCCTGGTCTCCCGGATGTGAGCACGAGTCAATGCTCGCCATCTTCCTGCTACAACCTGATCCTCTATTCGATGCGGACAATCAGGACATCATATAACGAGTGATTAAAATCATTCGTACGAACCCTTCTTCTGGATCTCGGAATAAACATTCCTAAGAAATTGACTGTTCTCCTCCTCAGGTGCCCAAGATATGCATATCTTGAAGCAGCAGAAGATCAAACACGTCTGAAGCGCATACTGAAGCAATATGGGGTCATAGTCGTCCTTATCCTTCCCGCGCTGTGCAATAAGAGCCTGCGTCAGCTCTCCACCGATCGTCTTGGATGTGGCACTCGTCGCCCTTTTCCACGCTGCATCATCCATCCTTCGGCTCGCTCCCTCAAACTCGACCGTGTCAACCATGGACGCCGCTCCCTGATAAACCTCTGAGTTCAGCCTGTCGATCAGCGAGATCACGTCAGCGCCAGATAGCATGTTGGCATGTTTAAGAAACGCTTGTGCCCCCTTCAGCTCGTTCGCCTTCTCTTCCAGACGTCTCTTCGTCTCCTCATTCTGCGTCTCCGCTCGACGTATCTCATCCTTGTACATCATATTCTCCTGCGAGTGGCGACTTAACTGTGCTCGCGTCTGGCGAAGTTCGTATTTCAATTGTTGAATTTCCGAATTCAACGCCTCCCTCGCTTTCCGGTCCTCCTGCGCCATGGCCTGCTGACGAGACCTCATATCCTGCAACCTACGGTCTTTCTCCGCCAGCTGCCGCTCATACCGGCTGCGGGATTCCCGTTCTTTCCGCTCCAGTTCCTTGTACTTGGCTCGATAGTCGTATCTGCCATCATCACCGTAGCCGGCGTTAGTTCTACTTCCACTTCCACGTGCAGCATTCGTTGTCAGCGACAACTCGTTGCCAGTGATCACCATTGCACCGCTATCGACTCCTTCGTTTCGTGGCGCCTTTGGTTGCTCTCCGTCTTTCGACGGGTCCGACTCATGTCGCTGGCTCGATGACCACCAGCCGGCCATTTACGCCGTTAATAAGCAAGAGAGAGGGGGGTGGTGGATTGAAGACTGATGGGATGAGGGTGCTGCCTGGACCATGATATGGGTGCCTATATGATGTTGTGGCCAGCTTGGCTCCAAGATGCAAGCCAGCCCAATCGGACTTTATCAGCGCCTGATTTGTTTTTCATCCGACCAATCACCTGACTGAATTACCTGTCCCTGTCTAATCAGAAGGCGCTCCGCGGCTCAAGTATCCCCTACTGTACTTTCATTGCCGTCACAACTCATCACAAAGACTGAAGCCATCATTCCACACTTCACATCGCGGCGCCTAACCTAACCTGATCGCCATCCGGATCCAATTTCATCGGCTGACTTTGCGATCTTGTGGCTTATACAGTACAAGGGATCAGCTACATCTATTTCCGCCACTACTAGCGTGTCTGTGGATGGTATTCAAATCCGCGTTCTCCGGTAGCATTGTATTCTTCAACTCCTTGAGCACAAGTGAAGAGGTTCGTTGATTGGTATGAACTGTAATATTTGGACATCGGCATTTATCTATGGATAACTTTCCACACTTGTCCAGGTCTACAAGGATCATATTGAACTTCCTAACTTTGTAACGTCACTCGTGACCCACACACACGCCCAAAAAAACTTACCCTGAGCCCAGGACAAACAACCTGCTTGCCAACGCGTTGCTGCTTCACGGTGCTCGCCATGCGTGCCTATCAGTCTCCTTACAAAAGACCCCGAGTGGCTTTGTTACTTCGGGTTCACCGCGGTGATCGAAAATGTCTTCCAAACTTTGGGTCTCTGCGGTAGACATATTTGCCAATAGCCAACTTCGATCAGCAAAATCGGTTTTCCTGATGACCTAACTAGTTCACTTCTTCACTAACAGATCATCCCCACACTCAGTTTGTTGAATCGATTTGCAAGAAGTTTTCCCCATGCAGTCCGGCGCGGGGTTGCGGGCGCGGGGACCAAGCCTTGGGGATGGGGTGTCTTGTTGTTTGGACCTTGACGCCCCTGCAACAGCAGGTATCAAATGGATAAGGAGCTGTCAAGTGTGATGACAATTGCATTGGTCGGGCTTGCTTCTAGAAATGTTCCCAGCATATCGGAGATGTCCAAAATGGGCTGCTTTGCAACATAAGAGGGCAGGTTGGACCGTGTAAGTTCTGACCGCACAAAGAACGCAGCGCCTAACTTAGTAATTACTTCGGATTTGATTCTTTCCGCTCTATTCATGGCATCATGACTTGCGCGTGCATGGGCGCCAATCAGTGAATCGGATTTTAGTCAGGACCGGTCACAAAGTGGTTTGTGACCGGTCCTGACCGATTGCCGGTTCCTTGACTTGGAGAAGAAATTGTATATCTGGGTTCATCATGGAAGTAAACCAACAACCACCTCTTTCTACCATGGCACCTCTAGCACGTTCTCCGTACAAGGGTAAATCCCAAAGGCTAGTTATCGCCTTCGATATCGGCACAACCTACAGTGGTGTTTCATATAGGTTTGTTACTATAACCCAATTATTGAGTGATAGTCAACGACGCCGTCGTAGTATCTTAACTCCAGGAGAAATCCCAGAAATATACCCTGTCACAAGGTACAGCTCGTTTTCCTCTAACATCGGACCACTTGTTTGACCGATCTTTTCCTATTAGATTTCCTCATCAAGGGCACGTAGGCGGCAATTGCAAGATCCCAACAGTAATTTACTACGATAAGCAAGGCAAAGTCTGTGCAACCGGGATTGATGATCTCGGAGATTTTGAACGTGACGAGGTTGAAAATTGGACAAAAGTCCAATGGTTGAGTCACCTTTTGTCTCGACCACACCTTCGCACTCCTGAACTTCATGACTCACAGGTTCAAAATGCATCTTCGGCCCAAGTCATCTGCAACCTCCGACGCCGCTGATCAGATCACTCCATTACCACTAAATAAGACAGTTATCGACGTTTTTGTTGACTTCATGAAATACTTGTATGACTGCACGCGCGAATACATCCAGCAAACCTTTCCCAATCAGCCTGACTTCTTGGCCTCGATGGACCGAAATAACGCTATCGACTTTATCCTCACACATCCCAACGGGTGGGAGGGTTCGCAGCAGGCGCAGATGCGTCAGGCTGCTGTCCGTGCCAAGTTGGTCCCCGACACTGATGCTGGGCGCTCTCGAGTTCACTTTGTGACTGAAGGAGAGGCTAGCCTACATCTTTGCATCCAAAGAGGGTTAATGACACCTGAGATGGAGGTAAATCTTTTCGTATTGGATCACTTTTGGTGAGATTGACCTTGGATGTTAGAAAGGCGAAGGTGTGCTTATTGTAGATGCCGGAGGAGGAACGATCGATATCAGTGCCTACAGTCGAAACTTGGAGAAGAACACTTTCGAGGAAATAGCCGCGGCTCAATGTAAATCGATGAACCTACTGAATCTTCGTAGGTTTGAAATGCTGACGATATGCGGTATAGGCTTCTTTCAAGGCTCAATCTATGTCACCAACCGCGCACGATGTTTCATCGAAAGTAAATATGTTTTTTTCTCCGTGCCGTCGCTTACTGAGACTGGTCGCCTTTTCTAGATCGTCTCAATGGTTCGAAATTTCAGGACAACATCAAATACATCTTCAACGCATTTGATAAACAATCCAAGTTGACGTTCCGCTATAGGACACTGTATGTCCCAGCCAACTCCCAGGAAAGAGACGACAAACTTGGAATGAGTTTTGGATCACTCAAGCTGGATAAGTATGTTACTGCGTCGCGTTTCTCCGAGCAAGATCGTGATCTTTTCGCCTAGGGATGATGTTGTGGAATTTTTCAAACCCTCAATAGACTGTATTGTCAATGCTGTCAAGGAACAACGCAGGACGGCCAAGAAAACATTTTCTGTGGGTTTTTTTTTAATTCCAGTCTGAAGCTTTATTAATGTATCCTACAGACTGTTTTTCTGGTTGGAGGATTTGCAGCCAGTGACTGGTTGTATAACCAGATCGAGATTTCCATGAAATCCTTGGGGGTTAAATTCTTCCGTCCGGATAGCAACGTGTGAGTCTGAAATCCTAAGCCTTTGCCAGCCCTATTGATTCTCTCATTCTTAGTAACAAAGCTGTCGCCGACGGCGGTGTATCCTATTTCATTGATCATTCCGTCACCGCACGAGTCTCTAAATATGCATGCGGCGTTAAATACAATATCCTATATGACCCCAATAATCAGGAGCATCGCCAACGCTCATCGCAAGTCTTGCACCGCGTGGACGGCTCCCAACGCTTGCCAAACGCTTTTGGTATCATTTTACCGAAGGTGTGTTATCTGCTTACTCCTCATCTGCGAGGCTCACTAGACTCGCAAGGATACCCAAGTCTCGGAGACAAAAGAATTCCGTCGATCTTATCATAGAACCTCTGCCAACAGATCTGATTTCGGACACCTGAGAGATGCAATTCTTTGCTACAAAGGTAGCTCCCCACATCCTCGATGGACGGACGTAGATAAAGGTGCTCCTGAGTAGCTTCTCCCTTGTTTTCAATTTTGAGACCGATTACGCAGGATCTTATTACACTCTTTGCACCATCGTTGATAATGGGCAACTCATGAATACCTCAAGATATGTCTCTGATGGACGTTATTATATCATAGAGTATGATGTCGTCTTAGCCTTCGGTCTGACGGAATTGACCGCTCAATATGCCTGGAAGGAGAATGTGAGTTAACGCCATATTTCTCCAGAAACTGGGCCTGACAGGTGTTTTGTCTCCGATAAGGGCGTTGAGAAAAAGTTTGAATTTTTCCTTTCCGATTGCTCGCATCACTCATAATGGATTTGCTAGATCCCCCGCTAAGATAGCTTACGACATTCAATAATTCATTTCGCGAAAGATGAATGGGAATGAGTTATCAGGCTTGTTCTGACTAGAATCCAGAGGTTCTTCTACTTGTACTCATGCATTTCAATGGCTTCTGAACTGCATGGTAATATGAAAATCATCGGGTGTGGCATCTGTGAGGAGCATGAGTACCAATATGGTTTGTAAATATTGAACTTCACCCTTGCAAAAACGGGTGCTTGGGTCTCATCCGGAAGCGGTAGACGTTGGATTCGGACCCGCTGTGCGCGTACCTGCCCACCTCAGATGCCAGCGAATAAGGGTTGCGGAGGGCCTGTTATGCCGTTGATGAAGAACAAAACGTGATATCTTGGCCTTCACGGTGATGGCAGTATAAGATAGGGCGATCCGAAGGCATTAGCAAATCCCAGGAGAGTAAATGTGACTTGAGTGTCTAAATGTGGGCACTCGAAATGCGAGGATTTTAATCTGACATTGGCAATAACGGGAGACTCCCCGTTTGTCCCTGTCACGGCGTTCGCGCTCTTCCTCGTTGGCCGCTCAGTTCTCCGGATATCCAAACATACCGGGATGGCGCTCCAAAATGCGACACCTGCAAAAATCACGAGCATCACTGTTACCCTCGCTATTGTCGTCCTCCCATTCCTGAGCCACATGTTTCCTACATCCCCAAACCATTCCGTCGAATGGGTCCACTCAAAGATCCAAAACGTCGTTCCTGCGAGCATCGCCGCCATCATCGTCCACTCTAGAAATGCGTGCGCAATCCCATTGTGAGATTCTGAAATTGCCAGTATGCGACGTATGATATGGGGTATCGACACTGCCATGACAGGTGCGAGAACCAACGCAATGACGGGAGGAGCGGAAGAAGTCGAGGACACATAAAACGTGACAGTACAGTTGGGATGTTGTTCCTCTCTGCGAACGGTACTTAGCATCACAAGGCGAACGCATACAGCAAACAACATGGAGAACCCGAGGATGCGGTTACGAAGGCGCGGCGTAGGTGCAGTGAATCCAATAAGAACGCTTGGTGCCAAAAAGGTGAGACACAAGAATGGGACAATGTGGTCTTCCCAAATTGTGAACGAATTAGAGGCAAAGCATAGAGTGTGGAAAATGAGGAGGATCGGTGTGGACTTTGTTGTGTCGAGAGTGAATCGTGGTTTTCAGGTGAGGGCAGACGTCAAAGACGATGCGAGAGCACCGCCGAAGAGTGTGAGATGGTGCCCGTAGACTCCCGTCCAGGTAGTCCCGAACGAGTGGGTCTACGAACCCGCTCACAACCGAACCCAGGGCACCGATTTTAAAGGCGCTGAGGAAACTCATTTCTAGCTCTTATTTTCAATCCCCTCCTGAGGCCTGAGTTCCCAAGAAGGCTGTATAATACGTAAGAAGCGACGATACCTGTAACCATCACTACGAGGCCTGCACCGGTGAGCGTCAAGCTGAACTGTGCCCAGAGTGACCGACACGTTGACAACGAGAGACGACTGAATGCGAACAGAGCCAAAACCCGAGTATCAGATGGGCAGTCGTTCGCTTTCGACCAAGCATTGACCAAATCGGACCACACACCATCCCCACCGGATGCGCTTTGCCGGTATGCGTCCAAGTACCGTTTAACCTGGCGTGCATTCAACTCCAGGGCTTCTTTCACGCCAGAGTCCCCTTGGTCAAATAGTTCCGGGATTATGCTGCCGAGGTTATTAAATAGAATCGGAAGACCAAGGAGCAGCGATATCTTGGAACGAGGTTGATCCGTCGGGTGGAACGATGGGGAAGACGTTCCCCCCGGAGACGTTGTCTTGGGTAGAATTTCGGCAAGAAAGGATATGGAAGACGACGAAAGAGAAGCACCCCGGCTATATATCCAAACTGCGGAGGTCTCGAAGACGCTGTTGCCGCTGTGATTACCCGTTTGATCCATGCTGTGATCACCAAGAAAAATCAACAGCGTATCTTCGTCGATGACACGGACAAGCTGACCAAGGAACGTATTCATTTGTTCGAGCTTTGCTTTCATAACGGAATAGTCGGGTCCGACGCGATGTCCTGCGTGGTCGGCTCCGAGCCCATGGCAAATGGCAAGTGTTCACGGTTCTGAAAGCTGTTGCATGATGGACGGTAAATGGGAGATGACCCCTGAGTCGACCGTGTGGAGGTCTTCCACGTCGAACGAGTCAAAAGGGTACGATAGGTTGTGGCCGAGAAAGGTCGGAAACAGAGAAAACCATGTATTATCGCCGGCAAATGCAGCCTATGAAGCGCATAGAATGACTATTAGCGGAGTGATCGCGGGAAAATAACACCACGAACTGACCTTGTGTCCTGAGCTGCGCAGTTGGTGAAGCAGGGAGTCCTCCTGTATGACCGACCCCGAAAAGCTTTCTCCGATGTTGACGAAGGTAGGTAAGGACCCCGTGGTAAGGCGTTTGATTCGTTCGAGCGTCGGGGGAAGGAATGCTAACGATACGCCGCAGTGAGTTCCCGAGGGACCGTGAGGATACTGTGGTGGTTAGGCGAGGGGGGTCTGGTGGATGGTCCGACACGAATCAAATCGCAAGGCGTCGACGAGTAAGACAGCGCGTTTGTGCGTCGCAAACCGACTCCATTGTTCCTTCTCTTCTTGAGATTTGTTGGGAAGTGCTAGTCGGCTAAGAAGAAACCCTCTTGTGAACAGGTAGATGCCAGTTGTGTGGACGAGGGGGAGCCAGCAAAGCAGCCGCACTATAGTACAATAATGATCGACAGCACCAGTCTAAGGTGACCCTCAGCATTGAAAGTCGAGGAAAAAGCTCCCGAAATGTGGCCCGACGGACCTCCATGGCAGCAGCCATGTCTATAGGGTACTTGCCTTTTTTCCGTAGCCTACGGCACGCTCAGGCAGCTGGCAGCTTCGTTGCGGTAGAACAGATTGCGACGGCAGTGTGCAAGAACAACATCAGAATCCTGCACCACCAAGTTGTCATACACCTCATCCGGCTTCTCACCAAAATACAACTCACGGCCCGCGAAGACGTGGTCAGCAAATGCGCACTGCTACTTACAAGTAAGTCTTCACCGGTTTAGCCAATACGGCTGATGGATATTTGAGAACCATATTCACACTGTCCCTGTCATTCCTCAGTGGCTACGTCCTGCTGATATTTCCTTATCTTCTCACGAATACCCCTCACCAAGAATCTTTCGATAAAGGCAAAAGGCCAAGCATGACATAGAACGGTTGCATAAATGCTGCACCTGCCTGAGAGAGTCGATGGTATCCTCAAAATCTTTTGAGTTGAGTAGCTCGGTCATTTGTGTCATCCTCGTACAGGCGGAAGGGCGTGGGCTGACATTTTTCCGCGATGAAAGAACTTGGGCAATTGAGATGATAGTCACTGTGAACCGTGACCGAGCATCCGCACATTCAGTGCGTTCACGCTTGATGTGATGAAACGCATTCGGGCAAGTGGTGAAGAGGTGAAATGGAATGACACTGAGACACCGTGAGCAGCTTAGGATCACGAGGGTGGTACGGTTGTGTGGACCAGCTCTCGCCTTTGCAATACGAGGATCAGCAAGGGAGATTTTTACCGACAAAACCTAATATACAGCAATCCGGATGGCATACACGAGAAACGAAAGTTGACCTACAACGCTGAATCTAATAAGACTTTCGCCCTCACCAATACCGTTCTATCCCCATTGACTAACTGCGCCAAACCCAGCCCGGTACATCCGACAGTCTTTTTGCCCTGCTCTCGGCTTCCGCCCTCTTCCTCCATAAGAGCAGCGTCAAATGGTATCCCCGGTGGAAGGATGTAGGGCTCGAGGTCCATGGACGTGATTGACTCGCCTACAGCTGTCTGTACTCGGATTGCGAGGGTAGTGATTTCCAACAAGTCCTTCTCGAATTCTGTCGACAGCTCTTCGTCGGAGCAACCAGCGACAATCAAGACAGTACGGAGTTCACGGATGATCTGCTTCGTATCCGCCTCTGGATTTCTAGTCTCCCGGATGTGAGCGCGAGTCAATGCTCGCCATCTTCCTGCTACGACCTGATCCTCTATTCGATACGGACAGTCAGGACATCATACGACGAGTGATTGGAATCATTTACGAACCTTTCTTCTGGATCTCGGTATAAACATTCCTAAGAAATTGACTGTTCTCCTCCTCAGGTGCCCAAGATATGCATATCTTGAAGCAGCAGAAGATCAAACACGTCTGAAGTGCATACTGAAGCAATATGGGGTCGTAGTCGTCCTTATCCTTCCCACGCTGTGCAATAAGAGCTTGTGTCAGCTCTCCACCGATCGTCTTGGATGTGGCACTCGTTGCCCTTTTCCACGCTGCATCATCCATCCTTCGGCTCGCTCCCTCAACCTCGAACGTGTCAACCATGGACGCAGCTCCCTGATAAACCTCTGAGTTCAACCTGTCGACCAGCGAGATCACGTCAGCGCCAGACAGCATGTTGGCATGTTTAAGAAACGCTTGTGCCCCCTTCAGCTCGTTCGCCTTCTCTTCCAAACGTCTCTTCGTCTCCTCATTCTGCGTCTCCGCTCGACGTATCTCGTCCTTGTACATCATATTCTCCTGCGAGTGGCGACTTAACTGTGCTCGCGTCTGGCGAAGTTCGTATTTCAATTGTTGAATTTCCGAATTCAACGCCTCCCTCGCTTTTCGCTCCTCCTGCTCCATGGCCTGCTGACGAGACTTCATATCCTGCAACCTACGGTCTTTCTCCGCCAGCTGCCGCTCGTACCGGCTGCGGGATTCCCGTTCTTTCCGCTCCAATTCCTTATACTTGGCCCGATAATCGTATCTGCCATCATCACCGTAGCCGGCGTTAGTTCCACTTCCACTTCCACGTGCAGCGTTTGTTGTCAGCGACAACTCGTTGCCAGCGATCACCATTGCACCGCTATCGACTCCTTCTTTCGACGGGTCCGCCTCATGTCGCTGGCTCGATGACCACCAGCCAGCCATTTATGCCGCTAATAAGCAAGAGAGAGGTGGTGGATTGAAGACTGATGGGATAAGGGTGCTGCCTGGACCATGATATGGGTGCCTACATGATGTTGTGGCAAGCTTGGCTCCAAGATGCATGCCAGCCCAATCGGACCTTATCATCGCCCGATTTGTTTTCCATCCGACCAATCGCCTCACTGAATTACCTGTCCCTGTCTGATTAGAAGGTGCTCGGCAGCTGAAGTACACCATGTCGTATTTTCATCGCCGTCACAACATCACAAAGACTGAATTCGTCGTTCCACACTTCACACGGCGGCGCTTAACCTAACCTGATCACCATCCGGATTCAATTTCATCGTCTGATTTCGCGATCTTGTGGCTTATACGGCACACAGGAGATCAGCCACATCTACCCCCGACACCACTAGCACGCCTGCGGATGGTATTCAAATCCGCGCTCTCCGGTGGCATTGTATTCTTCAACTCCTTGAGTACAAGTGAAGAGGTTCATTGATGCATGAATTATAGTATTTGCGCATACTATCCCCTCGCCATTTATCCGTGAATAACCCTCCACCCTTATCCAGGTCTACAAGGATCACAGTGAACGTTCTAATTTCGTAATGTCACTCGTGACCAACGGGCCAGTGTCACACCTACCCAAAAAAACTTCCCCTGAGCGCGAGATCAAAAAACCTGCTTGCCAACACATTGGCTGCATCATGGTGGTCGCCATGCGTGCCTATCAGTCTCCTTACAAAATATCTCAAGTGGCTTCGCCACTTCGAGTTCACCGCGGTGATCGAGGTTACGTTCGTAATCAGCGCCGAAAATGTCTTCCAAACTTTGAGTCTATGCAGTCGGAGACATTTGCCAATAGCCAACTTCGATCAGCAAAATCGGTTTTCTTGATGGATCTAACTAATTCACCTCTTTACTAACAGATCATCCCCACAGTGAGTTTGTCGAATCGATTTGCGATAAGTTTTCGCGATGCAGTCCGGTGCGGGGCTGTGGGCCTAGGGTCCACGCCTCGAGGATCAGGTGTCTTGTTGTTTGGACCTTGACGTCCCTGCAACAGCAGATGTCAAATGTATAAGGGGTTGTCAAATGTGATGACAACTGCGTTGGTCGGCCTTGCTTCTAGAAATGTTCCGAGCATGTCGGCGATTTCCAAAGTGGGTTGCTTCGTAACACAAGCTATTACGAGTGGATTGCCAGAGGGTCCCTTGGACCCCCTTGGACCAATTGCAAGCGTCCGGAAACTCTATAAGCTGCTTTGGACCTGGATTGGAACCAGCGCTAAGCAGGGTTAAGTCTGTTTATAGTAAAATTCAGGTTTGGCCGGGTAAGTTCTTAGTAACCGCACAAAGAACGCAGCGCCTAACTTAATCGCTTCGGATTTGATTCTTTCCGCTCGCTTCACGGCATCGTGGCTTGCGCGTGCATGGGCGGAGAAATTGTATATCTGGGTTCATCATGGAAGTAAACCAAAAGCGCTTCTTTCCACTATGGCACCACTAGTACGTTCCCCGTACACGGGTAAATCCCGAAGACTAGTTATTGCCTTTGATATCGGCACAACCTACAGTGGTGTTTCGTATAGGTTCGTTACTATAATCCAATTATTGGGTGATAGTTAACAACGCCCGTCGTAGTATCTTAACTCCAGGAGAAGTCCCAGAAATATACCCTGTTACAAGGTACAGATTGCTTTCCTCCAGCCTCTGACCACTTGTTTGACCGATCCTTTTCTATTAGATTTCCTCATCAAGGGCATGTAGGCGGCAATTGCAAGATCCCAACAGTAATTTACTACGATAAGCAAGGCAAAGTCTGTGCAACCGGGATTGATGATCTCGGAGATTTTGAACCTGACGAGGTTGAAGATTGGACAAAGGTCCAATGGTTGAGTCACCTTTTATCTCGACCGCACCTCCACACTCCTGAATTTCATGATTCACAGGTTCAAAATGCATCTTCGGCCGAAGTCGTCCGCAACCTCCGATGCCGCTGATCAGATCACTCCATTACCACCAAATAAGACAGTTATCGACATTTTTGTCGACTTCATGGAATACTTGTATGACTGCACGCGCAAATACATCCAGCAAACCTTTCCCAATCAGCCCGACTTTTTGGCCTCGATGGACCGAAATAACGCTATTGACTTCGTCCTCACACATCCCAACGGGTGGGAAGGTTCGCAGCAGGCGCAAATGCGTCAGGCTGCTGTCCGTGCCAGGTTGGTCCCGGACACTGATGCAGGGCGCGCTCGTGTTCGCTTTGTGACGGAAGGAGAGGCCAGTCTACATCTTTGCATCCAAAGAGGGTTAATGACACCTGAGATGGAGGTAAATCTTTTCGCGTTGGATGACTTCCAGTGAAACTGAACTTGGATGTTAGAGGGGCGAAGGTGTGCTTATTGTAGACGCTGGGGGAGGAACAATCGATATCAGTGCCTACAGTCGAAACTTGGCTGCGAAGGAGAAGGACACTTTCGAGGAAATAGCCGCGGCTCAATGTAAATTGATAAACCCATTGAATCTTCTTAAGTTTGAAATGCTGACGATATGTGGTATAGGCTTCTTTCAAGGCTCAATCTACGTCACCAACCGCGCACGACGATTCATCGAAAGTAAATATATTCATTTCTCCCTGCTGTCGCTTACTGAGACCGTTCACCTTTTAAAGATCGTCTTAATGGTTCTAAATTTCAGGGCAACATCAAATATATCGTCAATGAATTTGATAAACGCTCCAAGTTGACTTTCCGCAATAAGCCACTGTATGTCCCGGCCAACACCCAGGAAAGAGACGACAAACTTGGAATCCGTCTTGGAGCACTCAGGCTAGATAAGTATGTTACTGCGTCGTGTTTCTCCAAGCAAGATTGTGATCTTTTCGCCTAGGGAAGACGTTGCGGGATTTTTCCAACCCTCGATAGACTGTATTGTCAATGCTGTCAAAGAACAGCGCAGGACGGCAAAGAAAACGATCTCTGTGAGGTTTTTTTTTATCCCAGCGGGAAGTTTCATTAACGTATGTTACAGACTGTTTTTCTGGTTGGAGGATTTGCAGCCAGTGACTGGCTGTATAACCAGATCGAGATTTCCATGAAATCCTTGGGGGTTAAATTCTTCCGTCCGGATAGCAACGTGTGAGTCTGAATTCCTAAGCCTTTGTCAGCCCTATTGACTTTCTCGTTCTTAGCAACAAAGCCGTCGCCGACGGTGGTGTATCCTATTTCATTGATCATTCCGTCACCGCACGAGTCTCTAAACATGCGTGCGGCGCTAGATGCAATACTGTATATGACTCCAATGATCAGGAGCATCGCCAACGCTCATCACAAGTCTTCCGCAGCGTGGACGGCTGCCATCGCCTGCCTAACTCCTTTGATATCATTTTACCGAAGGTGTGTTGTTTGCTTATTCCTCATCTGCAAGACTCATTAGACTCGGAAGGATACCAAAGTCTCAGAGACAAAAGAATTCCGTCGATCTTACAATAGAACCTCTACCAACAGATCTGATTTTGGATATCTGTCAGACCCAGTTCTTTGCTACAAAGGTAGCTCTCCGCATCCTCGATGGACGGACGTAGATGCAGGTGCTCCTGGGCAGCTTTTTTCCTCTTGATTTCGGTTTTGAAACCGATTACACAGGATCCTATTCCACTCTTTGCAACATCGTTGATAATGGGCAACTTATAAATACTTCAAGATATGTCTCTAATGGAGGTTATTATTTCATAGAGTATGATATCATCTTAGCCTTGGGTCTGACAGAATTGGCTGCCCAATACGCCTGGAAGGAGAATGTGAGTTAACGCTATATTTCTCCAGAAACTGGGTCTGACAGGTGTTCGTCTCCAATAAGGGTGTTGAGAAACGGTTTGAGTCTTTCCCTTCCGGTTGCTTGCGTCGCTCATAACGGATTTGCTAGATCCCCCGCTAAGATCACTTACGACATTCAATAGTTCATTTCCCGAAAGATGAATTAGTGGGAACGTGTTATCATGTCCTGTTTTGACTAGAATTGGAGGTTGTTCTACATGTACTCATACATTTCAGTGGCTCCTGAATCGCACGGTAGTATGGAAATCATTGGGTGTGGCATCTATGAGGAGTGTGACTACCAATACTATGGTTTGTAAGTATTGGACTTCACCCTTGCAAAAACGAGTGCTTGTGTCTCATCCAAAAGCAATATGCATTGAATTCGGACCGGCTGTGCGTGTACCGGCCCACCTCACATGAATAAGAGTTGCGGAGGGCTCGTTACGCCGTTGATGAAGAACAAAATGTGATACCTTGGCGTTTACGGTGATGGGGTCCATCTTGTCGATGCTCTTCCGTTCCCCTTCGAGTAGCTCCTGCCTCAGCTCCTCATCACGGTTGTTTCGCAGCTGCTCCGCAGCCTCAAAAGTCCCCGCGGAGCGTTTGCTCGTATTTCTCGTCAAACCCGACCTTCCTCTTGACGCTGGTGACCAAATTTTCGATTTCCTCTCGTGCTTCCTTGAGTAGCTTCTGTATCATCTCCTCGTTACACTCCTTCAAGTCGCGTATCTTCGTCAGCTTCAACATCCTCTGTAACGTTCGCTCATATTTCTCGACCGTCTTCTTCGTCACTTCCCCAGCGGCTACTTCGTTGGTGTCCTTTTGTGCTTTCTTGAGTAGCCCCTGCCATCCCCCCGTTACGGTCCTTTCGCAACTGATCAAAAGCCTCCAGCTCCCCCTGCAGTATCTGCGCATGTTCCTCGAACAACTCGGCCATCTTCCCCATTTACTTCTCGGTTAGCGACTAACTTGTCGACGTCCTTCCGTGCCTCCGAAAGTAGGTCCTCCCTAATCTTCTCATTACGCTCCTTTCGCAACTGCTCGAAAGCCTCGAATTCCTCCTCCTGCACCCGCTCATATTTCTCGAACAAATTGGCTATCTTCCAGGCTATGACGACCTCATCCAGCTGACGAAGATACGTGGACTGACACCCCAAGGTGGTGTCACTAGGCTAGGACTGACAACTATATACTAGCATCGTTCTACTCCGCTGCATTCAACCATATCAATCAAGTGAAACTGGTCATATCCCCGGCCCTTCGATCTTCTTCTCTTCGTCACTTTGCTGCACGCAGCAAAAACACTCAGGACGGGTAGCCTACAACAGTCCCCCCATCTTTCGTGGGTATGTTCTCCGCGTGTGCGCTCGCTACCTGTTTGTGCGGCGGAGGACCCTCGTACGGGAGGATGGGCCTGAAGAGGAATTGCTTTATGACGGGAAGTTTGCCTAGTATCTCCGCTTTGTACATGTTGATCTTATCTGTGTTACGTCGATTACGCGAAGTTTGGTGGGTGAGGGATGCCAGGGTGAGCGGTCAGCTGCCCGATTTGGTGAGCCTTCATTGATTTTCCACTAGGAGTACTACCCTCGCTTAATTGCTCTCTTCCACACGCATCGACTCCGAGCTAGAAGAGCCCAACAACCCTCTACCCTTCTCCACTCCAGTTCCCAGCGGTGCTCCCTCTTCTTAGTATTCCTCTTGATTCCCCTCTTGCGGGCCGCGCTCGTCTCAACGATGCCCGTCGGCATGTTCGCGCCGAATCAGATATGGAATGGCGTATTTTCGCACCCGACTGGCATCTTGAGTATGTCTCTCGAAGCTCGAAGGAGGGCGGCTCTGTGGCATATCCCCTGCGGCTGCACGACTTGTGCCGAGATGAAGACCGTTTGCAGTAGGGTCATAGGCATAAAGTGCGCTCGTTGCAAAGCGAAACGCTCTTGTTGCTCGCTATATATAATTCCCACCTCGCATTCTCCTTTCTATCCTGTTCTAACTTCCCTCGGCAAGACACTCCCGAGGGGCGTGCTTGCTCCAAGGCACTCACCGATGTGAAAACACCTGTCAGAGGTCAAGCTCCAGTGCCGGCGACCCCTCCTGCTGTCAAGGCCGATCAGTTGTCGAAACCCGCCACCCGTCCGAGGAAAAGAGTTCCTGTTGACGCCCCCTCTCTTAGCCCTTGCTTTTCCCATCCTAATGAAGCCGTCTCGACTGCCGCGTTAACCTCTCGTCCCTCCTCGCCCGATCCATCTAACAACTTCGCCCTCATTATCCGTTCCATGTTAGTCGCCGCCCTCGACGCTCTCGACAAGTCTCTCGAGGAGCAGGGGGTCTCCAAGGCGTTGGGCAAGCGACATTCCCGCGACCGAAGTCGTGTTGTAGGTAGACCCTTCCTCTCCGATCCTGGAGCTTCAACAGCTTCAGGAATATATATGTGCATTGCCGTAACACTTCCCTGTCAATATTGAAATATACTGTTATGCGACGAGCAATGCACAATGGACGGGTAATGCAAAATCACATTTTCCTCTCGCAACACACATGATATTTATGATATAACACCATGGGCATGTTGCCAGAGGTCTATTCTACTAGATTCCGTACTTTAATGAGAAATATATATACTGTGGTAATTTTCTAGCTGGGACGTTTTGAAAAGAGTGATGTGAAAACTGCCATTTTTCTGACATTTTGGCCCAGATCCCAGAGATCTGTTGGGACATTGGATTTCAAATTTTCAGGGGACCTCCATCATGTTGAAATGGATGGTCTGACTCCATCAGATCAAGGAATCATAGGGAAACTCGAGAGCAATATTCAAGATACTGCGAGAACGTGACAAAAAGCCTGGATAGGGGTGTCACACATGTCAGCATATTCAGATTCCGCTGTGGCAAGCTCGGCATACCACGGCACATCGGCACTTGGCACAAAGTACTAGATGTCCTAAATCTGCCAAAAAAAATAAACTTGCCATAGGAAACATGCCTAAGGCAATGCGACTATCATGCCCTGCTGACTATCACAATAACTTGCACACTGAGTCTACTCACTTTCTGGAATGGGTTAGCAATTCAGCCAGCTATCCAGCACATCCATCAACATCAAGCAGTCCCAACTGGCAGCATTGGAGTTCGACATCACATCCCGATGGTCTACAATAGCCTTGTAAACGTAGTCTATGAGTAAACATGGTCGTCACTGTGCACTTCATCCTGCTTCAGAGTGTTTGGTGCAGAGTTTCAATTTGGTCATGCTGATGGGTCTGCCATGTGTGGCATAGTGTGACAAAATTGTGCATTACCTATAGTTTTAGACAAGGCATTTTCAGAGCTCATTCATTCATGCATTTTATTGAAAGTTGTCCAGTTTTTTTTGCAGGAGCTTGTATCCAAGACCTGGCCCCGTCATACTGTCCAAGAACGAGCTCCAAAAGTGTAGTTGTTGTGAAGTTATTCGAAGGTTTGTAAAAATTGTGCATTGCTTGTTGCATAACAGTATCCTGTCCCCATGACACATTTGGACAAGTGGGAACATGAGTCTTATTTTATATACATTCCTGTAATGCTTTTGTATCAATATTGAATACATCTGTCCCCCATGGCACAATTGGTCAGCCCCTCTAAGAGCCAGTTCGGAAATACAATCCTGCCACAAAACCTGTGTGAAAATCCCTGAGAAAATACCATGTGTCATCACATAAGCCACCAGATTCAGGCGGAGTTCCAACTCTCTTGACTCATACATTGACAGCATGATATAGGTAAGCTACATGGCTGATGAGGGCATCGACATGCAGCAGGAGTTCGACGATGACATAGAGGATTGGGGGGATATCTCAGAGGTCGAGGAAGGCATCAGGAGTGATATGGAGGATGAGGATGAGGAGGATCGTGATAGGCATTTCCTGGTGCGCATCCTTGTACAATATCACATTCAGCTTGTGTCTGTACCCACAATCACCCTTGATCTTCTTCGAGAAATTGTGTGTGCTTCCGAGAGGGCCAACCCCATCCCATATCACACTTCTGCTCTCTCCAGCGTGGGCTGGGTCGCCGAGCTCTTGAATGGCCATCCAGAACGAATTTGTACAGAGCTCGCAGTCCACAAGCACATCTTCAAGATCCTTCTTACCAAGCCTCAAGAGCACAGGCATACCCATTCAAAGAACGTCTCCCTCGAGGAGCAGCTGGCAATTTTTTTGTACACATGTGTCACTGGCCTATCGATCAGGCATATTGGAGAACGATTTCAGCGATCCAACGGCACAGTATCCAAGTGAGTATTTATTCCTATCTCTTATGTGTTGTTGATAGCAGCAAAAGGTACTTCAAGAAGCTACTGTTCGCATTTTCCTCACGTGGAATATACACAAAGTATGTCCAGCTACCGTGCGAGGATGAACCCATTCATACCACTATCTGTGACGATCCCAAATTCTACCCTTTCTTCAAAGATGCCCTTGGTGCAATTGACAGCACCCATATCGCATGTGCCCCCACTGCCAATGAAAGGGATGCATCATGGAATTGGAAGGGTTTTCTCTCACAAAATTGTCTCATGTGCTGTGATTTTGATATGTGATTCACCTACATGCTCAGTGGCTGGGAGGGTTCGAAGGTGGATGCCTCTGTTTATCATGATGAGTGGATGTCTGATTTGAAGACCCCCAATGGCAAGTACTACCTGGCCAATGCCGGGTATCTGTGCTGCCCTGAGCTGCTGGTTCCATACTGTGGACAGCGCTACCACTTAGCAGAGTGGGGTCGCACACAAATTCAGTATGTAACTTTTTTTTTTCTGTTTTTAATGTGCTTTGCCTTACATTACAACCTACCAGACCCAGGAACGCACAAGAGTGCTACAATCTCTGCCACACCCAACTCTGCAACGTCATCAAATGCATCATCGGTGTGCTGAAGCGCTGCTTTCGAATTCTTGTCATACCACCTGAATACCCTATGTCAATTCAAGCTCGCATTCCACCTGTGTTATGTTGTGTCCACAATGTCATTCATAAGTGGGATCCCATGGAGTTGGAAGATATTGAAACCGCAGTAGCAGCAACGTCTCGTGACTTACCGGAAAATGTAGGTCAGCTGGCAGATGGGGTCCCCACCCCTGCTGATCATGATGAGATGTCTGCAGTGCAGGACAAGATTGCGGGAGATATTTGGGCTAGTTACGCTGCAGAACATGCACACAGAGGTGAGCCGATCATGCCAAACTAACATCTCGTATACACTCTTTTGTCACCAACAATTCGTCGGGTAGATCTTTAGTCATACTTCTCATTGTTTGCAATCTACCTTCCATTCAATACATGCAAGCAACATAGTTGATTATGAGAAAAATGGGTGAAGTACATGAAATACTGAGGTATGCTAGGAAAATCAACTGCTATGTTTCAAGTCTTCGAGGCCCTGCTGCAACCAACCCCATCGAACATCAACCAGTTCAGGGTCTGTCATTAGTTGTACATATCCATCTGTGAAGTCTCGGTTGTCATGGAAAAGCCCAAAAAGTAGGATCATGTCGCGTGCAGGTATTGTAGTCTTGTCCAACTCGATGAGCTTCTGCCTCGCCAGATGAACAACTGGATGAGTAGGCACAGCAGCAGCCTTGGTCCCCTTACTCTTCATGTCCATGGCAGAAACTACCTCATGCAAGTAGCCACCAGAATCAGATATAGACTCGCACATGCTCCCAAACTTTTCAAACTGTGCACCTATTGTGTCTGACTTCCCTGCACATCGCTTGTGAGCCAAAGATGTGCTTGTAGGTGCCATGGATGACAAAGATCCTGACACGACAGAGTAGTTGTCATCATCTGCCTTCCATTTTAGAGATTTCTCCATATGATTGGAAATGCTGGAAGATGGTTTGATGGAGCTGATATTCAAGCTGGCAAACGAAGAAGGAGCAGATGGGGGCGGGAAGGATGCTGATGTGCTGGGGGGGCTAGAATCTGAACACCAACTGAATGGCACTTGAGTAGATGCTGATGCGACAGAGGTAGCCTGTGCAGAACCAATGGATGATGCAGCATATGGAGGCACAGCAGGATAAGGGAAACGTGCTGGGGCGATGGGGTGAGGAAAACTTGCCAGGGCAATGGGGTGAGGAAAACCTGCTGGGGTAATAACATGAGGGAAACCTGTCAGAGTACCGATAACACTTTTGGAGGGGCCCACAGAGGAAGGGGCACCTGCATCGGCTGGCTGTTGTGGTGGCCAGAAGGTCATCACTGCATCGGTTTCAACTACCAGGAATCCACCACTAATGCCTGGAACACCACCTTCAGCAGATGGTCCTCCAACAGTGCCCACACTTCCATCTTGGCTCTTGCTCTCGCTGGTAGAGATCTCTACACTAGGACGTTCCAAAGGATGCAGCTCAACAATGCTCAGTGCAGAGAAACAGTTTAACCCCTTCGCCTTTGAGGGCATGATCTCTTTCATCTTCTCATAATATGGCCAACCCTTGTTTCAGAAAGGGGCCACATCCTTGTATTCCTGTCAAAGTTGCTGTTAGCCCCTAGGATCCTCTCCATTTGAATGAAACATACCCTGATGAAATTATTCCACAAATGCTTGTTTTCAATCCCAACATTAGCCCCTGCATGAGGGGAATATGCAAATCCTGATTGGTGGCAGAGCTGATCAACAGCATCATAAGTCTTTTTGAGCTGTATGAAATGTCAGCAAATTCCTCAGTAAAATTAGTTAAATGGATTAAATACCCTCTTCCACTTATCCTTGCATGCTTTAGCAGTTTTGGGGGCCCCTTTACTGGGGTTCTCGAGTTTGGCAGTGATGCCATTCCAAAACACAGTCTTGAAGTTTAGGCCCTCCCCAGCTGATGCCTTGTGGGCAGCAACGAGATCTATAAGGGTAACAGTATCAGCATCTGACCAAGATACCTGTACACTGCCTGCTGGAGTGGGTGGCATTGTATCCTGGGTGGGTGGTTGCATAGATTTGTGAGGCATGAGGGCAATAAAAAAAGGGGGCAAAGTATGTGATACCTTGGGTTGAGAGTTGGAACTCCACCTGAATCTGGCAGCTTATGTGATGACACACATGGTATTTTCTCAGGGATTTTCACACAGGTTTTGCGGCGGGATTGTATTTCCGAACTGGCTCTAAGCAACCTCCTAATGCTCCTCCTCACTCTCCATACTCCCCAAATGCCAACCAGAACACCCATGTCCAAAGCCTCCATCTCTAAAACACTAAACATATATCGGGGTGCAAAAACCTTCCACGTCGTTAAATGTCTCCTTAGTCCTGCCGCAAACACTGCACTTCCCAGTAGCAGTGAGTTAAAGTAAGTTGTCAGACATAGGCACGACCGCAGGACCGACAGTACTGCATCCTCCTGGTGGTTTATGGGTAGAGAGGGAGAGGAAGGTAGGAAAGGCGGGAAATTCCACAACGTCAGAAGTGGGGGCCACAAGGCCAGCTAAGAAATAGGGGCCAAGGGTATTCAAGATCACCGTGATCTGGGAATACAGAAATCTGACACTAGAGACCGGCATGAACACGGTTTTTCATTGCAGAGCTGGGCTGGTGGGCTGGTGGCCCGTCCGGTAGAACGCATGTGTCGCCAACAACGCGAGAGGGACGATCTCTGAAAACTGGACTTCCCTCTTGAGAGTAAACCCACTAAGATTCAAGTTGGAGGGGTGCGTGGTGGAAGGGGTACCAAGAGTGGATGCAAAGCCTTGGGGATACGCTTGAGTCAATTCCCACACGTCCCGAACACTGTCAACGATTTCTAGGTAAGCAAGTAACACCAGGATAAATAGGTCCAGAACAACTTGTCCGGTGAGCTGCGTGCAGGGCCGTACAACGGTCGGGAAGGTTGGCCACAACATGAGACAGGGAGATCCGATGGCATTAGCAAATCCCAGGAGAGTAACTGTGACTTGAGTATCCAGATCCGGGCTCTTGGGTGACTCCCCGTTTGTCCCTGGCACAGTGCTCGCGTTCTTCTTCGTTGGCCGCTCAGGTCTCTGAATATCCAAACATACCGGGATGGCACTCCAAAATGCGGAGCCTGTAAAAATCACGAGCATCACCGTCACCCTCGCTACTGTCATCCGCCCATTCCTGAGCCACATGTTTCCTACATCCCCAAACCATTCAATCGAATGAGTCCACACAAAGATCCAAAACATCGTTCCTGCGAGCATCGCTGCCGTCATCGTACACAGTAGAAACACGCGTGCGATCCCATTGTCAGATTTTGAAAAGGCCGGTAAGCGACTTATGACATGGGGTATCGACATTGCCATGACAAGTGCGAGAACCAACGCAAGGCCGGGAAGAGCGGAAGAAGTCGAGGACGCGTAAAACGTAGCAGTACAGTTGGGACGTTGTTCCTCTCTGCAAACGGTACTTAGCGTCGTAAGACGAATGCATGCAGCAAACAACTCGGAGAACCCGAGGATGCGGTTCGAAGGCGCGGCGTGGGTGCAGTGAATCCAATAAGAATACTTGGCACCAAGGAGGTGAGACACAAGAATGGGACAATGTGGTCTTCCCAGATTGTGAATGAGTTCGATGCAAAGCAAGGGTGCGGAGAACCGGTGTGGACTTATTGCGTCGAAAGTAAACCGTGGTTTGCAGGTGAGGGAGGGCGTCAAAAACGATGCGAGAGCACCGCCGAAGAGTATAAGATGATGCGCGTGAACTCCGACCAGGTAACCCCGAACAAGCGGGTGTGCGAACCCGCTCACAGCCAAACCCAAGGCACCGACATTGAAGGCGCTGAGGAAACACTTTTCTAGCTTTTGTTTTCGATCCCCTCATGAGTCCCCAAGAGGGCCGAATAATGCGTAAGAAGCGACGATACCTGTGAACATCACTAGGAGGCCTACACCGATGAGCGTCGAGCCGAATTGTGCCCAGAGTGACCGACACGTCGACAACGGGAAACGACTGAATGCGAACAAAGCCGAGGCTCAAGTATCAGATGGGCCGACGCTCACTTTCGACCAAGCATTGGCCAAATCGGACCATACACCATCCAGTTCGCCACCGGAAGCGCTTGCCCGATATACGTTCAAGCATCGTTTGATCCGGCGCGCATTCAACTCCAGGGCTTCTTTCACGCTCGAGTCCCCTCGGTCAAATAGTTCCGGGATTATGCTGCCGAGGTTGTTGAATGGAATCGGAAGACCAGGGAGCAGCGATATCGTTGGAACGAGGTCAATCTGTTGGATGGAACGATGGGGGAGACGTTCCCCCGGAAACGTTGTCTTGGGTAGAATTTTGGCGGGTAAGGATATCAAGGACGACGAGGTGCAACCCAGCTGTATATCCAAACTGCAGAGGTCTCGAGGATGCTGTTGCCGCCGTGATTACCCGTTTGATCCACACCGCGACCACCAAGAAAAATCAGCAACGTATCTTCGTCGATGATGCGGACAAGTTGGCCGAGGAACGTATTCATTTTTTCGAGCTTTGCTTTCATAACGGGATGGTCAGTCCGATGCGACGTCCTGCGTGGTCGACTCCGAGACCGTGGCCGATGGCAAGTGTCCACGGTCCTTAGCTCTGTTGTATGATGATGAATGGTATATGGGAGATGACCCCCCGAGTCAACTGTGGAGGTCTTCGACGTCGAACGAGTCAAAAGGGTACGATAGGTTGTGGCCGAGAAAGGTCGGAAAGAGAGAAAGTCATGTATTATCGCCGGCAAATACAACCTATGAAGTGCATAGAATGACTATTAGCGGAGTGATCGCGAGCAAATAACTCCACGAACTGATCTTGTGTCCTGAGCTGCCCAGTTGGTGAAGCAGAGAGTCCTCCTCTATGACCGACCTTGAAAAGCTTTCTCCAATGTCGACAAAGGTGGGTAGAGACCCCGTGGTAAGACCTTTGATCCGTTGGAGCGTCGTCGTCGGTGGGTCTGCATACGCGTTAAAGATGAAGGAATGGTGCGGATACACCGCAGTCAGTTCTCGAGAAGTGTGAGGATATTGTGGTGGTTCGGCGAGGGGGGGTCTGGTGGACGGTCCGACACGAAATCAAATCGCAAGGCGTCGATGACGAGTAAAACTGTGCGTCTGTGCGTCGCGAACCGACTCCATTGTTCCTGCTCTTCTTGAGATTTGTTGGGAAGTGCTAGTCGACTGAGAAGGAACCCTCTCGTGAACAGGTAGATGCCAGTTGGGTGGACGAAGGCGAGCCAGCAAAGCAGCCGCACTGCAGTGTTGACGGCACCAGTCTAAGGTGACCCTCAACAAAGTCGAGGAAAAAGCTCTCGAAATGTGGCCGACGGACCCTCCACAGAAGCCATGTCTATAGGGTACTTGAGCCTACGGCACGCTCAGGCAGCTAGCGACTTCGTTGCGGTAGAACAACTTGCGACGGCAAGTACAAGTGCAATATCAGAATCCTGCACCACCAAGTTGTCATGCATGTCACTAACGCCTTATCCAGCTTCTCACTGAAATACGACTCACGGCCCGCGAAGACGTGGTCAACGAATGCGCACTGCTACTTACAAGTAAGTCTTCACCGGTTTAGCCAATACGACTGATGGGTATGTAAGAAACTGTCATTCCTCAGTGGCTGGGAGCGTGATCTCCCAATCTCATCCTGCTGATATCCTTATCTCCTCATGAATACCCCTCGCCAATAATTTTTCGATAAGGCAACAGGCCAAGCACGACATAGAACGGTTGCATAAATGCTGCACCTGCCTGAGAGGGTCGATGGCATCCTCAATATCTTTGGAGTTGAGTAGCTCGGTCACTTGTGTCATCCTCGTACAGGTAGAAGGGCGAGGGCTGACATTTTTCCGCGATGAAAGAACATGGGCAAATAAGATGACAGTCACTGTAAAATTGCCAGAACCACGACCGAGCATCCGTACATTCACTGCGTTCACGCTTGAGGTGATGAAATGCATTCAGGCAAGCGGTGAAGAGGTGAAGTGGAACAATACTGAGACACCGCGAGCAACCCAGGATCATGACGGTGGTACGGTTGTCCGATCTGGGTCAGCTCCCACCTTTGCAATATGACGATCAGTAAGCGGAATTTTTTATCCAAAGCAAGACTCTGATTTCAACCTAATATACAGCGATCTAGAAGGCATACACGAGAGACAAAAGTCAACCTACAATGCTAAATCCAATAAGACTTTCGCCCTAACCAGTATCGTTCTATCCCCATTGACCAACTGTGCCAAACCCAGCCCGGTACACCCAACAGTCTTTTTGCCCTGCGCTCGGCTTCCACCCTCTTCCTCCATAAGAGCGGCGTCAAATGGTCTCCCTGGTGGAAGGATATAGGGCTCGAGGTCCATGGACGTGATTGATTCGCCTATAGCTGTCTGTACTCGGACTGCGAGGGTGGTGATTTCCAACAAGTCCTTCTCGAATTCTGTCGACAGCTCTTCGTCGGAGCAACCAGCAACAATCAAGACAGCACGGAGTTCGCGGATGATCTGCTTCGTCTCTGCCTCTGGATTTCTAGTCTCCCGGATGTGAGCGCGAGTCAATGCTCGCCATCTTCCTGCTACAACCTGATCCTCTATTCGATACGGATAGTCAGGACATCATGTGACGAGTGATTGAAGTCATTTACGAACCTTTCTTCTGGATCTCGGAATAAACACTCCTAAGAAATTGACTGTTCCCCTCCTCAGGTGCCCAAGATATACATATCTTGAAGCAGCAGAAGACCAAACACGCCTGAAGCGCATACTGAAGCAATATGGGGTCGTAGTCGTCCTTATCCTTCCCGCGCTGTGCAATAAGAGCCTGTGTCAGCTCTCCACCGATCGTCTTTGATGTGGCACTCGTTGCCCTTTTCCACGCTGCATCATCCATCCTTCGGCTCGCTCCCTCAAACTCGACCGTGTCAACCATGGACGCCGCTCCCTGATAAACCTCTGAGTTCAACCTGTCGACCAGCGAGATCACGTCAGCGCCAGACAGCATGTTGGCATGTTTAAGGAACGCTTGTGCCCCCTTGAGCTCGTTCGCCTTCTCTTCCAAGCGTCTCCTCGTCTCCTCATTCTGCGTCTCCGCTCGACGTATCTCGTCCTTGTACATCATATTCTCCTGCGAATGGCGACTTAACTGTGCTCGCATCTGGCGAAGTTCATATTTCAATTGTTGAATTTCCGAATTCAACGCCTCCCTCGCTCTCCGCTCCTCCTGCGCCATGACCTGCTGATGAGACTTCATATCCTGCAACCTATGGTCTTTCTCCGCCAGCTGCCGCTCATACCGGCTGCGGGATTCCCGTTCTTTCCGCTTCAATTCCTTGTACTTGGCCCGATAATCGTATCTGCCATCATCACCGTAGCCGGCGTTAGTTCCACTTCCACTCCCAGCTGTAGCGTTCATTGTCGGCGACGACTCGTTGCCAGCGATCACCATTGCACCGCTATCGACTCCTTCGTTTTGTGGCGCCTTTGATTGCTCTCCGTCTCTCGACGGGTCCGCCCTATGTCGCTGGTTCGATGACCCCCAGCCAAACATTTATTCCGTTAATAGGAAAGAGGGAGAGGTGGTGGATTGAAGACCGATGGGGTAAGGGTGCTGCTTGGACCATGATATAGGTACCTACGTGATGTTGTGGCCAGTTTGGCTCCAAGATGCAAGCCAGCCCAATCGGCACCCGATTTGTCCTGATATTTTCCATCCGACCAGTTGCCTCGGGAACTACCTGTCCCTGTCCAAATAGAAGGCGCTCCGCAGCTTTAGTACCCCATATCGTACTTTCATCGCCGTCACAACATCACAAAGAACTGGACTCATTATTCTACATTTCACATCGCGGCGCCTAACCTAACCTGATCACCATCCGGATTTAATTTCATCGGCTGACTTCGCGATTTTGCGGCTTATGCAACAGCCACATCTATTTCTGCCAACTAGCGTGCCCGTGGATGGTATTCAAATCCGCGTTCTCCGGTAGCATTGTATTCTTCGATTCTTGGAGCACAAGTGAAGAGGTTCATTGATGTATTTGGACATGAATAACTTCCCACCCTTATCTAGGTCTACAATGATCGCGGTGAACGTTCTAAATTATTTTGTAACGTCACTCGCGACCCACACACCTACCCCAAAAAACTTACCCTGAGCCCAACATCAAAAAACCTGCTTGCCAACGCAGTGGCCGACGGTGGCCGCCATGCGTGCTTATCAGTCTCCTTCCAAAAGACCCCAAGAGGCTTTGCTACTTCGGGTTCACCGCGGTGATCGAGGTTACGTTCGAAATTAGCGCCGAAAATGTCTTCCGAAGGGTCTCTGCAACAGACATATTTACTAATAGCTACATAACTTCGATCAGCAAAATCGGTTTTCCTGATGATCTAACTAGTTCACTTCTTTACTAAAAAATCAACCTCACTCTGAGTTTGTCGAATCAACTTGGGAGGAGTTTTCCCGATGCAGTCCAGTGCGGGGTTGTGGGCCCGGGGTCCAAGCCTCGAGGATGTAAGCGTCCTGTTGCTCGGACCTTGACGCCCATGCAACAGCAGATATCAAATGGATGTAAGGAGTTGTCAAATGTGATGACGACTGGAAACGTTCCGAGTATGTCGGAAGTTTCCAAAATGGGTCGCTTTGTAACCTTAACTTAATCACTTCAGATTTGATTCTCTCCGCTCACTTCACATCATGGCTTGCTTGTGCATGGGCGGAGAAATTGTATATCTAGGTTCCTCACGGAAGCAAACCAACACCACCTCTTTCCACCATGGCGCCACTAGCCCGTCCTCCGTACACGGGTGAATCCCGACGACTAGTCATTGCATTCGACATCGGCACAACCTACAGCGGTGTTTCATATAGGTTCGTTACTATAATCCGATCATTGAGTGATGGTTAGCGACGGCCGTCGTAGTATCTTAACTCCAGGAGAAATCCCAGAAATATTCCCTGTCACGAGGTACAGATTGTTTTCCTCCAACGTCTGACCACTTGTTTGACCGATCCCTTCCTATTAGATTTCCTCATCAAGGGCTCGTAGGTGGAAATTGCAAGATCCCGACAGTAATTTACTACAATAAGCAAGGCAAAGTCTGTGCAATCGGGATGGATGATCTCGGAGATTTTGAACCTGACGAGGTTGAAAATTGGACAAAGGTCCAATGGTTGAGCCACCTTTGTCTCGACCGCACCTCCACACTCCTGAACTTCACAATTCACAGGTTCAAAATGCATCTTCGGCCCAAGTCATCTGCAACCTCCGATGCCGCTGATCAGATTACTCCATTACCGCCAGACAAGACAGTTATCGACATTTTTGTCGATTTCATGGAATACTTGTACGACTGCACGCGCAAATACATCCAAGAAACCTTTCCAAATCAGCCCGACTTTTTGGCCTCAATGGACCGAAATAACGCTATTGATTTCGTCCTCACACATCCAAACGGGTGGGAAGGTTCGCAGCAGGCGCAAATGCGTCAGGCTGCTGTCCGTGCCAAGTTGGTCCCGGACACTGATGCTGGCCACGCTCGTGTTCACTTCGTGACGGAGGGAGAGGCTAGTCTACATCTTTGCATCCAAAGAGGGTTAATGACACCTGAGATGGAGGTAAATCTTTTCGTGTTGGATCGCTCTCAGTGAGATTGACCTTGGATGTTAGAGAGGCGAAGGTGTGCTTATTGTAGACGCCGGAGGAGGAACAATCGATATCAGTGCCTACAGTCGAAACTTGGCTGCCAAGAAGAAAAACACGTTCGAGGAAATAGCCGCGGCTCAATGTAAATCGATAAACCCATTGAATCTTTGTAAGTTTGAAATGATGATGATACGTGGTATAGGCTTCTTTCAAGGCTCAATCTATGTCACCAACCGCGCACGATGTTTCATCGAAAGTAATTATATTATTTTCTCCCTGCTGTCGCTTACTGAGATCGTTCACCTTTTCTAGATCGTCTTAATGGCTCGAAATTTCAGGACAACATCAAATATATCGTCAACGCATTTGATACACAATCCAAGTTGACGTTCCGCGATAGGCCACTGTATGTCCCGGCCAACACCCAGGAAAAGGACACCAAACTTGGAATGCGTAATGGATCCCTCAGGCTGGAGAAGTATGATACTGTGTCGTGTTTCTCCGAGCAGGATTGTGATCTTTTCGCCCAGGGAAGACGTTGCGGGATTTTTTAAACCCTCGATAGACTGTATTGTCGATGCTGTCAAAGAACAACGAAGGACAGCAAAGAAAACAATCTCTGTGAGGTTTTTTTATCCTAGTCTGAAGTTTCATTAACATATGTTACAGACTGTTTTTCTGGTTGGAGGATTTGCAGCCAGTGACTGGTTGTATAACCAGATCGAGATTTCCATGAAATCCTTGGGGGTTAAGTTCTTCCGTCCGGATAGTAATGTGTGAGTATGAAATCCTAAGCTTTTGTCACTTCTATTGATTCTCTCATTCTTAGCAACAAAGCCGTCGCCGACGGTGGTGTATCCTATCTCATTGATCATTCTGTTGCCGCACGAGTCTCTAAATATGCATGCGGTGTTAGTTGCGCTACCCGATATGACTCCAATAATCAGGAGCATCGCCAACGCTCATCACAAGTCTTTCACCGTCTGGATGGCTCCCAACGCTTGCCCCACTCTTTTGGTATCATTTTACCGAAGGTGCGTTATCTGCTTGCTCTTCATCTGCAAGGCTCACTAGACTCGCAAGAATACCAAAGTCTCGGAGACAAAAGAATTCCGTCAATCTTATAATAGAATCTCTGCCAACAGATCTGATTTGAGACATCTGAGAGATGCAATTCTTTGCTACAAAGGTAGCTCCCCACATCCTCGATGGACGGACGTAGATAAAGGTGCTCCTGAACAGCTTCTCCCTTGTTTTCAATTTTGAGAGCAATTGCACAGGATCTTATTCCACTCTTTGCACCGTCGTTGATAATGGGAAACTCATAAATACCTCAAAATATGTCTCTGAAGGAGGTTATTATATCATAAAGTATGATATCGTCTTAGCCTTCGGTCTGACGGAATTGACTGCTCAATATGCCTGGAAGGAGAATGTGAGTTAACGCTATATTTCTCCTGAAACTGGGCCTGACGGGTGTTTGTCTTCAATAAGGGCGTTGAGAAACGGTTTGAGTTTTTCCTTTCCGATTGCTTGCATCGCTCATAACGGATTTGCTAGATCCCGCGCGAAGATAGTGTACGACATTCAATAATTCATTTCGCGAAAGATGAATGGGAATGAGTTATCATGTCTTGTTTTGACTAGAATCCAGAGGTTGTTCTGCATGTACTCAACCATTTCAAATGGCTTCTGAATTGCACGGTAGTATGAAAATCATCAGGTGCGGCATCTATGAGGAGTATGAGTAGCATTGTGGTTTGTAAGTATTGGACCTTACCCTTGCAAAACGAGTGCTTGGGTCTCAATCCGAAAGCTGTATGCATTGAATTTGGACCGGCCCACCTCACATGAATAAGAGTTGCGGAGGGCCTGTCACGCCGTTGATGAAGAACAAAGTGTGATATCTTCCGTTCCCCTTTGAGTAGCTCCTGCCTCAGCTCCTCATCACGGTCGTCTCGCAGCTGCTCGGCAGCCTCGAAGTCCTTGCGGAGCGCTTGCTCGTATTTCTCGACAAACCCGACCTTCCTCTTGACGCCGGCGACCAATTTCTCGATTTCCTCCTGTGCTTCCTTGAGTGGCTTCTGTATCATCTCGTTATACTCCTTTCGCATATCTTCGTCAGCTTCAACATCCTCTTGAAACGTTCGCTCATATTTTTCGATCATCTTCGTCACTTCTCCAGCGGCTACTCTGTTGATGTCCTTTTGTGCTCTCTTGAGTAGTTCCTGCCACATCTCCTCATTGCGGTCCTTTCGCAACTGATCAACAGCCTGAGCCTCCAGCTCCCCTTGCAGTATCTGCGCATGTTTCTCGAACAACTCGGCCATCCTCCCCATTTACTTCCTGGTTAGTGACTAACTTGTCGACGTCCTTCCGTGCCCCCACAAGTAGGTCCTCCCTAATCTTCTCATTACGCTCCTTCGCAACTGCTCGAAAGTCTCGAATTCCTCCTGCAGCACCTGCTCATATTTCTCGAACAATTTGGCTATCTTCCAGGCTATGACGACTTCATCCAGCCGACGAAGATACGTGGACTGACAACTATACACTAGCATCGTTCTACTCCGTTGCATTCAACCATATCAAGTGGAACTGGTCATATCCCAGGCCCTTCGATCTTTTTCCCTTCGTCACTTTGCTGCACAGCAGCAAAAACACTCAGGACGGGTAGCCTACAACAGTCCCCCCATCTCTCGTGGGCAAGTCCGCCGCGTGTGCGCTCGTTACCTGTCTGTGATGGCGGAGGACCCTCGTACGGGAGGATGGGCCTGAAGAGGAAGTGCTTTATGACGGGAAGTTTACCTAGTATCTTCGCTTTGTACATCTTGTTCACACTTGCGTTGACTTTGTCCCGTGTTTTTATCTGTGTAGCATCAATAAAACGAAGTTTGGTGGGTGAGAGATGCCGGTCAGCGGCCAGCGGTCAGCTGCCTGATTTGGCGAGCCTTCACTGATTCTCCACTAGGAGCACAACCCTCACTTGCTCTCTTCCACACGCATCGATTCGGAGCTAGAAGAGCCCGACAACCCTTTACGTTTCTCCATTCCGGTTCCCGACAGTGTTCCTTCTTAGTATCCCCCTTGATTCCCCTTTTGCGGGCCGCGCTCGTTTCAACGATCCCCGTCCGCATGTTCGTGTCGAATCATATATAGAATGGCGTATTTTCGCACCCGACTGGCGTCTTAAGTATGTCTCTCGAAGTTCGAAGGAGGGCGGCTCCGTGGCATATTCCCCTGCGCCTTTCCCGACTTGTGCCGAGATGAAGACCGTTTGCGATGGGGTCATAGGCATAAAATGTGCTCGCTGCAAAGCAAAACACTCTCGTCGTTCGCTATATGTAAGTCCCACCTCGCATTCTTCTTTCCATCTTGTTCTAACTTCCCTCAGGAAGACACTCCCGAAGGATGTGCTTGCGCCAGGGCACTCATCGCTGAGGAGGTACCTGTCGAAGATCAAGCTCCAGTACCGGCGACCCCCCCTGCCATCAAAGCCGATCCGTTGTCGAAACGCGCCACCCGTCCGAGGAAGAAAGTTCGCATTGACGCGCCCCCTCTTAGCCCTTGCATTTCCCATGCTAATGAAGCCGTCTCGACTGCCGCGTTAACCTCTCGTCTCTCCTCGCCTGATCCATCTATCAACTTCGCCCTCATTATCCGTTCCATGTTGGTCGCCGCCATCGACGCTCCCGACAAGTCTCTCGAGGAGCAGGGGATCTCCAAGGTGTTGGGTAAGCGATATTCCCGCGACCGAAGTCGTGTTGTAGGTAGACCCTTCCTTTCCGATCCTGGAGCTTCAACAGCTTCAGGAATATATATGTGCATTGCCGTTACACTTCCCTGTCAATATTGAATATATCCTGTCCCCATGACACATTTGGACAAGTGGGAACATGAGTCTTATTTTATATACATTCCTGTAACGCTTTCGTATCAATATTGAATACATCTGTCCCCCATGGCACAATTGGTCAGCCCCTCTAAGCAACCTCCTAATGCTCCTCCTCACTCTCCATACTCCCCAAATGCCAACCAGAACATCCATGTCCAAAGCTCCCATCTCTAAAATACTAAATATATATCGAGGTGCAGAAACCTTCCACACCTTTAAATGTCTCCTTAGTCCTGCCGCGAACACCGCACTTCCCAGTAGCAGTGAGTTGAAGTAAGTTGTCGGACATAGGCACGACCGCAGGACTGACAGTACTACATCCTCCTCATGGCTTACGGGTGGAGAGGGAAAGGAAGGTAAGAAAGGCGGGAAATTCCACAATGCCAGAGGCGGGGCCGCAAGGCCAGCTAAGAAGTAGGGGCCAAGGATATTCAGGATCACCATGATCTGGGAATACGGAAACCTGATACTGGAGGAGCATGAACGCGGTTTTCCATTGTAGAGCTGGGCTGCTGGGCTGGTGGCCCGTCCCGTAGAACAGATGTGTCGCCAACAATGCGACGGGGACGATCACCGAAAACTGGACGTCCGGCTTAAGAGGGAGCCCATTAAGATTCAAGTTAGAAGGGTGCGTGGTGGAAGGGGTGCCAACAGTGGACGCAAAGCCCTTAGAATACGCCTGATTTAATCGCCACACGTCCCGAACACTGTCAACGATTTCCAAATAAGTAAGTAGCGCCACGGTAAATAGGCCCAGAACGACTTGTCCAGTGAGCTGCATGCAGAGCCATATAACGCTTAGGAAGATTGACCACATATGAGATAGGGAGATCCGATGGCATTAGCAAATCCCAGGAGAGTAACTGTGACTTGAGTATCTAAATCCGGGCTCTTGAAGTGCGAGGATTCCGACCTGACATTGGCAACAACGGGAAACTCCACGTTTGTCCCTGTCACGGAGCCCGCGCTCGTCCTCGTTGGTCGCTCAGTTCTCTGGATATCCAAACGTACCGCGATGGCACTCCAAAATGCGAGACTTGCAAAAATCACGAGCATCACCGTTACCCTCGCTATTGTCGTCCTCCCATTCCTGAGCCACATGTTTCCTACATCTCCAAACCATTCCATCGAATTAATCCACTCAAAGATCCAAAACATCGTTCCTGCGAGCACCGCCGCCGTCATCGTCCACGCTAGAAATGCGCATGCAACCCCATTGTGAGATCTTAAAATTGCCAGTATGTGACGTATGATATGGGGTATCGACATTGCCATGACAGGTGCGAGAACCAACGCAAGGACGGGAGGAGCGGAAGAAGTCGAGGACGCGTAAAACGTGACAGCACAGTTGGGATGTTGTTCCTCTCTGCAAACGGTACTCAGCATCATAAGGCGAACGCATACAGCAAACAACGTGGAGAACGCGAGGATGCCGTTACGAAGGCATGGCATGGGCGCAGTGAATCCAATAAGAACTCTCGGTGCCAAGGAAGCGAGACACAAGAATGGGACAATGTGGTCTTCCCAGATTATGAACGAGTTGATGCAAAGCATAGGGTGCGGAGAATGAGGAGAACCGGTGTGGACTTTATGATGTCGAAAGTAAATCGTGGTTTGCAGGCGAGGGCGAGCATCAAGGACGATGCGAGAGCACCGCCGAAGGGTATGAGACGGTGTGCGTTAACACCGTCTAGGTAATCCCCGAACGAGTGGATATGCAAACCCATTCACAATTGAACTCAGGGGACCGACTTTGAAGGCGCCGAGGAAACTCTTCCCTAGCTTTTGTTTTCGATCCCCTCCTGAGGCCTGAGTTCCCAAGAAGGGTGTATAATACGTAAGAAGCGACGATACCTGTGAACATCACTAGGAGGCCTCCACCCATAAGCGTCAAGCTGAACTGGGCTCAGAGTGACCGACTGTCGACAACGACAGACGACTAAATGCGAACAAAGCCGAGACTCAAGTATCAGATGGGGCGTCGGCCGCCTTCGATCAATCATTAATCGAATCGGACCAGACACCATCCAGTTGGCCACTGGAAGCCCTTGCTCGGAACGCGTCCAAGTATCATTTAATCTGGCGTGCATTCAACTCCAGGGCTTCTTTCACGCTCGAGACCCCTCGGTCAAATAGTTCCGGGATTATGCTGCTGGGGTTATTGAATGGAATCGGAAGACCAAGGAGCAGCGATATCGTTGTAACAAGGTCGAGCTGTTGGATGGAACGATGGGGAAGACGTTCCCCCGGAGACGTTGTCTCGGGTAGAATTTCGGCGAGTAAGGATATGGAAGACGACGAAAGAGAAGCACTCCGGCTATATATCCAAGCTGCGAAGGAGGTCTCGAGGACTCTGCCGCCGCCGTGATTACCCGTCTGATCCACACCGCGACCACCAAGTAAAATCAGCAACGTATCTTCGTCGACGATGCGGACAAGTTGGCCGAGGAACGTATTCATGTTTTCGAGCTTTGCTTTCATAACGGGATGGTCAGGCCCGACGCGATGTCCTGCGTGGTCGACTCCGAGATCGTGGCCGATGGCAAGTGTCCACGGTTCTGAGCTCTGTTATATGATGGACGGTAAATGGGAGATGACCCCCCGAATCGACTGGGTGGAGGTCTTCGACGTCGAACGAGTCAAAAGGGTACGGTAGGTTGTGGTCGAGGAAGGTCGGAAAGAGAGAAAGCCATGCATTATCGCCGACAAATACAACCTATGAAGTGCACAGAATGACTATTAGCGGAGTGATCGCGAGCAAATAACTCCACGAACTGACCTTGCGCCCTGAACTGGCCAGTTGGTGAAGCAGGGAGTCCTCCTCTATGACCGACCCTGAAAAGCTTTCTCCGATATCGACAAAGGTAGGTAGAGACCCCGTGGTAAGACCTTTGATCCGTTGGAGCGTCGTCGTCGGTGGGTCTGCATACGCGTTGAAGATGAAAGAATGGTGCGGATACGCCGCAGTGAGTTCTCGAGGGAGTGTGAGGATATTGTGGTGGTTCGGCGAGGGGGGTCTAGTGGATGGTCTGACACGAAATCGAAACCGCAAGGCGTCGATAACGAGTAAGACAGCGCGTTTGTGCGTCGCAAACCGACTCCATTGTTCCTGCTCTTCTTGCGATTTGTTGGGAAGTGCTAGTCGGCTGAGAAGAAACCCTCTCGTGAACAGGTAGATGCCAGTTGGGTGGACGAAGGCGAGCCAGCAAAGCAGCCGCACTGCAATATCGACAGCACCAGTCTAAGGTGACCCTCAACAAAGTCGAGGAAAAAGCTCTCGAAATGTGGCCCGACTGCCCCCATGGCAACAGCCATGTCTATAGGGTACTTGCCTTTTTTCCCGTAGCCTACAGCACGCTCAGGCAGCTAGCAACTTCGCGACGGCAATGTACAAGTGCAACATCAGAATCTTGCACCACCAAGTTGTCATACATGTCGCTAACGCCTCATCCAGCTTCACCAAAATACAACTCACGGCCCGCGAAGACGTGTTCAGCGAATGCACACTGCTACTTACAAGTAAGTCTTCAGCCGGTTTAGCCAATACGACTAATGGATATATGACAAACATACTCACACTGTCCCTGTCATTCCTCAATGGCTGGGAGCGTGATCTCTCAACCCCGTCCTGCTGATATATTCTTATCTCCTCACGAATACCCCTCACCAATAATCTTTCGATAAAGGCAACAGGCCAAGTATGACATAGAGCGGTTGCATAAATGCTGCACCTGCCTGAGAGAGTCGATGGCATCCTCAAAATCTTTTGAGTTGAGTAGCTCGGTCACTTGTGTCATCCGCGTACAGGCGGAAGGGCGTGGGCTGACATTTTTCAGCGATGAAAGAACTAGGGCAATTGAGATGACAGTCACTGTAAGATTGCCAGAACCATGACCGAGCATCCGTACATTCACTGTGTTCACGCTTGACGTGATGAAGCGCATTCGGGCAAGTGGTGAAAAGGTGAAATGGAATGACACTGAGACACCGTGAGCAGCTTAGGATCACGAGGGTTGGTACGGTTGTGTGGGCAAGCTCCCACCTTTGCAATACGAGGATCAGCAAGCGAGATTTTTACCGACAAAACCTAATATACAGCAATCCGGATGGCATACACGAGAGACGAAAGTCGACCTACAATGCTGAATCTAATAAGACTTTTGCCCTCACCAATATCGTTCTATCCCCATTGACTAACTGTGCCAAACCCAGCCCGGTACACCCGACAGTCTTTTTGCCCTGCGCTCGGCTTCCGCCCTCTTCCTCCATAAGAGCGGCGTCAAATGGTCTCCCTGGTGGAAGGATGTAGGGCTCGAGGTCCATGGATGTGATTGATTCGCCTATAGCTGTCTGTACTCGGATTGCGAGGGCGGTGATTTCCAACAAGTCCTTCTCGAATTCTGTCGACAGCTCTTCGTCGGAGCAACCAGCAACAATCAAGACAGCACGGAGTTCGCGGATGATCTGCTTCGTCTCCGCTTCTGGGTTCCTGGTCTCCCGGATGTGAGCACGAGTCAATGCTCGCCATCTTCCTGCTACAACCTGATCCTCTATTCGATACGGATAGTCAGGACATCATGTGACGAGTGATTGAAGTCATTTACGAACCTTTCTTCTGGATCTCGGAATAAACACTCCTAAGAAATTGACTGTTCCCCTCCTCAGGTGCCCAAGATATGCATATCTTGAAGCAGCAGAAGATCAAACACGTCTGAAGCGCATACTGAAGCAATATGGGGTCGTAGTCCTCCTTATCCTTCCCACGCTGTGTAATAAGAGCCTGCGTCAGCTCTCCACCGATCGTCTTTGATGTGGCACTCGTTGCCCTTTTCCACGCTGCATCATCCATCCTTCGGCTCGCTCCCTCAAACTCCAACGTGTCAACCATGGACGCCGCTCCCTGATAAACCTCTGAGTTCAACCTGTCGACCAGCGAGATCACGTCAGCGCCAGACAGCATGTTGGCATGTTTAAGGAACGCTTGTGCTCCCTTCAGCTCGTTCGCCTTCTCTTCCAAGCGTCTCCTCGTCTCCTCATTCTGCGTCTCCGCTCGACGTATCTCGTCCTTGTACATCATATTCTCCTGCGAGTGGCGACTTAACTGTGCTCGCGTCTGGCGAAGTTCGTATTTCAATTGTTGAATTTCCGAATTCAACGCCTCCCTCGCTTTTCGCTCCTCCTGCTCCATGGCCTGCTGACGAGACTTCATATCCTGCAACCTACGGTCTTTCTCCGCCAGCTGCCGCTCGTACCGGCTGCGGGATTCCCGTTCTTTCCGCTCCAATTCCTTATACTTGGCCCGATAATCGTATCTGCCATCATCACCGTAGCCGGCGTTAGTTCCACTTCCACTTCCACGTGCAGCGTTTGTTGTCAGCGACAACTCGTTGCCAGCGATCACCATTGCACCGCTATCGACTCCTTCTTTCGACGGGTCCGCCTCATGTCGCTGGCTCGATGACCACCAGCCAGCCATTTATGCCGCTAATAAGCAAGAGAGAGGTGGTGGATTGAAGACTGATGGGATAAGGGTGCTGCCTGGACCATGATATGGGTGCCTACATGATGTTGTGGCAAGCTTGGCTCCAAGATGCATGCCAGCCCAATCGGACCTTATCATCGCCCGATTTGTTTTCCATCCGACCAATCGCCTCACTGAATTACCTGTCCCTGTCTGATTAGAAGGTGCTCGGCAGCTGAAGTACACCATGTCGTATTTTCATCGCCGTCACAACATCACAAAGACTGAATTCGTCGTTCCACACTTCACACGGCGGCGCTTAACCTAACCTGATCACCATCCGGATTCAATTTCATCGTCTGATTTCGCGATCTTGTGGCTTATACGGCACACATGAGATCAGCCACATCTATTTCCGACACTACTAGCGTGCCTGTGGATGGTATTCAAATCCGCGCTCTCCGGTGGCATAGTATTCTTCAACTCCTTGAGTACAAGTGAAGAGGTTCATTGATGCATGAATTCTAGTATTTGCGCATACTATCTTCTCTCCATTCATCTATGAATAACTTTCCACCCTTATCCAGGTCTACAAGGATCACAGTGAACGTTCTAATTTTGTAATGTCACTCGTGACCAACGGGCCAGTGTCACACCTACCCAAAAAAACTTCCCCTGAGCGCGAGATCAAAAAACCTGCTTGCCAACACATTGGCTGCATCATGGTGGCCGCCATGCGTGCCTATCAGTCTCCTTACAAAATATCCCAAGTGGCTTCGCCACTTCGAGTTCACCGCGGTGATCGAGGTTACGTTCGTAATCAGCGCCGAAAATGTCTTCCAAACTTTGGGTCTATGCAGTCGGAGACATATTTGCCAATAGCCAACTTCGATCAGCAAAATCGGTTTTCTTGATGGATTTAACTAATTCACCTCTTTACTAACAGATCATCCCCACATTGAGTTTGTCGAATCGATTTGCGATAAGTTTTCGCGATGCAGTCCGGTGCGGGGCTGTGGGCCTAGGGTCCACGCCTCGAGGATCAGGCGTCTTGTTGTTTGGACCTTGACGTCCCTGCAACAGCAGATGTCAAATGTATAAGGAGTTGTCAAATGTGATGACAACTGCGTTGGTCGGCCTTGCTTCTAGAAATGTCCCGAGCATGTCGGCGATTTCCAAAGTGGGTTGCTTCGTAACACAAGCTATTACGAGTGGATTGCCAGAGGGTCCCTTGGACCCCCTTGGACCAATTGCAAGCGTCCGGAAGCTCTATAAGCTGCTTTGGACCTGGATTGGAACCAGCGCTAAGCAGGGTTAAGTCTGTTTATAGTAAAATTCAGGTTTGGCCGGGTAAGTTCTTAGTAACCGCACAAAGAACGCAGCGCCTAACTTAATCACTTCGGATTTGATTCTTTCCGCTCGCTTCACGGCATCGTGGCTTGCGCGTGCATGGGCGGAGAAATTGTATATCTGGGTTCATCATGGAAGTAAACCAAAAGCGCTTCTTTCCACTATGGCACCACTAGCACGTTCCCCGTACACGGGTAAATCCCGAAGACTAGTTATTGCCTTTGATATCGGCACAACCTACAGTGGTGTTTCGTATAGGTTCGTTACTATAATCCAATTATTGGGTGATAGTTAACAACGCCCGTCGTAGTATCTTAACTCCAGGAGAAGTCCCAGAAATATACCCTGTCACAAGGTACAGATTGCTTTCCTCCAGCCTCTGACCACTTGTTTGACCGATCCTTTTCTATTAGATTTCCTCATCAAGGGCATGTAGGCGGCAATTGCAAGATCCCAACAGTAATTTACTACGATAAGCAAGGCAAAGTCTGTGCAACCGGGATTGATGATCTCGGAGATTTTGAACCTGACGAGGTTGAAGATTGGACAAAGGTCCAATGGTTGAGTCACCTTTTATCTCGACCGCACCTCCACACTCCTGAATTTCATGATTCACAGGTTCAAAATGCATCTTCGGCCCAAGTCGTCCGCAACCTCCGATGCCGCTGATCAGATCACTCCATTACCACCAAATAAGACAGTTATCGACATTTTTGTCGACTTCATGGAATACTTGTATGACTGCACGCGCAAATACATCCAGCAAACCTTTCCCAATCAGCCCGACTTTTTGGCCTCGATGGACCGGAATAACGCTATTGACTTCGTCCTCACCCATCCCAACGGGTGGGAAGGTTCGCAGCAGGCGCAGATGCGTCAGGCTGCTGTCCGTGCCAAGTTGGTCCCGGACACTGATGCAGGGCGCGCTCGTATTCGCTTTGTAACGGAAGGAGAGGCTAGTCTACATCTTTGCATCCAAAGAGGGTTAATGACACCTGAGATGGAGGTAAATCTTTTCGCGTTGGATCACTTTCAGTGAAACTGAACTTGGATGTTAGAGAGGTGAAGGTGTGCTTATTGTAGACGCTGGGGGAGGAACAATCGATATCAGTGCCTACAGTCGAAACTTGGCTGCGAAGGAGAAGAACACTTTCGAGGAAATAGCCGCAGCTCAATGTAAATTGATAAACCCATCGAATCTTCCTTAAGTTCGAAATGCTGACGATATGTGGTATAGGCTTCTTTCAAGGCTCAATCTACGTCACCAACCGCGCACGACGATTCATCGAAAGTAAATATATTCTTTTCTCCCTGCTGTCGCTTACTGAGACCGTTCACCTTTTAAAGGTCGTCTTAATGGTTCGAAATTTCAGGGCAACATCAAATATATCGTCAATGAATTTGATAAACGCTCCAAGTTGACTTTCCGCAATAAGCCACTGTATGTCCCGGCCAACACCCAGGAAAGAGACGACAAACTTGGAATCCGTCTTGGGGCACTCAGGCTAGATAAGTATGTTACTGCGTCGTGTTTCTCCAAGCAAGATTGTGACCTTTTCGCCTAGGGAAGACGTTGCGGGATTTTTTAAACCCTCGATAGACTGTATTGTCAATGCTGTCAAAGAACAGCGCAGGACGGCAAAGAAAACGATCTCTGTGAGGTTTTTTTTTATCCCAGCGGGAAGTTTCATTGACGTATGTTACAGACTGTTTTTCTGGTTGGAGGATTTGCAGCCAGTGACTGGCTGTATAACCAGATCGAGATTTCCATGAAATCCCTGGGGGTTAAATTCTTCCGTCCGGATAGCAACGTGTGAGTCTGAATTCCTAAGCCTTCGTCAGCCCTATTGACTTTCTCGTTCTTAGCAACAAAGCCGTCGCCGACGGTGGCGTGTCCTATTTCATTGATCATTCCGTCACCGCACGAGTCTCTAAACATGCGTGCGGCGCTAGATGCAATACTGTATATGACTCCAATGATCAGGAGCATCGCCAACGCTCATCACAAGTCTTTCGCAGCGTGGACGGCTGCCATCGGTTGCCTAACTCTTTTGATATCATTTTACCGAAGGTGTGTTGTTTGCTTATTCCTCCTCATCTGCAAGACTCATTAGACTCGGAAGGATACCAAAGTCTCAGAGACAAAAGAATTCCGTCGATCTTACAATAGAACCTCTACCAACAGATCTGATTTTGGATATCTGTCAGACCCAGTTCTTTGCTACAAAGGTAGCTCTCCGCATCCTCGATGGACGGACGTAGATGCAGGTGCTCCTGGGCAGCTTTTTTCCTCTTGATTTCGGTTTTGAAACCGATTACACAGGATCCTATTCCACTCTTTGCAACATCGTTGATAATGGGCAACTCATAAATACTTCAAGATATGTCTCTAATGGAGGTTATTATATCATAGAGTATGATATCATCTTAGCCTTGGGTCTGACAGAATTGGCTGCCCAATACGCCTGGAAGGAGAATGTGAGTTAACGCTATACCTATCCAGAAACTGGGTCTGACAGCTGTTTGTCTCCAATAAGGGTGTTGAGAAACGGTTTGAGTTCTTCCTTTCCGGTTGCTTGCATCGCTCATAACGGATTTGCTAGATCCCCCGCTAAGATCACTTACGACATTCAATAGTTCATTTCCCGAAAGATGAATCAGTGGGAATGTGTTATCATGTCTTGTTTTGACTAGAATCGGAGGTTGTTCTACATGTACCCACCCATTTCAGTGGCTTCTGAATCGCACGGTAGTATGGAAATCATTGGGTGTAGCATCTATGAGGAGTGTGACTACCAATACTATGGTTTGTAAGTATTGGACTTCACCCTTGCAAAAACGAGTGCTTGTGTCTCATCCAAAAGCAATATGCATTGAATTCGGACCGGCTGTGCGTGTACCGGCCCACCTCACATGAATAAGAGTTGCGGAGGGCTCGTTACGCCGTTGATGAAGAACAAAATGTGATACCCTGGCGTTTACGGTGATGGGGTCCATCTTGTCGATGCTCTTCTGTTCCCCTTCGAGTAGCTCCCGCCTCAGCTCCTCATCACGGTTGTTTCGCAGCTGCTCCGCAGCCTCAAAAGTCCCCGCGGAGCGTTTGCTCGTATTTCTCGTCAAACCCGACCTTCCTCTTGACGCTGGTGACCAAACTTTCAATTTCCTCTCGTGCTTCCTTGAGTAGCTTCTGTATCATCTCCTCGTTACACTCCTTTCGCATATCTTCGTCAGCTTCAACATCCTCCTGCAACGTTCGCTCATATTTTTCGACCATCTTCCTCGTCACTTCCCCAGCGGCTACTCCGTTGACGTCCTTTTGTCCTTTCTTGAGTAGCCCCTGCCATCCCCCCCGTTACGGTCCTTTCGCAACTGATCAAAAGCCTCCAGCTCCCCCTGCAGTATCTGCGCATGTTCCTCGAACAACTCGGCCATCTTCCCCATTTACTTCTCGGTTAGCGACTAACTTGTCGACGTCCTTCCGTGCCTCCGAAAGTAGGTCCTCCCTAATCTTCTCATTACGCTCCTTTCGCAACTGCTCGAAAGCCTCGAATTCCTCCTCCTGCACCCGCTCATATTTCTCGAACAAATTGGCTATCTTCCAGGCTATGACGACCTCATCCAGCTGACGAAGATACGTGGACTGACACCCCAAGGTGGTGTCACTAGGCTAGGACTGACAACTATATACTAGCATCGTTCTACTCCGCTGCATTCAACCATATCAATCAAGTGAAACTGGTCATATCCCCGGCCCTTCGATCTTCTTCTCTTCGTCACTTTGCTGCACAGCAGCAAAAACACTCAGGACGGGTAGCCTACAACAGTCCCCCCATCTTTCGTGGGTATGTTCTCCGCGTGTGCGCTCGCTACCTGTTTGTGCGGCGGAGGACCCTCGTACGGGAGGATGGGCCTGAAGAGGAATTGCTTTATGACGGGAAGTTTGCCTAGTATCTCCGCTTTGTACATGTTGATCTTATCTGTGTTACGTCGATTACGCGAAGTTTGGTGGGTGAGGGATGCCAGGGTGAGCGGTCAGCTGCCCGATTTGGTGAGCCTTCATTGATTTTCCACTAGGAGTACTACCCTCGCTTAATTGCTCTCTTCCACACGCATCGACTCCGAGCTAGAAGAGCCCAACAACCCTCTACCCTTCTCCACTCCAGTTCCCGGCGGTGCTCCCTCTTCTTAGTATTCCTCTTGATTCCCCTCTTGCGGGCCGCGCTCGTCTCAACGATGCCCGTCGGCATGTTCGCGCCGAATCAGATATGGAATGGCGTATTTTCGCACCCGACTGGCATCTTGAGTAAGTCTCTCGAAGCTCGAAGGAGGGCGGCTCTGTGGCATATCCCCTGCGGCTGCACGACTTGTGCCGAGATGAAGACCGTTTGCAGTAGGGTCATAGGCATAAAGTGCGCTCGTTGCAAAGCGAAACGCTCTTGTTGCTCGCTATATATAATTCCCACCTCGCATTCTCCTTTCTATCCTGTTCTAACTTCCCTCGGCAAGACACTCCCGAGGGGCGTGCTTGCTCCAAGGCACTCATCGATGTGAAAACACCTGTCAGAGGTCAAGCTCCAGTGCCGGCGACCCCTCCTGCTGTCAAGGCCGATCAGTTGTCGAAACCCGCCACCCGTCCGAGGAAAAGAGTTCGTGTTGACGCCCCCTCTCTTAGCCCTTGCTTTTCCCATCCTAATGAAGCCGTCTCGACTGCCGCGTTAACCTCTCGTCCCTCCTCGCCCGATCCATCTAACAACTTCGCCCTCATTATCCGTTCCATGTTAGTCGCCGCCCTCGACGCTCTCGACAAGTCTCTCGAGGAGCAGGGGGTCTCCAAGGCGTTGGGCAAGCGACATTCCCGCGACCGAAGTCGTGTTGTAGGTAGACCCTTCCTCTCCAATCCTGGAGCTTCAACAGCTTCAGGAATATATATGTGCATTGCCGTAACACTTCCCTGTCAATATTGAAATATACTGTTATGCGACGAGCAATGCACAATGGACGGGTAATGCAAAATCACATTTTCCTCTCGCAACACACATGATATTTATGATATAACACCATGGGCATGTTGCCAGAGGTCTATTCTACTAGATTCCGTACTTTAATGAGAAATATATATACTGTGGTAATTTTCTAGCTGGGACGTTTTGAAAAGAGTGGTGTAAAAACTGCCATTTTTCTGACATTTTGGCCCAGATCCCAGAGATCTGTTGGGACATTGGGTTTAAAATTTTCAGGGGACCTCCATCATGTTGAAATGGATGGTCTGACTCCATCAGATCAAGGAATCATAGGGAAACTCGAGAGCAATATTCAAGATACTGCGAGAACGTGACAAAAAGCCTGGATAGGGGTGTCACACATGTCAGCATATTCAGATTCCGCTGTGGCAAGCTTGGCATACCACGGCACATCGGCACTTGGCACAAAGTAATAGATGTCCTAAATCTGCCAAAAAAAAATAAACTTGCCATAGGAAACATGCCTAAGGCAACGCGACTATCACGCCCCGCTGACTATCACAATAACTTGCACACTGAGTCTACTCACTTTCTGGAATGGGTTAGCAATTCAGCCAGCTATCCAGCACATCCATCAACATCAAGCAGTCCCAACTGGCAGCATTGGAGTTCGACATCACATCCCGATGGTCTACAATAGCCTTGTAAACGTAGTCTATGAGTAAACATGGTCGTCACTGTGCACTTCATCCTGCTTCAGAGTGTTTGGTGCGGAGTTTCAATTTGGTCATGCCGATGGGTCTGCCACGTGTGGCATAGTGTGACAAAATTGTGCATTACCTATAGTTTTAGACAAGGCATTTTCGGAGCTCATTCGTTCACGCATTTTATTGAAAGTTGCCCAGTTTTTTTTGCAGGAGCTTGTATCCAAGACCTGGCCCCGTTATACTGTCCAAGAATGAGCTCCAAAAGTGTAGTTGTTGTGAAGTTATTCGAAGGTTTGTAAAAATTGTGCATTGCTCGTCGCATAACAGTATCCTGTCCCCATGACACATTTGGACAAGTGGGAACATGAGTCTTATTTTATATACATTCCTGTAATGCTTTCGTATCAATATTGAATACATCTGTCCCCCACGGCACAATTGGTCAGCCCCTCTAAGCAACCTCCTAATGCTCCTCCTCACTCTCCATACTCCCCAAATGCCAACCAGAACACCCATGTCCAAAGCCTCCATCTCTAAAACACTAAACATATATCGGGGTGCAAAAACCTTCCACGTCGTTAAATGTCTCCTTAGTCCTGCCGCAAACACTGCACTTCCCAGTAGCAGTGAGTTAAAGTAAGTTGTCAGACATAGGCACGACCGCAGGACCGACAGTACTGCATCCTCCTGGTGGTTTATGGGTAGAGAGGGAGAGGAAGGTAGGAAAGGCGGGAAATTCCACAACGTCAGAAGTGGGGGCCACAAGGCCAGCTAAGAAATAGGGGCCAAGGGTATTCAAGATCACCGTGATCTGGGAATACAGAAATCTGACACTAGAGACCGGCATGAACACGGTTTTTCATTGCAGAGCTGGGCTGGTGGGCTGGTGGCCCGTCCGGTAGAACGCATGTGTCGCCAACAACGCGAGAGGGACGATCTCTGAAAACTGGACTTCCCTCTTGAGAGTAAACCCACTAAGATTCAAGTTGGAGGGGTGCGTGGTGGAAGGGGTACCAAGAGTGGATGCAAAGCCTTGGGGATACGCTTGAGTCAATTCCCACACGTCCCGAACACTGTCAACGATTTCTAGGTAAGCAAGTAACACCAGGATAAATAGGTCCAGAACAACTTGTCCGGTGAGCTGCGTGCAGGGCCGTACAACGGTCGGGAAGGTTGGCCACAATATGAGACAGGGAGATCCGATGGCATTAGCAAATCCCAGGAGAGTAACTGTGACTTGAGTATCCAGATCCGGGCTCTTGGGTGACTCCCCGTTTGTCCCTGGCACAGTGCTCGCGTTCTTCTTCGTTGGCCGCTCAGTTCTCTGAATATCCAAACATACCGGGATGGCACTCCAAAATACGGGGCCTGTAAAAATCACGAGCATCACCGTCACCCTCGCTACTGTCATCCGCCCATTCCTGAGCCACATGTTTCCTACATCCCCAAACCATTCAATCGAATGAGTCCACACAAAGATCCAAAACATCGTTCCTGCGAGCATCGCTGCCGTCATCGTACACAGTAGAAACACGCGTGCGATCCCATTGTCAGATTTTGAAAATGCCGGTAAGCGACTTATGACATGGGGTATCGACATTGCCATGACAAGTGCGAGAACCAACGCAAGGCCGGGAAGAGCGGAAGAAGTCGAGGACGCGTAAAACGTAACAGTACAGTTGGGATGTTGTTTCCCTCTGCAAACGGTACTCAGCATCATAAGACGAATGCACACAGCAAACAACTTGGAGAACCCGAGGATGCGGTTACGAAGGCACGGCGTGGGTGCAGTAAATCCGATAAGAACACTTGGCACTAAGGAGGTGAGACACAAGAACGGGACAATGTGGTCTTCCCAGATTGGGAACGAGTTCCAAAGCAAGGGTGCGGAGAACCGGTGTGGACTTTATTACGTCGAAAGTAAATCGTGGTTTGCAGGTGAGGGAAAGCATCAAAGACGAGACGAGAGCACCGCCGAAGAGTACAAGATGATGCGCGTGAACCCCATCCAGGTAATCCCGAACAAGCGGGTATGCGAACCCGCTCACAACCAAACTCAAGGCACCGACATTGAAGGCGCTGAGGAAACTCTTTTCTAGCTTTTGTTTTCGATCCCCTCATGAGTCCCCAAGAGGGCCGAATAATGCGTAAGAAGCGACGATACCTGTGAACATCACTAGGAGGCCTGCACTGATGAGCGTCGAGCTGAACTGTGCCCACAGTGACCGACATGTCGACAACGACAGACGACTAAATGCGAACAAAGCCGAGACTCAAGTATCAGATGGGGCGTCGGTCGCCTTCGATCAAGCATTGACCAAATCGGACCAGACACCATCCAGTTGGCCACTGGAAGCCCTTGCTCGGAACGCGTCCAAGTATCATTTAATCTGGCGTGCATTCAACTCCAGGGCTTCTTTCACGCTCGAGTCCCCTCGGTCAAATAGTCCCTAGATTATGCTGCCGGGGTTGTTGAATGGAATCGGAAGACCAAGGAGCAGCGATATCGTTGTAACAAGGTCGAGCTGTTGGATGGAACGATGGGGAAGACGTTCCCCCGGAGACGTTGTCTCGGGTAGAATTGCGACGAGTAAGGATATGGAAGACGATGAAAGAGAAGCACTCCGGCCATACATCCAAACTGCGGAGGAGGTCTCGAGGACTCTGCCGCCGCCGTGATTACCCATCTGATCCACACCGCAACCACCAAGTAAAATCAGCAACGTATCTTCGTCGACGATGCGAACAAGTCGGCCGAGAAACGTATTCACTTGTTCGAGCTTTGCTTTCATAACGGGATGGTCAGATCCGACGCGATGTCCTGCGTGGTCGACTCCGAGACCGTGGCCGATGGCAGGTGTCCACGGTTCTAAGCTCTGTTGTATGATGATGGACGGTAAATGGGAGATGACCCCGAGTCGACTGGGTGGAGGTCTTCGACGTCAAACGAGTCAAAAGGGTACGATAGGTTGTGGCCGAAAAAGGCCGGAAAGAGAGAAAGTCATGTATTATCGCCGGCAAATACAACCTATGAAGTGCATAGAATGACTATTAGCGGAGTGATCGCGAGCAAATAACTCCACGAACTGATCTTGTGTCCTGAGCTGCCCAGTTGGTGAAGCAGAGAGTCTTCTTGTATGACCGACCATGAAAAGCTTTCTCCGATGTCAACCAAGGTGGGTAGAGACCCCGTGGTAAGACCTTTGATCCGTTGGAGCGTCGTCGTCGGTGGGTCTGCATACGCGTTAAAGATGAAGGAATGGTGAGGATACACCGCAGTGAGTTCTCGAGAAGTGAGGATATTGTGGTGGTTCGGCGAGGGGGGTCTGGTGGACGGTCCGACACGAAATCAAATCGCAAGGCGTCGATAACGAGTAAGGCAGCGCGTTTGTGCGTCGCAAACCGACTCCATTGTTCCTGCTCTTCTTGCGATTTGTTGGGAAGTGCTAGTCGGCTGAGAAGAAACCCTCTCGTGAACAGGTAGATGCCAGTTGGGTGGACGAAGGCGAGCCAGCAAAGCAGCCGCACTGCAATATCGACAGCACCAGTCTAAGGTGACCCTCAACAAAGTCGAGGAAAAAAAGCTCTCGAAATGTGGCCCGACTCCCCCCATGGCAACAGCCATGTCTATAGGGTACTTGCCTTTTTTCCCGTAGCCTACAGCACGCTCAGGCAGCTAGCAACTTCGCGACGGCAATGTACAAGTGCAACATCAGAATCTTGCACCACCAAGTTGTCATACATGTCGCTAACGCCTCATCCAGCTTCACCAAAATACAACTCACGGCCCGCGAAGACGTGTTCAGCGAATGCACACTGCTACTTACAAGTAAGTCTTCAGCCGGTTTAGCCAATACGACTAATGGATATGTGACAAACATACTCACACTGTCCCTGTCATTCCTCAATGGCTGGGAGCGTGATCTCTCAACCCCGTCCTGCTGATATATTCTTATCTCCTCACGAATATCCCTCACCAATAATCTTTCGATAAAGGCAACAGGCCAAGTATGACATAGAGCGGTTGCATAAATGCTGCACCTGCCTGAGAGAGTCGATGGCATCCTCAAAATCTTTTGAGTTGAGTAGCTCGGTCACTTGTGTCATCCGCGTACAGGCGGGAGGGCGTGGGCTGACATTTTTCAGCGATGAAAGAACTAGGGCAATTGAGATGACAGTCACTGTAAGATTGCCAGAACCATGACCGAGCATCCGTACATTCACTGTGTTCACGCTTGACGTGATGAAGCGCATTCGGGCAAGTGGTGAAAAGGTGAAATGGAATGACACTGAGACACCGTGAGCAGCTTAGGATCACGAGGGTTGGTACGGTTGTGTGGGCCAGCTCCCACCTTTGCAATACGAGGATCAGCAAGCGAGATTTTTACCGACAAAACCTAATATACAGCAATCCGGATGGCATACACGAGAGGCGAAAGTCGACCTACAATGCTGAATCTAATAAGACTTTTGCCCTCACCAATATCGTTTTATCCCCATCGACTAACTGTGCCAAACCCAGCCCGGTACACCCGACAGTCTTTTTGCCCTGCGCTCGGCTTCCACCCTCTTCCTCCATAAGAGCGGCGTCAAATGGTCTCCCTGGTGGAAGGATGTAGGGCTCGAGGTCCATGGATGTGATTGATTCGCCTATAGCTGTCTGTACTCGGATTGCGAGGGTGGTGATTTCCAACAAGTCCTTCTCGAATTCTGTCGACAACTCTTCGTCGGAGCAACCAGCAACAATCAAGACAGCATGGAGTTCGCGGATGATCTGCTTCGTCTCCGCCTCCGGATTTCTAGTCTCCCGGATGTGAGCGCGAGTCAATGCTCGCCATCTTCCTGCTACAACCTGATCCTCTATTCGATACTGACAATCAGGACATCATATGACGGGTGATTGAAATCATTTACGAACCTTTTTTCTGGATCTCGGAATAAACACTCCTAAGAAATTGACTGTTCCCCTCCTCAGGTGCCCAAGATATGCATATCTTGAAGCAGCAGAAGATCAAACACGTCTGAAGCGCATACTGAAGCAATATGGGGTCGTAGTCCTCCTTATCCTTCCCACGCTGTGTAATAAGAGCCTGCGTCAGCTCTCCACCGATCGTCTTTGACGTGGCACTCGTTGCCCTTTTCCACGCTGCATCATCCATCCTTCGGCTCGCTCCCTCAAACTCGACCGTGTCAACCATGGACGCCGCTCCCTGATAAACCTCTGAGTTCAACCTGTCGACCAGCGAGATCACGTCAGCGCCAGACAGCATGTTGGCATGTTTAAGGAACGCTTGTGCTCCCTTCAGCTCGTTCGCCTTCTCTTCCAAGCGTCTCCTCGTCTCCTCATTCTGCGTCTCCGCTCGACGTATCTCGTCCTTGTACATTATATTCTCCTGCGAGTGGCGACTTAACTGTGCTCGCGTCTGGCGAAGTTCATATTTCAATCGTTGAATTTCCGAATTCAACGCCTCCCTCGCTTTGCGCTCCTCCTGCGCCATGGCCTGCTGATGAGACCTCATATCCTGCAACCTACGGTCTTTCTCCGCCAGCTGCCGCTCATACCGGCTGCGGGATTCCCGTTCTCTCCGCTCCAATTCCTTGTACTTGGCCCGATAATCGCATCTGCCATCATCACCGTAGCCGGCGTTAATTCCACTTCCGCTTCCAGGTGCAGTGTTCGTTGTCGGCGACGACTCGTTGCCAGCGATCACCATTGCGCCGCTATCAACTCCTTCGTTTCGCGGCGCCTTTGGTTGCTCTCCGTCTTTCGACGGGTCCGTCCTATATCGCTGGTTCGATGTCCCCCAGCCAAACATTTATTCTGTTAATAGGAAAGAGGGAGAGGTGGTGGATTGAAGACCGATGGGGTAAGGGTGCTACTTGGACCATGATATAGGTACCTACGTGATGTTGTGGCCAGCTTGGCTCCAAGATGCATGCCAGCCCAATCGGACCTTATCGGCACCCGATTTGTCCTGATATTTTCCATCCGACCAGTTGCCTCAGGGAATTACCTGTCCCTGTCCAATTAGAAGGCGCTCCGCAGCTTAAGTACCCCATATCGTACTTTCACCGCCGTCACAACATCACAAAGAACTGAATTCATTATTCCACACTTCACATCGCGGCGCCTAACCTAAACTGATCACCATCCAGATTTAATTTCATCGACTGACTTCGCAATCTTGTGGCTTATGCAGCAGCCACATCTATTTCCGCCACTAACTAGCATGCCTGCGGATGGTATTCAAATCCGCGTTCTCCGGTAGCATTGTATTCTTCAACTCCTGAAGCACAAGTGAAGAGGTTCATTGATGTATTTGGACATGAATAACTTTCTACCCTTATCTAGGTCTACAATGATCGCAGTGAACGTTCTAAATTATTTTGTAACGTCACTTGTGACCCACACACCTACCCAAAAAAACATACCCTGAGCCCAAGATCAAAAAACCTGCTTGCCAATGCATTGGCTGCATCATGGTGACCGCCATCCGTGCTCATCAGTCTCCTTTCAAACGGCCTCAAGTGGCTTCGCCACCTCGGTTCGCCGCCGTGATCAGGCTTGCGTTCGCGATCGGCGCCGAAAATGTCTTCCGAAGGGTCTCTGCGGCAGACATATCTACCAATGGTCAGCAAAATCGGGTTTCGTGATGCATCTAACTGGTTCACTTCCTTACTAGCAGATCATCCCCACTGTGAGTTTGTCGAATCGATTTGCGATAAGTTTACGCGATGCAGTCCGGTGCTGCGCCGTGGGCCTAGGGTCCAAGCCTCGAGGATGAGGTGTCTTGTTGTTTGGACCTTGACGCCCCTGCCAACAGTAGATATCAAACGGATAAGGAGTTGTCAAATGTGATGGCAACTGCATTGGTCTGGCTTGCTTCTAGAAATGTTCCGAGCATGTCGGAAATTCCCAAAATGGGTTGCTTCGTAACACAAGCCATTACGGGTGGATCGCCAGAGGGCCCCTTGGACCCCCTTGGACCAATTGCAAGCGTCCGGAAACTCTATAAGCTGCTTTGGATCTGGATCGGAGCCAGGGCTAAGCAGGGTTAAGTCTGTTTATAGTGAAATTCGGGTTTGGCCGGGTAAGTTCTTTGTAACGGCGCAAAGAACGCGGCACCTAACTTAATCACTTCGGATTTGATTCTTTCCGCTCGCTTCAAGGCATCATGGCTTGCGCGTGCATGGGAGGAGAAATTGTATATCTGGTTCATCATGGAAGTAAACCAAAACCACTTCTTTCCACTATGGCACCACTAGCACGTTCCCCGTACACGGGTAAATCCCGAAGACTAGTTATTGCATTCGATATCGGCACAACCTACAGTGGTGTTTCGTATAGGCTCGTTACTATAATCCAATCATTGAGTGATAGTTAACAACGCCCGTCGTAGTATCTTAACTCCAGGAGAAATCCCAGAAATATACCCTGTCACGAGGTATAGATTGTTTTCCTCCAACGTCTGACCACTTGTTTGACCGATCCCTTCCTATTAGATTTCCTCATCAAGGGCTCGTAGGTGGAAATTGCAAGATCCCAACGGTAATTTACTACGATAAGCAAGGCAAAGTCTGTGCAACCGGGATTGATGATCTCGGAGATTTTGAACCTGACGAGGTTGAAGATTGGACAAAGGTCCAATGGTTGAGTCACCTTTTTGTCTCGACCGCACCTCCGCACTCCTGAATTTCATAATTCACAGGTTCAAAATGCATCTTCGGCCCAAGTCGTCTGTAACCTCCGATGCCGCTGATCAGATCACTCCGTTACCGCCAAATAAGACAGTTATTGATGTTTTTGTCGACTTCATGGAATACTTGTATCATTGTACGCGCAAATACATCAAACAGACCTTTCCCAATCAGCCCGACTTCTTGGTCTCGATGGACCGAAATAACGCTATTGACTTCATCCTCACACATCCCAACGGGTGGGAAGGTTCGCAGCAGGCGCAGATGCGTCAGGCTGCTGTCCGTGCCAAGTTGGTCCCGGACACTGATGCTGGGCACGCTCGTGTTCACTTTGTGACGGAAGGAGAGGCCAGTCTACATCTTTGCATCCAAAGAGGGTTAATGACACCTGAGATGGAGGTAAATCTTTTCGCGTCGGCTCACTTTCGGTGAGATTGACCTTCGATGTTAGAGAGGCGAAGGTGTGCTGATTGTAGACGCCGGAGGAGGAACAATCGATATCAGTGCCTACAGTCGAAACTTGGCTGCGAAGGAGAAAAACACTTTCGAGGAAATAGCCGCGGCTCAATGTAAATTGATAAACCTACTGAATCGTCGTAGGTTTGAAACGCTGATGACATGTGGTATAGGCTTCTTTCAAGGCTCGATCTATGTTACCAACCGCGCACGATGTTTCATCGAAAGTAAACATATTCTTTTCTCTCTGCTGTCACTTATTGAGAGTGTTCTCCTTTTCTAGATCGTCTTAATGGTTCGAAATTTCAGGACAACATCAAATATATCGTCAACGCATTTGATAAACAATCCAAGTTGACATTCCGCTATAGGCCAATGTATGTCCCGGCCAACTCCCAGGAAAAAGACACCAATCTTGGAATGCGTTTTGGATCACTCAGGCTAGAGAAGTATGTTACTGCGTGGTGTTTCTCCGAGCAAGATTGTGATCTTTTCGCCTAGGGAAGACGTTGCGGGATTTTTTAAACCCTCGATAGACTGTATTGTCAATGCTGTCAAAGAACAGCGCAGGACGGCAAAGAAAACAATTTCTGCGGGTTTTTTTTATATCCCAGTCTGAAGTTTCATTAACATATGTTACAGACTGTTTTTCTGGTTGGAGGATTTGCAGCCAGTGACTGGTTGTATAACCAGATCGAGATTTCCATGAAATCCTTGGGGATTAAATTCTTCCGTCCGGATAGCAACGTGTGAGTCTGAAATCCTAAGCCTTTGTCAGTCCTATTGATTCTCTTGTTCTTAGCAACAAAGCCGTCGCCGACGGTGGTGTATCATATTTCATTGATCATTCCGTCACCGCACGAGTCTCCAAACACGCGTACGGTATTAGTTGCAATGCGAAATATGACTCCAATGATCAGGAGCATCGCCAGCGCTCATCGCAAGTCTTCCGCAGCGTGGACGGCTGCCAACGCTTGCGTCACTCTTTTGATATCATATTACCGAAGGTGAGTTGCTTCCTTACTTCTCATCTGCAAGACTCACCAGACTCACAAGGATACCGAAGTCTCAGAGACAAAAGAATTCCGTCGATCTTACAACAGAACCTCTACCGACAGATCTGATTTTGGAGATGTGGCAGTCCGAATTCTTTGCTACAAAGGTAGCTCTCCACATCCTCGATGGACGGACGTAGATGCAGGTACTCCTGAGTAGCTTTTCCCTTGATTTCGATTTTGAAACCGATTACACAGGATCCTATTCCACTCTTTGCAACATCGCTGATAATGGGCAACTCATAAATACCTCAAGATATGTCTCTAATGGAGGTTATTATATCATACAGTATGATATCATCTTAGCCTTCGGTCTGACAGAATTGGCTGCCCAATACGCCTGGAAGGAGAACGTGAGTTAATGCTATATTGCTCCGGAAACTGGGTCTAACAGGTGTTTGTCTCCAATAAGGGTGTTGAGAAACGGTTCGAGTTTTTCCTTTCCGTTTGCTTGCACCGCTCATAACGGATTTGCTAGATCCCCCGCTAAGATCACTTACGACATTCAATAGTTCATTTCCCGAAAGATGAATCAGTGGGAATGTGTTATCATGTCTTGTTTTGACTAGAATCGGAGGTTGTTCTACATGTTACTCATCCATTTCAATGGCTTCTGAATTGCACGGTAGTATAAAAATCATTGGGTGTGGCATCTATGGGGAGTGTGACTACTAATATGGTTTTTAAGTATTGGACTTTACCCTTGCAAAACGAGCGCTTGTGTCTCATCCGAAAGCAATATGCATTGAGTTCGGACCGGCTCTGCGTGTATCGGCCCACCTCATGAATATGAGTTGTGGGGGGCCTGTTACACCGTTGATGAAGAACAAAATGTGATGTAACACATTGGCAGCATGTATGCTAGAGAGAAGGAAAAAGGTGGGATAGGAAAATGGAGGAATATGGAGACCCAATTGCCCTCAGTATGCCTGGGAGGTCAGGGTGTCCACGTGACCACCCACCGAGTGCGGCGAGAAGCGAGGCAGGATATGCGCGATGAGATCTATGGGGCGGTAAAGAGGACAAAATGAGTCAGTTCAATTTCAATTTCTAGGTGCAGACGGAACTGATGACGTCGCGATTTGATATGAGGTGAGGGGAAACGGAATACTCAGGTTGACATAATTGTCCAACTGTCCAGTACAAGACGAACGAAGACCCCGATTTTGAATGGATTCTCATAAGAAAGTGTATTGAATAAAGTCCACGTGCGGTGCATGATGTGGAATCCAAGGGCGAGCATGATGGCCCGAGGCGATAGATATGCCATGCAGACAGAACTGTAGCTCTACATAGGCCCATATCGACCATCTCGTCGTTCCGACTCTGCGGTGAATGGCAGGTGCAGTCTTCTTGAGTTGTGGCGTCGACATGTAAGTTCATTAGTAACTCACTGAGCAGAGACGCCTTCGATAACAAAGTGCCGCGCAACGAAGACCTAAATGGGAGAAGAATTAAGATCTCCCCACACAGGCCAAAATGTGAAAGATGACATGACTGACGGCTTTAAGGAGCAAGCACCCCCACATGGGGGGCCCTACTTGAATCCGACCACCAATCAGGATGTACGTGCTATTTTCCAATATGCTATTAGCCTAGTTAGATTGAAGATGGTGAATGATAACAACGATGTTCTCCACGTACACCTGATGTGCACTTGCACGTCACACTGGCACGGGTCATTTTTTTGTACATTTTGTAACGGCACTCGTGACCCACACACCTACCCAGCCCAAGATCGAAAAGCCTGCTTGCCAATGCACCGATCGCGTCGACGCTGGCCACCATGCGCGCTTGTCGGTCTTTCCCAATATAGCACCGGAATCGTCACACCTGTCAACTGCAATATACCTTTGGAATACACCTGTTTTGGATATGTTCACCCAAGGGAAAGTATAGCAATTCAAGACCCTTTTGGAAGTGAAGGAAACAAGCACAAAATTGTTGAGGTAGTGACCCCAGAAAAGGGTGAAATACATGTGGACTAAGCGCAAGAAATTGTCATCATCGAGAAGGGGGGGGGGGGGGGGGAGAAAGAAGACTAATGGCCACGTAAAATCTTACACCTTCAAAGTACTATGTACGGGACGTTACAATTTTCGTCCAAGTCCTATCTCCTCCATTTTTGCAATTTTGCTTCGTCGAGCAGTTTCTGCCTCACCTCTCCATAACACTCCGCTCGCAACCGTCCAATAGCCTCAAAGTCCGCCTGCAAGAGTCGCTCATATTTCTCAACCAACTCGGCCGTAGCTTTCCTGCTGGCGACCTTCTTGTCAATGGCTTTCTGTACTTCTTTGAGCAGCTCCTGCCTCATAATATCATTGCGCTCCTTTCGCAACTCCTCGATAGCCTCAAATTCCTCCTGCAACATCCTCCCATATTTCTCGAACAACTTGGCCATCTTCCTAGTAACATCCTCGTTAGCGGCCACTTTCTTGGTATCCTTCTGTGCTTCCCTGAGTAGCCCCTGCTTCGTATGCTCGTTACGCTCTATCCGCCACTGCTCAATAGCATCAAATTCATCTTGCAACCCTTGCTCATATTTCTCAGTCAATACGACTATCTTGGCCTTTTCGGTGATGGGGTCTGTCTTGTCGATACTCTTCTGTTCCCCTTCGAGTAGCTCCCGCCTCAGCTCCTCATTACGGTCGTTTCGCAGCTGCTCGGCGGCCTCAAAGTCCTTGCGGAGCGCTTGCTCGTATTTCTCGACAAACCCGACCTTCCTCTTGACGTTGGCGACCAATTTCTCGATTTCCTCTTGTGCTTCCTTGAGTAATTTCTGCATCATCTCCTCGTTACACTCCTTTCGCATTTGTTCGTCAGCTTCAACATCCTCCTGCAACATTCGCTCATATTTTTCGACCATCTTCTTCGTCACTTCCCCAGCGGCTACTCTGTTGATGTCCTTTTGTGCTCTCCTGAGTAGTTCCTGCCTCATCCCCTCATTACGGTCCTTTCGCAACTGATCGACAGCCTCCAGTTCCCCCTGCAGCATCCGCTCATATTTCTCGAACAACTCGGCCATTTTCTCGTTTACTTCCTGGTTAGCGACTAGCTTGTCGACGTCCTTCCGCGCCCCCGCAAGTAGGTCCTCCCTAATCTTCTCATTACGCTCCTTTCGCAGCTGCTCGAAAGCCTCGAATTCCTCCTGCAGCACCTGCTCGTATTTCTCGAACAAATTGGCCATCTTCCAGGTTACGTCCTCGTTAGCGGCCACTCTGTTAGCGTCCTTCTGTGCTTCCTTGAGTAGCTCCAGCCTTATCTCTTCACTGCGCTCCTTTCGCATCCGGTTCACAGCCTCAAACTCCTCTCGCAGCACTCGCACATATTTCTCAACCCACTTCGCTGCTTCCTTGCTGGTGCCCATTTTGCCAGAGTCTCCTTGTGCTTCCTTGGGTGGTTCTCGCCTCGCCTTTGGTGACTCCTTTTGCGACTCGTCGTTACTTTCCTTTCGCGGTTCCTCGTTACGTCCCTTTTGGAACCCCCCCTGCAGCACTCGGGCATATTTCTCAACCAACTCAGCCATCTTCTCAACCAATTTCTCGTGGGCGGTAGCTTTGTCACTATCCTTTGGTGCATCCTTGGGCGGCTCTTGCTTTGTTTCACCGCGGGCGCCCACCTTTTCATCATCCTTCCGTGGTTCCCTGGGTGGCTCTTGTTTTGTTTTCTCGCTGCGGTCCGTGGCTTTCGGTGAACCTGGCTTTTCAAATGACCACATTTGGCAAGGTTTTTTGGAGTTCTCGCAAGAGACGACCTGTATTGGGCCTTTGTCAGCAAATGTGTTCTTGCGTCTACGAAGTATACTGTACCGGAGTATGACTGAAACCGTTAGATGCACCACGATTGACCGATTTGACAACCTCTACGTTGGCATGTAATGTGTATCGCAGACTCGTAGACTCAAAGATCCTGACAACTGTCATGTTAGCATTGCTTTTTCTACGTGATGCCTGGCAGCATGACATACTGGTGCAATGGAGATCCTTGATTTGGCTGATCTTGATAGGGATTAATCCACCAGTAGTACGGTTTGGCAACAGCTTTTAAAACTCGGTAATCTTTTCGACCCGATTCGGTGGCAATACCAAGATAAAGTTTGGTCCCCACGTTTTGGAACGTGTGCCCCTTCAGGGTTATATCAACATCCCACTATACAATTAGTTAGTTTGAGGAAAAGGCAATAACAACGAACCATGAATTACTTTCTCGTTGTCTCCCCCTGTGCTGTTAACTCCAACAACAGACGATCCAGGATCGCCCGGAAAGTATGCGGCTAAGAGTTTGCCAGAAGGCGAACGTAGAAAATTCGCGACGTTTTCATGAGCAAGCACAACATGTTCAGCATTTTGGATGGAGTAGGTTCCCTTGGGTACGATCTGGTATGGCGTGGGGTGCTTCAGGCCAGTGTTAAAAATACCGGTTTCAAGTTTGCAGGCAGTTCCGAATATGTCTTTCCATTTGTCTACGCCCCCCTTGGCCTTGATATTCGCATTGATAAACTCTATTCAACATGCGATTGGTTAATAAAACAGGTGTGGAGATGACAGGTGAAGAGAAACGTACTCCTATATTTCTTTACTGAGGATTCGTCATTGTTTACTTCTGTCCAAGCTTCGTGGTAAACCACATCTGGACGAACAGAGATTAGACACTGGATTTACGGGGAGTATAGTAGGCGGTGCTCGCTTTCTGCCGACAACTTTTTTTCCACCAAACGATTCGCAATTTCCCAGTACGACTAAGCGATATCAATCCAGTGACTTTAATCCAGAATTGAGGGATACCCCACCATTACGCAAGGTAGCAGGATGATGTAGTATCTTTTGAGAGAATTAGTGCTGGTCCTCCAGAAACAAACGGACTCAGACGAACGCAAAATAGGGATCATACTTTTGAAGGTAAGTTACATAAAACTCTTCGCTCGCTTGAAGCTCTTTGCTTGGCTCTGTGCTATCGATTGTCTTCTCTGGAACGCCAAGCTTCGTAACGAGGGTCTCCTTCGATTTCCTTACGTACTCGAGAGATGACTGGTGACGCGGGATAAAGCTTTTGATATCCTCAAAGGTGGGTGCCCGGGCAACCGCAGACATCTTCAAGCGGGCGCAGACCTCCAGATACAGCGTGTCTTGCTGCACGATCGGGAATGAACACATGCTGCGGATTGCAAGAGTGCAAGCGACTCACGATCATGTAGTATCGGAAACCATCCAAGGGTGCAGATCCATCGCCGAGTGCCTGAGGGAAAGCATGGTTGATAAGTTCGGTGTATACATCACGGTTCTCCTCGAGCAATTTGTCGACGGCATTCTCCTGAGGTTCAGGCTGATCCGAAGGAGGGACCGGAAATGCAGCCCCACGCGAACGCGGGGGCGGAGGTGCAAATGCAGGTGGAGCTTCAGACGGTGGAGGGGGAGGTTGAGTTTGCTGAGACCGAAGTGGCTCAGACAGGTCTGCTGGTAGGCGACTTAGGATGAATTCTCGTAACCAGGACGAAGATTGACGAGGCCTAGCGAGCCGAGGTAAGAAAAAATGGTATATAGTGGTGGGAGATTCGAATAATGCGTACCTCGTTGTCTTTCGAATCCTTGGTGTAGGTTCCCACTCAGGGAGAAAGGTAAACGCGCCCGTCCTAGCGAGCAATAAAGCATACTATATTAAATGATTAAGGGAAACCATGCGTACTTTGCTGCGTCAGCTTTAGCTGCTGTGAGAGCAGCGGAAACGAGAGATACTAGCACCTCTTCTATCTCTTCCAGATCGTCCATGATGGTGGAGTGAACTTATCCGCCAGTAGCACGGTTTCGATAACAAAGTACAGCCTCGGCGCCTAGCCACAGCAATCGCGTGACACTGACAAGCATCACCCGGGTTATTTACCGCAAAGGCAACGTTGCACACCAGCTTCTTCACCAAAATACAACTCACTGCAAGGACGTGGTTAGTAAATACACGGTATGTGAGAAACGCATTCACGCTCTTGTTCCAACAGCTCAAAAGCACGATGTCTCAATCCCGTTTCGCTGATATTCTCATCCTCTCGTGAATACCTCGCCAATAATTTTTGGATTAAGGAAACAGGCCAAGCATGAAATGGGATGGTTGCATAAGTGCTTCACCTGCCTGAGAGAGCCGACGGCGTCCTGAAGATCTTCGGAGGAGTTGAGTAGCTCGGTTGTGTCATCCTTGTACAGGTGGAAGGGCGCGCGCTGGCATTTTTCCGCGATGAAAGAATATGCGCAAATGCGATGTGACAGTCACTGTAGGATTTCCGGACCAATGACCGAGCATGCATTCACTGTGATCACGCTTGACATGATGAAGGGCATTCAGGCAAGTGGTGAACAAGTGAGATATTGTGAGCAAACAAGAGAATCACGAGCGGGGGTACGGTTGTGTCAGTGGGTCTGTCACCCCTCTTCGAGAGTACACGATTCGCTTGGCAGGCACGTACCCACAAGCTGGAAGGTATATATGGGCTTCAGGTGTTGGATGATGATAATAGAGTAATTGGGGTACAGAACATCTATACGCACCCAACGTCGTGGCCTCTGCCTTCGACGGCTGAGAACATACCTTTCCACTGAGAGCTGAGGTAAATAACACACGCCACGTGTTCCAACGATGTCGTTCCAGGTGTTTGTTCTCCCAGATTAGTGAGGGTAATGAGAACAGGGGGTTGGAAATGCATTCCAGTTATCCTTCTTAGGTCGTGTGCCATGAGGAATCAGGATGGCTTTCTCCACCTGTTCCACGACGACGTGGCAGTTGCGAATGGAGTCCCGCGCTATACATAAGTAAACAGCCCCGGCGGCTCCGACCATACTGACAATAACCGCAGTCGCCACCGTTACTTCCTCACCGCTGCTGACGCCAAGTCAACCTTCATGTTGCAATGAAGATACTACTGTCTTTGACTCGATGGGGATCTCCACTGTCGCTCCTTGTCGCTGCGTTCGCCATCCAAGCGACTTCAGCACCCGTTGTTGCAACCAACGTACTTACACCTGACAATTTCGAAGAGACGATTGCAAACGGCGTCTGGTGAGCAATTTTTTTTTTCGGGTCTGGCGACCTGCGACGTTCATGGTCTGTAGGTTCGTCGAATACTTTTCACCTTACTGTCCTCACTGTCGCCACTTTGCACCAACATGGACGGAAGTGGTTGACCATTTCGAGAAGCAAGCCGACCCTGGTGTACACCTCGCTCAAGTCAACTGTGCACTCAATGGAGGTCGGTAGTCCATTCTTGTTTGCTTTCACACCACTGAAAGACAAGATCAGACCTCTGCTCTGAGAAGGGTGTCACAGGCTATCCTCAGATGAACCTTTACCGCAACGGAGAGTTTGTGGATAAGTTCTCTAAGAACAGAGAATTCGATCTTTTGGTTGATTACCTTTCCAAACACGCGGAGCCAACAGGAGTTGCCATCCCCGATGTGGCGGCTGAGGAAGAGGTATTCTCCACGGTTCCTCCCCCGGAGCCTACCACCGCTATAGAGCAACCTTTGCATGTCCAAGTTCCTAGCGTGGATCCAAATCCTACCGGAGTTGTGGTTGAGTTAACGACAGAATCATTTGACAGCTTTCTCTCTCAAGGGCCTGCGTTTGTTAAGTTCTTCGCGCCTTGGTACGTGATTGATGCGGTGGGCTGAATGCAACTAATGGGATGCGAAGGTGTGGCCACTGTAAGAAACTGGCACCGACGTGGTCTCAATTAGCCCGACATATGCAACATAAGTTGAATATTGCGGAGGTGAACTGTGACGATCAGAAACCTCTGTGCTCAAGTCAAGGCATACCTGGCTACCCGACTCTCCTCTATTACGCTCACGGTGTAAAAACCGAGTATACCGGAGGCAGAAAGTATGACCAACTTGTCGCGTTTTCTGAGCACGCTTCGCATCCGTGAGTATCCAACCCTACGTGCGTCAGTTCGGATAGTTCTTCATGATAGGACAGCACTATGCAAATCATCGAAGCTTCCCAACTTGATGAAGTTATTCGGGACAAACCCGTTATCTACCTCCTTCTGCATACACCGGCCGACAAGAGTATCGTGGTATGTTTAAAGTCAGTGTGTTATAACTTTCAATTTACTTATAACCACAAGGACCATATGGCCAAGGAATCCCAGCATCTACTCGGCTCACCGCCAATCTATCTTTCCTCTTCCCAGGAGCTCTTTAAACAGTACGACATCCCAAGTGATGCTCCCTATGCAGTTCTTTCCTTGAAGGACCACGACGCTGGCCAGCCGACGTCAATATTCTATCCCTCCCCGTCCCAGCCCGATAAAGATGCACTGAGGAAGTGGCTTTTTGCTAATCGATTCCCGACATCTTTTGAATTATCTCGCGAAGTGTTCCAGGATGTAATGAACGCTCCGCATCAACCTTTGGTAGTTATAGTCTCTACGCCTCCGAGTGCACGAGACTCCGTTGCTGAGAAACTGAATGACATTGGGAAGAAGTGGCGTTTGAAAACGAATCAAAGCCAGCGCGAGGGTGGAAGGAGAGATATCGTGTTTACTTGGATGGACGCGGATCAATGGGGGAAATGGATGAAGAATATGTATGCGATCAAAGCAGTGGGAGAACCCGAAGTTGTCGTCGCTGATCATGGGGTGAGTTTCTCCCCGTGTCCGCCCCTCACCTCCATCTCAAATACCCCGAAGCGGCTACTCTACTACAACAAAGACGGATCTGAGCAACCTATCAAGTTGAACTTCGTCAGCATATCTTCCACACTTGAAGCAATTTTACAGGGAACCGCAAGACCCAAGCATTCAGAGAATGTTTTTGAGCGTGCTGTACAGGTAAGTGAAAGACTCAGTTGTCCGTCACACTTCTCCACCAACTACCTACTTTCTAGCTGTTGAACTGGAGTGTTGTTCAACTCGGACAATCGATAACCGCGCACCCCTACGTGACGGTTCTTCTCGTCCTAGGCTCTCTCGCCTCGGCGTTCGCGGCGATAATGAAATTACTTCGCAACGATTTTCAGGAGTCTCATCCTGACAAGCGGTATGCTAAATCCAGTCGTATAGATTGATTCTTTAATATGTATACCTTGCACCCGAAATGACGCTCACTTTTCCTGAGTTGTCTGAATTCTTACGCCCTGACTGACATCATTATAACGTGCTGCTGAGGGCGTTAGGTTTCAGCGTGGCAGTGTGCCTTTCTTATATATTCTCGGGCGACGGATATTGATTCACCGGCTGATTATAGTCCGTACGGGTCCTACCCCGCGTCTATCATAATTGCCGAAGGTCAAGTGCATCTGTCCATAAAGAGTCGCACTGCTAGTCCAGGTACTGCAAAGTCCTAGCCAGGCAATTTTATGAGCCTTCTGGTCTTCGGTCCCGGCATCCCCTATACGGATTACTTCGACCTTGGGATGAAACGTGTTAGGGAAGGGGAGATATCGCGAGTCTTCTGTTTGGCAACTCATCACTGAGTGCAAAAAGCGGACTGGCAGTATCCTGGTTATCAGTCTAACCCGATTTACGCCCTGTTCATGTCGTTGTAGAAGCTTTCATGGCGAAGAGGGATGACCAGCTTCCGGATTGCAGAGTTTGCGAATTCGCTTCCGGATTGCGTCCACTCCGAGTTTGTCTGCTCCGATGACACGCCAGGGTATATCGTAGCTCCATCCGTGCTGGTTAAATGGATGGCCCTCGATCTAGGAGCACGAGGTCCGCAAAGCGCCTGGTAGCAGGAAAAAGCCTTCAGGCTTCCTTCGTACCTTCAAGAGTGACCGAACAAGCACGCAGCAATACAGCGCTCTCAGCCGAACAGTTCGCCAGCATACCATGGTGCGGACGACGTTATCATATGGTCTGTCCAGTTGCAGCTGAGCTTGCGCACTGCTTGCTCAAGGCAGGTAACTTATTGTGCTTCTTACCAAAAATGTCGTGAGGGTTTGCATACGACCACCTTGACCCGGCTGGGTCACGGAAACACTACTCGCCGCGTTCTTTCGTAGTACTTTGACGAGGCCAGTGGCACGTCAGTATGACATTAAAGCAGTTTCTGAAAACCTTGAGAATCATAAAATATTTCGAGGGCGCGCACGGCTTGTTTCCGGGAAAGGAAACGTAGTAGGACACTAGTACAGTACGACGCCTATTTACCGTTCGACCCTAGATCTGCTTCTCCGTTCTGGTACTGCACTCCCCGTGTTGCATCACACGGATCTATATTTGATGGCGAAATGGTCAATCGTGCAAGCAACATACTATGGTAGTGGACATTTAAACTCTACCATAATCATGTGAAAATGATCATTATTACTTTCAGGCCAACACAAATGTCTAAGTAAATGCGAGAGAAGTTTGCAATCATGTCGCTTAGAGCTATCTCCACCTCTGCTGGGTCGGCTTGCGACAGCGTATTTGCTCCAGTAATTTTACAGGTCCTCCTTTGTGGTGTCTTCGGCACGCACATCAAATTGGTTGGTACAAGCTCTCGTAGCATCTTGCATTCTTCTTTTCTTCTCATCCAAATGACAGGTGCTGGAGAAATCTGTGCCGCACGGTGTCCGTGGCCCGAATTTCAGTATCACGACAGTCCCAAGTTCCTCATATATGGCTCGTCCCAGCTCCGCATCTGTGGAGCTCCTGCTATGTCGACGGGAAAACACAAGAGTTTTCTTGGACTAACAGCGACTGTCACTAGGAAATTGATGAAAATCACTGTGCTGTGTCCGAGAATGACAAGAATGGAAATATTTTCTGTCGGAGGACGGTTCCCGCAGGACGTATGTGTGCTATGGGAAGTAATTCGGTCACATATATGAAACCGACCAGCTCGAGCAATTCCACCACTCCTGACAGACTTGGCCTACGCAGTAACTGTGTAACCCGACCGTCTTGGCCCCGGTAAAAGGGATGCCCTTGGTTACCAATCTCATCGATGACAACTCTCCGCTCATCTTCTACGACTCAACTTGGATGTTTGGAAGTAGTTTTTGGGATGCTTTTGAAAACCAGTAAGTGGCCTGTCGCACATCCCAGGCATCGATCTCTGATAGAGGTATTACTGGCTAGGTAAAAGTTAGTCCCTTGGAGTGAGATCACCTTGCTTTTCAAGCAAGGTCTGTTCAAGCCCAAATTTTGGGGGAACAAGTTGATGGTACAAAGTCTATTTGGGTTTGCTGAAATACTTCGTGTCCTTCTACCACCATCTACAACATACCTCTTGGCATGGTGATACACAGATGTTAGCTGCGACTTCAGCGCGGCGAGATTCATTCACCACTTCGGCAAAGCTCGCCATCATTGTCACGAGACTGATTCTGGCTTGTGTTATGCCAATTTCTCCATCTCTACAAAACTGCACAGAAAAAGGTGGTTAAGCTTGGTGTGGGTTGGAGCGATCTAGCGGAAGACGAATCGTAGGACACAAAATGTATTCACGGAGAACATGGTCTTTCTGCGCAGTGACCAACATGTGAGAGTGACGTAAGCGATAGTATGATACAAGCCGTTCATCATCTAGTGTACATTGAGTACGCGTGCAGGATATCATATGCTGGGTGAGTAGATTAAACTAGGGATGAGCCCGTAGAGATAAATAAATTTAGCGACGGTCACATCACTCCCGGAGGGAGGGGATCGGCCCGGGGCGAGTCAGAACCCGAGAAATCGTCAAAGCGTCGAATCAGAGGGACTGCGAGGATGGAGACTGCGCCCACGGTGTCACGGAGTTATCGTCACCCATGATCCCACGAATCCTCTGATACACTGCATGTGGAAATTGTCTGCGAGAGACGTAAGGGTAAGCTCAGCTGCATAGAAAAGGGGAAGTCAACTTTACCTCTCTCGCAGTCGATCTAGTAGGGCAACCGCACGGTCACGGTGTCCATTACCGAGTTCGGCGCGGAACATCGCTTCCCAGGTCGATGGCTAGGGGGTACCGTCAGTCCATAATAGCCCAGCAATCAGTAGAATTGACACACTTCTCTGTAAGAAGGTTCGGACGGAGGAACTGAGGAAGCGGACGCTGGATTGTGGGGAACATGGTTATTGGGAGCAGCAACACCGCTGGGAGGATCAACCAAGCTCTCAAACACCCTGCGGGCTTCTTCAATGTCCCCTGCAGCTGAGTAGCCCTTGATCAAGAGGTTTGCAATGTATGCTGTCATATGCACACCCGACGCCTGGAGTTTTGCGAGGTAAGTACGGACATAATCCATACGCTTGTGTATAACGAAGACGTTGATGAGTGATTCATACGTGACAGCGTCCGGGAGGGGGTTGGCCGGATTGCGGCGAGCGGAAGGATGCGACGCGATGGAATTGAAAACGCTTATGGCCTTGTCGAGGTCCTTCAAAACACAGCCGTAAGCGTTTATAAGTGCTGCCCAGTGAGTACTCTGAAGAGACGTTTCCCCAGACGATTCGACTTTCTTGAATGTCTTCTCAGCTGCTTCGATGTCAATCGGTTCAATGGTTCCGTATGCGTCAATGAGGAGCTGCAGTGTTATAGTTCAGCAAAACCATGTTACAAGGGACAGGGATCGTTCGGAGACTGACCTTATAAGTATGTGCGGAGGGTTTGATACCCGCCTTCAGCATTAATTCGTAGAAATGTAATACGCGCCCTCTGTCGGGTTTAGTATGTGTATACATTTGCATCATGGTGTTGTACGGCGGGATCCGAGGCTTGAAATTAGGCTGGCCAGCCATTTCCTCGAAAAGCCGCTCGGCAGCTTGGGTATCGCCAACGCGGGCGCACGCTGCAATGACAGCGCCGTATGTGATCGAAGAAGGCCGCAGCGTGGTATTTGCCTTCATTTGTTCAAATAGATCAAGAGCAAAGTCGGCCTTGCGTGCCTTGGCAAGCTTAGAGATAATAGTATTGTAAAGGTAGACGTTCGGTTTCGTTCCGCGCATCTGACATTCGGTAAAAAGAGCCATGGCATTGGAGGTATCGTCTGTCGTGTCACGCACGCACTCAATGAGCGATCCGTATGCATCCGGCGAAGGCACACCACCAACTGCTGAGATGCGATCGCGGTGCCCATACGCGCTCTCCATATCCCCAGCGTGTGCATAGGCAATAATCATTTGATCCTCGATCTGGAACCATGCTTGAGATTGCCATGACGGGTTCGCAGAGACATAAGGTGAGAAGATAACTTGCTGCGCAGTGTCATAAACAGACTGGAGTGCCGATATATCGCGCGCACGACCGAGGCCATTGATGAGACGTCCCAAGGTAGTAGGGTGAGGATAACGAGGGGACGGCGCGGAGATGGCTTCCTGGAGGCGGGCATAGCCATCGTGAACAGTGAGGGAACGGTTTGAAGGGTACCACTCATCGATGTAGCGACTGAGTTCAGCGTCAACGATGACCGGCAGGCGAGGCGTAGTTGATTCAGCGGCTGGGGAAGGAGGGAGTGGCGGACGCTTGAACCGTTGGAAAACAGGCCCAACAGTCCCAAAGAATTCTGCCAGTTGGTGAGCATCCAAAGATTCGTGAAGTGCAGTCATTACAGCCAGAGCCAGTTTTCTAGGCACGGCTTGCACGTGAGAATCAATTCCAGCATTGTCAAAGACTTTGAGAAGCGCCGTAAGAGACCGGTATGCACATCCTTCGGGCAATTCGTTGTTTGAGGGGGTGACAGGGAGTGTAAGGGCGCACGAAAGAAGTAGCTCGTAGTCCTGCTGTGCCAGGTCACGCTGGATCTCGATCGGGGATATCATGAAGGCATGCAAGAGGTGAGGCGCCATAGCAGGCGTCAGCTTCACTCCTTTTCGTACCGCGTATTGCACGACCTGCAGCGCTTCCGAAAGGACAGACGTCTCCGAGGACGAGGAAACAATGGCCTCAAGGGCAAGCGGAACAACCTTGTTGAGGAGCTGTCCAGATCTCTTAGCCTCCGGTTTCTCGTCCTTCTCCAAGGTTTCCTCGAGGACAGATAACTCCCGAGCCACTAGGCCCTTTGCAAGTTCCCAGGCCTTCTCAGCCATGCCGAAGCGTACGAATTGAGGATATACGTTTGCAAGCAAGGCCTGGGTCTCGCCGATGTGGGGCAACGACGGGCGTGTACCTTTGTCTAAGGAAATGTGGTGCGCCAGGAATGCCAGGGAAGCATGAACAAGGTCTTTGTCTTCTGAATCGGTCACTTGTTCGAGGAAACGAACGTTGGTACTGAGCACCATGGACCGCAAGGTTGGCTTCACTTCCAAGCTATCCTTAGCCGCACAGTCCACCAGAACACCAAACAATCTGTTGAGATCCTGAATCCTGGATTTATCTGTAGAAACGGCCTGGGAAAGCATTTCAAGTATAACCGTCCATGCCTTCTGGTCTGGCCGCGTAGGTTCAGAAGAAGATTCGAAAGGGTTGGCAGAGGGATTGGGCTGAAGAAGCAGACGGTTGAACCATGAGAGAGCCGTGGCAACGTCGGGTTGCGGAGAGGGCACAGGAGCGGAGCCGGAGTTGACAGAGTCATTAGGAATTTGGCCGCAGAAACCGTTGATGATAGTTGTGAAGGTCGAAGAAGCGGGACTTGGGACGAGAACCTTTTCACCTACATAACACGGGCGCATAAGTACACAAATGCAAGTAAGGGGTAGATATAGAACACCTTGGGCCTTCTCGGTGCTTTCGCCATCCATCATGGTCTCCAACAAGCGCAAGGCGCCGGCCGGTTGTCCAGCACGGAAATAAGCTTCTATCATCTTATTCCAGATACGCACGTTCGAACTGGGTTCCGAGTGGGCTATCTCTTTGCGGGCACACAAATCCTTGAACTCGCTAAACACCTCTGTGGCCCCCACGAGATCATTAGCATTCACGTATGTGCTGAGAAGGTAGTAGATTGCGGTCGTAGATGGATAAAATCGAGTAGACGTTTCTGAACCGTAAGTTAGAGGTTGACGAACTCGTGCCTCGAGATGAGAGTATACACGGAGGGCCGCGTCAGTGGAAGCGTGGTATGCACACGAGCGTAGAAGAGCATGGTACACGTTCACAGGGAAACGGAAGGCCAGAGCTGAACGCTTTTGAAGATTGCCCGAGTCCGACTCGGACGTTATACAAGCGGCGTCGAATATCGACATAGCTGTGCGGAAGTTGTCTTCGGACAAAAGTGAATCTCTCCCCTTGGAGTCGGCCTCTTCTGCGGCTGCCTCACCAATGAGGCTAGATGTTTGTGCACCTAATCTCCTCCGGCGCTCGCGCGCGTCGATCGAACGAAGGGACTTTTGCACGTCGTGATCGCGGTCCGCGAGTTCCATTATCAATTGGGCAAGTCGAGGGACATTTTTAGTTGCGAAGGCTTCTTCGACGTTAATGGCAAAAGACGACTGGGGTGAGTCATCTGCGGAAATTGGGGACTCCGACTGGGACGGTTGCTGTCGATTTTGTTGCTCGTGTTCTGCAGAAGGGGCGAATGTGTGTCGCGCACGGAGATGTAGCTGAACGGTATGTAAGACGCCTGTGCTGGTCTCCTGCGCAAGGTCGCGAGGACCGGATGGAAGGCTAAAAGAATGTCGGCGAGCAAGGGGACGCGAGTGATGAGAAGAAGACTGGCGGGACTTGACCAGTGATGTAGAGACATCCTCCTTGTCGTCGTCTTTAGTGAGATCCTGGCCAGCGGACGTGTTTGCTTGTGTAACTGCACGACCGGCGCCCTGTCAAGGGGTCATATTCGTGCAAGGCTCGCACGCAGGGAGGAAAAAGAAAAACGTACAGTATACCCCGTGTAGAATTTACTACCAGCGTTGAATTTTGCGCCCCCAGGACCTGCGCCCGTTCCAGCACCACCCCAGGATGAGCCTGGGCCAGTTGTCCATGGTACTGTAGAGGTCGTCGAGCCTGATGACTGGTGCTGAAGAACATTGCGGAGAGTCCCAGACTGATTTTGAACAAGGGCGACTGCACGCGATGTGTGCAGGAACAGATGGCTGGTGACTTTTGGCAGCATCGTTGTCGTCGTCGTCGTCGTCGCACTCGACGGCGGGGAAGTTTGCACGAGAAATTTTGATTTTTCGCGCGGAAATAAATAAAAAAATTAAATCGATCATTCGGGAAATACCGGACCGCGTTCTTCCTGCATGCCGAGCACAGACGTCAGCCCAAAGCCAAACCGTGAGTTTACAGCCTCGGCAGTCAGTAAAGCAGCTTTCGTCACCATCTCGGCATCTGCATGAGATTCGCGAATCTGCCACTTAGGGGAGCTAGTTTCAACAAGAACCCGAGCACACCTCAACCAAATATTAGATATGTACATTTCTATGTAGTGGTTTCGATATGTAGCAGCAAGGCACCCCAACAACTTGGGCCTGTGCCTTTGCTAGTAACCAGGTACACCCCCCTCGTGCTCAAGAGTTGTGGGAACCTGTGATCGATGGACCGGCGGTCAGCGAGCTCGACCTTGCGACTGCGGCGTGGGGGGACATACATACATACGTCAGTTCCTCGATGGTTGAATGGAGCTGCCGCCCGTTCGTCGAACTTGCGCCGCTCCTGCGCGACCAATGCAGTCCATCATCTGCTACTGTCCGTTTCCCCTCCCTCCGCGTGGATGGCTAGACTTGCCCTCAGACACGCCGTCATCCCCGACGAACTCGATCTCCCACCCAGCCCTCGCTGATCGTCTCTTCCTTGATAGGGTAAAGGGTAACCCTGGCTTCCTATCCAAGTGCTTACGCGATTTTGCCGCCTTCGCAAAGTCTGCTACGTCCATTAGAGGAACCATACTTTTCTTTGCGTCTCCAACCACTCTCTGCACCAGAGTATGCCACCGAGGGTTGAACGAAGGTGAACTCGCCCACAGATTTCCCAGGAAAACCTTCTGCAAGAGTCGAGCGAGAGGGATTGGCGAACAACGATTGTTTATGGGTGGAGTATCATCACCACAAAGCACGGACATAGTAGGGACATACATCCGTCGGTGGCGTCGTGCTTGAACAGAGGAATGTAAGACAATTGACGGAGCAACGTCGAGTAGGTCTTCATCGCTGCGGCGATCAGGCTCACTGAGTTTCAGAATGTGGGAAACAACATCTCTAGAGGAACCTTCCGAATTTAAAAGACCAGGTAAGGGTTGGAGGTTGGTTGACATGGGCTCTTGCGTGAGTGGCTGGTCTGCGGGTTGGCCGTCCTGCATACGAGAAGTCATACCACTCAAGTCGATCCTCTCGTCAGGGCGGAGGTGCATGAGGAAGTCGGCAAGTCGGTATTCACCAGGTCGCCTTGCGCTTTTCGCCTCGCGTCTTATTCGGGAGAGTAGATGAGCGAGAACGATGCGATAGCTTTGTAGGTCAGCAGAGAAACCAAAGGTATCGAGTAAACGGACAACGACAAAGGCGCCAAGGTAGTCTCTGCGTGCAATAAACGTCCGAAGAGCCATTTGAAGCGCAGAAGCAGACAGGGAAGAAGAGCGACCCAATGGCTGCCCACCAGTCTGCAGGAGATGACACTCAAGCATTTCTCGGAAAATCTGCCGGGGTTCTATGACGTTCGGCAACCGCATGGGGCGCCGTTTCTGGTTGAGTAGGCGTACAGCACGTAGGAGTATCTTGAACGTAACATCGCTGGGAACCAGCTGTTCAGAGCGCTGCGCCACAAGGACGTGGTACAACTCGAATGCTTCTCGAAAACGCCCCTGCTTGACGTTGACCCATATTAGTGTATTGAAAATGGAGATATTCGGAGGTATGCCTGCAGCCTTCATTTTCTCCAGGATAGCCTGGAGAGCGGGCGTGTTTCTGGGGTCGATTCGCATAAGAGTATGCATTAAGACTGCATAAGGAGAAGCATCCATCCCGACATCCTCACTTTGACAGCTTTCTTCGAAGTCACGCAACCAGCATTGTGCGGCATCCAGGCGACCAGCTTGCGTGTTGATCCTGACAACCTCGCCAATGAGATCCGGACACGGGCAGAGCTTTATCTTCCTGGTCGTGGTGTAGATACGTGTTAGGTTGTCAACGAGCGGGATGGGAGCCTTTTTGACGCTGAGCATGAAATAGAAAAGATGCATGAATGCTGCGGTGTCATAAGATTCATCCGCAAAGACCTGAGTAAGAGGCTCAACAGCATCCTGAGGATCTTCCGAAGAGTCGGCTAGCTTGATAGCGATCATGGTTGCACGAATAGAAGAGGGTGGTGCAAATCCTTCGTTGACCAGCCTGTCATATAGCACAATCGCCATAGAAAACAGTTGTCTCGAAAGTGAAAACCTGATTAGACGAGCGAATGCAACCCATCTATACGAGTTATAGAATTTGTGTGCAGATATTTTGTCCATGATGTACGACTGGATAGTGTGAGCGTGTTTGCTTTCAAGGAGTCTGTCGGCAGCCAAAAGAAGATTATTGATCCGAGCTCTATGCGCTTTCCGCTCTGCGTGCATGGATGGATCCACTGTGGTATTCGGAGGAGGAGCACATCGCGGTGCTGGCACAGAGCCGAACGAGCGAGCAAACGTATGGCGTGCCGAGGAAATTTTTGGAATGCGAAAGTCGTTAACGTGTACCACAAGACGGAGAATGCATGAAAGCATACGAATTCACGACGCCAGCCTTCAACGTTCCCTACGCCGTTACAGAGCTCTCGCTCGACGCGTAGGTTGTACAAAGAAAGCAAGGATATACCAGCACGTGACACTAATAACATATAGTTGCGTCGAGTCTGGCAGCTTGGAATCCCAACTCGCGCAGCTGCCAAGGTAGGAGCTCTGGCAGTTAGATGGTAAATTCAAGAGAGAAATCAAGTCGTCTGCACATGCAACCCCAACCGCCTCAGCATTTTTCAGTGGCAGACTCTCGTTCATGGTGTCCTTTGGCTACATATTCCAAGGTCGAACTACGTCATGTAACTTGAGAGGCGCTTCGAAATACAGGCCGATGGCCAGAAGGCAAGTACTCAAAGAATCCAAGGGAACTAGATATGATGATCAACACCCCGTGATGAACCTCCAGTCTCCATTGACGATATGTTCCCATTCGAACTCCTCTTCGTGAGCTTCTTCGACATCCTGACCGAGTCTTGCACTGAATGACACCTCGCGTCGAGGCTGTAATAGCCTCACCACCACCTTGGTTAGGTCAACAGACGCAACCTTCACAACGGTAGTCAAGTATTCAGGTGTGAACGTCGCTGGGTTAATGCCGAGGTCCTGTTCATTGAAATAACGTTATGAAATGACGTGAGGACAATCAGAGTAAAGCAGACCTTGTATGCTATCACATCCCCGACCTTCAAATTCACTTGAGTCTCTCGGGTGATCTTTGAAAATTGTGCCCAGTTCGATTTGGCTGACTGCTCAAGTTTGTTCAGATCCACCTCTACGGGAGCTGTCTCCCTCCGAAACTGCTCTTGTAGATTTTTCTCCTGCGGGCCGTCGTCCTCATTATTCCCGTAATTAAGTGTGACGGGCACTTCATCGCACCCGGTGTTCTCCGCAAGGTCACCTACTGGATAATTGGCGCGTTCGCTGGTAGCGCGCGTCTTTTTCCTCTTCTTAGGTCGTTGAGTTTCTGCCGTCACGTCCACACTAGTAACAAAGAGGTTGGGTGGTAATGAGGGGCGAGCAGAAGGTGGTACGAGCGGTGGCCTGCTTATGGTTGCAAGTGGCTGTCGTTCAGCGGTTGCTTCCACGGAAATAGATGCTAAGTGGGACGAGTCCACAGAAGACGAACGCAAATTTACTGCAGAAGACTCTATATGAGCTGAAATTCCATTTTCCTCCTCATCTACGAAGATGATTTTCGGCGGTAAGGGTCTGTTTATGAGTGATCGGAAATTTTTAGCTTTGTTTTTGTTCCGAAGCGATAGCGAAGGAAGGAGAAGGACGTCAGGGGTGTCCCCGTTGCTGAATGTCTCTGACTGCTGGGGAAGACTTTCCTCGTGTGTACATGCGCCCGTTTCGATTGCATTTGGTCCTGACACTGGGCCAGAGTTTGCTGCTGCTTCGCGGTTGTACATGCGTTTTAGTCGTCTCCTCTTATTGCGAGCACGGGTTTGCGGTTTACCGAATCCAGGAGGCACGTGTGTATGTTGATCTTGACTTGAGAATTTGAGCAAGAAAAAAAGAAAGGGATAGAAGAACGTACGTTGACTTCGGTGACGGCTTGGGTGGATGACGGAGTAGTGGCTTGGGTTTCGTTTCTTGCCGTTCGGTTCTCGTGGTCAAGGGGAGGGATGGGCCAGATTCAGGCTCCGAGGTGTCTGATTCTGATTCTTCTGAGGAGGTCGATGTTGTACTGGTTTCTTCCGAGTCAGTATCGGTAGAAGAATACGATGAAGACGACGACGAGGATGAACTGGAAGAGTCGGACTCAGATGTGGACTCGGATTCCGACGTCGAAGTGGATTCAACGGGTCGTTTCCGCTTTTTGGATGTGTGGTCAATATCCCGCAGAGAGGGAATAGATTTCCGGCAGTCTCCACCGCGCACTAGCTGCTTTTTTTTTGAATCTATGGCCCTCTCCGGAGGGTTTATCTGTTCAATACTTGCTTCTGGTCAGTCCATGTCGGTGCCTCGTGCGTTGCGGAGACCACGCGCCTCACGATCGTCCACCAAGGCATGACTCACCATACTAAATCGCCATCTCTAACGACACCGAGGTCGCATTCGTCGAGAAGCTCGAATCCGTCAATAGACAGACGGAGCGAAGAGGGAGGAACTCTGCCAAGGGGTAGGGTGTTGCATAGCCGTGTTTTGAGGTTTGCAATGGTAAACTCTGGGGAAGTCAAGGCCATTTCTGGATGAGGTGAAGGCACAGGGAACCACGCTTTGAGGAGGGGGAGAGGAGGACCAGTGGTGACCTTGATGCGCATGTCAGTAAGTCACTTGGCAGGTATGTACAGTACGCCCTGCACAAGTTGCGAAGGTGATACAGGAGAGTCACGTGCAGCCTGAACCCCTAACTGACTTCGACCCTACCGATGGATGTTCCCGTTCCCCCATTCGGGTTGTCTCACACTACTTCTTGATAAACTGACCCAACTGCAGTGGAAGTCGAGCTAGCTACCGCACGAAGTTTGGTGGCATAGTAGTGTAAGAAGGTAATAAATCACCGTCTCACCCTAACAAAGGAAAAATGATCAGTGCCTACGTGCTCTTAGTCTGAATAGGAGGCAGTGACTTCGCCAGTTGCCTCCTGAACATACACGTCCACAAAAAAACGATCAGGGTGGTCGTCGCCGCACACCACGTTGAGCTATTTATATTACATAAGTCCATACATGAAACTTTACACTCCCGCCATTTTTCAAGTCAGCCCTCCACCCTACTGCAATGTGTACAAGTGCGTTTCTTCGCTGAAGCCGAACGGTGAATGATATCGTTTCTCATCTGAAAGCACCGTCGTTGAGAAAACCCATCAAACACTAGGCCCTTCTTTTGCTAGAGGCAAGACACCAAAGCAAATGTCAGCTCTTAACGAGGGAGAAAAACCTTGGACCACTCACGAGGGTCTGCAATCCTCACTCTAACAAGTCGGCCGCAAAGGCTGTATTGCCATGTTTTCTGCAAGGCTGCTTTCAATGATTTTTTATCCTCGAACTCGACAAAACCAAATCCTCTGGATCTGCCATCATTGTCCCTCATAACCTTGGCGGATTTTACCTGTGCAAGTATCTAAATGTATTCCCAGTACGATTCTTGCACATTCGTTCACCTTAAGGGGACTAAAAATTGCCGCTAGCCCACTTTCATTTACATCATCGCCCCATATGTTTCCGATGAAGGCCGTGTATGGCGGCTGAGTTGGCAACGGACGGTTGTCAACTACATGCCATGTATGAGCCACTCAGAATTGATGACCACGTAGCTGAGTATCAAGGATACCTTGTCTGTTTCTGGCCAGCTCTGAGCAAGCATTTCTTAGCCGTGCATTACAACGCCACTAGTAATGCATGCTACCCACCGGGAACTGTGTGCATTGAGATGATATTACGTACACCATCATATCAGAGTGAAACGGAAAGAAACTATGTACGTACATGCTTCGTGGATCATACGGAGAAGGTCGTCAGAGTCAGACTTGCTCTTTCGCGGCCGGGCGCTTGGCATCTAGTAAGCGTTGAGCAATGCTATCTGCTTTGACATTCTTGTAGTCAGGTTTTTATTGTCTTTACTCACTTTTCCTGTCTCACTTTCGCTTGGTTCGAAGTAGTGGAAGCACGCAGTTGGAGGGTAACAGATAAGTTATCAGACGCCCGGACCACTCGTGCTTTGCAGCCTTTTTTAGCCAAAGCAATGCTTGCGGTCATATACAGTAGACTAATCGCTGCCGGAACTATCGCCCTCGTCACCCTCGTCGGTTGGACTATTGTCGCTATCCTCCTCCGTCACCGGCGCCTTCTTTACCGATCCCCTTCGCATGGCTGCCATTTGGCAGGCTATTGTGTCCTCCGGATCAGATATTTCATCCTCCGAATGCTGTTCCTCAGCATCGTGTCGGTAAGGGTACTGCAGTAAAGGTCACGTGAAGAACCCCTAACTGATTGGGACGACTGCTGCGGTGCCCGAGAACATGGATCCTGTCCCGTCCACTCATTCGGCTTGCCGCGCACTCCTAAATAAACTGACCCAAATACCTGTAAGTGGAAGTCAAGCTAGCTACCGCGCGAAGTTTGGTAGTATAGTAGCGTAAGAAAGTAATGGTTCATTGGCTCACTCCAACCAGGGAAAGATGATCAGCGCCTATGTGTTCTTAGTCTGGATAATTAGGGGCTGATTGCCTCCTTCCACCAAAAAAAAGGAAAAGGGTCACCAGCCAGTGGTAGTCGTCGCCGTACACAACGTCGAGCTATTTTATATTACATAAGCCCATACATGATCACTACTTTACACCATCATGTCTTCTGTCATTTCCAACCTGGCAGCGCTCCACCCTACTGAAATGTGTCTAAATGCATTGCTTCGTTGAACCTGCACGGGAAAAGTATCATTTCTCATCTGAAGCTACCGTTGTTGAGAAGACCTACCGAAAACCAGGCCTTTCCTTTGCTAATGGCAAGATTCCACATTAAACATCAGTTCTCAAAAAAGGAGAAAAGCATTGGACCACTTACGAGGGTCCGCAATCCTCACTCGAATAAGTCGACCACATAGGCTATATTGCCAAGTTTGCCGCAAGGCCGCTTTCAATGATGCTCTATCCTCGAACTCGACAAAACCAAATCCTCTGGATTTTCCATCTTTGTCCCTGATAACCTTGACGGATTTTACCTGTGCAACTTATTCAAATCTGTTGCCAGTAGAGAATTCTTGTACTTTCATTCACCTTAAGGGAACTAAAAATTGCCGCTAGTCCGTGTTCGGTTACATCGTCGCCCCATATGTTTCCGATGAAGGCCGTGTATGGCGGCTGAGTCGGCAATGGACGATTATCAACTACACGCGTGTGACCCGCCGAAAAACCATGTAATTGAGTATCAAGGTTACCTTGACTGTTTCTGGCCTGCTCTAAGTATCTTCTTAGCCGTGCATTGCAACGCCATTAGTGATACATGCTACCCACCGGGAACTAGTATAAGCAGTAAGAAATGTATGTCCACTATCAAATCAGAATGGAGGAAGAAATTACATACATGCTTCAGCCAGTAAACGGAGAACGTCGTCAGCGGGAGATCGGAACCTTCCCAGCGGGGCACTTGACATCTAGTAAGCGTTGAGCAATGCTATCACCCGTGTTCCTGTAGTCAAGCTTTTACTGTCTTAACCGACTTTTCGTGTCTCACTTTTCGCTTGGTTCGAAGTAGTGGAAGGAATGGTCGTTCGCCCTTATCTTACTGTAACAGAAGATAACTGATATGTTATCAGCCGCCTGGACCACTAAAGCGTCCGTACTTTGCTGCCTTTTTTTTGCTCATCATTTCTTGACGCGAAGAGCCCGCATTGAACAACGTCCAGTATGCCGAAGTAAAGCTTCCGGTCATATATTAGTCACTGTCCGAACTATCGTCCTCGTCACCCTCATCAGTTGAACTATCATCGCTATCCTCCTCCGCCACCGGTGCCCTCTTTACCGATCCCCCTCGCATGGCTGCCATTTGGCCGGCTATTGTGTCCTCTTCCGGATCAGAAATTTCATCTTCCAAATGCTGTTCCTCAGCATTGAGCACAGAGACGTCATCAATCTTAAGCTAAGCATCCGTCAAGCCAATGTTCTGGATTCTAATTTGAGTAGAAACCTACCACAATATCCCTATAGGTCTCTCCGCCGATGAACGTGTCGCTTATGAAGTACACTTTCCAGGTGAACAGGCCTACGTTAGGCGGCGCCTGGAATTGAAGTTTGTAGCAGCGATAATTGCGTTCCTTCGAGGGGTCCGAGCGAGGAACATCAGTTATTTTCAAAGGGGGGACCACAATCCTGTTGGACTTGTCATCTGCAAGGACAAGCCACCAAGCAGGCTTGCGCAGCTGAGCGAGAATTAGACGGAAAAAGAGTAGATGAGATACTCGGAGATACGACGTACCCCAGGCCAATAAGGAGCATGGGCGAATCCCGTGTCTCCAACCTCGATTTCCTCTGCATCCCGCCGACTATGCAAAAATTTCTCGTCAATCCCATTATTAACAGGCGAATCCTCAGTTTCCACATCTTCACTCTTCGTGGTATCGACGGGCGACGACGATAAATCTCTTAACCGAAGTTTCACCAGCAAAAACACGATTGACGAAGGAGTTACGACGCGTTCACCGATGACTGGAGTCGAGATTGGAAACCAATCAACATGAATTAACGAGAACGTACCTTTAAAACGCATGTCGACAACCTCCAGACAAGCCAAGCTCCCGAAGGCTTTCGCTGCTTCTTCGGTGCGTTCGTCGCCGGTTACTCTTAGCTGTCGCACGAGATCAGAGAGGTCGTCTACCTCGTCAGTGGCAGCATCAGGTGCAAAACCAGGAAGTTGCGCTTGTAGGATGCGTCTTCCTGGAACGACGGCCTGAGCAAGGTAAGCGTGTAGCCGCATGACAGCAAGTGTCGGAGCAAGCCAATTCCGCGCTGATGCAATGCTGAGGTAGGCATTTAACAGGAGGGGAGTCTGAAGTAACAAAGATTTCTGCTCTGTTGGCCAAGTCAGTTCAGGACGTCCCGTAAGTGTTCCATCGTTACGCAACGTACCTTCCGACAACGCCTTGGAGCCAAGTTCCAATCGCAGAAAATGAGCATAAAGTAACACGAGAGCCCTATTGGACGCTCCGTCCACTAGCGAGCTCTTCAACTCAGACCAATCCTTGCCCAAGCGTTCCTCTATCTGCCCCTCGACCTTGTGTAGATCCCCACCCGTTTTAGTGGGTCTTTCATGCCTGAATGCATCCACAAACACCTTGCCAACTTCAGCTATCCCACTCGTCTCCGTCAGTCCTTTCCAAAAACTCTCGGCAGTGTTCGCATTCACACCCTCCTTCGTGCGACCTCTGTTTCCAAACCACCATTTCCCAACCATGGCTGGCAAGACGCCACCAACCAGCAGAGCATAAGTCCCCAGGACCCAAATGTTGTTCTTGCCTTCTACAACCCAAGAGGGAATTGCGATACCCATGGACATTTCTTGTCTGCCATCAGGGTGACCGTATAACTCGTAATTACGACGAATGGTGTCGTCGGTAAGCCTTCGTATGTATGCGTCAGCCAAATTGTAACATTAAACGCGGTGTTTCGAGCACGTACGCCTTGTAGGCTTTTGTGATATCCACGAATCGCTTCTCTATTTCCTCGATTGTTTGATTTACGGTTGCTTTCACCTTGTCAGGGTGACTGATGGAGGTAGTGAGTTGCCGTATAACGAAGTAGAGACACGAGACGTACTATAGTTTCGAAAGTTTCTTGAAGTGTGATTTTATCTCCTTCTCTGAAGTCCCCTACAGTTTCAGAATCTCATGAGCCGGAATGAGGTTAGATGACGACGAGGTCGTACTGCTGATATGCCCAGAATATCGAATGGGTTGTAGACTTTGTTTTCGTCTTGCGTGTTCGCGACCCTGTATGCTAGGAATCCGACAATAGACCACCCCAATAGGACAGAAAATGTTCTGAGGACACGGCGGTCAGTCAGCATAATGCGCGGAGAGAAAGTGCAGGACGGACCTCTTGGTCAAAATCACCTTGAGCGGTGAACCTCTCGTTTGCGCCAAAATCTGTCTTCTCCGTTCTATGCACAAAGCGCACGGGCAACCTTTCGGATCCTGAGGACGTCCTACGGAGAATGGTCAACTCATCGACCTCATGAACGTGTCAGGGTGCACGCGTACTTTCAACTATGCGAATGACCGTAGACAGCGTTATGGGGACTAGTATTATAGCGAGGACGGATATCAAAAAGTACGCAGCCATGTTTCCGGCCTCATCGTAGTGGTAGTTGGCCATGGCTGCTCACGACAGCGAGCGGGTGAAAGGAGAGACGAACGGACTGCTGGCGAGTGCTCAAGTATGAACGCGAACGTGGCCCGCAGATGCCGTGGGAAAGTCGAGGCTACTTGGCCGGTGTTACGAAACGATCAAGGCCTCGTTCGATGATTGCAGTGCGGCTGCTTTGCTGGCTCGCCTTCGTCCACGCAACTGGCATCTACCTGTTCACAAGAGGGTTTCTTCTCAGCCGACTAGCACTTGCCAACAAATCTCAAGAAGAGCAGGAACAATGGAGTCGGTTTGCGACGCACAAACGCGCTGTCTTGCTCGTCATCGACGCCTTGCGATTTGATTTCGTGTCGGACCATCCACCAGAACCCCCCTCGCCGAACCACCACAATATCCTCACACTTCCTCAGGAACTCACCGCGGCGTATCCGCACCATTCCTTCATCTTCAACGCGTATGCAGACCCACCGACGACGACGCTCCAACGCATCAAAGGTCTTACCACGGGGTCCCTACCCACCTTTGTCGACATCGGAGAAAGCTTTTCAGGGTCGGTCATACAGGAGGACTCTCTGCTTCACCAGCTGGGCAGCTCAGGACACAAGGTGGAGTTATTTGCTCGCCATCACTTCGCCAATAGTCATTTTGTGCACTTCATAGGTTGCATTTGTCGGCGATAATACATGGCTTTCTCTCTTTCCAACTTTTCTCGACCACAACCTATCGTACCCTTTTGACTCGTTCGACGTCGAAGACCTCCATACAGTCGACTCAGGGGTCATCTCCCATTTACCGTCCATCATACAACAGAAATCAGAACCGTGGACACTTGCCATCGGCCACGGTCTCGGAGTCGACCACGCAGGACATCGCGTCGGACCCGACCATCCCGTTATGAAAGCAAAGCTCGAACAAATGAATGCGTTCCTCAGTCAACTTGTCCGCATCATCGACGATGATACGTTGCTGATTTTAATTGGTGATCACGGTATGGATCAAACGGGTAATCACGGTGGCGACAGCATCCTCGAGACTTCCTCCGCAGTTTGGATATACAGCCGGGGTGCTCCTCTTTCGTCGTCCTCGATGTCCTTACCCGCCGAAATAATACCCAAGACAGCGTTTCCAGGGGAACGTCTTCCCCATCGTTCCATCCAGCAGATTGACCTTGTTCCAACGATATCACTGCTTCTTGGTCTTCCGATTCCATTCAACAACCTCGGCAGCATAATTCCGGAACTATTTAACCGAGGGGACTCGAGCGTGAAAGAAGCCCTGGAGTTGAATGCACGCCAGATTAAACGATACTTGGACGCATATCGGGCAAGCGCTTCGGGTGGCGAACTGGATGGTGTGTGGTCCGATTTGGTCAATGCTTGGTCGAAAGTGAGCGACGGCCCATCTGATACTCGAGTCTCGACTTTGTTCGCATTTAGTCGTCTCTCATTGGCGACGTGTCGGTCACTCTGGGCACAGTTCAGCTTGACGCTCATCAGTGCAGGCCTCCTAGTGATGTTTACAGGTCTCGTCGCTTCTTACGCATTATACACCCTTCTTGGGAACTCAGGAGGGGATCGAAAACAAAAGCTGGAGAAGAGTTTCCTCAGCGCCTTCAAAGTCGGTGCTCTGGGTTCAGTTGTGAGCGGGTTCGTATACCCGCTTGTTCGGGATTACCTGGACGGAGTTCACGCGCACCATCTCATACTGTTCGGCGGTGCTCTCGCATCGTCTTTGACGCTCTCTCTCACCTGCAAACCACGATTTACTTTCGACATAATAAAGTCCGTACCGATCCTCATTCTCCACACCCTATGCTTTGCGTCGAATTCGTTCATAATGTGGGAAGACCACATTGTCCCTTTCTTGTGTCTCACGTCCTTGGCACCAAGCGTTCTTATTGGACTCACTGCGCCCACGCCGCGCCTTCGTAACCGCATCCTCGGGTTCTCCACGTTGTTTGCTGTATGCATTCGTCTTATAATGCTAAGTACCGTGTGCAGAGAGGAACAACACCCCAACTGTACCGTTACGTTTTACGCGTCCTCGACTTCTTCTGCTCCTCCTGTCCTTGCGTTGGTTCTCGCACCTGTCATGGCAATGTCGATACCCCATATCATACGTCGCATACTGGCAATCTCAAAATCTGACAATGGGATTGCGCTTGTGTTTCTGCCGTGGACGATGACGGCTGCGATGCTCGCTGGAACGACGTTTTGGATCTTTGAGTGGATCCATTCGATGGAATGGTTTGGGGATGTAGGAAACATGTGGCTCAGGAACGGGAGGACGATGGTGGCGAGAGTGACAGTGATGCTTGTGATTTTTGCGGGCCTCGCATTTTGGAGCGCCATCCCGGTATGTTTGGATATCCAAAGAGCTGAGCGGCCAACGAGGACGAGCGCGAGCTCTGTGACAGAGACAAACGGGGAGTCTCCCGTTGTTGCCGATGTCAGATTAAAATCCTCGCATTTCAAGAGCCCAGATTCGGATACTCAAGTCACAGTTACTCTCCTGGGATTTGCTAATGCCTTCGGATCACCCTATCTCATATTGTGGTCGATCTTCCTAAGCGTTGTATGGCTCTGCATGCAGCTCACCGGACAAGTCGTTCTGGGCCTATTTACTGTGGCCCTACTTGCTTATTTGGAAATCGTTGACAGTGTTCGGGACGTGTGGGGATTAAATCAAGCATATTCTAAGGGCTTTGCGTCCACTGTTGGCACCCCTTCTACCACGCACCCCTCTGGCTTGGATCTCAATAGGCTCCCTCTTAAGAGGGAAGTCCGGTTTTCGGAGATCGTCCCCCTCGCGTTGTTGGCGACACATGCGTTCTACGGGACGGGCCACCAGCCCACTATCCCAGCTCTGCAATGGAAAACCGCGTTCGTGCTGGTCTCTAGTGTCAGGTTTCCGTATTCCCAGATCACGGTGATCTTGAATACCCTTGGCCCCTACTTCTTAGCTGGCCTTGCGGCTCCGCTTCTAGCATTGTGGAATTTCCCGCCTTTCTTACCTTCCTCTCCCTCTGCACCCGTAAGCCATCAGGAGGATGTAGTGCTGTCAGCCCTGCGGTCATGCCTAGGTCTGACAACTTACTTCAACTCACTGCTACTGGGAAGTGCGGTGTTTGCAGCAGGACTAAGGAGACATTTGATGGTGTGGAAGGTTTTTGCACCCCGATACATGTTTAGTGTTTTAGAGATGGCAGCTTTGGACGTGGGTGTTCTGGTTGGCATTTGGGGAGTATGGAGAGTGAGCAGGAGCGTTGGGAGGTTGCTTAGAGGGGCTGAACAATTGTGTCATGGGGGACAGGATGCATACAATATTGATACGAAAGCGTTAAAGGAACGTATATAGAATGAGACTCGTGTTCCCACTTGTCCGATTGTATCATGAGGACAGGATATATTCAATATTGACATGGAAGCGTTACAGGAATGTACGTATATATTCCTGAAGTTGTTGAGGCTCCAGGATCGGGGAGGAAGGGTCTACCTACGGCGTGCCTTCAGTCGCGAGAATGTCGCTTACCCAACACCTTGGAGACCCCCTGCTCCTCGAGAGACTTGTCGAGAGCGTCGATGGCGGCGACCAACATGGAACGGATAATGAGGGCGAAGTTGATAGGTGGATCGGGCGAGGAGGGATGAGAGGTTAACGCAGCAGTCGAGACGGCTTCATTAGGATGGGAAAAGCAAGGGCTGAGAGAGGGGGAGTCAAGGCGAACTTTCTTCCCCGGATGGGTGGCGCGTTTCGAAAACGGATCGGCTTCGACGGCAGGAGGGGTCGCCGGCACCGGAGCTCGACCTTCGACAGGTGCCTTCCCAGCGATGAGTGCCTTGGCGCAAGCACGCCCTTCGGGAGTGTGTTCCTGAGGGAAGTTAGAACAGGATGGAAAGAAGAATGCAAGGTCGGACTTACATATAACGAGCAACGAGTGTGTTTCGCTTTGCAATGAGCACATTTTATGCCTATGACCCCACTGCAAATGGTCTTCGTCTCGGCACAAGCCGTGCAGGGCGCAGGGGGATATACCACAGAACCGCCCTCCTTCGAGTCTCGAAAGACATACTCAAGATGCCAGTCGGGTGCGAAAATACGCCATTCGCAATATGTTTTGACACGAACATGCCTACGGGGATCGTTGAGACGCGCACGGCCTGCAAGAGGGGAATCGAGGGGGATAGAAGAGGGAGCATTGTCGGGAAAAAAAGTGGAGAAGCGTAGAGGGTTGTGGATCTCTTCTAGCTCGGAGTCGATGCGTGCGCGAACGGCAGAGGCGGCTGGCGTGAGTGGGAATGCGGGAGGTGAGGGAGAAGGGGAATGAGAGGGAGAAAGGGGCGGGTGTTGAAGCGTGTTGACAAGGGGAACGTACATTGGCGAGTGGACGTCCGTGGGTGCGCGACCGGTGTTGACAGAGACGGAGTCAGGCGGCGGGGCGAGCGGACCACTGGTGGCCCTGGTAGTCATATTTTTGGTGAGAGACGGCGAGGGGACGGCAGTGGAGTGATCGGACGACTGAGATACGAGGTTGAGGAGGAAAGGAAAGGACGATTGAAGAGGACTCACCTCGCCGCTTATCAATCTAGCAACTTGCAGCTCACCATCCCCAGAAGTGGGTCCCCCTGCAGAGAAGATGAACTGGCGAAGAACGGCCAGTGCGCGACTAGCGTCAGCATAGGAGATGGGCGCGGAGGGCGACGTAGTATTGGCGTGGTTGATGGCCATCAGACTGAGGGGAAGAGAGCAAGCAAGGGTAGTACCCCTAGCAGAGAATCAATCAAGGTTCGCCAAATCGGGTAACCTCGCGAACTGTTATGTCAGTGTGCCTTTTTTGGCCGTTCCCACGGGCTCCGCCACCTGCAAATTTCTCGCACTTCATATACATAGTCAGTAAAGTCAGTTTATTCCGGAAAATGAGCAGTTGGCATGTACCAAGCACAATCCGTGGGAACTGAGGAGATTGTTATCGATCAAGCTGCGGGTCATCATAATTACAGTCCTATATCTGCATTACTATGGCGGTGACCTTCACGGTGATCCTCTACGCGTACACTCTGTACTAGGAAGTGTAAAAAATTGTAGTTCATGTTTATATGGCTCGTGGTCGTATCAAGAAGTGGTTGAAGTCGCTCCCATTCGCCAGCGGCAGTGGCTCTCGTCGCTTTGCCCAGCGGGATGTAGGGCATCTGGCCCCTGCCATAACCGAAGGAACAACTGCAGGTATGATTTTTTTCTAACCTCGGACAACAAGAAATGTTTGATATTGTTATGCAACAGCTAGCGATCTCACTGGCAGTGTGGTGAGTCCAGTTCTTGCCCAGATTGAAGTTACGTCCAGAGGTATTCGTGTTGTACGTGGTGAATTTCTGGCTGTTAAATTCTGAGTCACAGCAACCACGTCTTCCATACCTGCCTACCGCCTCAATTCTGAGGTGGCTAATGAATACATGAAGAATATTAAGCACTTCCGGATTTTGGTCATGGGTAGGGCAAACGCTGGTAAAACTACCATCCTCCAAAGGGTCTGCAACTCTATGGATAAGCCAGAAATTTTCGACGGGGAGGGCAACAAGGTATATTCCTCTGGGGTTGGCAATTAATACCTGTCTGATTTTTTCTTTTTCTTTTTCAGATTGAGGATATCATTGTGCAAGGCACTCTGACAGTAAGCCATGACATGGACTGATAGAAACACATGTTAGAACTAAAATGCTTCTAGCATGGTCATCATGATATTAAGCATGAGCTTGTGTTTAAGAGCAATCCAGGCTTTGTATTCCATGACTCCTGTGGATTTGAAGCTGGTTCCACACAGCAGTTTGACCAGATGAGAAGTTTTGTGGTTGATCATGCAGCCACAAAGAGGGTGAATGACCATATTCATGCTATCTGGTAAGGAATACCTGGCTGTGACTGCAGGCTAACTCACCAGAAAAATTTAGGTTTTGCATCCCTATGACAGACTGCCACAGGGCAGTGACTGCTGCTGAGAAAAAATTCTTCAATGAGTGTGATACAGGGCATGGTGAGTACTCTTGGTCAGATATCATTGGGATGTGTAACTAAGCATCCACCTAGTCCCTGTGATAGTGTTACTGACAAAAGTGGATGCTTTGTACCTGACTGCTGTTAGGGAGCTTCTGGATGAAGGTTTGACAGTAGTGGAAGCAAAGGAGAGGGCTATAGAAAAGCAAGAAAAGCTACTGGAAAAGTGGCTTGCATATGTAAAAGATGAGCTTGATAAGTGCAAGTATCCACCCAAAGGATTTGTGACACTTCGGAGTAGGTGTTTCTTCACTTGGGTGTATTACTGCTGGAAATTGCTGTTGACAGAGATGCACCAAGAGAGTGCAGACTGCACTGTGTTGATGGAAACCACAGCAAATTTCATGAATGAGGAAGGTTTACAAAAGCTACTTATATCAACACAGCAGTCAAGTATTCAGCTGTGTATTGAGTATGCTGTGAGCAAGTAAGTGAACAATTGTATGTTTAGAGGGATACTGATATTGTGAAGGACATTGAGGACACTTATGAAGTTGGGGATTAAGGATAGGCTTCAAGTGAATGTGAAACAGTTTGAATGTTCTTTGCTGTCCTGGTTTCCAAATTGTAAAGTGAGTAGCTGTGAGCTGCTAAGATCTACTGCTCAATAAGGGTCCCTTGCTATTTTCATTTGCACTGTTCAACAGAAGGTGGGTAACTTCATGCCATACCAGAAATGCTAGTGGACTCCACTCACATATGGCATGTTGATGGCTTGACAGTATGTAAGTGACTTAATTCCATTATCTACTGCATCAGCAAGATGGCAAAAATTCTGATGGTCTGAAAAAATCTGATGGCAGTTCTGATGGTCTGAAAAAGTCTGAGAAGATCTGACAGTCTGAAAATTTCTGAGAATTTCTGATATCAGAACTTTTCAGACTTTTCCAGAACTTTTCAGACTTTTTCAGAACTTTTCAGACCATCAGAACTTTTCAGACCATCAGATCTTCCCAGACCATCAGAACTTTTGCCATCTTGCTGATGTGAGTGCAAGTGCTTCAACTATACAATACAGTGGGTGAGTGGTTTCATGGCATGATTAGCTGGATTTCTGCTGAATGCCCTCACTTGCACTCTTCATCCTTGCACCATGACAGGAAGTGAGTGATTTTGTGGCTTGTTTAGCTGGAAACCTGCTGAATGTCCTCACTTGCACTCTTCATGTTGGTCTCATGACAGAAAGTGAGTGATTTCATGGCATGTTTGGCTGGATCTTTGCTGAATGCCCTCACTTGCACTTGTCATGTTGGTGCCATGACAGGGAGTGAGTGATTTCATGGCATGTTTAGCTGAATCTCTGTTGAATGTCCTCACTTGCACTCTTCATGTTGGTGCCATGACAGCTTGTGAGTGATTCAATGGCATGTTTAGCTGGATCTCTGTTAAGTGTCCTCTCTTGCACTCTTCATGTTGGTTCCATGACAGGATGTTGGTGATGTCATGACATGTTTAGCTGGATCTCTGCTGAATGTCCTCACTTGCACTCTTCATGTTGGTGCCTTGACAGGGAGTGAGTGATTTCATGGCATGTTTAGCTGAGTCTCTGCTGAATGCCCTCACCTACACTCTTCATATTGGTGCCATGACAGCCTGTCAGTGATTTCATGACATGCTTAGCTGGATCTCTGCTGAATGTGCTCACTAACACTCTTCATGTTGGTGCCATGAAAGGATGTGAGTGTGATTTTGTGGCATGTTTAGCTGAATCTCTGCTGAATGTCCTCACTTGCACTCTTCATATTGGTGCCATGATAGTTTGTCAGTGATTTCATTGCATGTTTAGCTGGATCTCTGCTAAATATCCTCACTTACACACTTTATGTTGGTGTCATGACAGCCGGTGAGTGATTTCATGGCATATCTGCTCAATGCCCTCACTTGAACTCTTCATGTTGGTGCCATGACAGCTTGTGAGTGATTCCAAGGCATATCTGCTGAATGCCCTCACTTGAACTCTTTGTGTTGGTGCCATGACAGCTTGTGAGTGATTCCAAGGCATGTTTTGTTGGATGTCTGCTGAATACCCTCACTTGCACTCTTCATGTTGGTGCCATGACAGAGTGTGAGTGATTTTCATGACATGTTTCACTGGGTCTCTGCTGAATGCCCTCACTTGAACTGTTCATGTTGGTACCATGACAGGATGTGGGCAATTTTACACTATGTTTAGCTGGAACTCTGCTGAATGCCCTCACTTGCACTCTTCCTGTTGGTGCCATGACAGCAAGTGAGTGATTTCATGTCCCATTTAGTTCAACATCTGCTGAATGCCCTTACTTTCACTCTTGATGATGGTGACATTACAGTGGGTGAGTGATGTCATGACATGTGTAGCTGAATCTCAGCTGAATGTCCTCACTTGCACTCTTCATGTTGGTGCCATGGCAGGAAGTGGGTAATTTCATGGCTTGTTTAGCTTTGAATATCCTCACTTACACTCTTCATCTTGGTGCCATGACAGGAAGTGAGTAGTTTCATGCTTAGCTGGATTTCTGCTGAATGCCCTCACTTTCAATCTTCATGTTGGTGCCATGGCAGTATGTGAGTGATTTTGTGGCATGTTTAGATGGATCTCTGCTGAATGTGCTCACTTGCACTCTTTATGTTGGTGCCATGACAGCTTGTGAGTGACTTCATGGCATGTTTAGCTGGAACTCTGCTGAATGCCCTCACTTGCACTCTTCCTGTTGATGCCTGACAGGATGTGAGTAATTCCATGGCATGTTTTGTTGGGTCTCTACTGAATGCCCTCACTTCCACTGTTCTTGTTGGTGCCATGACAGGGAGTGAGTGATTTCAGGACAGGTTTAGCTGGTTCTCTACTGAATGTTCTCTCACTTGCACTCTTCCTGTTCATACCATGACAGGGAGTGAGTGATATCATGGCATGTTTTAGCTGGATCTCTGCTGAATGCCCCCACTTGTATCTTCATGTTGATGTCATAACAGGATGTGAGTGAGTTCATGGCATGCTCAGTTTGATCTCTGCTGAATGCCCTCACTTGCACTCTTCAACATTGGTGCCATGACAGGAAGTGAGTGATTTCATGGCAAGTTTAGCTGAATCCCTGCTGAATGCCCTCACTTCCATTCTTCATGTTGGTGCCATGACAGCCAGTGAGTGATTTCATGGCAGTTTTAGCTGGATTTCTGCTGAATGCCCTCAATTGCACTGTTCATGTTGGTGCCATGACAGGAAGTGAGTGAACTCATGGTATGTTTACCTGTAACTCTGCTCAATCCCTCACTTGCATTCTTCATTTTGGTGCCATTGCAGGAAGTGAGTGATTTCTTGGCATGTTTTGCTGGACCTCTCCTGAATTTTCTCACTTGTGTTCTTCATGTTGGTGCTGTAACAGCTTGTGAGTCATTTCATGGCATGTTTGGTTCAACACCTCTCAATTTCCCTCTTCATGTCTGTGATCACAGGCAGTCAGTCATTGCATTCTATCTTTGACTAAATCACTGGTGCCAACCTTATTTTCACTCTCTTCACATTGGTGATATACCAGAATGTGAGTGAGCTTTGTGACCCAGTAGACCCTTTCTTAACACACTCCCATATCTACATGTTTTCCTTTTCCTATTTCCCTCAAAAGCTTGTAGGTGGCTCTGGCATGCCACCTTGAATATCTACTTACTTCCAAGCCATTCCCTCCAACATTTATACCACAGAAGGTGTGTCCTCCCATGGTTTATTTAGTGCACAATCTGAGGACCACTATCCATGGTTCCCTTGGTTTGATTCTTTGACAGGAGGTGGGTATTTTTCCAACAGCCATAGCCAGCTAAATTCATCATTCCTTCAATGATGCTGATACCATATCTTATTCAAACATTCAGCTTGTAAGTGTTGGGTTGCTATACCCCTTCACACAAGACAAACATGTTTGATCATAGCCTCACTTTGATGTGGACACTGATGTCCCAATGCCTCCTCTACCCAAAGATGTCCTTTTGTTGAAGAAGTTCCCAACTGTCAAGTCAATAGCTGAACATGCCATTGGTAACAGTTTGCTATTGCCTGCTGATCATCCACTCACTCTTCTAGGATGCTTACTTGTTGCTGAGCATTCCTACTTTCTAATGCAACATGGGAACCATGCATGGGAGGAAGTTTTGCCATTGGCTGTAAAAGAGTACCAAACTTCCAACACACAGCTTGTCATTTCCAGGGCTGTCAAGGCAGTCTTTCATGATTACCATGGTAATATGGATGGCTTGTGTGAAGGTATTGTCAAAGTTATTGTTGACAATTGCTTGTGTAAGTAAGTATTATCATTATTTGTGCAGCATTTATTCAGTGATATTTTTAGCAAAAAAGCTCTTGATGAGACCAGCAGCCAATTCTGCATAGGGACAGAGCATTCAGGTGTTGACTACAGATATGGTGAATGTGAAAGTGAAAATGTCAGTTAGCTTGGGTACTCCCCATGGGTCATGTTCACTTTTGAGGCCCCCATAAGGTGATATCAAGGGGTCATCTGCAAACCACTTTTTTAGGCCAGTGGTCACAGTACAACACAGCATGTCACAGTTCAACTACAGTGACACCTTAGATGAAACCACTGCAATAAAAAAAAACCATTGGGGTCAGGAAGGAACCTCCAGCACAAGAGTCTCTCATGCTTTGTGTAAACACAAGGGCATACTTCCTTGAACCACTACCCCTATCCCTACCATCCATGAGGGTAGGGGTACAGTTGGGGATGAGCAAACACAGTAAAATAATTTGGTACTGCGTCTACACTGGGGGCATTACCTGATCGCTACTCTGGTACTTAAGCTCGAACGTGCAGGCTCCTGGATGAAACGCTTACCATATACATACTCATCTTCCAACCGCCAAACTTTATTTTATTAAAGTTACACAGATAAAAACACCGGAAAAAGTCAATGCAAGCATGATCAAGGTGTACAAAGCGGAGGTACTAGGCGGGCCTCCCGTCATGCAATATACTTCCTGTTCGGGTCCATCCTCCCATACGAGGGTCCTCCGCCATCCGGGACAGGTAACGAGCGCACACGCGGCGAACATGTCCACGAAAGATTGGGGGAGTGTTGTAGGCTGCCCGTCCCGAGTGATTTTGCTGCTGTGCAGTAAAGGGACGAAGGGAAGAAGATCGAAGGGCTTGGGATACGACCGGTTTCGTCCGATAGATATGGTTGAATGCGACGGAATAGAACAATGCTAGCGTACAGTTGTCAGTTCTAACGTAGCGACACCTACCTTGGGGTGTCGGTCCACAGATCTTCGTCAGTTGGACGAAGTCGTCATCCTGGATGTCCGGTAGAGAACAGGGTATAGGTCCCACTGAACATCAGGGAAAGCAGATGTTTGGCGGTATCACACTGGGAGATCCGTAAACCAATGGATGTGAGATATAAACAATAAGATGACAGTTGGTAAACCAATGAGATAGGAAATTTTGTCTGAATTGGCTAGACAACATCCACCATGTTATATTATCTTCGTTGGGTAAGCAGCGCAGCATTGAACCTGCCCCCATCTTAAGGCGGCTGTAAAGTGTTCGTTGTTCCGGATGGTACAGTCTCCACTCGTGGGTGGAAAAGGTGGAAATGCGATGAGATGGGGTGGGTGGAGAAACGGAACATTGAAGATTGACGGCGGAGACGATGCCACGTGACTAACCACATTCCAAGCTGGACATAGGAATATCCTTGCAATCCCACCTGCATCGCTGCTCGTACCGGTACTCGGGTGATACAACCCAACTTATAGCTGTTATCGCCCCCGAACTTCCGATTGCTAGATGGTAGCCAGAAACCAGTCAGAAATGCCTCGCTTCCTGAATATTGGAAATTCACGCCAAACTTCCCTACGGTACGCAATTTGTTATTGCCAACGCATGGGACTAATGGATCGGCCAAATGCAAGTCGCAAGGGCAGCCCAGGCTCCCTTCTGGACACATTCTATCGGGTCCTGGGAAATCGGGTTATGGATTTAAGAGAAAACTGGGCGCTGTCGTGAGTCGCCTCGCCTCGTTTCGCCGGGGCTAGTCGGGTTCCTCCCCCGCCCCTATTGCGACTGCAAGTGCCAATAAGAGCCCGAAACCACCACGCGTCAGCCAAAATAATATTAATGATGTATGTGATCTGTGCCATTCACCACTGAAACACAGCTAAGCATGTACATTTCAGACTCGAGGACCGACCAGCCAAGCAAAGTCTGATGCTGCTCAGACTTCGGCGGGTGGTAATGTAGATGATGCTGAGAAAGCATTCAAGCGCATAGAACCAATCCCGCGCGTAGGCGAAATTGCTGTCAAGGGTGTCGGACAGGCCAATACCGCAGTAACTGGCCTTCAGAACTTGAGCGACACATATCTCAGGCCACTTAAAATATTTAATAGCGTAGTCACCACTGTTGCAAACGTGCGTTTTTTGTCCTGGTTTCTGTATTGCGACTTACGTCGAACGCAGGTCTATCCCTATGCTCAGATAGCATTGGGTATTCTCACGGCCGCTTCCCAAGTACGATTCTCTGTTATTTATCTACTTCCTATACTTATGCATTCCTTTCGTCATAGTTAATTATCACACAAGCGAACCTAGACAAGGCGGTCTTGCAGCTTTTGGAAAAAGTTGGTTCCGTGTATTCATTTCTTGCGGAAGACGAGAACATCAAGAACATTGATAGCATGAGAGAGCCCTTGGCAAAGATTGCTCAGGTAATCAATGCCTGTGCGCAGTTCATCAAAGACTATTCAATAAATGTGAACTTTTGTAAGTCTGATTCCTTTCTTGTTATAGCTCTAGTCTCATCTTATATGCTTTCAGGGAGTAGGCTTGGCAAGAACATAACGTCCGAGACGCAGACTGCTATCAGCAACTACACCCAGATGCTAGACGAGTTGATGCAGCAATACCGAGACTGCCAGACCCAGGATATCCAGATCAATGTATATCGTGTACTGGAGGATCTGAATCTGGAGGGCATGGCTTACGCGGGTGGCGCTGGGTTGAACACGATGAAGGAATGCTTAAGGAACACGAGAACAGAGATTCTAAAGGATATCATCACCTGGCTAAATGATACTAGCCCTGGTGCGCCGTGCATGTTATGGCTGCACGGGCACACCATTGCGTCTTGGCTCAAGGATATGGGAGGGCTGGGGTCGTGCTTCTGTTTTGCTCGTGAGAGGTAAAATGAGTGCCGAGAGGAGAAGATGTTGCCGACTATTGCCCGTGACCTGGCTGGCCATTATCCTATGTTCCGGCGAGCGTTAGCTCATGCTCTTGCTAAGGACCATACTCTAAAGACGACTCATAACTTGTCGCAGCAATGGCGGAAATTGATCTTGGAGCCGTTGACAAAGGCTGCGGGTGCGATCGTCGGAAATGTGGTAGTTGTGATTGATGCGTTAGATGAAAGTGGGCCACATTCTTCGAGGAAGGATATATCGAAGAAGGATCCGTCGGAGAAGTATCCATCGAGCAAGTATCCGTCGAGGAAGTGTCCATCGAGGAAAGATATTCTCTCTCTTCTGGCGTCGACGGAAGCCGCAAACTTGCCTAATTTTCGCGTCCTGTTAATATCCCGAGCCCTGCCGGATATCAAAGATGCTCTAAGTGGTGCTATGCACGGCAGAGTAATGTGTCTGGATGACGTTCCAGCAAGGTTGGGAGAGCGGGACATCACTCTATTCGTTACAAAGGAACTGGTTAACCTCAAAGACATTGGGCCTACAGAAATTCAGCAGATCGTTGACAAGGCGAATGGTTTGTTTGAATGGGCACGTCTAGCCTGCGAGTTCATCGATCCGAATGCCTTTGGCGAAACTGTGGAAGAAAGATTCAAGAGCCTGATAGCTATCCCATCCGGCGAGGGCAAGACTCTTTTGGATGGCATGTATACTGCCATCCTCGAAAGCGTTGTACCGAAGTCAGGCAGACCATTTTGCCGATTTCGCTCCGTTATGCAGCAGGTTCGTTGGAACCTTTGCCCATGACAGAATTGAATAATATGCGCAAACTCTTTCCCAACAAAGACGAGCACTATGATGTAGGCATTGTCCTCTGGTCCATGGCTCCAGTACTGTGGGGCACTGGTGATGCCACAACTCCTGTAGAACTGCTCCATGCATCCTTCTATGACTTCCTAACTGATGGTTCCCGGAGTGGAGCCTATTTTATCGACACTACCGATCACGGTAATCTAGCCTATGCTTCACTGCAAGTGCTTTGCATTGAGCTGTGTTTCAACATCTGTAGGCTGGAGAACTCCTACTTCAGCAATTCTCAGATTTCTGACTTGCCAGAGAGGATCAAGAAATATATTTCACATCGTTTATCATACTCATGTAGATTCTGGGCAAAGCATTTGGAGATGTCGAAGTTCAATTTATCCCTTGCAGCATCTTTACAGGTCGTCATGGAAAGTGAAAGGGTGCTGTTCTGGCTTGAGGTCCTCAGCCTTATTGGTGGATTGGGGGTTGCTGAAGTTTCCCTGGAAGCCTCAGCTGTGTGGCTGGAGGTAAGTAAGATGGTCTCTGAATGGCATTTGACCTGATCAATCTTATGAAAAAGGGACATGCTGGCTATGAGGTTGCGACAGCTGTAGCAAGAGATGGGGTGAAACTTGTCCAGAATTTCTTCACAGCAGTGATCTGCAGCACACCCCGCTTATACCTCTTTGCACTGACATTGGCTCCATCCACTTCTTTGCTATCCAGAATGCTGGTGCCCAAATTCAGTCACCTTGTGGGGGTTGCCCAAGGGGGTTTGAAGGATTGGCCAGTTACCCAGCTTATCTTAAAGGGGCATTTTCACTGGGTGACCTCAGTTGCATTCTCCCCTGATGGTGACAGGATTGTGTCAGGTTCAAAAGATAAAACTGTGAGGATCTGGGATGCAAAGAGTGGAGATCACATTGGTAGTCCTCTGAAGGGGCATATGTTAGATGTCACCTCTGTTGGATTCTCTCTTGATGGCAACAGGATAGTGTCAGGCTCAGGGGATCAAACTGCAAGGGTCTGGAATGTGAAGAGTGGAGATGAGATTGGCAGCCCTCTGAAGGGGCATACTGAAGAAGTTACCTCAGTTGCATTCTCCCCTGATGGCAATAAGATTGTGTCAGGCTCAAAGGGGCAAACTGTGAGAGTCTGGGATGTAAACAGTGGAAATGAGATTGGCAGCCCTCTGATGGGGCATACTTCATCTGTCACCTCAGTTGAATTCTCCCCTGATGGGAAAAGGATTGTGTCAGGCTCAAAAGATCAAACTATGAGGGTCTGGGATGCATGCAGTGGAGATCAAATTGGCAACCCTTTGTGAGGGCATACTTCAGAAGTCACCTCAGTTGCATTCTCCCCTGATGGTGCCAGGGTTGTGTCCAGCTCTTGGGATCAAACTGTGAGGATCTGGGATGCAAAGGGTGGAGATCCCACTGGTAGCCCTACAAAGGGGCATACTTCAGAAGTCACCTCAGTGGCCTTCTTGCCTGAGGGCCACAGAATTGTGTCTGGCTCTTGGGATAAAACTGTGAGAGTCTGGGATGCAAAGAGTGGGGATCAGATAGGCAGCCCTCTGAATGGGCACATTTCAGAAGTTACCTCAGTTGCATTCTCCCCAGATGGAAGCAGGATTGTGTCAGGCTCAAGGGATAGAACTGCAAGGATCTGGGATGGAAAGAGTGGAAATCAGATTGGCAACCCTCTTGAGGAGCACACTTCATCTGTTACCTCAGTTGCATTCTCCCCTGATCACAACAAGGTCATGTCAGGCTCAAGGGATAAAACTGTGAGGGTCTGGGATGTAAAGAGTGGAGCACAGAATGGTCACCCTCTTGAGGGGCATACTGTACTTCTTCTGTCACCTCAGTCACATTCCCCCCTGATGGTGATGGGATTGTGTCAGGCTCCAGGGATAAAACTGTGAGGGTTTGGGATGCAAAGGGTAGGGATTGGATTGAGAGCCCTCTGAAGTGGGGTACTTCATCTGTCACTTCAATTGCATTCTGCCCTGATGGTTGCAAGATAGTTTCTGGTTCCTGGGATCAAAGTGTGAGGGTCTGGGATGCAAAGAGTGGAGATCAGATTGGCAAGTCTATGATGGGGCACACTTCAGAAGTCACCACAGTTGCAATTGTCAGATAGTTACTTCCTCAGTAACACCAAGCTACTATATTAATATCTACCTGTCAGATAGTTACTCTACAGGTTGTCAGTAAATGTGAAGCTAAATAGAATGAGTGACTTACTCCTCAGTAACACCAAGCTACTGAGGAGACTAGAGGAAAATTTACTCTACTGTAGTCCACTTTTCTGCTTATGTAATCAACTAATCTTCACACCTAAAGAATGACTACTCAGGGGGCAGTTTATATTCCAACAGCAATCTCCCCTGATGGCAGTGGAATTGTGTCAGGCTCAAGGGATCAAACTGTGAGGGTCTGGGATGTAAAGAGTGGAGTTCAGATTGGCAGCCCTCTAAGGGGGCATACTTCAGAAGTCACCTCAGTTGCATTCTCCCCTGATGGCAATAAGATTGTGTCAGGCTCAAGAGATCAAACTGTGAGGATCTGGTGTGCACATAGTGGAGACCATACTGGCAGCCTTTTGAAGGGGCACACTACAGAATCCACCCCAGTTTCACTCTCCCCCAATGGCACCAGAATTGCATTGGACTCAGACCTAACAACTGCTAATACCCTTGCCAATGTGAATGGTGTTCTGATTCCTACTATGTTACATGTTACCAAAGGTAAGCATATTACATGTGCATACCTGAATCCATTCTTTTTGCATAATATAACCTCACTCTGCAGCAGCTGTTCAGGTTTATGGAAACTGGCCTATTTGCTTTTCTTCTGTCCCATCTCATGAATTAGCTGACAGTCATCAACTTCTTGATGGCCTAAGTACTGAGGACAACTCTCAACCAGTCCAGCTGCACCCAGATGGCTGGCTCAGAGGTCCACAGGGTAGATTGCTCTTATGGATACTAACATCTTTGCAGCACCCATTCTATTCAATGTTCACAACATTAATTATTCCCAGATGTTGCATGGAGTTGAACCTTAGTAAAATGGTCCATGGAAATAAATGGCAGGAGTGTTTTTTGGGGAATTGATATGCCCTCACTTGTTTCTTTTGTATCCTCCAAAGTACAGTCACTGAAAGACACTCTTTTATTTGAGCTGGTTTGTCAGAAGAAATGCAAAAATGTAATTTCCTATTTTTTTTTGGTCTATAGTATCAATTCATGCTTGCTGGCAGGTTAGGCAAAGAAAAGCTTTTTTTTCTTCTCAAACTTCAAAAATAACAGAGTATCCCTTGCTTTCATTTTATTTCAACATGTTTTCTAAAGAAAATTTGTGAAATGCCTGCACTGAGTGTTAATGATATATACCATGTGTTTGGTGCATCAGTATGGGACTCCTATATGATTTCCTTTACATGAAAAGGCTAATAATCCTGTTATTGTCACAGTTGAGAACTGACTACATCACATCACAGTTGTATGCATATAGAGCCATTGGGACCGTGCCACATTGTGCCTGATTGTTTTCCAGCTGACTTTTTGTAGAGGCCTTCAGTCTTCCATGTTTAGAAGGCCATGAAGGGGAGCTAAGGTTTGGTATCTTGAAGAACACTAAATGTCACATGATAAAACCAGTTATGATACAGGGCATTTTGAGCCCATGTTATTTGATGTTGGAATGCAGCAGATTCGGGAAGTGGTACAGTGGAGTTTCTGGAAGAAACTTGTGTAGGATTATGGCAATGTTGCACTATAAGCCCACTGTGTGGCTAGCATCATCATAGGAGATGGGTATGGAGGGCAATGCAGTACTGTATTGGCATGGTTGGTGGTGAGAGCAAGTGAGGGCAGTACTCCTAGCAGAGAATCAATGAAGGTTCACCAGATTCTTGCAAACTGTCATGTAACTGTAGCAACTGGCACTGACAGACATGGCATTGACATCTAGGATACCCAATGACCATTTTCTCTTTATCATACATATGATATGTTTCTCTCTGCTTTTATCACCTGTATCTGCACCTACTGATACTGATACCCTACTGTATTGCACAGAGGGGTTGGAGCAAAAGGGCAAAGGAAGAGCACTTGCCTTGAGGTTCAGTTAGGTCTTGGTCTTTTTTTTTTTTTTTTTTCTTCTCTGGTTAAAGTGACTAGAGGGCGAGTGGCCCTATGTTACACTATACCTACACTGTGCTATGAAGACAGGAGGGGATGGGAGGGGGGTCTGACCACAAGGACAGGTTACCATATGCATGTAACCAGCCAAACCTGCAGGTGGTCCAGCCTACAAATTCAGAGTAAGAAGCTATACTAAGGTTAGTGGAGAGGGGAACACTGTTAAAAAAGGGGAGGGGGTACACAGAAGGGGGTGAGTAATGCAGGCCAGCCTAATGTGGCTGGGCTGTAGGTACAGTTGGGTCAGGGGGGAGGGAGATGCAGGTGAACATAGAACTACGGTCAACATATGCCGTGTTCACGGTACAAAGGGACCTGTCACCACATACTGCTAAGCAAAAGGGGGGGCTGCCATGGAAGTGCAACTTGAGTACATCAGATGCATCACAAGGGAGGTAGTTGACTAATTGTTCCAGGGAGTAGAGTGCCCCGGTGTAAGAGGTGGGAAGGTTGATACATGACAGTATGGTGGTTAACCAGTGAGGTGGGTTGGGGTCTGGCACTGAGCTGCTGTTGGCCTGCTGCACGAGCAGCTGGAACGGTGGGGAGGGGGTGGTTTGGGAGTCGGTGGGGTTGCCATCCTCTGAGGTGGCCTCCTTGTCCAAGGAGTGGGTGGGGGAGTTACTGCGCTGGCAGCATGCCTCATGGGTGGATATATAATTATAGAGTTTCTCCCTTAGGGAGCCTAACTCTGCATGGAGAGCCACTACCTTGGCTGCAAGGGAAGAAGATGTGGTGGCAGGGGGACATGGTTGGATGCTGTCCAGCACAGGTGCCACAGGCATGGCGGTGGTGTCAGCTGGCTTGGGGGGGGGAGGATGAGGGGTGGATCTCGCCTTGTGAGGCAGGCGAGCCTTCAGCTGGTTGTGAAGGTGGATGAGGAGGTTGTTCTGGTATAGCCTCAGCCAGGCTGGGTGGACCCTCCCTGAGTCTGCATCAATCGCAATGGGGTTGAGATGAGCCTTAAACGAGTGAAAGACTGCTATGATCCACTTCACAGCCCTCAGGGCAGTCTTATCACATGCTATCAGGATGGTTGGGACCTGGAAGGACTTGCCCTTGTTGGGGCCAGCCTTGATGGATCAGGTCCAGATGGGAGGGTTCTTGGTGAAGTGGGAGGCCACTGCCTTCAGTAGAGCAGGAGGAGAGAAGCAGGCCCTAAAGGTACCCTTGGGAAACTGGTGGTACTGCCATCCCACCTCAGAGAGCCTGAGGGGGCAGGGAATGGTGGAGGAGCATTGGTGCTTGGGTGGGGGCATTTTCCCACAGGGGGATGGTGGTGGTACGAGTTCAAGAGGCATCCAGGTCTTGGTCTTTGGTAAAGGAGATACTGTAGGTGTCATGCTCATGCCTCTGTCCTGGTCTGTCCTGTACTGCTCCCAACCTCTCTCTGTATCACCAGCCCCTCTCCACTCTGCTTCACCCCCATCTACTCACCCCAGCATTCATATGATGCTCTCCCACCTTGTTTCCTGTCAGACCCTGTCAGCCTCTGTCAGCAGCACCATGTGACCATTGTCTCTCAGTCAGGTGATGCCCTCTCTCTGCTTAGGGGTCAATTTCCTTTTGGGTCAACAGTCTGGTCTAGGCATGGCACAGGGTCACTTCCTCATTAGGCTTTTGGCCTATGGTCTGATTGGATATTGGTGAGTGCTCCAAAGACACTCCATTCTGTGCTATTCCTTTTAGATACTTTTTCTTTATGCCATCCTTCACCTCTATTGTCCATACACATACTCTGACTGAGATTTTCTGACATTTCTGCCCCTTGAAAATTTACTGTACTCTGTATGTTAGTTCCAACATTCCAATACTGTACATATCAGCTTAATTCTCCTCCTCTGCATGTTGGAATGTGAATCCACACTCTAGGCTAGCAAGGGATGACCAGGTGGCCTAGTGGTAAGGCACCCCAGCACTAGTGGGAAGACCCAGGTTCAATCCCTGGTCTGGCCAGTATTTTCAGTCCAAAACTGCAATCTTCAACCAGCCTCTTGTCTGCTGTTGGATTTCCCCTGACTTCCCTCTGTCTCTGAGATCTGGGGGCCAGGCTCATACAAGGGGCAATGCATGAGCTGAACCTGACACCCTCTCCTGAACCTCTGTTGTGACTCTTGGCCATCCTTTGGCCAGCATTACTCTTCATTGGCCCTTGTCAGCCAACCATTTGCCAATGTTAGACTACCTTCATACATGTCCCCTTGCCTCTGTGAGCATAAGAGTCCATTGGAGTAGGCCTGAACTTGACAGTATATGTGTACTCACACTTGTACAAGTCCCCCTCCATTTTTTATACTGAAACTACAGTGGCTCAAAAATGTGTCCCAATGTTGGGTCATTTTGTAAAGATCTCTTATTTGTGACTGGACTACTGAGAATCAGTTCATGGGCCTTGTCAAGTTTGGGCCTACTCTGGTGATCCCTGACACTCGCAGAGGCTGTGGGAGGTGTACAAAGGTAGACCAACATGGGCTGATGCTTGGCCAATGAGGGCTGGCAGAGAGCAATGTTGGCTGAAGGGTGGCCAATGGTCACAACAGAGGTTCAGGAAAGGGCATTGGGTTCAACTCATGTGCTGCCCCCTTGTACAAGCCCAGCCCTTGGATTTCAGATAGAGGAAGAAGTTGGGGGGAGTCTGACAGAAGACAGAGGGGTTGGTCAAAGACTGCAGAGAAGGGGAACTAAGTTGATATTCATACTCAGGGACCACCACCTGAGTGTGGCAGGCTTATATACAGCAAGCATGCCATCAAGGTGGTACAGTATTGGAATGTCAGAACTAACATATGGAGTACAGTAAATTTTCAAGGGGCAGGAATGTCAGAAAACTTCAGTTGGGAAATGGTACATATGACAGAGGCAAACCATGGGACAAAGAAGAAATATCTAAAAAGGAATAGTAAGGACAGAAAAACCTTCAGAGCACTCACCAATAGTCAATCAGAAGGTAAGCCAACAGCCTAAACAAGTAGTGACCCTGTGCCAAACCATGCAGTGCAGTGGCTGTGCCATGCCTAGACTGGCCCATCAACCCAAAAGGAAGGTGACCCCTGAGAGGGTGGAAGATGTCACCTGACTGAGGAGTGACAATCACATGGTGGGCCCAACAGTGGCTGACAGTGGCTGACAGTGGACAGGGCAGTAATGTGCCATATGAGTATCAGTGCAAGCAGATGGGGGCAGAGCAGAGCAGAGGAGGGCCAGTAACCCAGAGGGGGCTAGAATGAAGGCATGGGCATGACAGTATCCCCCCCTTAAGGCATGAACCCCTGAAGGCCATATGCAGCATGGTCTAGATGACATGAGGTTTGATTTTGTAATCAGCAATGGGCCATGAGGTGCACATTGATTGCTGTGGCAGGGTTGTGTTGGAGTCTGAAACAGGTTGCATAAGAAAATGCACTTTCATCACTAAGTCCCTTCTCTTCACCTTTTCCTTGCTCCACAACCATGTCCAGCCAGCAGCAAGGCTTGAGTCAGCAGCCTGCCCCCACCCAAGACTGGTCACAAGTGACCAATGAGGGCCTGGAGGTCCATACCAGTGACACAGAGGGGACAGAGAGGGTGAAGGAGGCCAGAAAAAGTCAGCATGAGGCAGCAAAGAAGGAGTGGAGGGCAGAGGTGCACTGACAGAAGGCTGAAGAGGCACAGTGCAAGGCCACTGAGGAGAAGGTGGAGCATGAGTGGAAGGAGTGTGAGGAGCATGAGAAGTGAGAGTGGGAGGAGTGGGAGGAGCAGGAGAGGTATGAGGCATTGGAGGTGGCATGATGAGCAGCAGTGGCAGAGGCAGAGGCCATGCAACAAAGTGTCACAAAGGAGAAGGGTCAGGTGGGGGAGCTGCAGAATGAGAGCAGAGGGTCATTGGTGGCCAGGTGAGTACCATGAGCACACTGTGACAGTGCTAACACAAGTTTCCAGCTCTGGGCAGGTCACTGCTTACAGCCCCACAACTGGGGCTAGTATGGGGACCCTATGGGTAGCACTGATGGTGAGGCATGCAGCCTGTGAGGGCTGCAGCCAGCAAGGGGAGGTAGGTGAGTGCTGAGCAGTGGTGGGCAGGCAGTCCTGTGGGCTGTGTCACAAGAGAAAGAAGAAGTGCAGTTGGGCTATGGTGGAGGAGGTTGAAGCAATGGCTGGGCCATCCAGGAAAAGAGCTGGGATGGGGAGTTTGTGGGGTGAGGGTTGGAAGAAGGGTTGGCCTGATGATGAAGACAACAATGACAATGACAATGAAGTTGTGGAGGTCCCAGCACTGGTGGACCCCCAATCACAGGCAGCATACCTGCTCCTGGACAGGGAGATGTTGGTGATGGGAGCATCAGTCAAAGGAGTGCTGGAGCCCCTGTATGATGAGCATATGCTCATTGTACAAGCAAGGATAGTGGCAGTGACAGAGCAGTTGGCCCTGGTGATGGAGGTACAGGCAGGGGTGGTGCAGGCCTATGTGAGGCACATGATGGCATTCCTGCCATGGCCCCAGGGGGTGCATGCTGGGGTGGTACCAGGTGGAGTCAGGTAGGTGGCTGAGGGGAGTAGGTCAGGGGTTGAGTGGAGTGAGTCAGTGGTAAGCAGGGTGGCTGAAGAAAGTGGGGGGCAGAATGAGGAGGATGTGGAGGGTGATGTGGAGGACATGCAGGAGTAGTGTAGATTTTTTTTTTTTGTAATTCATGTATAGTAAATAAAAACTTAGATGTTATGGCTTTTTTTAAAAAAAAATGAAGCATAAGTACTGAGGGTGACTTAGAAAAGAAATCAGAGTAGTAGCAGAGGGAAAGTCAGACCAAGGTGGGCAGGCAGTGGTGGGTACAGTAAACAGTCAGAAAGTGGTCAGGAATGTGGTGGGGGGAGTCAGGGCCACTGGGCAGTCAGGTTGGGGGTGTATATGGGCCAGCCTTGTGGGGGTGACATTCATGAAAAGCAGCAATGAGTTCTGGGGCATGATCCAACTCAGTGGCCAAAAGCCACAAAGTCTCCTTGTTGGTGCCCTCATAACCAGCCCAGCAGACCTTGTAACTTAGCCAGCAGTGATGGTGATGGTCTACCTTACAATCAAGGATCTCTGATATTTTGTACTTGAGTTCACTGTCAACATTGACTGGTGGGGGTGGCAGCTGATGCCAATTTGGGAAGGGGTTAGCCAGGGCAGGTTCCAATTGTGACACATGGAACACTGGGTGCACAGAATGCATGCTGTCAGGTAGTTTCAGAGTGACAGAGTGTGTACCAGGTTGGGCAATGATGTTAAAGGGGCCTAGATACTTCTTGGAGAGTTTGCTGGATGGTCTAGTAGAGCAGAAGTACTTGGCTTTGACAAAGGCCTGTTTGCTGACATTGAACTCTGGTGGAGATAGGTTTTGGACTGAAAATACTGGCCAGACCAGGGATTGAACCTGGGTCTTCCCACTAGCACTGGGGTGCCCTACCACTAGGCCACCCAGCCATCCCTTACCAGCCTAGAGTGTGGATTCTCATTCCAACACTTCTCTCTGAAGCCACACTCACTCCCCAGCACTGGTGTAGTGCTGCTGACTCACCCATTGGTCAGCATGCCACTCACACACAGTCTAGGGCAGGCTTTTGTGTGTGCTCCCAGCAGGGACCAGTTTCCAGCGCCATTGGGGCTCATAACCTTTTGGACTGAAAATACTGGCCAGACCAGGGATTGAACCTGGGTCTTCCCACTAGTGCTGGGGTGCCTTACCACTAGGCCACCCAGCCATCCCTTACCAGCCTAGAGTGTGGATTCTCATTCCAACAATAGGTGCTTCATGTTGGTGGGACCTTGGTAGTGCTGCTGTGCTGCAGCCATTTTGGAGCAGAGGAAATTGTGAAGGGCAGAGAGGTTTGCAACATAGTCATGGGCCTTTGCAGAGGTGAAGTCATGGTTGGTGGTGACTGACAAGTTGGGATGGTAGCCCTTGTTAGCAAAGAAGGGTGAGACTCCAGTAGTTGCACTTGGGGCATTGTTGAATGTGAACTCAGCCAGTGGGAGCAGTTCAGCCCAGTTGTCCTGCTGGTAGTTACAGTACACACAAAGGTACTGCTCAAGTGTTTGATTCATGCACTCAGTTTGGCCAGCACCTTTGGGGTGGTAACCTGAGATGAAGTGAAGGCACATATCTAGGGCCTCACCAAGGGAGCAGAAGTGCAATATGAATTTGGGACCTTGTGTTGGAGTTAGACAACCAGTGTGCTGTAGCATAGCCACCATATTACATAAGCATGTAGCATGCACTTACATTTTTCATAGTACTGTAGTTTCTACTTAGTGACTACTAAGTGTCCTACAGATTCCTACCTGGCAGATTTTATCAGGTTATGAGCCCTGCCTAGTGGTGCAATCTGGACATACAAAATGGACAGCTCAACTGTGCCAACACTCACACTCAATGGAAGGAATTGGAAGGATTTCCAGGCAGGCTTACTCAAACTTGCAGCCATGAAGGGCTATCCAGGTATTCTCTCAGGCCAGGAACCTGATGACAACAGTTTACAATGGGAGGGCAAAGATGCTTTACTGAAGATGTTGTTCTTTCAGAAAGTTCCAGTCCCACTCCGTACTCGAGGCTCGAAAGCGAAGGACATCACACGAAATGTTCAACTACCTAGCAACTAAATTTCGAGACCCTACTCCAATTTCTATGCCTACCGAGAAGCCTAACGAGGCATCGAGTGATGACGAGACGCAAGAACCACGTGCAAAGCCTAACGAGTTGTCAGTGGAGCCGCCAAGTGAGGAGAGGCTCGAGGACGAACTTACCGAGGCAAGGAGTAATGACAAGGCTGAGGCGGCAGATGGCGCGGCCCAGCAGACTCCCTCACGAAGCATCGAGTTCGAAGAATACGTACCTGAACCAAGCAAGCTGCACATGGCACAGAGCGAACTGCAGGAGCAGCCAAGTTCAAGGGCAGGAAAGCCACTCGAAAGCGAGCACATTAATGTGTGAAATGGAATGGTCGAGATGCCAGACGAGGTCGAGAATGTCGACAGGAAGGCCAAGGAGGACCTACCACTGAAACCATGCAGTGGAAGCACAACGAACAACCTACCTAGTGCACGAGAATTGCCGCTCGAGGGGGAGCAGGCACTGTGCACGAGCGCCAACACCACGAACAGCCAGAGCGGCTACACTGAAGAGCCACAATTTACCATATACGACCTGGGCAGTACCCTAGGATGGCCAGCAGCCAGCAGCCAGCAGCCAGGAGGCTGAGATAGACGAGGGGGACTGCCGAGTGCCGCTCGAGGGGGAGCTGGCAGGATGTGCGAGCGACATCGCTAGGAAATCAGTGAACAGCGAGAGCATGTCGACTATGCCAGCTCAGCATATGGATGAATCAGACTACTACGCAAAACGCAACGTACCTGACACACGAGGAGTGTCGCTCGAAGAGGAGAAGATAGGTTATGCGAGTGACAGTGCTGGGGAATCAGCAAGTAGCGACGAGACGAACCTACAAGGGCGCACGAACACTTCGAGAGCGCCAGATATCTGTACAGACAACCCAAGCAGGCGGGAAGGGCTCGCAGCCACCACAGACGAGCCTACCACACCATGGAAACGAGCAGGCATTGGAGATGCCAGTATATCTGCCCCACGAAACATGCCAGATGAGGTGCCGAGCTTCGAAAACCAAGATATTACCTTTGGGAGACTTGTGAGCCCAAACGAGGGGCACGTGGCGAGTGGAGTCGAAGGGGATACCACTGGAGGTAGCAGTGGGCCGAGAGAGGGTAAGGACAACACGACGAGCAGTGGCAATATCGACTCGGAGCGAGCCGAAGCCGCACTACTGGCTGGAGATAGTCAGGGCGTGTATCGAGACCAGAACATGCGAGGTGACTTACCTATGTCATCATGGCCACCCGTAACCACCCTCAAGCGACGCTATGAGACCGCTAGACTAAGGCGCCGACGAGGGCGAATTAAATTCGAAGCTAGAAAGGTTAGCAGAAAGCGAAAGGGCAAGCAAGCATACCAAGGACACGGCAACGCAATTTTGCATGCTCGAAAGGGCATTGGAACGCCGAAGAACCTTACCATCGGGTCCGGGACACTGCAGGAGGGTCCTGAAGGTGCCAAAAAGTGGCGCAATGTCAATACGAAGCGTCAAGTCGAATTAGAGGGCCAGCGGACCAAGGCGAGGTCAACGAGATGCTTGGAGTCGTTGAGGGCATACGGAAACCCCTAAACAATGGAAAACGAGTCAAGACAGACGGGCAGAAGCGCCAAATGGATGGCGCAACGAGCAGCATGCGCTGCAGCTCGAAACGAGCCGAAACGAAGCTGCTAGCTGAAGATGAGGCCAGTCAGCACCAACGGCAGCAGCATAAACCAAGGAATGTACCTGGGCCACCCGCAAGACTTCGAACGCGTACCTACGAGCCTACCAGACCGATGCGTCGATGCGGACGAATCAAAATCGAATCTAGAAAGGTTAGAAGAAAGTGGAAGAGCGAGAGAACATACCGGGGACGTGATAATGCGATTACGTGTCCATGAGAGGGTATCGGAACACTACGAAGCCTTACCACAAAGCCCACGACACCGGAGGAGTACCAACGACGCGTCAGGGACGACGCAGAGAGCGCGCAGGCCAGGTGATCAACGAAGACGCGACATACGAGCACGAGAACGACGCGACCTTCCAAATCGGGCAACTACGCTCACGTGCCATACCGACACAACGCGGTTAGCAGTGTTTAGGCTGGGTTTAAAGGTTGTGGAAAATGTGAAGGGAATATTTGAAGTTTAGTTTGACATTCGTGCAGTGCTAAGACTTGAAGTGTCGTCGAAGGAAAAAATGGCAGCTAAAACTTCAAATACCTACGGACATACAGCTGCGTCCTGAATGTTAATCTAAACAAGGCTCGCTGCGCTTCGCTGCGGCAGCTGGAAGTAGAACATTGTAAGTCCGTATTAGCAGTGGTACGATGTACGAGAATACACATGGTACACTACGTGATTATGCTGGTGTGTCAGTCGTGAACCCCAGTTGCCTGTGAGTGGTTTCAGGTGGTTTTCAGGTCAGGGTGGGGGTGGATACGTACTGTGAGAGGCTGAGACAGTGAGAGACAAGCGTGTTGTCAATGAAGGAATCATCCACATCAGGGAAGGCACAGTGAAGGATTGTGCGGCCATTGGTAGTGCATCGCCGTAGCGGCCCGGTGAATAGCAACATTTGCTGTGAGGGGAGCTGGAGATTGTGATGGTCACAAAGAAGTGTGCCACTGATGCATTGACGGGTAAGCACATAAGCCAGATTTTGAATGCGTGGGCGAAGACAGTCGGAGCCCATGGAACTAAGCATGCTAAGCAGGAACACTAATGTTGCAACTGGGGGGGTGTTGTGAAGGACCACATGGAAGTGGAGGGCGTGGCTGGTGGTGTGCCGAAAAGGGGAGCGGTCGGTGAGGGCCTCCCACAGCAGTAAGGTAGGGGGGGGGTCATTGCTCTCAAATGGATTCAGAGACAGGCGCACAGTCCGTCTACGATGCTGTGGATATGTGAGAACAACACAAGGGGGTGGGAAAGTCCATACAGCAAGTAAAAAAGGGAGGCAACGCTGAAGTAAAGGGCGGTAGTGCGTAATGGTGTGAAACGGCTGGTTCAGAAGAGACAGGATGCGATCACGATCGTTATGGTCCACCTCCACTGCAGGCTGTGGGATGCCAGGGCGGGCTGTAGGGCAGAATGAGTTGGACCTGCAATGAGGTAGATTTGGACGTACATCGCGGAGACATGCGCCGTAATGGCAGGAAGATCGCAGAGGGCTCAACCATCTGTCGATAAGCACACTTACAACGGGCGGCAGCTTCTGCTTTAATATGGTGCATTTTATTAAGAGGGGCGGTCTATGTTACATATGCAATAGGACACGGATGTGCGGGTGTTACAAAGCAAAGGGAGCGGCGGGATAGACTAAATAAGCAGTTCCGGGTACGTGACATTGGTTGTGCATGTGTCACCCGGGCGGAGCAATATGCAGGCGTGATCACGGTGGCAGATACGGCTGAGAGCGGTGTACAGTTGACCATGGGAGAAAACAGGGGTGGTGAGATCGACGCCGATTGCATCGAGGGTGAGACCCTGGCAGCTGTTGAAGGTTGTCGCATAGGCTGCTGCAAGGGGATATTGATGGCGAAGGAGCGTATGACCTGATGGCAGTGTGGTCATGAAAGAGATTCGAGGGATGAGGACATCATGTGCATCTACGACACTGACACCTCCAATGCCACGCAGGATGCGGATGGTGATGAGGTGACGTCCCACACCTTGAATGACCACCCTAGTATTTTTCACAAGGCCAAGATCTACGGAGAAGTTACACAGTAGTTGGTAGACAGCACCCACCTTAATGCATAGTGTATGATGGGGCAATCCTGGTGGGGTCTGGGAGGCGACAAAGTCAAGGACACTGGGGGGGGCAGCAGGCCCTCGTCCTCAGCTTCCTTGAATGAGTCTGCAGCAAGAAAAGTAAACGCAGCGCCTGGAAAGTCAGAGAGAATGCGCCCATTGTAGGAATCGACCTGTCGGTGGGTCGGGCACAGAATCGCACGTGTAAGGCAGGAGACGGGGTCAGTGAGGACGTGAAGCGGGAAGACATGTTCTATGAGATGATCAGTGGACGTCGTGCAGCGGAGGTGATGTAGCGATATATCAGGCCCCGCGCCATCACCGATGGAGTCCACATAGGAGGCGAATGCTGGATCGAGAGCATTGTGGACGGGCGTTGTGAGGTGGTGGACAGAAACGTGTTCCCATAGGGGTGAGGAGGTGATCGATGCATCGACAACCTGGGCTGCACTGCCTCCACGGATGACAGGACAGCACTGGCGAAAGTCCCCCAGCAGGATGAGAAGTTTACCTCCGAACGGCCGCTGATCAGCCATCACATGGCGGCAAACATCATCCACACAAGCAAGGACTGCTTTATTGGCCATCGGTGCCTCGTCCCAGATGATAGCCGCAGCGTGTTGGATGAGATCGCCACGGGCACTACCTCTAGAGATGGGTGATTTGAGCATCTCATTATTTGGATTCACAGGCACCTGGGAGGAGTGTGTACGAAGCAGAGGTGTGTAAAAGACAGGAAAGCATACCTTGAACACTGAATGGGTGGTGCGACCCCCTGCATAGAGTTGTGCTGCAAATGCTGCCGTCGCGGTAGGAAGAACAATCAGTCCCTCAGATCGAAGTTTGTCACATAGCGCATTCACAAGAAAGGTCTTTCCCCTTCCAGCCCTGCCATCTATGAAGACCACCATGCTTCGAGATGTCAACGACGCATGGACAAGAAGGTCGTACAGGCTGGCCTGCTCTGAGGTCATTGATGCAACAGCTGCAGTGGCACGAGCGCGCAGAAGCTCAGGATGAGATCCCCATTTCTGCATCTCGTGTAAGACCTCATTGGTGAATTGCAGCCCCTCGGGAAGTCCGAAGTCACTCAGACGTCGGCCATGTTCTTCTAAGGAGGTGGCAAGATCAGCCAGACAAAGGTGAACGGCTGTCTCAGCAGTCTCCCCATCGTGGTACAGGAAGTCCTTCGAAAGCGCATCACGAAACTGCTCCCAGATAGCAATGGGGGTTGGGAGACATTCATTGAGGAGCAGGTGGACGAACAACAGGCGAATCTGTTGGGGAGTCTTCAGCGATGCCACAGCCTCCGCAAGAGCATACTCCCCCTCATTTTCATCGGCAAAAAGGCCAAGCGCCACAGCAGCCTCCTGGAAGGAACCATGGAGGACGTCGTTCACAGTCATGGCATCGAGGAAAGAACATGCAGGGCGGTGTTGAAGGATTGCCCTGAGGTAGAACCTCTCGCCCTCCATGGGGCGTGCTGGGTCCAGACGACTAAGATGGGGGTGCTTCGAGTCCCGCAGCACGACATGTTTCCGAGGACACCCAGTAGTGGACTTGCACTCCTCGAAGTAGCGACCAACATTTTTCTGAAGACGATCTGTGAGACGGAAAATAGAGAAGTATTCTGTGTAGGTAAGGTCATCAAATGCATGTTCTTTACCAGAGGCATCACAGTATGAACCAATGGGCCGCAGGAAATATCGGAGGAGCCGTGAAGCAGTGCTCTCAGAGCCATCTCAGCGATGATACTGACGATGGGTGGTAGCAGCAGGCAGATGAACAGGGAGGGCCGTCACAGCTGGTTGCTTGCGTGTGACATGGAACCCAAGGATGCGCCACACAGCCTCACCAGCCGAAAGATACCGTGCATTCCAATACTCTTCAATCTCATCGACTGCAGGGCTCAACGAGCTTTCGTCACGGACAGTATAACGGGTGTGGTCCGGAGCTGCAACACAGTAAGCTACAATGCATGCAGTGGAAGAAAGAAGCCCACCTTTGTGAACGTACTTAAACAGATATTGAAAAATGTGGGAAGTGCTGCAAACCTCAAAATTGAGGTGACAGTTGAACTTGCGTAAGAGCGGCAGGCAATGGGGCACAACCATTTCATCCCCTGCACTCCGCCGACGATAAAGAACACGGCCATCCTTGTCAATGCTTGTGTGTTGACGCAACGGTTGGGGATACTTGAAGCGGCACACTCTACGACCATCGGGGAGTTCTCACTGGCAATACTTAGATGGGGGACGCCCACCAGAAGGGTGCGTGTGCATCATGAACCTCTCTACCAGAGTGCGATCGGTGGGGTCACTGGGAATTTCTGCGGAGACGACCTCATCGATGTCACATGGCATGTCACAGGCGGACGAGAACTTGACGAGGATGTGAGCATGTGGTAGACCACGTTTCTGAAATTCAATGGAATGGATGAAGTAAACAACACGAGGGACGTTGACAAACATCTTCCTCAGCGCAGTCTCCAGAAGGGCAAGTTTGCGTTTGAACACGCGGACAACCACCACAGGAATATCAGAGAAGTTCTGCCCAGGACGGAGACAGGATGTGATCTCAGGCCATGAAGCATTGCAAGTCATCGTAATGAAGAAAGTGGGGCTGCCCAGCGCAGCTGCAATTGCAAGGGAGTCACTGATCTGGGCACTCGCCCACCGACGTGAGCCCAGGAAAGACGCAGGAAGGTAGATGTTGTCGGAGACAGCGACCTCTTGGACACCCATGAGCTCTGCATCCTGCTGCCGAATCTGTACTTGATTACACCGTATGTAATGCAGACGTGTTTCGAGATCACGGCTAAACATATCCACAGCATATTCATTGCAAAGCCGACCGAATATCTCAAACCAAGGCTCACGCAGCAGCCTTGCACGATAGTGCCACATCTGCATTGTGGGATGGTCGTACTCAGCATCCAGAAGCTCGTGGGAGAACTCGCCGCCCGATCCCATGACGCCCCACCCCAGAGTGCCATGAGGAAACAGAAGCGGATAGGACAATGGTTCCCAGAGGCGACTAATGGTGGACACTGACTGCGCCTGTCTGGAGATGGGACACACAACCAACTGCCTAGCAGCAGCCTCACCAGAGGAGGTATTGTCATACGACATGATAGCCGCCACTTCAGCCACACCCGCATCATGGAGAATAAGTGTCGCGGTGGGGACCCAGGCCGAAAGTAGGCTCAGTTGTTGCAAGGCCTTGACGAACGGATTAACGCGACAGAGAGCATTGCGCACAGCATCAATCCATGACGGGGGGAGTTTCGCTGCCCACTGGGAGTGAGGGACATTATCCATGAACCCATCGTACAGCAACCAACGAACGGTGGAGTTAGTTGCGGAGGGACGCACACAATGGTAAATACGACCTTGAATAGCCAAGAAAGCCTCTGCAGCGCCAACATCTGGAAAACGGTGAGTAGTCTCCAAAGATGCAAAAGAAAAGACGAGGTTGAGGATGCGCGATAGGGAGGAGATGTCGCGGTGTGTGCCAAGGGCGTCTATCTCCGGTGGCAGTGGAGGGAGAGGGGGGACATCCGCAAGTCGCCTGCCATTAGGACCACAGCAGAAACCAGGGGACTCGCCCATCAGAAGAATCAAGCCACAGTGTCCACAACGATGCACGCGCCCATTGCGCACCTCGCCCCACTGAAGACGGGGGGACGAGATAGGACCAATAGTTCACAGACTGGGAGCCATGCCAACGCAGAACAGGGGGAAGACATTGCACGTTCCACACACCACTCCTACATAACACAAACAGGAACGGAACACGTCGGTGGCCCGCAGCACCAGACCCGATAAACAAAGCAGAGCGCAACTGTCCATACACGTCCAAGCATCTCTATGGGGAGAACGAGCGACCTACGTATGCCTGCCTTTGCCCTTGCTCTTCAAGCGATTGGCCACCCCATCTGCTGAAAGCGCCTCCTCCTCTGCAGCAGGAGGACCATGCACCCCATCAACCTCAAAAGACGGTTCACTTGCCAAACTCTCTGACACCGGCATCTGCTCGGAACCTCCGACCACAGCAACATCAGAGGACGATGCAGAACCAGAACCTCTGGCAGGAGCCATGCTCTGAGCAGGAGCCCTGACACCATTGAACATGCGACTGAGAAAACCTCTCGCATAAAAGTATACCGACCCACCTGTCCACAAAAGCACTTAACTTGCGTCGCTTAGATGTAACCTGAGAAGAGGCCGTGTTGGATGCCTCGAGCACCCCAACGTTAAGAACAATGCTCTCCAGCGTAATAGACACACCGCCATTCACTGCCACCCCATTCATCAACCCAAAGAAGTGGACACACGAATTCACTGCAGGCGAAGGTGTCCTGCTCCAGTGAGTACGAGAGCCCTCGAAGACACACCTTCAGAAGATAATTAGCGATGTAAACACACAACATCCATGCACTAGACACCCACTGCACCATGGACGTCTTCTTACCGTCCCTCACATAGTCAGACACAGCCACAGAGAAGGCACGCGAGGTACCATCAGCCAACGTCAGAGGACGAGAAGGAACAGTGCCCATACCCAATACAAAGGGAGGTACACAGTCAGGGATGGCAAGCTCGTATGTCTCCGATGCGGGATCACCAGGCACAGCCATAAAGTGCGATGCCTCCAGTAAGATCTTCTCGCCAGGAACACCAGGGGGAAAGTAAGCCTTAGCCACCAGGAAACCCACAGTGTTGTCGGGAAGTATGACATCATTAAAAGGGCTATAAATCCAGATCTCGCCTGGAAAAGAAACATCCCCAGCGCAATGCAGTGCTGTAGAGTACAAACAGTAAAAAGTCTTCGCTGTGGCGTTAGGTTTCACCAAAGAAACACGACGACCCTCCGCGACAGCGACAAAGCCACACACCATAAGCAGAGACATGGCGAAAACATTATAGGCACTAAGACAACCGCTCACATATAAACACAATCAAAATGGAGCACAAATCAAGACGGAGGAAGACATACCCGCCATACAGCTGGCCTGTCCCCACCATCGACACCCCAGCACCAAAAGATGATGCGGGCCGCACAGCGGAAGATCATCCAGCATCTACACCGAAAGCAGACCGCACTGCAAACCTAGCGAATAACAAATAGAGGGCCACCCAAGCCACAGCAGAAACCCGCCAAACCCCCACAGAGATCGCTCAACACTATCAAAACGGAGCACAAATCATGATGGAGAAAAACATACCCACCACACCCCAAGGACCACCACAAACGGCCCGTTCCCACCATCGAGACCCCAGCAGATAATACAGCGCCAAAAGATGCACGGCCCGCCATCACGGTCTAACCCACACCCCAATCCGCATGTCCGCCTCAACACCAAAGCGGGCCGTGCAACGGAAGGCCATCGACAACCTCCAGCAAAAAGTCAACGCAGACACCAAAATCAGACGGCAGAACAAACCTAGTGAATAACAGATAAGCCGCAGCGCATCTCCCCCAAACCCCCACACAAATCGCACAACCGCACACAGAACAACATCCACCCCATGCGATCCGACACCGGACAACGAACGCGGCCCGCAAGAACAACCAACATCGGTGAGAAATCGGAGGTATGCAAACGGGTGTATGAAGGGAACATAAGAAGCGCAGGACGTGCAAACCTCACCAACGGATGGCGGCCAAACAACGACAAACGAAAGCCGGGCATATCCTTAAAACACTTCTAATATGATGTATAGGCTGAGAAATAATGTATGTTTAAATATCAAGTATTCCCTTCAAATATAAAATCTGCCCATACTTGAAGTTTTGCCAGTGCCCGAATGATGGCCTATATTCGGAATATCAATGAACAATAAGATCTGCATTTGTTCTTAAAGTTTAAAATAACAAAAAAAGATGTGTCCAACTTTGAAATATAATCTGTGGACACTACTGAATGCCTGATGGTTGCCCACTCACTGTTCGTGTGTCGCACAAAATAGTGTTGCTCCATCATTCAGTGCCCGAAGTCTGTGGGCCATGTAATATGACGCTGAATTTGTAACATTAATAATACAGCAAATTATTTTCCAGCCGCACACAACTTTTCGGCAGAACCCACAACTTTTTTTATGCCTCTACGCAATTTTTTTTTGGCAAGTAGACAAAACAATTTGAGTTTCGATGTTGGTACATACGACCTAGTACTGTATGGGGCCAAAAGTGAAGGTTTGTCATAGCATAGGACAGCCTATGTATTCACTCCTTGCAGAGATACACCATTCGTTTTGATTTGTGGACTGATGTCACATGGGCCAGGGGACTTACCTGAGTGATAACACTGCTTGCACGATGCACGAACAGTGAGTGGGTGCTCATCGGGCATTCAGTTTGGGTGCTGAATGATGGAGTGACACTATTTTGTGTGACACATGAACAGTGAGTGGGCAACCGTTGGGCATTCAGTAGTGTCCACAGATTATATTTCAAAGTTGGACACATCTTTTTTTGTTATTTTAAACTTTAAGAACAAATGCAGATCTTATTGTTTGTCGATATTCCGAATATAGGCCATCATTTGGGCACTGGCAAAACTTCAAGTATAGGCAGATTTTATATTTGAAGGGAATACTTGATATTTAAATGTACATTGTTTCTCGGCCTATACATCATATTTAGATTAACATTCAGGACACAGCTGTATGTCTGTAGGTATTTGAAGTTTTCGCTGCTATTTTTTCCTTCGATGACACTTCAAGTCTTAGCACTGCACGAATGTCAAACTAAACTTCAAATATTCCCTTCACGTATTCCACAACCTTTAAACCCAGCCTAAACACTGCTAACCACATTGTGCAAGTCTTGCATTCCAAGGCTCGAAACCAAGCAAAATCACTATCACACTGAATAGAATTCGAAGCATGCAATTCTGAGTTGACAGAAATGTTTTATATGACATATGGAAGCTATGTACAAAATGCCAGGGCACGAAACGAGCAAACGAAGTTTCTAGAGCTATTCACGAAGGTGACCATGTGTGCAGACACAACATGCCTGCCACGAGAACAATGTGACTTCCCAAATTCAGCAACTACTCACGTGCACATGAAGTGCTGCATCTCAAACTCAAGGCCAAACCTGATGACAGACTACAAACCATATCTAATCTTACCTCTGTGAAATTGCTACATAGAGGTATTTTCTTTTACCTATTTTTCATTATTTTGAGTACCTACACACACTACCACTGTGGGCAACTCTTCTTGTGAGAGTGCTAAGGGAAATAAGAGGGGAAAGCTGTAGGTAAGACCTAGGCTTGTCCCAAGGGGTCTTGAGTTGGAAGGAGACAGAAGAGGGGGATTCTAAGTGGTAAAGCAGGAAATATATGAAGGGGAGACTTGAGAGCTTGTTGGAACTTGGTAGGCAGCAATAGTAGGCTTGGAGGACAGTTTTCAGGATGTTTGGGACTTGATGGTGGCAAAATGGCAGCAAAGGGAATTCTGGGACTCAGGGCACTCTTGAAAACTCAAAGATGGCTTGGGAAGGCTCTCTAGACTCAAAGGGGGACTCTCAGACACATGTAGACTGACTCCAAAAGGCCAGTGGTTTATTTTTCTAAGTGCCTTGGCTTTTGTACCATAAGAACAGCATTTCTAAGGTAAAACTTTTGGAGTATTTTGGATCTGTCATATGTCAAAAGGTAAGAAAAGAAGATGTAAAGTCTGATGCCAGGGTAGTCACATATGCAGCAGTGACAGCAGCAAAGGGAAAAACAAGCTAAAGGGAGAAGATGAACAAGAACAAAGGCAAAGCAGCATAAATGCATGTCTGGGAAATGGGGTCACACTCTGGAAGGTGGCTGGGTCAAAGGGTGTGGTATAGTTTGAGAAGAGACTGCAGGGAGGTGCAGTGACATGTGACAGGCAACAATGTTGCTGGTAGTATTAGGCATGTGACATGACTGTAAGGGACATGTGATTGGGTGGCTAGTGAGAGTAGGGATTGCCACTGAGGGTGCCCTGTAGCCTCAGGGAGTCTAGGCTCCCTACACCACTTGAGGGGGAGTGTTGGAGTTAGACAACTGGTGTGCTGTAGCATAGCCACCATATTACATAAGCACATAGCATGCACTTACATTTTTCATAGTACTGTAGTTTCTACTTAGTGACTACTAAGTGTCCTACAGGTACAGTAGCTCTGCTACTAATATATAAGTGACTACTAAGTGTCCTACAGATTCCTACCTGGCAGATTTTATCACCTTGGTCAGAGGTAACATGAGCAGGGACTCCATGCTTGGAGAAGACATGGGTGAGGAAGAGCTTGGCAAGGTCAGCAGAGGTGACAGAGTCATGTATCAGGATGAAGACTGCCTGTTTAGAAAGGTGATCCATGACAACAAGGATAGTGGTGAAGCTATCAGAGGGGGGAAGGTGTTTGATGAAGTCCATCAAGATGGAGTTCCATAGCCTTTTGGGGACAGGGAGTTGCTTCAGTAGGCCATACAGGTGGTGGTGATGAGCTTTGCTGTGGCCACAGGCAGTGCAAGAGCCAATGTACTTCTTGATGTCAGTGCAGAGGTTGGGCCATATGTAGTCACAGCAGATGAGCTTGAGGGTGTGGTTCTGCCCAAAGTGACCAGCAAGGGGGTGGTCATGCTTGAACTGAAGTACTCTAGGGTGAGGGTCACCAATGTCTGGGACAAAGATGCAACTGTCAAGGCAGAGGAGACTGTCAGGGTCAATGGACCATCTCAGAGCAGACAGTTTCAGGAGGTGAGCAGCTGATGTAGGGTCAGCAGGGAGGGCAGAGATGATGTTGGAGCAAAGCTTCACAACATCAAAGGCCATAGCAGCACATAGGACAGAGGCCATAAGGTGGGTGGTATGGAGGGACAATGCAAGCTGTTCTTGGCTGAACATAGGGTGAAGGTTGTGCAGATTGATTTGTGCATAGTCCCTATTCCCCCTTTTGGGTAGATGTCCCACTGGCAGGTGAGCACATTGGGCTTGGCCCCCAAGTGGCCAGGCTGAAAGTGGATGGCAAGGTTGAACTGAGAGAGGTACTCAGACCAGTGGGCCTGTTGGCAGGTCAAAACCTTAGATGTGGAGAAATACTCAAGGTTTTTGTGGTCAGTGACCATGTCAACAGGGGTGGCTGAGCCCTCAAGGTAGTGCCACCAATGTCAGAAGGCCTTGTAGATAACCAACAGCTCCTTGTCATGGGTATCATAGTTGAGTTCAGGAGCAGTGAGGGTGTGGGAGTAGAATGTGACAGGCCATAGCTTGCCATCAGGACAGGTGATGGAGAGGATGCCAGCAATGGCATAGTCAGAGGTGTTGGTTTTGACAGTGACCAGCATGTCAGGAGCCCAATGAGTGAGGACAGGGGCAGTGGTGAAGGCATCCTTGAGGCAGAGGAAGGCAGAGCAGCACTCCTCAGAAAAGTTCCAAGGAGTGTTTTTTCAGGTGAGGTGGGTGAGCAGAATGGCTATTTCAGAGTAGTTTTGGATGAACTGATGGTAGAAGTTTGCAAACCTGAGGAATGACTGGATGTCCCTGACTTTGTGGGGTTTGGGCCAATCATGGATTGACTGAACCTTATCAGTGGACATAGTAAGCCCCAAAGGGGAGAGGATGTAGCTGAGGTACTTGACTGAGTCCCTATGGAACTTGCACTTCCCAGGCTTGGCATATAGGCCATGTCAGTGGAGGTGTCAGAGTACCTCCTTTATGTGCTGGCAGTGTGACTCCAGGTCATGGGAATAAATAAGGATGTCATTGAGGTAGACCATGACACAGACATCAAGCATATCTGTGAAGATGCTATTGATGAACTGCTGAAAAGCAGCTGGGGCATTAGTAAGACTGAAGGGCATTACCCTCCACTTGTAAGAACCATAGTGGGTGCAAAAGGCAGTCTTCCATTCATCACCTTTGGCAATGCAGATGAGGTGGTAGGCATGGCAGAGGTTGATCTTAGTGTATAGCTTGGCATGGCTTGGTGAGTTGAGAAGGTCAGAGATGAGTGGTAGTGGGTAGCAGTCCTTTTTCATGATCTTGTTGAGGCCTTGATAGTCAACACAGAGGCAGAGGGAGCCATCCTTCTTCTTAACAAAGAGGACAGGTGCACCATGGGCAGAGGTGGACTGTTTGATGAAGCCATAGCTGAGGTGCTCATTGATGAAGGTGTGGAGAGCCTCAAGCTCAGGCAGTGAGAGGGAGTAGATTGTGCCAATGGGTGGAGAGGCCCCTTCCTTGATATTGATCTTCAGGTCAAAGCTGTGGTGTGGCAGTGACTCAGTTGCTTTTGCCTTGCTAAAGACATCAGCAAACTTGTGGTACTTGGAGGGGACCAAAGAGAGATCAGGAGGAGAGGGCAAAGCAGAGGATGCATGAAGTAGGACGTCATTGGGGTGAAGGTGCAGGCTGAACTGCACCAAACCAGGGAGAGCACAAGCACAGAGGTAGGCAGCAGCCCCAATGAGGGAGATGTGCAGAGGAGGTGGTGAGTTGGAGGCCTTTGGTGAAGACAGCAGGGTGTCAGAAGACAGATCAGAGGGAGTCAGTGTCAATGCTGGAGTAGCAGTTGATGGTGACAGAGGTGTCAGGGGTGTCAGCATTCCCTGCAGTGGTGGTCAGAACAAGATATGGCCCAATACCCAATCAATCAACAGATTGTAGCAGGTGAGCCAGTTGTGTCCTAAAACCAGTGAGCAAGAAGAATCCAATAGAGCAACACAAAAGGAAATGGAGGTGACATCACCAGAAGGGAAGTGGACAGACAGATCTACTTCTTGAGAGATTACAGCATTCAAGCTACCATCAAACAAGTGAAGCAGAATGGGTGGGAAGACAGGTTTTGTAGGTATAGAATGTTTACTGACTAGAGAAGGGTCTATAAAACAGTGAGAAGAACCAGAACTGACTAATGCAGAAATGTTATCTAGCAGAATATCTGGAAGGGAGACAGAAGGCATAAGAGAATTAGGATCCAAAAGAGCAGATGTGTTGAGTTGGATGGCAGGCACATGGTTGGGGTCAACACTTCCTCCAGGCCATGTGGGCTCCCTGGAGGAGTGGGCTAATTTTTTGGCTCTTCCTTCTCCTTGGGAGGAGTAGGAGGAGTGGGAGGAGCAGTGGCCACAGCAGTGTGGGCTTTGGTGGCTGGGAGGTGGACTTTGGGTGGTCCTTGGTGGGGTGCCCAGGCTTGCCACAGAAGAGGCACAGATTATTTTTAAGGCAGCACTGACATTTGGCTGCATTCAGCTTACCATCCTTGCCAAGGAGGTGAGTGATGTCAGATTTGGGCACATCCAACTTTTGGCCATCCTTTGGCTTGGACTTGCCTTTATTGTTGGGGCATGAGGAGGATGAAGATGCTGATGAAGATTTCTTGTCATCAGGAGGCTTCCCAGCAGGTGACTTTTCAGTGTAGGGCTTGGTGGAGCAGGAGATTTTGGTCTTGCATTCCCAGTACTGAGCATCTATGGTCTGGGCAAGGTTGCACAACCCAGTGAGGGTGGCAGGCTTGCTGATGCAGGTGATTCTGTCCTTGATGCAGTTGGGGAGGCCAGTGTAGAAGCAATGTCAGAGAGTGCCTTTTCCATAATCTTTGACCTGTGAAGCCAAATGGTTGAACTCCATGACATACTTGGTTGTGCAGGAGGTATCCTTCATTGAGAGATCCTTGAGGTTCTGGGCCACATTGACCACTGCATTGTGTGAGCTGAAATTGATGGTCAGTTTATGAAGGAACTCTTGGTAGTTGTCCATCCATAATGGACAGCCAAGGTAGTCATCAGGATTGAGGAGGTCAGGCTTGAACCAGGCCAGCACTATGCCCTTGAGATAGGACTGGGCAAAAGTGACCTTGGCATGGTCAGTTCAGAAGGCATTTGTGCAGTCTTGGAAATTCAGCTCACACTGCACTAGGAACTCATAGAGCTTCTTGGGGTCAGAACCATCAAAGGTGTCAGGCTCATGAACCTTGGTTTTCAAAGTTGAGTCCCCAGAGTGCTGACTTGAGCAGGCAAGCATGTGGATGGCCCTGGTCAGGGCAAGGAGCAGGTCTCCAGGTCGCTCAGCCAGATCTTTGGGGATACCCCCATCACCACTGCCCCCACCATCAGACCCACCATTGGGATGTTCAGGGTGGTTGGGATTGAATGGGTCATCACCTTGTGGTGGCAGAGGGTGGAATTCAGACTGCTGGGGTTTGGAAGGTCCAGCTTGGGAAGCACTGTTGTGCTGGGAATGATGTCAGGCAGAGAAAGAGTGAAACTGTTCCACCACCAAGGGCATGTGTCATGGGTTGGTGAATGTGAGGGCAAGCCTCTTGTGTCACACCCATGCCTATGTTCTGGGTTACTGGCCCTCCTCTGCTCTGCTCCACACCCATCCACTTGCTGTGGTACTTGCATGGCACATTACTGCCCTGTCCACTGTTGGGCCTACCACATGACTGTCACTCCTTGGTCAGGTGACATCTTGCACCTTCTCAGGGGTCACCTTCCTTTCAGGTTGATGGGCCAGTCTAGGCACAGTGTAGGGTCACTACTTGTTTAGGCTTTCAGCCTACCTTCTGATTGGCTATTGGTGAGTGCTCCAAAGGTTTCCTGTCTGTACCATTCCTTTTTAGATATTTCTTCTTTGTCCCATCTTTCACCTCTGTCATGTGTACCATTCCCTGACTGAAGTTTTCTGACATCTCTGTCCCTTGAAAATTTACTGTACTCCATATGTTAGTTCTGATGTTCCAATACCATACTGCCTTGATGGTGCACTCACTGTATATAAGCCTGCTGCACTCAGCAGTGGTCCCTCAGTACAAATATCAACTTAGCTCCCCTTCTCTATGGTCTTTGACCAGCCTCTCTGCCTTCTGTCAGATCACCCCTGGCTTCTTCCCCTCTCTGAAATCCAAGGTCTGGGCTTGTACAAGGGGGCAGTGCATGAGCTGAACCTGATGCTCTCTCCCAAACCTCTGTCACAACCATCAGCCACCCTTTGGCCCATGTTGCTCTCTGTCAGTCCAAGTCAGACCACCCTTGTACACTTCCCACAGCCTCTGTGAGCATTGGGGATCATTGGAGTAGGCCTGAACTTGACATCTTGGCAGTTTCTTGTTGTGTATGTGATCAGGTCTGCATAGTGGTGTTTTTAGTACTGAGATGGATGAGGACTCATACAAGTGTGAGTATGAATATACTGTCAACTTTGGGCCTACTCTGATGATCCCCAATGCTCACAGAGGCCATGGGAGGTGTATGAAGGTAGACTGATGTGGGCTGATGCTTGGCTGATGAGGGCTGGCAGAGAGCAATGTTGGCCAAGGGTGGCCAACAGTCACAACAGAGGTTCAGGAAAGGGTGTCAGGTTCAGCTCATGTGCTGCCCCCTTGTACAAGCCCAGCCCTTGGATTTCAGATAGAGGGAGAAGTTGGGGGGAGTCTGACAGAAGACAGAGGGGTTGGTCAAAGACTGCAGAGAAGGGGAACTAAGTTGATATTCATACTCAGGGACCACCACCTGAGTGTGGTGGGCTTATATACAGCAAGTGTGCCATTGAGGTGGTACAGTATTGGAACATCAGAACTAACATACAGAGTACAGTAAATTTTCAAGGGGCAGAAATGTCAGAAAGCTTCAGTTGGGGAATGGTACATACAACAGAGGCAAACCATGGGACAAAGAAGAAATATCTAAAAAGGAATGGTAAGGATGGAAAAACCTTTGGAGTGGTCACCAATAGCCAATCAGAAGGTAGGCAGAAAGCCTAAATGAGTAGTGACCCTGCACTGAACCATGCAGTGTGGTAGCTGCACCATGCCTAGACTGGCCTGTCAACCCAAAAGGAAGATGACCCCTGAGAGGGTGGAAGATGTCACCTGACAGGAGTGACAATCATGTGGTGGGCCCAACAGTGCCTGACAGTGCCTGACAATGGACAGGGTGGTAATGTGCCATATGAGTATCAGTGTGAGCAGATGGGGGTGGAGTGGAGCAGAGGAGGGCCAGTAACCCAGAGGGGGCTAGAACAAAGGCATGGGCATGACAGGCCTGCAAAGTGTCTGAAAGTACTTGGTCTTGGCATTCCAAAACTGCTGTTGTCATATGATTTGGTTTCCATGGTGACAAGATATGATCATTTCAAAATGACAGCTGATTGGGACACTTTTTTGAGCAGTGACTCTAAATTATAGTTTTAGTATTTAGTGTGTCCTCCCTTTGTCTTTATCACTGCTTCTAGTCTCCTAGGCATGCTTTCTATTAGTCCCTGGCACTGCTCTACCTCTATCTTGTTCCACTGCACTTCAATCCTCTCCCAAAGCTCCCAAACCCCCTTTGCTCATGCTTTATAGCTATTGACACTGCAAGCATTTCACAGTGTTCCTTCAGAAAGTATGCTGAAAAAATAAAGGAAAGAGATACTCTTTTATTTTAGATGTTTGGAAAGAAAAAAACATGAAAAAATGTTTCATTTTCTTTCAGAAAAAATCAATTGATGCTAATGCCAATTAGAGTAGAAGCTAATGGTCATTACCATCAATTGATGTTTCTGCACAGAGAAGATATTATTATATTTGCATTTTTTCTGATGCATAATCCAAAATAAAAGAGTATCTCTTCTCTCTATTTTTGCAGCATGTCTTTTGAAGAAAAATTGTGAAATGCTTGCAGTGTGAGCTTCTTTTTCAGGATTTCCCATAGATGTTCAATGGGATTAAGGTCTGGAGACTGTGCTCACCAGTCTAGTACCTTGATATCTTGAGAGTCAAGCCAGTTCTGGACCCTTTTAGAGGAGTGCTTGGGGTCATTATCTTGTTGAAAGATAATGTTCTCCCTGGGAATACCAGAGTACTCCATGCTGGGAAGCAGATTCTCCTCCAGAATAGAAACATGCTGCTCAGCATCCATCCTCCCCTCAACCTCTGCAAGTATCCCCACTCCATCCCAACTCATACAACCCCATGCCATCAAGGAACCCTCTCCAAACTTCACTGCCCTTTGCACTTCTTTTGTCAAGACTGGTTCTCAACAGTCTCCAAGAGGGTCCGAGGGCAGAGGATGACTAGAGCGAAAGTCTGGGTAGTCAGAGTTCAGCATACAACTTAGTACACTTCTTTCCTGCCAAGTCCCAGGGGTCAGAACTATCCAGAGACTGTCTGGAGTCGAGTGAGATCAATGAGTATCTTATTCAATATTCAAACTGATGTGCTACAACATATGTACAAAGCTTTTATAGTACAGAGAAAAGTATAAAGCAATGTCCAGGGTGTAGCAACTACCGGAGCGCAGTATGGATGAATAACAGTATTAGTGAGCTTATTAGTAAGGTAAGTCAGTAGTCGCTGGATAGCCGGATGGTACAGGGATTAGTAAGACATACGGGTAAAGTAGTATAGTGAGTCACTTAGCAGTGCGAGAGAAACATACTAAATATGGCAACAGAAACAGAAATAGATCAAAAGTCAAATCAGAGATGGAACAGAGTTTCACGATGGGAGCCCGTAGGGCTGGAACGACACCACAGATGGTCGGACTGTGGTCCAGAACTTACGCACATGTCACGGATGTGACAGTATCCCCCTCTTAGGGCCAAGCCCTCAAGGCACTTGTTGTGCTCAAGCATTGCTTCGGAGTTTCGAAGTCCACATTGTCAGAGTCCAAAAAAACTTCACAGTAAAAGGAGCTTGATGGGGTTTTGTCAAAGTCCAGATGCCCATTTCCATTCTCCTAAATGCTATGGCTCCTACTCAATGCCTTAAGTCTTCTCTCAACCCTGCGGGCATCGCCTGGGAAGTTCTTGACGATGAACTGCTCCAGGAATATCCAGATGACCTGCTGATTATGAAAATGGCCAAGTTCAATGAATGACAGCATCATCAGCGTGCTGCCATGCAGGCAGCAATTGAAGAAGAAGAACACTGGAGAGCTGAGGAGGTCTGGAAAGTGAAGGAGGCTGAAGAATGTTGCAAGGCTGAGGAGCATAGGAAAGCTGAGGAGGCTGCACAGAGGAAAGCAGCCAAGGAGAGGAAACTCCATGAGTTGGAAGTGGAGAAGAAACGACTTGAGGAGGAGACGTGTCAGGTGCAGCAGGCGGAGGGTTCATCGGTGCATAACAGTATTTATCGTTCTAAACTCCGTACTGACAAGTCTGTAATAGTCTCAGTGCGTTGCATCGGTCAGCGGGAAGTCCACAGAGCAGGCGAAAGCTTGCTCTGCCTGTACCAAAGCCAGTGAACCATGTGTGCTGGGTACCGGGCATAGCAAGTCGTGCATCCAGTGCCAGAAAATGAAAGGAAAATGCAACTTGAATCCGAAGGCTCTGGAGTCTGAGAAGCCAGCATTGACTGTGCCATTGCCTTGGGGTGGAGAGAAAAGAAAATGAAGGAAGTTGGCACACTTTGGTGAGGCTGCTGACAACAAAGATGTGGACGACACGCCAGATGTTGAAGTCGTCTCGAAACCCCATGCCCCCCGCATGCAAGCTCCGTGACAAGACCCTTTGGTGGAGGTCTTGGACAGGTGGCTCAGGGAAATTGTCAAGGCGATTGAGAAGAATACAGCAGCTGTTGAGACGATGTCGAGAGAGGTCTGGGACCTTTCTGGGGTTTTGGAAGAATCCTTCGAGGTTCTGAAGACAGCAACGACCACTCTCGTCAACTGGGCGATAAACAATGATGATATTTAGTTGTTATTTTAGTTTATCCATGTCTGTATTGTACTTTGGATTTTCCTGTCCCCCCTCCTCCTTCTTTTCTTTTCTTTTTTTTTTTGAAATATACTTTCCGTTGCGTCCATCTTAGAATCAAGTGAGCGTGAGTTTTCATAGCGTAGATGGAGTAAACTCCAGAAAGTCCACTTATTTCTGGGGTGGGATGGCACTCAATGGACCATCCTTGTGGGGGTATGCTCTGTGGAAATCCGCAACTAAGTCAGGGGCATTGCTTAATTCAGTAGCTATGAGCCAGGATGTTTCCTCATCTGTGCCTTCATAGCCTGCCCACCTGACTAGGTACTGCAGTGGACATCGCCTATGGTAGTCCAGTTTAGAGTCCAGGATTTGCTCTATCTCATACTCTGGTTCTCCATTGATTTCAATGGGGGGAGGTGGAGGTTGGACATGGTTGGGGATGGTATTCAGAGTTGCTGGTTCTAGTTGTGAGATGTTGAACACAGGGTGTATGGACTTCATAGCATCAGGTAGTCGGATAGTGAAGGATAATGATCCAACACAAGTGATGATAGGGCATGGGCCTAGATTCTTCTCCAAGAGTTTCTTTGAAGGTTGCGTGGACCTGAAGTACTTTGCTTTGATGTATACCAAATCTCCAATCTGAAAGTCCAGAGGTGGAGATCTCTTAGCATCTGCCAGACCTTGGTATCTCTGCTGAGCTTCCTTCATCTCTTCTCATAGGAACATATGCAGGGAGTCTAAGTCCACTGCGTAGTCTCTAGCTTGAGAAGATGTTAATTCTCTTTCCGGGCGTACAGTAACATTAGGATGATAACCCTTATTGGTGAAGAACGGTGAAACTCCGGTTGTAGCACTGGGAGCATTGTTGTATGCAAACTCCACAAGTGGTAACAACTTGGACCAGTTGTCTTGTTGGTAATTACAGTAGACCCGTAGGTACTGCTCCAACATCTGGTTAGTTCGTTTGGTTTGACCATCACCTTCAGGGTGATATCTGGAGGTGAAATGGAGCTTCATGTCCAGTGCTTTGCCTAGCAACCGGAAGAAGTGAGACACAAACTCCATGCCTCTGTCAGAGGTTACGTGTGAGGGAACTCCGTGCTTTGAGAAGACATGGAGTAGGAACAATCTAGCGAGTTGTGGAGAGGTGATTGTATCTTCGGTGGGGATGAATATAGCTTGTTTCGAGAGACGGTCTACAATGACCAGTATAGCGGTATGGTTTCTGGAGTTTGGTAGTTGTTCGATGAAATCCATTGAAATGGAGTTCCAAGGTCTTTCCAGTATCGGTAGTTGCTTCAACATACCATATGGTTTGTGTCTTGGGGTTTTAGCATGCGCACAGGCCATGCAAGATTTGACATAGTCTTTGATAAAAGTTTGAGCATTTGGCCAGACATACTCACAATGGACAAGTTTGAGTGTTCTGTTTTGTCCGAAGTGACCAGCCAAGGGGTGGTCATGCTTGTAACAGAGTACACAAAGCCTGAGGTCGTTTGCTTTGGGGACATATATATGATCATCCAGACATAAAAGTCCGGATTCACCTACCCTCCAACAGGGGTTAGATGGGTCAGAAAGGTGGAGTTGACTGAGTGGGTTGGACACTAAGGTGGACTTGATATCTTCATGGAGTTTCTCAATGTCCATGATTATACTAGCACGCAGTACTGGGCTTTCTAAGTAGGTCACCTGTAATGAATTGGATAGTTGTTCAGTGGTGAACACTGGTCGGAGGTTCTGTGGGTTGGCTTGGGTGTAGCCCCTATCCCCCTCTTTGGGGTAGACATTCCATCATCTAGTCAAGGCATCAGGCTTTGCTCCAAGCTTACCGGGGCAGAAATGAATGACCATATTAAATTGAGAGAGGTACTCAGACCAACGCGCTTGGTGCCTGGTGAGCACTTTTGAGGTGGAGAAGTACTCAAGATTCTTGTGGTCAGTAACAACATCAATGGGGTGTGCAGGGCCTTCAAGATAATGGCGCCAGGTCCAGAAGGCTTCATGAATAGCCAACAGCTCCTTGTCGTGTGTGTTGTAGTTTAACTCCAGGGCAGTCAAAGTCTGGGAGTAGAATGCTACCAGTCATACCTCACCATCCAGGCAGGTGACAGACAGAATGCCGGTGACAGCATAGTCCGAAGCATCCGTTTCAACTGTGATGGGAAGTCCAGGCTTGAAGTGAGTCAATACTGGAGCCGTGGAGAAAGCCTCTTTGAGATGATTAAAGGATCAGCGACAATCCTCGGAGAAATTCCAAGGTGCCCCCTTCTGTGTGAGATGTGTCAGTGGTACCACGATGTCTGAGTAATTGAAGATGAAACAATGGTAGAAGTTTGCAAAGCCGAGGAAGGACTGAATGTCCTTCACCTTACGAGGTTCAGGCCAGTCACAGACGGCCTTTACCTTATCCTCGGACATTGATAAACCATCAGGGGATAAAAAGAAACTGAGGTATTCCATGGACTCGGAGTGGAATTTGCACTTCTCTGGTTTGGCATACAAGCCATGCTCCTGGAGTCTGCAGAGTACCTCACGAACATGTTTTTTGTGGTTTTCCATATTATCAGAATAAATAAGGATGTCATCTAGGTAGACAACAATGCATACATCCAGTAGGTCTGCAAAGATGGAGTTGACGAAGCGTTGGAACACTGCAGGGGCATTGGTAAGTCTGAATGGCATCACCAGCCACTTGTAAGATCCGTAACAGGTTCTGAAAGCTGTTTTCCATTCATCTCCTTTGGCAATTCACACCAGGTGGTAAGCATGGCACAGGTCAATTTTAGTGTATACCTTAGCCTGACTAGGCGAGTCGAGTAAGTCCGAAATGAGAGGTAATGGATAATGGTCCTTCTTGGTGATCTTGTTGAGGCCCCTAAAGTCAACACAAAGATGAAGTGATCCGTCCTTCTTTTTGACAAAGAGGACAGGTGCAGCATATGGGGATGATGTGGGACGAATAAAGCTGGTAGTGAGATTTTCATCGATGAATGTCTGGAGAGTGGCAAGCTCAACGGACGAAAGCGAGTAGAGGGTTCCCAACGGTGGAGTAGTTCCTTCCTCCAATTCTATCTTGAGGTCAAACTCCTGGTGAGGCACAAGTGTAGCTGCCTTGGCCTTGCTGAACACATCAGCGAAGTTGTGATAGTCCCAGGGTACCGATGACAAGTCCGGGGTATCCTGTACAGTGGCAGCCCAGAGTTTGGTAACATCCTGAGGTCAAACCTGGAGGGAGAACTGGGTTGAGCCATCTAGCTTGCAAGTGCAGATGAAGGCCGCTGTGTTGACAAGGGAGATGTTCGGTGCTCAGGTGTTGGGTGGAGAGGAGTTATCAACCGACTCAGGGAGGGTGGTTTCTGGAGAGCCCAGGGGGCATCTATGGGGTTTCTTGGAATTGACTCTGAGTCAGAGAGTGACGTCAGTGCTGGCAAATGAGATGTAAGGTTTCAGAATTTAATACTGCTCAGTACCCAATTGATCAACAGATTGTAATGGGTGAGCCAGTTATGTCCAAGAACAATCTTACACTCAGAATCCAACAGAGTTACATAGAAGGTCACATCGGTGATATCTCTGGAGGGGAAATGGACTGAGAGGTTTGAGGCTTTACTGATTGATGTCGTTGTCACACCGTCAAACAGATGGAGGACGAGAGGTGGGATGGAGTAGGTTGAAAGACCATGATTATTGACAAAAGTAGAATCTACAAAACAATGGGTTGAGCCTGAATCTATTAATGCTGGAAAGTCTGGAATATTATACAAGTTGAGGGTGACAGAAGGTTTTAATGAATTTGGATTCAAAAGAGTGGATGCATTGAGGCATGCCTCCGAGGGTGCACAGTCAGTATCAATGCAACTCCCAGGCTGTGTGGAGTTCTGAGAGTTGCATTCTATTTTTTTGCCTCAGAGGAAGCAGTCGGTTTGGCTTCTGACTTGGTAACCATGGTAGTGCGAGCCTTAGCTGTGCGAGATGTAGATTTAGGGCACTCTTTGGCCTTGTGCCTGGGGTTTCTGCAGAACATACACAGGTTCTGCTCGAAATGCCTCTTTCGCTCAGCAGGTGTCAACTTGCCATCTTTACCGAGCTTGTTAGACAATGTGGATGGTGCTCTGGAGTTCTGATTGTTCAGAGGCTTGAGGTTCAAAGTAGATGGAGTTGGTTGGTTACTACCAGGCTGAGGGTTGGTGCTACCAGACTTCTGCTTGTCCCCCTTGTTCAAGTTGGCCTTGCCTCCAGAATTATTTCCAGAGTTGTTGCCAGAGGACTTTGCTTGATGAGAGATCTCATCCTTGCGCTCCCAGTAGTGCATGTCGATTTCTTGGGCCAATGCACACAAACCATATAGTGTAGTAGGTTTTCCAACCCTACTGATTTCATCCTTGATGCGATCTGGGAGTCCAGTGTAGAACAGGTGACAGAGAGCACCATCTCTGTAACCTCGGACCTGTGATGCCAATCTGTTAAAGTCAACCATGTAACAATTCACACGATGTGTCTCCTTCATGTGGAGGTGATCAAGCTGGTGCTCAGCATCTGTGACCAGATCATGGGGTCTGAAAGTTGTCTGGAGATCTGCCACAAAGTCCAGCCAGCTGTCCATCCAAAGTGGATGGTCTGCTGGGTCTCTGGAGTTTAAAAGGTCTGGCTCGAACCACTCGAGAGCCATTCCTTTGAGGTAAGATTGGGCGAATGTGACCTTGTTTCTGTCAAGACAAAACACCTTGGGATGATCCTGGAAACATAGTTCACACTGAACCAGGAACGTCTGGAGTTTCTTTGGGTCAGTTCTGTTGAAAGTGTCCAGCTCTTGGACTTTGGCGTGTGAGGATGAAGTGTCATCGGAGCAATGGGTTGAGCATGACAGACAGTCGACAGCCATTGCCAAGTTCTGCAAGACCACCAGTTGGGGGTCTAGCTGTTCTGGGGCATTGATGAAAGGGTTTCCTTCATTGTCGTCGTCATTGTCATCATTGTCATCGTCTCCAAGACCATTGTCTCCAGGTCATTGCCTCCAAAGGGGTCTGGGGTTGGTCGTGCCATAGATGAGGAACATCTGTTGGAGGAGCCAGTTCTAGAAGTCAGGGTAGCGAGGGGTTCACCCCTGGCGGAGAAACTTTGAAATTGGCTGACTGATGGTGGAGGACGTCAGCGGCTTGCTAATGTGATATGTGCACTAGACTCGTGCATATCATTGATCGCAGCTTGTTCCGAAGCTTCAACAGCCATTGAGCGGGAATGGAGTCAGGTAGTCATAGTCATGGCATGGGGTGTTTGGTGGGCTCGTGCAGGGATTGAGTTCAAATATACTGTCAAGACCAGTTCTCAACAGTCTCCGAGAGGGTCTGAGGGCAGAGGATGACTAGAGCGAAAGTCTGGGTAGTCAGAGTTCAGCGTACAACTTAGTACACTTCTTTCCTGCCGAGTCCCAGGGGTCAGAACTATCCAGAGACTGTCTGGAGTCGAGTGAGATCAATGAGTATCTTATTTGATATTTGAACTGATGTGCTACAACATATGTACAAAGCTTTTATAGTACAGAGAAAAGTATAAAGCAATGTCCAGGGTGTAGTGACTACCGGAGCACAGTACAGATGAATAACAGTATTAGCAAGCTTATTAGTAAGGTAAGTCAGTAGTCGCTGGATAGCCGGATGGTACGGGGATTAGTAAGACATATGGGTAAAGTAGTATAGCGAGTCACTTAGCAGCATGAGAGAAACATACTAAATATGGCAACAGAAACAGAAATAGATCGAAAGTCAAATCAGAGACAGAATGGAGTTTCATGACAGGAGCCCATAGGGCTGGAACGACACCACAGATGGTCAGACTGCAGTCTGGAACTTACGCATGCATCACAGATGTGACATCTTTATCCTGCAAAGGCTCATCTGCCATTTTCTACACATACTTCCTTCCATCTGACCCAATCCTAATAATCTTGGTCTCATCTGACCAAATAACCCTTGTCCAGTCCTCCAAAGTCCAGTTTTGATGCTCAAGTGCAAAGGCTAGTCTCCTTCTATGCTTGATAGACAAGAGTGGCTTCTTCCTCCCAACTATGGCCTTCATAGATGCAGCCCTAAGGACATTCTGAACTGTTTGTGGAGAGATAGGATGGGAGAGAGCAGAGTTGATAAGATGAGTAGCTTGGACAGCATTTTCTGCTCTTCCAGTAGTAATACTGGATATAATCCTTCTCCTACTAGTAGAGGAGAGCTTGGAAGGACATCCTAGTTTAGTGTTTTCTGTCTCTGGCTGGACTTCTCTGATGACCCTGGCCACAGTAGAATTCCCTAGAGCAGTTTTAGAGGCTATTTTGTGACTAGAGAGACCAGATTCAGAGAGAGAAAGGATATTTGCTCTAACAGAGTCAGGAATAGGCTTCATGGTATGGTAGGGAAGCCAGATTGATGGGCATACTATTTATACTGATCAGAATGATGTAATTTACATAACTACATGGGGCTGAAGCACACCATCCATCAGAAGCTGTCAAATTCCAGTGCTGTTGCTAAATGATTATTTACAAAATCTAGGATCAAAAGAGTGTCCCAATGAGCTGTCATTTTGAAATGATCATATGTTGTGTCACCATGGAAACAAAATCATATGACAGAAACAGGTTTGGAATGCCAAGACCAAGTACTTTCAGACACTCTGCAGGCCCATGAACTGATTCTCAGTAGTCCAGTCACAAATAAGAGATCTTTGCAAAATGACCCAACATTGGGAAACTTTTTTGAGCCACTGTACTATTCACTGGAAACAGAAAAGTAGCTCAGTTGTTGGATAACGAACTAAGTAATCTACAGCAGAGACTGCGAACCTGGAAACAGAAAAGTAGCTACCAGAGCCATGTCAGTCCCGGTGCAACACGTATCGTAAAGTAACATACCTCAGTCATTGGATAACGAACTGAGGAAAGAGAAGAAATACACTACCGTAGGATCTATGCGTCCACACGTCATGTGACAATCCTGGTGTCTGCGCTGTCGAAGTCCAGTACACTAACCTAAGCATCAGTCTGGAAATAAAAAACTCAACATGTACATCATGCAGACCCAGGCATGCACCCAGATGGAAACAACCAAGAGACTTGCCCTTGCATTCATGAATCCATAACACACACCCTTGGTGGTTGAACAGTTCCACTTGTTCTCTGCCTGATGTTGATCCCAACATGAAAGCACCTCCCAAGCTGGGCTCTCCAAAACCCAGCAATCTGTATTTCACACCCCACCACCACTTGGTGGTGACCCTTCCAATCCCAACCACCCCAACATCCCCAGTGGTGGGTCTGACAGTGGGGGCAGTGGTGACAGGGGTATCCCCAAGGATCCAGCTGAGCCACCTGAAGACCCCCTCCTTTCCCTGACTAGGGCCATTCCTGCACTCACCTACTCAAGCCAGTGCTCCAGAGACTTGACTCCAAAAACCAAGGTTTGAGCCTGACACCTTTGATGGCTTTGACCTGAAGAAGCTCTGCAAGTTCCAGGTACAGTGCAAGCCCAATTTCCAAGACTGCCCAAAGGCCTTCTGACTGCACCAAGGCCACCTTCACCCAATCCTACCTCAAGGGCATGGTGCTGGCCTGGTTTGAGCCTGACCTCTTCAACCCTGATGACTACCTTGACTGTCTGCTATGGATGGACAACTACTGTGAGTTCCTTCATGAGCTAATGGTCAACTTCAGCCTACTGGAGAGAAAACATAGTAATATGATAAGAATATGATCTAAGACTAGTTAGACCCTATGGGGGACCTTTCTGAAGAGAAGAACTGGTAGAGGAAATGGAACAGAAAAGATACTGGACACTTAGCCAGAAAACTTGACCTAAAATTCTCCATACCACCACCTTAGGACTGCCCTAAGGCTACCCAGACCTCACTCTCAAGGACTGCAGCAATAAGAGACTGCCATAGACTGGTCTCACCAGTCTGTGCTCTCTAGCCTCTATAGTGGTTATTATATTTTTTTGTAACTACTACAACAGTCCAAGTCCAAGCATTGCTTGCTAATCAGCCACTTGCCTCACACCTAGGTCCCAGACCCAAATACAAAGTGGAGATCAAGCCCCTTAGAAAAAACAAAACACAACCTCAACCACTCTTTTACCATTCAACACCCTACCAGGGAGTACCCTCTCCCTACACTACATGACATGCTTGCCAATGTGGTCCAAAACCTCAAGAACCTCTTGATGAAGGATACCTCCCACATCACCAAGTACATCATGGAGTTCAACCATTGGGCTTCACAGGTCAAGGATTATAGTGAGGGTGCCCTCTATACTGGCCTCCCTGACTGCATTGAGGACAAAATTGCCCATGTTGGCAAGCCTGCCACCCTCTCTGGGTTGCATGACCTTGCCCAGACCATTGATGCTTGGTATTGGTATTAAGTTCAGGCCTACTCTGACAATCCCTGATGCTCACAGAGGCTGCAGGACATGTACAAGGGTATACCAATGTTGGCTGATGATTGGCCAATGAGGACTGACAGAGAGTGATGAGGGCTGAAGGGTGGCCAATATGTGCAACAGAGGTGTGGGAGAGGTTGTCAGGTTCAGCTCATGCACTGCCCCTTTGTACAAGCCTGACCCTCAGGTTTGAAAGACAGAGTGAAGTCAGGGAGATTCCAACAGAGACAGAAGGCTGGTCAAAGACTGCAGAGGAGGTGGAACTAAGTTGATATTCATACTGAAGAACCACTGCTGAGCACAGCAGGCTTATATACAGTGGGTATGCCATCAAGGCAGCACAGTATCAGAAGGCCAGAACTGACATATGGAGTACAGCAAATTTTCAAGGGGTAGAAACATCAGAAAACTTCAGTCAGAATATGAGTACAGATGATGGAGGTAAAAGACAGGACAAAGAAGAAATATCTAAAAGGAACAGTGCAGGATGGAAACCTTCAGAGTGCTCACTGATAGCCAATCAGAGAGTAGGCTGAAAGCCTAAACAGGTAGTGACCCTGCACCAAACCATGCAGTGCAGTAGCTGCACTGTGCCTAGACCAGCCTGTCAACCCAGGAGGAAGGAGACCCCTAAGAGGAGGGAAGATGTCACCTGACTGAGAAACAACAGTCACATGGTGGGCCTGACAGGGGCCAACAGCACCTGACAGAGGACAGAGTGGTAATGCACTGTATGAGTACCAGAGTGAGTGGTAGGTGCAGGGTGGAGTGGGTAGGGGCCATTGGTACAGAGAGAGGCTGGGAGTAGCTCAGGACAGAGGCATGGGCATGACAATTGGGAACACAAGGCCAAAATTTCCTGCTCCACCAAGCCCTCTGATGACAAAAAATCTTCATCAGCATCCTCATCCTCATGCCTTGACAATAAAGGCAAGTCCAAGCCAAGGGACAGCCAGAAGTTGGAAGCACCTAAATCCAACATTGTGCACCTCCTTGGTAAGGACAGCAAGCTCAATGCTGCTGAATATCAATACTGCCTCAAGAACAACCTCTGCCTCTTCTGTGGTGAGGCTGGCCACTCCACCAAGGACTGCCTGAAATCCACCTCCCATGCTGCAAAAGCCCATGCTGCTGCAGCTGCCACTACTACTCCATCCACAGAGAAGGAAGAGCCAAAAAATTTGTCCACTCCTCTGGGGAGCCCACATGGCCTTGAGGAAGCATTGACCCTGACCATGCAACTGCCACCTGACTCCACACATCTGCTCTTTCTGACCCAAACTCTCTTATGCCTTCTGTCTCCCTTCCAGATCTTCTGAATAGATGATGTTTCTGCATTAGTCAACTCTGGCTCTTCTCATTGTTTTATAGACCTGTCCTTAGTTAGTAAATACTCTGTACCTATGAAACCTGTCTCTCTGCCTGTTCCTCTTTTCCTGTTTGATGGTAGCATGAATGCTGTAATCTCACAGGAAGTAGATCTTTCCATCTGCTTTTCTTCTGGTGATGTCACACCTCCATTTCATTTTATGTTACTCCATTGGATTCCTCATGCTCATTGGTATTAGGACACAACTGGCTCACCTGCTACAATTCATTGATTGATTGGGTATTGGGCTGTATTTCATTCCAACCACTGCCACAGTGAATGCCTATGCCCCTAGTACCTCTGTCACTGTTGACCACTACTCCAGCACTGACACCAACACCCTCCACTCTGTCTTCTGACACTCTGCTGCCTTCTCCAAAGGCCTCCAACTTGCTGTCTCCTCTGCACATCTCCCTTGTCAGGGCTGCTGCCTATTGCTGCACTTGCACTCTGCCTGGTTCTGTGCAATTCAGTTTGCACCTTCACCCTGATGACATCCTACTCCATGCATCTTCAACTTTGCCATCTCCTGATCTTTCTTCAGTCCCCTCTGAATACCACAACTTCACTGATGTCTTTAGCAAGGCAGAGGTGACTGAGCTGCCACTGCACCACAGCTTCAACTGAAAATTGATATCAAGGAGGGGGCCTCCCCAACCATCAGCACAATCTACTCCCTCTCCCTGCCTGAGCTAGAGGCTCTCCACACCTTCATGTATGAGCATCTCAGCTATGGCTTCATCAAGTAGTCCACCTCTGCCCACAGCATGCCTGTCCTCTTTGTCAGAAGAAGGACAGCTCCCTCTGCCTCTGTGTCAACTACTGAGGCCTCAACTGTTAAGATCACAAAAAAAGATTGCTACCCACTGCTGCTCATCTCTGACCTCCTCAACTTGCCAAGCTACACCAAGCTCTATACCAAGATTGGCCTCTGCCATGCCTGCCACCTCATCTGCATTGCCAAAGGTGATGAGTGGAAGACTGCCTTCCACACCTGCTATAGGTCCTATGAGTGAAGGGTAATGCCTATCAGTCTTACTAACATGCTGGCTGCCTTCCAGAGATTCATCAACAGCATCTTTGCAGACTTGCTTGATGATGTCTGTGTTGTGGTTTACCTTGACAGCATTCTTATTTATTCCCATGACCTGGAGTTGCACCAAAAACACATAAAAGAGGTACTCTCACTGCAAGCATTTCACAAATTCTCTTCAGAAAACATATTGAAAAAATAGAGAGAAGAGATACTCTTTTATTTTGGATGATGTGTCAGAAAAGTTGCTAAAATAACATTATCTTCTCTGTGCAGAAACATAGATTGATGGTAATGACCATTAGCCTCTACTCTAATGGGCATTAGCATCAATTCATGTTTTCTGGCAGAAAATAAAACATATTTTCTGCATTTTTTCTTTCCCAACAGCTAAACTAAAAGAGTATCTCTTCCTTGTATTTTTTCAATCTATTTTCTGGAGAAACATTGTGAAATGCTTGCAGTGTCTGATGCCTCTGCTGTCATGGCCTATATGCCAAACCTGAACAGTGTGAGTTCCACAGGGACTCTGTCAAGTACCTTGGCCACATCCTCTCCCTGTCTGGACTGACAATGTCTGCTGGCAAGATTCAGTCCATCTATGATTGGCCTGAACCCTGCAAAGTCAGGGATATTCAGTCATTGCTTGGGTTCATGAACTTCTATTGTCAGTTCATCTGAAACTACTCTGAAATAGCCATTCTGCTCACCTGCCTCACCCCCCAAAAAAACACTCCTTGGAACTTTTCCAAGGGGTGCCACTCTGCCTTCCTCCACCTCAAAGATGCCTTCACCTCTGCTCCTGTTCTCACTCACTGCATTTCCAATGTTCTGATCACCATCAAGACTGATGCCTCCAACTATGCCATTGCTAGCATCCTCTCCATCACCTGCCCCAATGGTGAGCTTCACCTGGTCATGTTCTACTCCTGCACCCTCACCAGTCTGGAACTCAACTATGACACCCATGATAAGGAGCTACTGGCCATCTATGAGGCCCTCCATCACTGGTGGCACTAGCTTGAGGGCTCCACCACCCCTGTTGATTGGTCACCAACCACAAAAATATTGAGTATTTCTCCATGTCTAAGGTTTTGACCCACTGACAGGCCTGCTGGTGCAAGTACCTCTCTTAATTTAACCTCACCTTCTGTTTCTGACCTGGCCACTTGGGGGCCAAGCCTGATGTACTCACCCACCAGTGGAATGTCTACTGAAAAGGGGGGGATAGGGACTACATGCAAGTAAACCCACACAACCTTCACCCTATGTTCACCCAAGAACAGTTTGTGTCATCCCTCTGTACCACCCACCTCATGACCCCCATCCTACAAGCCACTATGGCCTTCAATGTTGAGAAGCTCCACTCTGACATCATCTCTGCTCTCCCTGCCAATCCTGTATTGGTCACTCACCTCCTGACCCCATCCACTCTGAGATGGTCCATTGACCCTGATGGTCTCCTCCACCTTGATGGTTGTGTCTTCATCACTGATGTCAATGATCTTCACCTTAGAGTACTCCAGTTCAAGCATGACCACCCTCTTGCTGGCCACTTCAGGCAGAACCACACCCTTGAGCTCATCTGCCACAACTATGTATGGCCCAACCTCCATACTGATGTCAAGAAGTACATCAGTTCTTGCACTGCCTGTGGCCAGAGCAAAGCCCAGCATCACCACTCATACAGCCTACTGAAGCAACTCCCAATCCCTGAAAGGCTATGGAACTCCATCTCAATGGACTTCATTGAACACCTCACCACCTCCAATGGCTACTCCACCATCCTTGTCATCATGGATCACCCTTCCAAGCAAGCAGTCTTCATCCTGACACATGACTCTGCCACTTCCACTGACCTTGCCAAGCTCTTCCTCACCCATGTCTTCTCCAAGTATGGAGTACCTGCTCATGTCACCTCTGACTGAGGTCCCAAGTTTATGTCACACTTCTTCTGCTCCCTCAGCAAGGCCTCAGGTATGTGTCTCTGCTTCACCTTGGGTTACCACCCCAAAGGTGATGGCCAAACTGAGTGCACACACAGGGCTGCATTTGGCATGCATCTTGTGAACATCAAAACCACACTCCTCAAGGACTTGTTGAAGTCACTTTGCTTGACCATTGGGCAGTGTCATCTGCTGGAGTTTTCCATGGTGTTCCACAGTGGGATTGGTTTAGGGGATGACTGTGTCACATTGCTGGCATTGTTTCCCACCGTTGGATTTGTTTATTTCAAATGCTTTCAATGCATCTGGTGGCAATGATGCATGAGAAGAAGACTGGTAAAAAACAAAATGGGAGACACAGTCAGGGGTGTGCAGCCTCAAAAACATGTATTGCATGCTTGACCTGCTTGAGCAGTTGCTCAGTGTCCCACCATGCATCACCATTGGCACTAGGATAAATAATTTCCCATGCCTCCTTGGTGATGTCCCCCTGTGCATTATGGAGCACCAGATGCCCATCTTCAACCCCAGTCCTCCACCGTGAGGGGTACACCGTGAAGGACATCTGCCATGTCCTCAGTATCCAGAAAACCATGGTTTACAGTGTCCTCAAGCAGTATCAGCTGTTGAGTTCCATCAGAAATCCTCACAAGTATGTACTCATGTGCAGTTGGTCACCCTCATTCTCTCAATTGTTGACCACCACAAGTCCATTTACCTTGATAAACTGCAGAGTGAGCTGCAGCTCCAGTGCAACATCCAGGTGATGCTTTCTACACTTTCCCACACCCTCTGTCATCCAGGTGTCACTCAGAAAATCATCTCTGCCCATGCTTACAAATGGGATGAGCTATTATGGGCCATGTACATGAACTGGATCACCAAAGAAGCACTGGATGGGAAAATGCTGATGTTCATTGATGAGGCTGCAAAGGATGAGTGTATGGTATTCAGGAGATACAGGTGTTCACCATGGGGCATTCATTGAGTTGGTCAGAGGTGGTTCATTTGTGGGATGTGCTACTCTGTCATTCCAGTCCTTACCCTTGATGGAATCATTTCCTATGATGTTGTAGAAGGTCCAGTCAATATGGAGCAATTCCTCAAGTTCCTCAAAGACCAAGTCATATGTCTAAACATTGATCTTATTCTTATCACTTTACAATCTGTGCAGATGCCATTCACCAATCCCTACCCTGGCCCATGCAGCATCCTTGTGATGAATAACTGCCACATCTACCACAGTGATGAAATCCATCATTTAGTGGAGGAGGAAAATCATAAGTCACAGCCAGCTTAGGTATCAAATGACCCTAAGTGTTTTTGTAGTTTGCAGACTCATCTATCTCCTGGCATACTCACTGGATTACAATCTGATTGAACAAGCATTCTCCACTGTCAAGCCTGACCTCTGCCATCATTACTGTGACTTGCCTTTGATGTCCATATTCTGTGCCTGTCAGAGCATTATGCCTGGCAAAGCTAAGAGATATTTTAGGGCTTCTGGGTATATAGTTTGAATGTATCTCTACTTTTCCCTGTACAGTATTCACAATGCATGTTGCTGCTTTGTGTCCACACAGTTTGCAGAACAGATGGATTTCAGACACCAACTACAGTATGCTATGACATCAAGACACTGGAAAAGGTGCAAATAAAAAAATGACAAAAAATGAGTACAGAATGAAGTATGATGGTGATGTAGCTACTGATCAGCAAGAAACTCCTTATCCTTGTTGACAACATACCCAGCTGGGACCAGCAGCCAGTGCTTCTACATATTACAGAAGTAAAAAAGGCTGTAGTCACAGTCTGCAGGCTCACCAATACTAATCTCATCCTTCCACATAGGAGGGCTGCTGAAATGACAGCACCCCCCCTGTAATACTGCTTGTCATATGAGACTCATTTCTTGGGAGGTGGGCCTTGAGTTTCCATAGCCAAGACTGAAGTAGACATGTTGCTCCTCTTGTGCTTTGCATCAGGGCCATTCCACCACACAGTGCTTCCTTTCTTCAAGCAGATGGCATCACCAGTAGAGATGCCCAGATTGGAGAGAAACTCATCATCCGCATCCTGTAAATATCTGGTCTGATCCCATGCAATTTAAATGTGGACTTGTGTGATAAAGCATATTGAATGCCAAGGTTGGTCTCAGAATACTGGAGAAATCATGCTAGTTGCAATGGAGAGGGGATACATGGAGATGGCGCAGTAGCTTCTCAACTTTGAGTAGGAGTGCATGGAATGGTAGAACTTGGGGGTACCACTGACTGGCTGTTGAGAAGGCCAGATTGGGTGAGCATATGGAGTAAAACAACCAAAGTCAGAGAGTTGACATTGATGGATGGGGACAGTGAATGAAGTGGAGCCTTGTGTGCAGGGTGGAGGACTGGCACTTTATTTGCAAAGTTGAACAATGGAATGTTGGGTGGGACACTAACTGCCACCTGCCCATCCTCCTGGTGATACAATCATCAGTTTCATTGTTGACAGTGTGGCCCAAAAATGTACAAGTGTGAGACACCAATCATCAACTATAACAGGAGTCAAGGGAATCACTCTGAGGGGGCTGATGTACATAAGACCTTCATTGTGTTCATTCTTATACATCTTTTCCAACTTCAGGTGCCATTGAGCAAGACAGTGGTCAAGATCTGCTTTCTTCATATGGGTAGGACTTACCTGGAATTATGCTGTCAGCCACAGTCAATGGGAGATGAGTATACATACCATATTGCCATCAGTGGTGGGCTCAGAGTCATTCCCAGAGCCAGAGCCAGCCACCTGTGAGACCTGCAGAAGCTTCTTGACATGTTGCATATCAGTGAAGATCTTCACAACTGGCAGAGTGTTGTTTGAAAGTTTCTTCACCATTTCTTTGTAGTCTTTCTGATTATGAGCATTGATTGCATTGCCCATCCACTGCCTGAGGGGAAAGTTAGAGTATGGTGAAGGGAAGAGGAAAAACCAAAATGAACCCCTTTGCCTTTGGCAGGAGGTACTTGAGCAGGAAATGCTTTTTTTCAGTCACTTGATAGTTTGTGAGACTATGCTTGAGGAGGATACTGTGCAAGAATTTGAGGTAGTTGGAGTTGTTGGGAGTGAAGAGAAGCTCCTTTGTTTTCATGGACTTCTCTTCCTTGAATGCCATTTTCCCTTGTGTCATTTTCTTGACCTTCAAATAGATTGTCCTTGTCTTCCAGAGCTGGAGACTGAAACATAGCACCAGCAAGCCAAAAGGCATGAGACAAGAGAGTACTACTAACACTATCTACTAAATGTATCTAGGGCTGCATCTGGGGTCCTTACCAGCAGTCTCCAGAGCATGAAACTGAATTTTGGTTTTTCCACAAACTTTTGCAAACCACTGTAAGAATAATTATACACACTAAGCATGCTTCTTGAAATCATTTCCATGGAAGCAGCACTCATCATGGAAATTGGCAATAATTTTCTTCTCTCCTAGTGTGAGAGTTGGCTCCTGTTGGAGTGTTCACTTTCTTCCAGACTCTTAGATCAGTTTTCACACTTGTTCACTTTTACTTTGTTACAGTGCAGACAGCAGAACACATGATATGTGAACACATAGATACTATGGTACCACTTTCTTTCTTTCCTTCCTCAGTTCATTATCCAATGACTAAGTCTCTTCTTGGTTTCTAGCAAATAGGTTATGAACCCCAAGCTGACCCTATAAGGAGTGAAGCTCAACTTGATAACACTTGAAACAGACAAGAGGATGGATCAAGAGAGCACATGCACAAGATTGAGACACATATGTATAGGCACATCTGTAGACTGCATCATGGGGAAATTCAAAAATGTTCCTGAGTTACAGGGGACTGAGAAATAGGCCAACTGACCTGGCCAGGAGGTGGCCAACACCCCTGAAAGTGGGATAGGCTGACGTAGGAGGGGGATGGCCCACCTGCCCAAAAGTGGGATAGGCCAACATGGCTGGGGGGTTGGCCCATGCTCCTGAAAGGGGGATTGGCTCACCTAGCTGGTGGATGACCCACCCCCCTGAAAGTGGGATAGGCCCACAATGTTGAGGGGTTGGCCCATGCTCCTGAAAGGGGGATTGGCCAAGCTAGCTGGTGGGTGACCCAGAGAGGTTTGTCAAGATGCTAGTAGAATGCTGTGGGCAACTAGGTGACTCCAAAGTAGGGTAGGCTGATTTGGCTGGTGGATGACCACCCCCCTGAAAGTGGGATAGGTCAACATGACTAGGGGATGACCCACCCCCTGCAAGGCTGGGGGTTGGCCTATGCTCCTGGAAGGGGGATCAGCTGACCTAGGTTGTAGATGATCCAGAGAGGTTTGTCAAGATGCTAGTAGAATGCTGTGGGCAACTAGGTGACTCCAAAGTAGGGTAGGCTAATTTGGCTGGTGGACGACCTCCCCCTGAAGGTGGGATAGGCCAACATGGCTTGGGGTGCTGGGGGATGGCCCCCCCCCTGAAAGTAGGATAGGCCAGTGTGGCTGGTGGCACCCCCCTGAAAGTAGGATAGGCTAGCATGGCTGGTGGATGGCCCACCCCTCTGAAAGTGGAATGGGCCATTGCAACTAGTGGGTGACCCACCTCCCTGAAAAGGAGATCAGCCAACATGGCTAGTGGATGACTGACCTCCATGAAAGGGGCTTGATCCAACACAGATAGATTTGTCAAGATGCTAGTAGATTGCTGTGGGCAACTAGGTGACTCTGAAAGTCAGGTCACCTCCCTCATTGGAGGTAGGTTACACCAGCCTCAGGGTGTCAATGCTCAGGGTGTGGTGGATTACAGCCATCCCACCACTAGAGCTCATTGAGAAATTTGACAATATGCTAGTGGATTATTGTGGGCAGCTAAATGACTCTGAAAGTCAGTCAGCTAACCTGTCAGTGGGACCACCACTCACCTCCAATTGGGATGGGGATAGGTTGAAGTGAGTTAACCCTTGAATCCCCAAAAATTCACATATAAGGGTGAAGTAACAATTTGCATTGGAACTCATCATGGGAGCAAGCACAAATCTCAGTGGTATTTGGAGCAGATGTATGTAGGATGGTATTTTACAATGTCAACTTTAGCCAGGAAGATCCCTCTTTTTTCCCTCGATTAAGTTGTTGGGCACCTTTAGGCATTGTGAAAGTGTAAGATTGAGATGGGAGGGATGTCCCATCAGCCCCCATATTTTTGCCACAGTCAACATATTTGCACTCATAAGACAGGGTCTTATTTGCAGAGCCCCCCACCCACATCTGCATGGTTCCACAATGTGGACATTGGACTGGCAAGTAGTTACCCCATGGCCTGATATTCTTGTCAGTCCAGACCAATTTTTCCACTACCATGTCTCCTGACTTCCAAAAAATCAATACAATGTTGGAGTGCCTACCCAATATTGCAGAGTCATGCAGGGCAAAGAGTGCAGCACTTGACACATCATAGCATTGACTGATGGTGTTGTCAAGGAGGCTGTGCAGGTAGGGGCCTGTAGCAGCCAGTTGGAGATGGGGGGCATCAAATAGTATCATGGACCTTGGTTGGAACTGGAAAATGTCAGGGAGGAATAATCATCAGACAGAGAAGCTTACATTTAGGCAGCCTTCTTGATATGATGGAAACTCTTTTCCATGTTAACCACAGACCCACAGACATTGAAAATTATGTCAGCACTCTTGATAATATCCTTTAGGGGGTTGAGAAGGAGTTGGAGACACTGGCCCAAAGTCAACTGGGGGTCAAGCAGAAAAGTTGGTCCAACTTGCCTCAAGAACCTTGGAGGCCACTGGTTGCCCATGAAGAAAGCCAGCAAAGAGATCACCTCTTTCTTCATCACTATGGGTAGTCAGGAACAGGACCACCCTGGAATATGGAGAGAGGGTCTTTGCCAAGTCAGATGCAGCCTTTTCATAAAGTTCCATGGACTCAGGGGTACCCAGGTTGAAACCCAACTGAGAAAAGTTATAGCCACCCTGAGGGAAGTAAGACTGCAGGAAGGAATGTAACATGTTGACCTGGGAATGGGCAACCTCCAGGCAACCTCCAGGGTCTCTAGGTGGAGGTGGAGTAGGGCTACTGGGAGGTAGGATACCTGAGGGGTCATGCTGTGTTGGAATCCCCCTATAAGGAGAGGAGGACTGGGCAGGATAGGTTCCCCTTTGGAGTAGAAAGCCTTTACCTGTGTTTTAGAATGGTAAAAAGGGGTGAAACAAATGGACTGATAAAGTATGGCTTGGGAGCACCTTTAGTTTTCTGCCAATGGCAGGCTACACATTGGAATTGCACATCACCACCTTTTACTTTGTCCATAGAGTCCTCAGGAACTACAGTGAGTGAAAAAATGTGTGCAATGTTTGGCTGTTTTGTACAAAGTCTGGTGTAGCACAATGAGGTGTGGGAATCCTGCTTAGCCTTGGTGAGACACTCCAGGCATAATTCAGTAGCAGGTTGATCTGATTCCCACCCACCACATGTACAAAGTTTACAATTTCATGAGCATACTGTATAGTGTTGTCAGTCTACTGAAACCTGAAGTTTGAGTAAGGTGTCCATGGTGTACAAGCTAAACTGCTATTACAAACATTGTATCCATCACCACTGTTCTACATTCCAACTAGAATCTTAAACTCCATGCATAGACCAACTCTTCTTCTAGTTGACTGGAACCCTAAAAAGTTCAGGCATGAATCATACACACCAGGACACTTATGAAGAACAGTGTAGTGTACAGGGAGCAACAAGTTTGATGCAGATTTGATATACTTAAAACCAGGCAAGCTGATGCACTATGGGCACACTAACCATCAGACATGTTGCAGCCAAGCTGCTACACAAACAGATTTTCTAATATCAGGTGAAGAGTAAACTTGTCATGACTTGATATGTCATGAGCATCACAGTCTCATGGCAGTTTGTCCTTTGTTATAGATACCAGGCATGCCAACAAGTGCCTGATGTTTTGTGTTTCAGTTGCTAGCCAGTGCCTTCATGAAACTTAAAATACCAGTAAGGTAATGGTGGTGCTGGTTGCTGGAGCTAGAGCTGCACCACTGGGCTGCATTGCATGCACAGGTGCTGGGGCACTGGAGCAAATCATCCCTGTAGCCGCTCTCTTAAAGGGTGTGTTGAGTAAGACTCATAGATCACAACTCAAGTATCAGGCAAAACACCAAATATTGTACAATGCCTTTGGGAGGATCTGGATGAAGGCAACTATTGCTGATTTGTGTTGAACAACTGGTCAGCCTGCACATTTGCACCAATTCACTTGGGGAACCCACCTAGATTTGTCATAGACTCTGCCAATCTCATCATCATAAACTTCATTGTTGGTAGATGCTTTGAATTGCCACTCGTCGCCATCAATAATGCAACCAGCATGTTTAGGGTTGGATCCAGAACCATTCAAAATGAGGGGCTTGTTGAAACACTCTTGATGTAGCTGGTGAAAGCATTAGCATCATGGATAGACAAACTGGAAACTCACTCACCCTGACACCAGGAAAAGAACAGTGTCAAAAACGATGTGTCCTGTCAAGTTGGGGTGAGTGTCAATGTTGATTCAGAAATGCAGCACTGCAATTGGGCAAGGCTTCACCCAAAGTCTGCATGGTTGCCCATGGAACCTGTGTTCCTTGTGGTGATCTTCACCTCTTATCTTCGCTTTCTCTCTTTTACATGGTCTCTTACTTACTACCATTTGATTCCCCTTCTCATTTGCTACTTACCACTTCTTTTCCCAGCCTTCTAGGCCAATTCCTAGTGTTGTGGCGCATCAGCCACTCTTTGTTTACTGTTGTTTACTTGGAAGTGCACTTAGTGTAGCTGAGTCCAGTGTTGACACCCTTGGTTGCTCACACTGGACTCTAGGTACTGTGTACCCTCATATCTCTACTTAATCTATACTGTGTACCCTCATATGTCTACTTAATCTATGGTTGCAGTCCCTGACCTCCCTGACGGCTAGGATCGAGCAAGCCATGCTCAAGATCCAAGAGTTGCGCCCTCAGCAGTTCACACTGTCCTCCTTGGACGATGAACTCGTCTGTATGGCCATGGTTCGTGCTCTACCCTCAGACTACTCGCATTTCACCTCTTCCCTGCTCCTACTCTCATCCTTGGACAAGTCTACTATCAAGTCTGCGTTTATGGTGGAAGATATCAACAGGAAACCTCGTGCTGAAGTGGCTGGCACGTCTGGGGACTCTGCACTCGCTGCCAGCGGTGCTAGGACCTGTGGATGTGCCCAAAGCGACCCCTGCTCCTTCTGCGAGAGACCTGGGCACTGTAAACACATGTGCTTCGCCAGACAGCGCGCCAAAGATGCCCACAAGGCCTCTGAGCGCAAAGGGAAAGGTAGGAAGGCGAACCAGGCTCAGGAATCGCCCTCTGGTTCCACAGCCTCGCCTGCCACCCCTAACAATCCAGATCCTGCCTCAGCGACTGCCAAGGCTGCCATTGCGCACAGGTCTGCGCTCGATGACCACCCTGAAGGAGCTGGAAATGCAAGTCTTCGCCTCTCTGCCTCCCCTTGCCCCTCCAAACTCGATGCTGATGATCACTGGACTGCAGACACTGGGGCCACTTCTCATATGACCCCACATCGCCACTGGCTGCGAAATTATACCCCAAAACGCGTCCCAATCCGCCTAGCTGACAATACCATCGTCTACTCAGCTGGGATCAGTTCTGTGGTCTTTCATCCAGTGATAGAGGGCTCGATTTCACTACCCAGGCCGGCATAGAGCGCCAACACACTGTTAGAGCTCGCCCTCAGCAAAATGGAGTTGCAGAATGCGCAAATAGGCTCCTGGCAGAGCGGATCACTGCCATGTTGGACGAGTCTGGCCTTGCCAAGTCTTTCTGGGGGGAGGCCCTCGCTGCTCTTGTCCATGTGTGGAACAGATGCCCTACTGATGCTGTGGATGGTGCTATGCCTTATGAGCTATGGCATGGGCGAAAACCCAATGTTTCCCACCTCAGGGTGTGGGGATGCACTGCCTATGTTCACCTGCAGAAGGATCAGCACCCTGCACTTGGTTCTCATATGCAGAAATGTGTCTTTATAGGTTACCCTGATGGTTACAAGGGCTGGAAGTTCTACAATCCCCTCACCAAGCGCACCATCATCTCTGAGCGAGCTGATTTCGATGAGCGCCATTTTCTGGCCTCCAAGCGACCTCCCATGACACCTGGTGCGCCCCAGCTCACTTCCTCTGACTCCACTGGTGCTCCTACCTCTACTGGCATTTATCCCGACCCTGATAATGATTCTGATGACGAGGACCATCCCCCTGCACCGGTACAGGGTCAGGGGGGAGCTGTGGCCCCTCCAGTCGCTTATGCCCCTCCAGATCCTCCAGCACTCGCTCCTGATGGTCCTGATCATGCCCCTGCACCTGTTGCAGATGACTTCCACACCCCTCCAGCTTCTCCTCCACCTCCACCTCGTCCTGTAACCCCAGTAGGCATTGGTGCTCGACTCCCTGCTCGAAATCGACGACCTCCTCGCAGTTGGTGGCAGCTTAGCCCCCAGCAATTGGAGGATGAAGTAGATGATGAAGAAGAGGACGCAGATCTCGCCCTATCGACTTCTACTGCAGAACCTAGGACCTATGCCGAGTCTACTCGCCGCCCTGATGCCCAGCAGTGGCATCAAGCTGCCTTGGACGAGTTAGCTGCCCATGAGAGCAATGGGACGTGGTCTTTGGTCGAAAGGCCTGTGGATCGCAAGGTGATTGGTTCTAAATGGGTGTTTAAGCTGAAGCGCAATGCAGATGGCTCCATCGACCGGTATAAGGCTCGATTGGTTGCCAAGGGCTATAACCAGCGACCTGGCTTCGACTTCCTGGAGATCTTTGCTCCTACCATTCGAATGCCCACCATTCGAGTCGTCCTGGCTCTAGCAGCTCTCCACGACCTCCACCTTCGCTCTGTCGATGTCTCCAATGCCTATCTCAATGGGGAGATGGACTGTGACGTTTACATGGAGCAGCCTGAGGGTTTTGCCCAGAAGGACTCCAGAAAATATGTCTGTCTGCTCCAGAAGGCGCTGTATGGCACCAAGCAAGGTGGTAATCACTGGAATCGCAAAATGCGCTCTGTACTCGAATCCCTTGGTTTCAAGCAGACCTACTCCGATGCAGCCATCTATATCTTGTGCAAAGGTGATGTGCGCATCATACTGCCAGTCTTTGTCGATGACATGACCTTTGCATCGAAATCTCTCTCTGCCATCGAGGAGATGATCTCTGCCCTGTGCAAACACTTCAAATTGCGTGATTTAGGTCCTACCACTCAACTCCTGGGCATTAAAATCGATCGAGATCGCCCTCGTCGATCCATCACCCTTTCCCAGCAGCAGTACTGTCTTGACATCCTTGATCGCTTTGGGATGGCTGATTGCAAGCCGGTTTCGACTCCCATGGACCCAGGATTGCACCTTACTCGTGATCACTGCCCTCAGACGCGAGAGGAAGCTTCCCAGATGCGTTCCTTTGATTATCAGGGAGCTGTTGGCGCACTGATGTACCTTGCCACCACCACTAGGCCAGATATCGCATACACTGTCGGTGTAGTCGCTCGATTTAACTCCAACCCAGGCCTAGCTCACTGGGCTGCAGTCAAACACCTCCTGCGCTATCTGAAGGGCACTGCGAGCCTCTCCCTTACCTATTCTCCTGATCCCTCGACATCTGAGCTATTCTCGACCTATTCTGACGCAGATCATGGTGGTTGCAAGGATACTGGTCGTTCTACTGGCGCATATCTGATCAAAATTGGTACTGGCGTGATTTACTGGAGTTCAAAGCTGCAGGGCATCGTTGCATTGTCCTCAACTGAGGCAGAGTACATTGCCGCTGTAGAGGCTGGCAAGGAGGTGGTCTGGCTGCGAAAACTGCTTCAGGAGATGGGCTTTGCTGTCTCCCAGCCCTCTGTACTGCGCATCGACAACCAATCTGCGATCCAAGTGGCCAAACACCCTGAGCACCATGGGAGGATGAAGCAACTGGATTTGCGGTGGTTCTGGCTGCGAGATATGGTGGACAGGGAGGTGATTTCACCCCAGTTTGTGCCCACTGACCAGATGCCTGCTGATCTGCTCACCAAGCCTCTGGCTCGAATCAAGGTGCAGCAGTTCTGCAAGATGATGGGACTTGCACCAGTAGGGGGGAGCTGAGCTGGCAGAGGTGTGCAATCAGGGGGGAGTGTTCCTTGTGGTGATCTTCACCTCTTATCTTCGCTTTCTGTCTTTTACATGGTCTCTTACTTACTACCATTTGACTCCCCTTCTCATTTGCTACTTACTACTTCTTTTCCCAGCCTTCTAGGCCAATTCCTAGTGTTGTGGCGCATCAGCCACTCTTTGTTTACTGTTGTTTACTTTGAAGCGCACTTAGTGTAGCTGAGTCCAGTGTTGACACCTTTGGTTGCTCACACTGGACTCTAGGTACTGTGTACCCTCATATCTCTACTTAATCTTTGGTTGCTCACACTGGACTCTAGTCTGGTTATTCCCCTAGCTCACTAGAGCTTTAGGAGTCGATTAGGATCCCCCTAGGGACCCCTTTACTTCTTTGCTGCTCACAGATGAAGGTATACACTTAACAGCAGGTGTACCTGCAAGATTGTCACTGGAATCACTCAGTAAGGTGGGATCTCTCTGTGCAGCAGGAGGCTTATGCACATGGGGAGCTGTCAATTTATCAGAAGTGTGTGATCAATTTGAATTTGATGCCAAACTCACCATCATTATAAGGAGCAGAAACCAATGCATCCATAGGCCCAGGGTGGAATAGTGTCTCTGCTAAAATCTGTTCTTGTTGTTCCCTTGTTGACTGCTTTGCCCTTGACTTCGCCATAGCAGATGGGGTTGCACCTGAAAGAGCGAGCTGCTTATCATTTCTGGCATGCATCTTGTATACCGGGGGTGTCATGTAGAGTCCAGTGACCACATGCCCTGTAGAAGCATTGTGGTCAGTCATCTTGCTGCAGCCTGCCAATATGCAAGCACACAGCTGCATTTTCAGTGCCATATCTGTTCACAGAAGTACTGTTGGGATGTGAATGAATGTGTATATGTGAACAGAAATACACCTGATTATGAACTTCCACTAAAGGCTTGCCATGCTTCAAGCTGTTGAGCTTCATGCATCATGCACCAGCAGCAGTGCAGGTGACTAATGAATTACCAACGACGAGTTCCATAAAGGCAATAGTAATGTTTATCATGTAGTAATTGTGAGCAGCAAAGTGTCAAGTCCATGCCTACTCCGATGGTCCCTGATGCTCACAGAGGCCATGGGAAGTACATGGAGGTAGGCTGATGTAGGCCAATGCTTGGCCAATGGGGGCCGACGGGTGGCGATGTTGGCCAAAGGGTGGCCAATGGTCATGTCAGAGGTTTGGGAGAGGGCATGGCCCTCAGATTTCAGATAGAGAGGGGAGTCAGGGAGAATCCGACAGAAGACAGAGAAGGCCAGTCAAGGACCACAGAGGAGGGAGGACTAAGTTGATATTCATACTGAGGGACCACTGCTGAGTGCAGTGGGCTTATATACATCGAGCATGCCATCAAGGTGGTAAGGTATTGGAACATCAGAACTAACATACAGTGTGCAGTAAATTTTCAAGGGGTGGAAATGTCAGAAAACTTCAATTGGAGAATGGTACATATGACAGAGGTAAAAGACAGGACAAAGGAAAAACCCCTAAAAGGAATAGTATGGACAGAAGGGCTTTGGAGCACCCACTGACAGCCAATCAGAAGATAGACTGAAAGCCTAAATGGGCAGTGACCCTGTGCTGAACCATGTGGTGTGGTAGGTGTGCCATGCCTAGGCCGGCCTGTCAACCCAAAAGGAAGGTGACCCCTAAGAGGGTGGAAGGTCACCTGACTGACAAGCCATGACTACATGGTGGACCCGACAAGGGCCGACAGTGTCCAACAGGGGGGTGGGCAGGAGTGTGCCATGAAGGTGCTAGAGAGGGTGGGGAGGTGCAGAGTGGAGCAGAGGAGGGCCAGAGTGTGGGTATGGGCATGACACAAAGAAGTAAAGGGGTCCCCAGGGGGATCCAACTCTTACAGCTCTAGTGAGCTAGGGGAATAACCAGACTAGAGTCCAGTGTGAGCAACCATAGATTAAGTAGAGATATGAGGGTACACAGTGCCTAGAGTCCAGTGTGAGCAACCAAAGGTGTCAACACTGGACTCAGCTACAATAAGTGCACTTCAAAGTAAACAACAGTAAACAAAGAGTGGCTGATGTGCCACAACACTAGGATTTGGCCTAGAAGGCTGGGAAAAGAAGTAGTAAGTAGCAAATAAGAAGGGGAATCAAATGGTAGTAAGTAAGAGACCATGTGAAAGTGAGAAAGCGAAGATAAGAGGTGAAGATCACCACAAGGAACAGTAATACATAACTCTACATATCCCATAACTTTAAGCCATTTTCTTATTCTTGCCTTTGTACATTACCAACGTCTTCTTATGAACCCAATGAAGCTGATCAGGGGAGACTACATGCAACCAATGGTCGACCAAGAAAGGGTGTGGGTGTGCATGACGACCAATGACCCAGCCACTAGCCTCCTTGACCCAAACCTGTGTGTTCAGGTGGTGCTGGTGACGGTACACATCTCCAGAGTTCACCAGCATTGCAGGATCAGGGGCTGAGAGCAGTTGATATCCAATCGGCAATAACAGTGTGAAGTGGTGATCAACACTGCAGATCTTGTTGGATGTTCTTGTGATAGAGAATGACCCCAAGGGAAGCATCACAGGTACAGTTGTGAGGGGGATGCACTCAGGGTCCAAATGTGCAGCACAACTGTGGATATCAGGCTCTTCATTGCATTCATTGTCACAGACAGGAATAGAAGACACATTCAATGAATGCAACATAGGAGAATCCAAGAGACCTGAATGCGCAGTGTTATCTGCTAACCTGGATGGGTTCGGAACAAGGGAGTGTGAATGACTCGCAGGTGGGGTTCTATCTGCCTCACCAGAAGAGCTCAGCAGACTCAGTGGGGAGTCTGAGTGGCCCACAGGGGCAGTTCCATCCACCTCACCAGAAGCTTCTGATGTAACAGTTGTTGATGAGCACAGAGTACCAGCAAAAGCTGGGATGACTGTTGATTGGAGAGCCTCTTGGTTCTGGGGTGAACAAAATAAGGGGAAATTCTTGTGCATAATCAGAACTGCCTGTAGAGCAAGCAAGTCAGTAAAGTTGGCCAAAGCATCTGTATCAAAGCCACCAACACTTACCTCAAAAGTATTAATGGGATCCACAGAGCAGGCTTTTCGCATAGAGGTAGATTCAATTGGGAAACATATGCACTGTATAGGTACAACCTTCTGCACATATCAGCATACCATACATGCAATCTCAGAGCTCTCTAAGGAACTCACATCAGTGCATGACCTGAGGGACAGCTGGTAAGGCATACAGGTATTCCACTTAAATTGAAGCTGGCATGACATAGATGGCCATGGCTCCTTCATGAGGTATAGAGGACTATGGTGTGGACTGACTCCCTGAGAGACTGATATTTGAACCACTGTGCCACTCGATTGTAGAGACACCATGCCACAACAATCAATGGAAACTCAAAACATGGTTGCCAGGCTTTGAAAGAGATGACATGAAATGCTCACCAAAGGTGAAAAGCAGCTGAGTTGGAAATGCAAGGGCTGAAAGATGGACCAGAGCTGAAAACCACAAAGGACCTTGATGTGGATTGGATTTCGCAAAATGAAAGCAATGTGACAAACTTGGGAAGTGCCAGCATCAGCAGTCAGCATTTGATGAAGCATGATGAATCCCCTGTGTGGATCAAAGCATGTTGGGTAATCAGGCCTTCAGGTCCCCTTTCAATGAATCGAGAATATAAAGAACACTGGCCATGCATGCCACACATCTGCTTCCTGCACTATGCACATATGACTGCTGCTCCTGGCCTCTGGATGGTTCCTACTTTGAATCTTTACAGTGACCACTTATCTCCAATACCTTCAAACTTCACCTCGACATGCCACTATGCATGCCCTCAAGCCACTATGTGGGATTGCATCAAACAACCCACAGCCAACCCTTGACAACTCTCTGCTTGGCTGTCCAGTTGGAGACTCACTAGTTGCCTCAGCAGCAATGACCTATCTTGCTATAAGCCAGTTGCCTGATATTGTCAAAACCAAACAACATGGTTGGACTGGCGATTCTACTGGCTTCCACCTCTTTGTCATGTGCAGGGTAGCAGTGAATTTCCAGGTTTTACTCCAATGATATCTGAGCCAACTTGGTGTGGTCTTCAGCATGTGAGTTACATGAAAGATCACAAGATCTCTGGCACTCTAACACCCTTCAGGTCAAGTACCCATCTGGCCATGCAGAGAAATCTTGTCATAGCAGCATTGCACACTAGCTTTGAACTGGAAGTGCAACTGGATGAGTTGGAGAGGCACTTGGCTATTCTGATGGCACCCACTGGTAGCAAGGCAAGATTTATTTGTGTTTGAGGTCTCCAATCTGGCTAACATCACAAGGACTTCAGTCATTCCCCATTGCCAGGCAAAATGCATTGGATGGCCTTGTTCGAACTTGGAAAGACATCTTAGCATTGTCTGATGAGTTATATGCTTGTGTACAGCTGCAAATTGAATAAGTGTTGCTTGTGCGATGGATAGCATGCAAAGTGACAATTAATACAAAACTACACTGTAAGTGTTGTACAGTATAAAAGATATAAATATACCAGGAAGCTTTGCCTTCGGATGTTACAGCAATAGCTATGTATTTCCATGGGTCCTATCATGTCCGACTGCAATGGACCAAATCCAATGAAATCTGACCTGAAAGCCATGAAGGTCATGTAGGTGGACATGTTCTCTGCCAACTGGAGCATATAATATCTGATATCTGAAGTAATTGGGAGCAGAAAAGAAGTAAAGGGGTCCCTAGGGGGATCCTAATCGACTCCTAAAGCTCTAGTGAGCTAGGGAAATAACCAGACTAGAGTCCAGTGTGAGCAACCAAGGGTGTCAACACTGGACTCAGCTACACTAAGTGTGCTTCAAAGTAAACAACAGTAAACAAAGAGTGGCTGATGCGCCACAACACTAGGAATTGGCCTAGAAGGCTGGGAAAAGAAGTAGTAAGTAGCAAATAAGAAGGGGAATCAAATGGTAGTAAGTAAGAGACCATGTAAAAGAGAGAAAGCAAAGATAAGAGGTGAAGATCACCACAAGGAACACTCCCCCCTGATTGCACACCTCTGCCAGCTCAGCTCCCCCCTACTGGTGCAAGTCCCATCATCTGGCAGAACTGCTGCACCTTGACTCAAGCCAGAGGCTTGGTCAGCAGATCCAAAGGCATCTGGTCAGTGGGCACAAACTGGGGTGAAATCACCTCCCTGTCCACCATATCTCGCAGCCAGAACCACCGCAAATCCAGTTGCTTCATCCTCCCATGATGCTCAGGGTGTTTGGCCACTTGGATCGCAGATTGGTTGTCGATGCGCAGTACAGAGGGCTGGGAGACAGCAAAGCCCATCTCCTGAAGCAGTTTTCACAGCCAGACCACCTCCTTGCCAGCCTCCACAGCAGCAATGTACTCTGGCCTTTCAACTAAAGACCATGTCCCATTATTCTCATGGGCAGCTAACTCGTCCAAGGCAGCTTGATGCCACTGCTGGGCATCAGGGCGGCGAGTAGACTCGGCATAGGTCCTAGTTTCTGCAGTAGAAGTCGATAGGGCGAGATCTGCGTCCTCTTCTTCATCATCTACTTCATCCTCCAATTGCTGGGGGCTAAGCTGCCACCAACTGCGAGGAGGTCGTCGATTTCGAGCAGGGAGTCGAGCACCAATGCCTACTGGGGTTACAGGGCGAGGTGGAGGTGGAGGAGAAGCTGGAGGAGTGTGGAAGTCTTCTGCAGCAGGTGCAGGGGCATGATCAGGACCATCAGGAGCAAGTGCTGGAGGATCTGGAGGGGCATAAGCGACTGGAGGGGCCACAGCTCCCCCTTGACCCTGTACCGGTGCAGGGGGATCGTCCTCATCATCAGAACCATTATCAGAGTCGAGATAAATGCCAGTAGAGGTAGGAGCACCAGTGGAGTCAGAGGAAGTGAGCTGGGGCGCACCAGGTGTCATGGGAGGTCGCTTGGAGGCCAGAAAATGGCGCTCATCGAAATCAGCTCGCTCAGAGATGATGGTGCGCTTGGTGAGGGGATTGTAGAACTTCCAGCCCTTGTAACCATCAGGATACCCTATAAAGATGCATTTCTGCATATGGGAACCAAGTGCAGGGCGCTGATCCTTCTGTAGGTGGACATAGGCAGTGCATCCCCACACCCTGAGGTGTGAAACATCGGGTTTTCGACCATGCCATAGCTCATAAGGCATAGCACCATCCACAGCATCAGTAGGGCATCTGTTCCACACATGGACAAGAGCAGCACAGGCCTCACCCCAGGAAGACTTTGCCAGGCCAGACTCGTCCAACATGGCAGTGATCCGCTCTGCCAGGAGCCTATTTGCGCATTCTGCAACTCCATTTTGCTGAGGACGAGCTCTAACAGTGTGCTGGCACTCTATGCCAGCCTGGGTAGTGAAATCGAGCATCGCATTGCTCATATACTCCCCTCCCTTGTCATCTCGAAGAGTTTTGATGCGTCGCTCTGTCTGATTCTCTGCAAAGGCTTTGAATCGCTTGAAGGCATCGAAGACATCAGATATGGCTTGCAAGGGAATCACAAATCGATATCTGGAGTAATCATCGATGAAAGTGACCCATTAGCGCAAGCCAGAGAAGGTCCTGTAGGGCACATAGTGCAGATCAGTGTGCACAAGCTCTAGAGGACAAGAGGTGGCGATTGCTGAGCCTGGTTCACCTTCCTACCTTCCCCTTTGCACTTAGAGGCCTTGTGGGCATCTGTGGCTCGCTATCTGGTGAAACACATGTGTTCACAGTGCCCAGGTCTCTTGCAGAAGGTGCAGGGGTCACTCTGGGCACATCCACAGGTCTTAGCACCACTGGCAGCAAGTGCAGAGTCCCCAGACATGCCTGCCACTTCAGCATGAGGTTTTCTGTTGATATGATATCTTCGGCCATAAATGCAGATTTGATAGTAGACTTGTCCAAGGATGAGAGTAGGAGCAGGCAAGAGGTGAAATGTGAGTAGTCTGAGGGTAGAGCATGAACCATGGTCATATAGATGAGTTCATCATCCAAGGAGGACAGTGTGAACTGCTGAGGGCACAACTCCTGGATCTTGAGCATGGCGTGCTCGATCCTAGCTGTCAGTGAGGTCAGGGACTCGTCCTCTTGCTTTCTGATGCTGAAGAACTTGTCATAGGCAGCAAACCGAGCACCAGGGTGCTGTTGGACATAGAGGGTGGCCAGTGCATTCCAGGCAGCAACAGGATCATCTTGGACAGTCCTAACAAGACATGCCTCCGGTTCGCTCCGGTGGTCTTTTGTGTGGGGATGTTCGTTATTTCAATAGTGGGGATGTTCGTTATTTCAATAATATGTATTCTACAGTAGTAATTCATGGAACATAACATTCATCGTGGGACTTTGTTGGGGTCTAAGTAATGTCCATGTGTTATGCCAATGATAGATGCAGGAGAATGCAGTATATAGTTGGCTGTGGGAGAATACTGGCTTTGTGAGGTCAATTCCTATGTGATCAAGTGTCAGTCCTTGGCAGCTGTTGAAAGTAGTAGCATAAGCGGGGGCGAGGGGGAATTGACAGCATAGTAGTGTGTGTCCTGAGGAGAGGGTGGTGTTGAACATTATGCATGATACAGGCAGACTTCATACAGGTACATAGGAGACACAACAAAGTAAAAGGGTGCATGCTACATCTTTCATGGAAGAAAGAAAGTTGTTTTGTACCAGGGAGAGCCAGTGTCTGGCTCTTCACCCTCCATGGTGCATTTTACCTCGAAACCTATACTATGCAGGGGATGTGTGACATGTGAGGAGGGATGCATAGCTCGAGTACACATACCCCTAGCTATGGATGCCATGGAAGAGCATGTTGCAGACACAGGAGAACTAAGAAGGGTTGAATACATATGATGCAGTACGATGGCAGCAAGGCATATCTGTCCATCATGGTAGTAGACTTATGCTTCCCAAGGCCTGATGTGCAGTCCACATCTGTCACGATACTCCTTATGTCAATGGTCATACTGCCACTGGAGGCGATGTCCTTGACCAGCCTGAAGAATTGTACAAGTGAGCTGCATGGGAAAGACGAGATGCAATAGTTGGGAAGAAGGTCATCATCAAAGCTGCATCTAACATTAATATCAGGAGGGAAGAGATGGTAACAGTTACAGAAATACGAACATTAGCCTAGACAACATTTTGCCATCCCAGACATACTCCAAACATGACATGCAGGCAGAGTTATGATGACCATCACCATTTGCAAGAGACAACATTACACAACTGAGGCTGATGACGAAGGGTGCAGTCCACTGAGGAAGGACAAATTCATTATGTGTCCAAAGACGGATCCCCCAGCAGTGGAACAAAGTAGAGAGCCTCGAGAAGGGCTTGTTCACAAGAGGAGGCCACAGGCAGGTAGGCCTTACCCACAACAAAGACCACCATATATGGTCAGTGATGATGCCATCACTAAACACACCTTCCGCAATGATTTGAGCCTGCATAGAACCCTCTGGTAGATGCATGGATGGCAGCGTTGTAGCACGTATAACAATTGTTAGATGTGGAGCCTGGGATGAGGGAAGGCACATGGCAGCCATCTGAAACACAGAAAAAACCGAACATGATCAGAGATGACATGTCGACATGGTATACAACGCACCAGGTGGCCTATAAAGGAATGGCAACCGACCACGGCAGTGGGCAGGACATCACCACTGACACACATTGCAAATAACAAATACATTTCAAAAAGATGGATGTGCCCTGTAGATAAAAGACTGTCAACAACACACAAAATAGACTATAGCATTACGGTCGCCTACCCTTTCCACGACCCCTGCTTGCCAGCACAGCAACAACACCTTTTGCAACAGATTTGTCAGTGGGAGTAACAGAGCATGACACTGACTGAGGACTTTGATGCATCGCAGTTGTAGATGACACCTGTTCACAACAATCATTGGCTCCAGATACAGTAGGGGACGAGGACCCCACTTGCTCTGCTCTACCTACCTCTGAAGTGTCCCTTGTGGTGATCTTCACCTCTTATCTTCGCTTTCTCTCTTTTACATGGTCTCTTACTTACTACCATTTGATTCCCCTTCTCATTTGCTACTTACTACTTCTTTTCCCAGCCTTCTAGGCCAATTCCTAGTGTTGTGGCGCACCAGCCACTCTTTGTTTACTGTTGTTTACTTTGAAGCGCACTTAGTGTACGTGAGTCCAGTGTTGACACCCTTGGTTGCTCACACTGGACTCTAGTCTGGTTATTCCCCTAGCTCACTAGAGCTTTAGGAGTCGATTAGGATCCCCCTAGGGACCCCTTTACTTCTTTGCTGCTCACATGAAGATGTCACCACATGATCTCTGTAAGAAGTGTGAGGACGCAGACACTGAACATGGCCCAACATACCCTTCCCTGGGGGCAACCACCACGAACTTCTGCCTTTTGGAAGGGTGGGAGGATGATGTCACCATGCTTGACTTATTATCTGCCATGCCAATGTTAAGAGTGATACTTTCCAATTCTACCTGCAAGCCACCCAACGTTGTGGCATCAGAGAAATGACCAATGTAGAAGACAACAGTGTTGTAATTTGGGATAGGAGTCTTACTCCAGTGTGGATGTGCAGGATTGAACACACAACTATGACATAAACCTGAGAATCTCAGAGATGTCCAAAAGGGAATACATACCAGACAGTAGACACCATTCTGGCATCTCAGACATAGTCAGTAGAAATGATGTCGAAGGCCTTGGATGTACCATCCAACAGGGTCTTCAGTTGGCTGGTGACCAACCCCAGTCCAATGACGACAGGATAGGGGAAGTCAGGAACATGACATTCATAGTCATCGACATTGGCATTGCCAGGGACTGGCACAATGTAAACACCTTCGAGGAGGGTAGGCTCGCTGGGGATGTTGGCAAGTATGGCGATCTTTGTCGATATGAAGGTGACAGTATTATCAGCAAGTATGGCATCATTAAATGGACTGTAGACGTGCAACATCACAGGAAATACCACCCTGGCCCTAAATGTCTTCACATGCTTGCCATTGGCCAGCACAAAGAAGCCGAACACTATAGTGGCAGACATTGGTAACACATGATGAGTAGAATGGAACAGTGTACGGAAGAGGTATATATAAGACCATGTCCAGGAGTAATTGTGAGATCATGAAAGAGGGGTAGGAACACATGATGTCAGTACACAGAACGATGATTGACAACTATGAATGGCAATGGTTCATAGAAGAGGAGTAAGAACACATGACATCAGGGCACAGGACAATGATCAGGGACTATGGATAGCAGCGGTGGACATGGGGGGATCCCAAAAGCATGTGGAACAAACAACTGGGCACAGATACAAGATACATGTCATATGGATAATATAGTAGTAATGTGGACTCTGGTCAGCTTCCAAACCTAGCATGATTTCACCTGCAGCCTTGTCTGCCTTTGCATCCCACTTGTCTTGGTCATCTCCAGGAGTGTTGGGGCAAGCCTCAGTTCCAGCAACAAGCCTCCAGAGGCCTTTAGAATGAAGGAAGGCCTTCATCTCTTCACTCCAGGTCAAGTAGTTGGTCCCATTGAGGGGTTTAATGTGAGGGGTTTGTTCAGAGGACATGGTTGATGTGTGGGAAACAAAGATCGAAGATGGCGAGCGAAGATAGTGATAGGCGGCTTCGAGGGTCATATATATGAACAGAGGGGATCAAGAGGAGTCAAATGATATAGGATTTAGGGGAGATTGATAGGCCAGAAGTTGAGAGAGAGACACCTTGGTCTGTGCACAAATATGTGTTGATGGCGACCGATTGCATCAGTGAAAATTTTTTTAAAGGGTATTGGCCGAAAGCTCTCGATGTGGAAAACTTGGCAAAAGCTGAATTGCAAAGATCAGAGCAGTGGATGATGAGATATGAAGTGTTCAAGTATGAGTATGTGTGCATTGATAGCCCCCTTTAACTTTCCAGTGTTATATCTTGCTTTCTACACAACAGATCAAGCTGAAACTTGGGGTGGCATGAGCTCTGAACCTTGAGAGTTGAAGCGAGGTGTTTTGACAGTGGAAGAACTGATGGGAGAGGCTGGAGAGGCTGATGTTGGGGAATAGGGGTGCAAAAGTGACAGGTGCTGTTGGTTGCAATGTGGATGGATTCCGAATTTGAAAACGGGCCGCCTAGGGTTATCAGGGCCGTAGAAATTGATGGTGAAGGTTTGGAGTTGATTGGAGTAGTGGGTGTTGTGATATGGGGCTTAGAGTGCAGGGCTCATAACCTGTGAGCAGCAAAGAAGTAAAGGGGTCCCTAGGGGTATCCTAATTGACTCCTAAAGCTCTAGTGAGCTAAGGGGATAACCAGACTAGAGTCCAGTGTGAGCAACCAAAGGTGTCAACACTGGACTCAGCTACACTAAGTGCACTTCAAAGTCAACAACAGTAAACAAAGAGTGGCTGATGTGCCACAACACTAGGAATTGGCCTAGAAGGCTGGGAAAAGAAGTAGTAAGTAGCAAATGAGAAGGGGAATCAAATGGTAGTAAGTAAGAGACCATGTGAAAGGCAGAAAGCGAAGATAAGAGGTGAAGATCACCACAAGGAACAGAACATGCCATGTACCTGGAGATTGTATTGTTGGATCTCTGGAAATGTTCTCCTACATGTCTGATAGGTAATCCCATGACACAAGTGTACAGAAAGATTGCGAGCTGTTCTTCAAGTGAGACATGCTTTGAGGCCTGGTGTCCATGACTGTGGAGATTGAGAGTGATGTTTTTGAAGACACATATGCTCATACCCAATTTGCAATGTATACAGCATGGGTGACCAGGAATGAGCTCCACCAGCCACCCCTCACCAGAGAGAGCAGAGGTATGGTATGGCTGCAGATCTTTAGGGATCTCCTCAGAGACAAGATCAACTACCAGCTTGCCTAAGATCTGAACAAGAACCAGGGCCCTTTCTCATACAAGTTCTTGATGCAGGTCTCCTATGTCCATGGCTGATATGAGGGGATAATGAACACTGATATGTGGGTAGTGGTGGGCACTTGATATTCCAAGCTCCCAACCAATATTACTAATCACCCAGAAGTCTCTGCCAAGGAGGTTGTTACAAGATGGCAAAAATTCTGGAGGTCTGAAAAAATCTGATGGCAGTTCTGATGGTCTGAAAAAGTCTGGGAAGATCTGACAGTCTGAAATTTTCTGAGATTTCTAATATTGGAACTTTTCAGACTTTTCCACAACTTTCCAGACTTTTTCAGAACTTTTCAGAACTTTTCAGACTATCAGATCTTCCCAGACCATCAGAACTGTTGCCATCTTGCTGGTGGACTTGCTACCCAAGGCTACCATATGGACTCTTAGCCTTGTGACACTGTAGCATTGTAGTAGCCAGAGACTGTATCTAGCATAGTTGATTGTGTCATATTTCATTTGTTCAAAAATGTGGCATATCCGATAACATAAGGGTCCCATACAAACAACAAGGAAATAGTGTACAGGAGACAGTGTTGCATCATATTGACCAATATCATGGCCCAGGCAAGGTAATTTTTGAAAGAGTTTAGTTATGCACACAGTACTGTACATCTGTTTACCCCACCAGACCATGCCAGTCTTTCTGTTCAGATCTTCCAGGCGATCATCCACTGCCATCAGTTCCATTGAGAGGTCAGAAAAATGGTGTTGAAGTCTCCAAATAACCATATTTGATTGCTGCTTCTGGATAATGCCACATATAGACTGAATGGATTTGATCCACCCACCAGAGAGGTCACTACATATGTCCACCACCATGTATGACAATGTTTGGCCTTGAGACCAGTAGCCTGTAAAAGCATATGAAGTTGTCATTGAAAATTGTCATTGCCAAACTGTTTTGTTTTGTTTTTTTTCATGTGGTTTGTCTGTGCATTAGATTTTGAATGTCTTGGAAATGGGCTCAACCAGTATGACATTGTGGTCAAGCCCATTTGATTTTGAGGTATCTGTTCTTGTAAGAATTGTATTGGATAGTAGTTGAATTGCTGATGAGTTCAATCAAGTTTTACCAGGACATATGAAAGCAACTTGCTAGTTGTGGCAATCTGGTTGTGGGAGGGGAGGCCGAGGGCCACCTACTGAGGATCCATGATTATGTTTATAACCTTGCTCTACACTATGCTCCATTCATGATATCCAAATTGGTTACTAGGCTGATTTATGATGTAGGCAGAGTGGCTCCCAGATACAAAATGTACAGGGAGTTTTGTTTGGTGGCAACTGCTACAGCTTCATTTACAGCCATGACTTGGCAGTCATTTCCCTTGAGAATCGCCTGGAGTCCCATCATTGCTAGGGAAGGTACTGATACAAGGTTTGCATCCAGGTCCAGGACATGGTAGATGTCATGTAGCATTGTAGCACTTCCTCCATTGCAGGTGCCACTCGTGGCAAGTTCCACTTGACCTTTACCAATTGCCATGATTGATCTTCTGTCCCCAATGACTATGGGTTCAGACAGTTCCAAGATCTGGTATGTGGTGAACCACTCTCTATGGCAACACGTGTGCATGGAGGCACCAGAGTCAACAATCCACTCCTGCAAGGATACTTTCAGGTTTGCACATGCCATGAAGAGGTGTAAGTCCAAGTCCTTAGTCACTTGTGCAACCTTCACTGACAGATCAGCTTTCCCCATCTTCTCCTTTTTGTCTTTGTCTGGGTCACCAGAAGGTTTCCCATCCTTGTTCTTTCTCTGTGGACACTTGTCTCTCATGTGCCTGGTTTCCTTGTATCCATAGCAGGTTATCTTGGATTTCCCCTTTCCTTTCCCCTTTTTCTTCTTGTTATCTCTGTTGTTTGGTTTCTTCACAGCAAGTGCCAAGTGTGACTGTGATCCATGGTGAGTTTGTTCTTTGATTAGAACTTGAGATATTACAGAGTTGACCATTAACTTGGCATTGGTTGACATGAGGATAGTGCAAAGAGTGGAGTATGACTGGGGTAAGGAGATTACCATCACTATTGCATACATGACTCTGCTCAGAGGCTCATCCTTGAGGGTAAGGGTAATCTGGGCACATGCTTCTCTGTCCTTGATGGACCATTTGGCATGCTTGTCTGGGTGAGTAGTCGCATTTGGGGCAGTTTGGTCTGTGCCACCAATGACCTCCCAGAGCCCTCGAAAATCTAGGACCTTCTGGACATGAAACTTCCACATTTCATAGTTTGATCCATCATCTGTGAGTGAGGGGATGTCATAGAGTCAACTAGAGGGTGCAACAATTTTTCCAGAGGATGAGAGTGACAAGGCAGTCACAGTCAAAGGGCCAGCAGTTTGAGGTGCTGCAGAAGCAGAAGGTGGGTTCAACATTATGGAATTTCCTGTATGGGTTTGGGATGCTTTGAGGCCAAAAACTTCACTATGGTTAGAGCTGCTCAGGGCTCATACCCTTTTGTTGTGAGACTAGGAACAAAGACTCAGACTTCTCAGAGCAGAAGACTAACATTCTAACTAACCTAGGAACAAAGACTATGTGTAGTTAATATCATGGAACTAGTGTAGGTAACCAGAAACCTTACCTCAGACTTTTTGGAGCAGAAGACTGAGATGAGGTGGAAAAGAATTCTACCTGTAAAAGTTGGAGTTCAGATTAGGTAAGACATTACCATTGTAAGCTGTATGAGTTGAGAAAAGATTGTCAGATAGTTACTTCCTCAGTAACACCAAGCTACTATATTAATATGTACCTGTCAGATAGTTACTCTACAGGTTGTCAGTAAATGTAAAGCTAAATAGAAAGAATGACTTACTCCTCAGTAACACCAAGCTACTGAGGAGACTACAGGAAAATTTACTGTACTGTAGTCCGCTTCTCTGCTTATGTAAGCGACTAATCTTCGCACCTAAAGAATGTACTACCTAGGGGGCAGTTTATATTCCAACACTCCCCCATAAACTGCAAGGATTAAATGATAGAAATGCAAAATGAATGTACCATGTCTGTTGAGCAAATCCTGTGTGAGCTTGAATTCTCGAAGTGTCGACGCGTTGTGTTGTGGCGTGATTACCCGATTTGGCCACGCGCGGCTCTGTGGCTGTTGCGTCGTCTCGCGCTCGTACGTGCAGCCTCGCTGATGCTGCCGCTGCCTCCCCAGTCGGTTTCTCGTACTGGCGGCTCCCCCAGATTGCTTGTAGGATCTCCGAGGTAAGTTCTGATGCGATTTCTACAGGTTTCGTTGCTCCGAAGACTTCGTTTGGCCTCGAGTTGGCCCTGGTAAGTTCCCTGCTTATCTGCCCCTTGTCTCACGTCTCTAGGCTCTGTTTTCTCTCGTTTTCGATGACGGCCAGTAGGGATGACCTCGCGGGGGTGCTCAGCGGGTTGTATGGGGGGCGTAGGTAAGTTCCACTTCGTGCTTTTGCCTCTAACCTTGTTCTGACCCATTTCTCCATCAGATAGTGATTTTCCTTCATCGTCGCTCGCTTCTATACTCCCAAATGTATATTTTCGTCGACCTGTTGGTAGGATATCCCCAGATATATAGACGCTGGTTTCTCCAACTCGAAATTTGGCTTTGGGGGTAAGGCGCTTCTCGTGTGTGCTCCGTTTGGAGTTGTTTTTGAGGTTTCCGCGAACGCTCGGCTCGTTTTCGTGGTCGCTCGACCCATTCGCTGTCTCGCCCTCGAGCGCGCAGTTGTTCTTCATCACCATTGGGCTCCAGTGCCCACAGCTCTGGCATAGAGTAAGTTTTTCCTGTGTAGCGCTGGCAGTCGTTGCCGCGCTCTCGCTTTCAGGTAATTCTTCTTCGTCAACTTCGGTGAGCCAATCTGATAGCTCATCATCTTCGCTAGAGTATCCTGCGTGCGCGAACCACACGCCGTCGGGTTCGGCATCGCTCGTCTCGCCATCTGACTCGTTCGCGACTGCAGCCTTCTCATTTGGCTTCTCGCGCCCTTTCCCTTTTCCTTTCGAGTTGCTAACCTCGTCTTTCTCCTTTGTAGCCTTTTCTTTATTCGTTCGGCAGTCTCGTGCCATGTGGCCGTACTTGCCACAGGTATAGCAATCCCCATGTATCCTCCTCTGCCTTGAATCTCCAGAAGCAGTATATGCGGCATCTTCGCCACTCTCGTTTGTAGACTTTCGCGCGCCCAAATTTCGGCTGTCATACGCGTCCAGCACAGTTTCCATAAGTATGTCTGAAGTTATCACCGTTCCCGTAACTTTCGAGAGAGCCATCACTGCTCCAATTTGCGCCTGGTACGAGTTCGGAAGAGAACTGATTATGATCGCGGTAAAGCTTTCGTCTGTTGGCGCCTGGTCCATCGAAGCTAACTGTTCTCGCATGTCTCGTAGGGTATCGAAATGTTTGTGAACGTCTTCGCGCTCTCGACAACGTAAGTTTTGCATTTTGCGGAGTATCTCGACCGCTACAACTCGGGATCGCTGCTCGAAGAGCTTCGCAAGATGTCTGAAGATTTCGCGTGCCGTTCTGAGTCGTTTGATCTGTGTGAACAAGGTATCTGGTAGTGTTCCAGCGATCTGCTGCTTGACGACAGCCTCGCCCATTCGCCACGCCTTCATTTCGGCCTTCCAGACCTCAACCTCTTTCCTTTCAGCTGAATTTGTTGGGGACCAACTCTCCCCTCGACCATCGAGTGATTTCGGATCTTCGGGCTCCGTCTCCGAGCCGTCTAAGTGCCCTCCAAGGCCTCGTGCCTCGACTGACCATATAAGTCTATCCTTGTAGGTGACCCAGTTCGTGCCGTCTGCCGCGAGCTTCGGCACCTTCAAAAATTCATCTCCGAGTTTAGTTTCGAAGGACATCTCGTAGTTCTTCTTTTGGTGGTCTTCTGTAGTTCTTCTCTCGTGCGCAGTTAGAGCTCGGGGCTCATAACCTGTCAGATAGTTACTTCCTCAGTAACACCAAGCTACTATATTAATATGTACCTGTCAGATAGTTACTCTACAGGTTGTCAGTAAATGTAAAGCTAAATAGAAAGAATGACTTACTCCTCAGTAACACCAAGCTACTGAGGAGACTACAGGAAAATTTACTGTACTGTAGTCCGCTTCTCTGCTTATGTAAGCGACTAATCTTCGCACCTAAAGAATGTACTACCTAGGGGGCAGTTTATATTCCAACAAAGATAGAGAGAAAACTCATATGTAACAATACCACCTATCAAGTCAAAGGCATGTTGAAACATGGACATACCAGCTATAATGGTGGGAGATGAGAGACAGTAGCAAGACTATCACATGCTCAAAAAAGATTACTGCATAATCCATCAAGCCTCAAATGCTGCCCTGCACCATCTGCAATGTCCTTAGTCCTCAGGCTTCAAGCTCGCCATCAGCAAATTGGCAATTGACTGTACAGCTCTGTACCGACAATGACAGCACTTATGGCAGTGCAGGTAGGTCCCCCACTGTGCACTTGTGACACAGTTACCTCACAGTTATGTACAGACTGTCACTCTACCTCGGGTCCTGTACAAACCATGCCAAATATAGAAGTAATATACATAGATGCATAAAAGTAGCCCCTGAGACAGGTCTGTACAGTTAGCAAAGTCTGTACAGCTCACTAAGTCTGTACAATGCCATCTCTGACTGTACAATGAGCCCCACTCTGTGCTGTGTGGCCTGTGATCATGTGTAGGTACTGTACTTACTGTACCACACCATAAGGCTGTGGTTGAACCATATCACACCATTGAGCTGTTGTTGTACTGTATATTCCTGTCAGAGGCAACAGAAACTGAAAATTCTGCATTGAAAATTATACTATGACTGGGACCACAACACTAGACATAATGCTAGTCTAAGATAATGCCAAAATGATTACTGTCCTGTGCCACTGCAGGACAACCATTTGGAGTGTAGCCCATCCTATTTATCTATGTGAGCAAAATAGTGTATAGGTGATTGGATACTTACATGCCAATGTTTGCCCACTCTTCAAGCATAGCATTGAGCTTAGGCCCATGGTATGCATGGGAGAGCACTGCTTCAAGCTTGGGGGCCATTGTGTTGAATGCACTGTTGAGGGCTTTGCTACTGAGCTTGGATTCTTTGGGGATGAACCTGTGCATCTTGTATATACAGAGAACCTCATGAATCTAATTGATAGTTCTCATCCAAAACTGCAACTTGATAATGGTAAAACCCTTACAATAGCTGTGACAAGAAGAAGCACCTTGTACAGGACATATTGCTGGAACTTGGTGAACTGGCAGAGAGATTCCACAGAGCTACTGCAATAAACAGCAAGACAGACATTTTTCAGTGCATCATGAGCAAAGTTACTTGTTTTCCCCTTAATTGATGTATCAGCCATGCGACAATAGAGAATAAAGGGAAAGTACTTGGGCATCTACCTCTCCTTGGAGATATGGACCCCCTTTCAGAATCTCTTCTGCCCTGATTTTGATTGCTCTGTGATGGTCTGCCTCAGTTGTGGCACTTGGAGGGGGTAAGAGCTGATACTGAGCTGGAATAAATCTGATAGCAGCCTTCTTGATTTCGCTGCAGAATGTATGTGTCTGCAAAAATCTGTGATCTTGTTAGTGGGACATATCATGCACATCGACAACATATCAATTTCACCATGTCAAGCTTGTACCACAGGTAGTAGCCTTTGAATAAGACACATATTAGAAATGGGAGAAACAAGGAGGACAGAAAGCTTATACCAGCATTGACCTTGAGATTTTTCTCTTCATAATGGGCTAGAACTTCAAACAGAATCTCAGAACATTGGACCTGGATTGCTACTTCATGTCATGGAATGGGCTCTTCCAATGCAACATACAATTGCATCCAGGCCTTTGCAAGGTCAAAGAGTTTATTCCATAGTGGGGGGAAACAACTGGCTGTTGAAGACTTCACTGGTTGACTACCTTTGGGATTCTTCAAGTACTTAGCATGATGACCCTGTCCAGTTAGCTTAGGTGTTCCAGGCATCACTTCACTGTTATCCTCTTTGAGACTGAGCCCATCCTCAGTACTGGTGTATTGCTTCTTTGATTTCAGCAAGCTGATGGTACTCAGATAGCTCAGTGATGGTGAATGGTGGTGGTGGTTTCTAGCATGATGATGATTGAGGACATCATAATCTACACCTGCCTAGGGTCACTTAGCCCTCGCAGTACTGGTAAATGGACCATGTATGAGCTTACTCTTTCATCTCCTGGATGATGAGCTTGACAATTGTCACACCTGTCACCATCTGAAGTGCCTGAACCCAAGTTTGATTGGGGTGGAGATGGGGGAGGACAGGCCCAAGCAGGGGGAGGGGACTGCAGCTGTGAAGACTGGGTAGAAGAACAAACTTGATGATCCAGAAACAAAGAGCCTGGCTGGCAAGACAACACATGGGAAAGGGGGATCAATATCTGCGATGAGTTCTGCTGGCAAGCAGGCATCACAGTCTTGACACTTGGCTGTCAGTCATCTGAATGGTCATCAGTGTGATCATCCACATCATCACACCTTGCAACTTCATCTTCTTTCCTCTTGCCAGCATCACTATTCTCATAATTCACATCATCTACCACCATTAATTGAATACTCAGTGTAATTTATATGACAGCCAGAAATTACTTATGATCAGATTGATCAATGTGGTCTTCAGCCCATTCATCCAAATCTGTCAGATGAAATACCCTGTCTTCACAGTGATCATTCTCATTGTCAGAAGACTGAAGCACCTTGGGAGAGCTTGGAAGTGACAATGGACTACTGGGTTGACACCAGATTGTGAGCAGCAAAGAAGTAAAGGGGTCCCTAGGGGGATCCTAATTGACTCCTAAAGCTCTAGTGAGCTAGGGGAATAACCAGACTAGAGTCCAGTGTGAGCAACCAAAGGTGTCAACACTGGACTCAGCTACACCAAGTGTGCTTCAAAGTAAACAACAGTAAACAAAGAGTGGCTGATGCACCACAACACTAGGAATTGACCTAGAAGGCTGGGAAAAGAAGTAGTAAGTAGCAAATGAGAAGGGGAATCCAATGGTAGTAAGTAAGAGGCCATGTAAAAGAGAGAAAGCGAAGATAAGAGGTGAAGATCACCACAAGGAACACAGATGTCCTCTGCAGATGGAGACAGAGAAGGTTGGTTTTGAGGTAAAACCTTGTAGGCTTGAGGGCATGATGGAGCAGCCATTGGTAGTCCTTGAGGGGTTTGAATGGTGGCATGAGACCAGCCAGATTGAGGATGGGCAGTAGGAGTTAGTTGGGTAACTGGGGAAATATGACATCCACTCCAAGACTTGTGACAATGATATCAAACCCACCTTTCTTTGTGTAAGACAATGTGCTGTTGTTTGTACTTCCTCGTTCATAGGTGTCAATTGTTTGCAAGCCAACATAAGTAGGTGCAGCTGGATTTTCAAGCTGGAGGCTGAAGCGACTACCTGAAGGGTAGGATGTCAGTGAATTTTGCAAGATGCCCTCTGGCATGGTAGGTCACTCATCCTGTGACACAGGTAGTTGACTTGATTGATCACTGGGCACATTATTGGGAGGAATGCTGAGTCCCTACAGGTACATTAGCTAGTGGATGTTTGATGATGGAGACACTTACTCCATTCTTGGACTCTCTAGTAACCTTGTGAGTAGCTTTCTTTGTCTGGTGTGGTGCCAGAGCCATGTCATTGACAGGCTCATCCTCAGGTATCTGGTGCAATGGCTTGGGCAGCTGCCTGTGCACTTCAATGGCAAGCCCTGCCCTCTCCAGCTGTATAACATGACCACCTTGGCCAGCAGTAACACATGTCAACCATCTAGAAGAAGCCACAGGGTAACTTTGAGGTACTGGTGGGTCCATGGTGTTACCACCTTTTGCCTCTGCCTGACAGCCTCTGCCCAATGGCATTCTGGGATGGGTGGGGGTTACTTGGCAGGAAGCAACCTGAGAGGCCAGATTGGGGATGCCATCACTCTTACATAAAACTCTTCTGTGAGGTTGGCAGTAAGTAATTAGTAAGACTTGAATGTTAGAATACTCAATTACAGGGGATGTGATGACCATGGTGACTAGTAGCATAAAGCAATTCTCTGAAAATGAACCAGCTTTTTACACTCCAGCAAGAGAATCAATTGTTAACAAGTATCTCTAAAATTCAATCAGTGAGATGACCAGTGGTAACCAATGGTAACTGACAGTAGCTGAGCAGTTCCAACTGGTCCTGATGACAGTCTGTCCCTCTGATAGGCTACTACAATGGCTGGACTTGGGTATTACTCAAGTGGCCCTCCACCAAAGGTTCAACTGGTGAAGGGGCAAGCCCACTGAAGTAGATGACCATGGTATGAGAAGCAAAGGAAGGCATCAAGACCAGTTCTTAACAGTCTCCGAGAGGGTCTGAGGGCAGAGAGAGGCTTATAGTGAAAGTCTGAGTAGTCAGATTTTTTACAACTTAGTACACTAGTTCCTGCTGAGTTCCAAGGGTTGGAGCTATCCAGAAACTGTCTGGAGTCAAGTGAGATCAATGAGTATCTTATTTGATATTTGAACTGAGGTGCTACAATGTATGTACAAGGCTTTTATAGTACAGAGGAAAGTCCAAGGCAATGTCTGGGGTGCAGTGACTACTGGAATGCAGTACAGATGATTAACAGTATTAGTGAGCTATTAGTAAGGTAAGTTGGTAGTTGCTGGATAGCTGGACAGTACTGGGATTAGTAAGACATACTAGTACAGTAGTGTGGTGAGTCACTTAGAAGTGTGAGAGAAATATACTAATTATAGAAACAGAAACAGAAATAGATCACAAGTCAAATCAGAGACAGAATGGAGTTTTACAATGGAAGCCCATAGGGCTAGAACAACACTTCAGATAGTCAGGCTATGGTCCAGACCTTACATGTGCATCATGGATGTGACAGTATCCCCCTCTTAGGGCTGAGCCCTCGAGGCACTTGTCATGCTCAAGCATTGCTTCAGAGTTTTGAAGTCCACATTGTCAGAGTCTGAAAAATTTCATAGTAAAAGGCATGACAGAGTTTTGTCAAAGTCCAGACACCCACTTCTCATTCCCTATGGCTCCCACTCCTCATCTTTGCACTGCCCTCAACACCAAAAACATTGTTTGGGATGCTCTTGATGCAGAGTTGCTGCAAGAGTATCTGGATGACCCACCTACCATGAAAATGGCAAAGTTTGATGAGTGACAGCAGTGTCAGCATGCTGCTATGCAGGCAGCAATCCAAGAAGAATGCTGGCAAGCTGAGGAGGCTTGGAAAGCCAAGGAGGCCAAGGAGCATCACGAAGCCAAGGAGCATAGGAAGGCTGAGGAGGCTGCACAGAGGAAGGCAGTGGAAGAAAGGAAACTCTGTGAGTTGGAAGTGGAGAAAAAAAAATGACTTGAGGAGGAGATGCATTGGGCACAGCAGGCAGAGAGCTTGTTGGTGCATAACAATAATTTTCATTCTAAACTCCATACTGACAAGTCTGTAACCTATTCAGCACATCATGTCAGTCAGTGGAAGGTCTGCAGAGCAGGTGAAAGCTTGCTCTGCTTGTGTCAAAGCCAGTGAGCCATGTGTGCTGGGTACCAGGCACAGCAAGTCATGCATCTGGTGTCAGAAGACAAAGGGCAAGTGCAACTTGAATCTGAAGGCTCTGGAGTCCAAGAAGCAGACATCGACTGTACTGTCTCCTTGCAGTGGAGAGAAGCAGAAAAGAAGGAAGTCTGTGCACTTTGGAGAGGCAGCTGACAACAAAGATGTGGACAACATGCCAGACATTGAGACTGTTCTGAAACCTCATCTGCCTTGTGTGCAAGCTTCATGTCCAGACCCTTTGGCAGAGGTCCTGGACAGGTGGCTTGGAGAGATTGTGAACACAATCCAAAGGAACACTGCAGCTGTGGAGACAATGTCAAGGGAGGTCTGGGACTTATCCAGAGTTTTGGAGGAATCTTTTGAGGTTCTCAAGACTGCGATGACCACCCTTGTCAACCAGGCCATGAATGACAATGACATTTAGTTGTCACCTTATATATCCATGTCCTTAGCATACTTCAAGTTTTTCCTGTCCCCCCCCTTTTCCTTCTTGTTTTTTTTTTTTGAAATATATTTCTTGTTGCATCTGTCTTAGAATCAAGTGTGAGTCTTCATAGCATAGATGGAGTGAACTCCAAAAAGTCCATTTATTTCTGGGGTGGGACAGTGCTCAACAAACCATCCTTGTGGGGGTATGCTCTGTGGAAATCCATGACTAAGTCAGGGGCATTGCCTAATTCAGTAGCTATTAGCTAGGACATTTCCTTGTCCATGCCTTCATAGCCAGCCCACTTGACTAGGTACTGCAGTGGACATCACCTATGGTAGTCCACTTTAGAGTCTAAAATTTGTTCTATCTCATACTCTGGTTCTCTGTTGATTTCAACAGGTGGGGGTGGAGGTTGGACATGGTTGGGGATAGTATATGGAGTTGCTGGTTCCAACCATGAGATGTGGAATATGGGGTGTACAGACTTCATAGCATCAGGTAGTTGGACAGTGAAGGATAGTGATCCAACATGTGTAATAACAGGGTAGGGTCCCAGATTCTTTTCAGAGAGTTTCTTTGAGGATTGAGTGGACCTGAAGTACTTAGCTTTGTTGTATACTAGATTCTCTGATCTGAAAGTCCAGAGGTGGAGATCTTCTAGCTTCTGCTGGACCTTGGTATCTCTGTTGAGCTTCTTTCATTTCTTCTCATAGGAATGTATGCAGGGAGTCTAAGTCCACTGCATAGTCTCTGGCTCAAGAAGACATTAGGTCTCTTTCTGGGTGCACAGTAACATTGGGATGATAACCCTTATTGGCAAAGAACAGTGAAACTCTGGTTGTAGCACTTGGAGCTTTGTTGTACACAAACTCTGCAAGTGGTAGCAACTTGGACCAGTTGTCTTGCTGGTAATTACAGTAGACCTGTAGGTACTGCTCCAATGTCTGGTTAGTTGTTTGGTTTGACTATTGCCTTCAGGGTGATATCTGGAAGTAAAGTGAACCTTCATGTCTAGTGCTTTGCCTAGTGACTGGAAGAAGTGGGACACAAACTCTGTGCCTTGGTGAGAGGTTACATGTGAGGGAACTCTGTGCTTAGAGAAGACATGGTGTAAAAACAGTTTTGCAAGTTGTGGGGAAGTGATTGTGTCTTTGGTGGGGATGAATACAGCCTGTTTTGAGAGGCAGTTTACAATGACCAGTATGGTGGTATGGTTTTCAGAGTTTGGTAGTTGTTTGATGAAATCCATTGAAATGGAGTTCCAGGGTCTCTCCAGTATCAGTAGTTGCTTTAACATACTGTATGGTTTGTGTCTCAGAGTTTTGGCATGCACACAGGCAGTGCAAGATTTGACATAATCTTTGGTGAAAGTCTGAGCATTTGGCCAGACATACTCACAACAGATGAGTTTGAGTGTTCTGTTTTGCCCAAAGTGACCAGCCAGGGGGTGATCATGCTTGTAACAGAGTACACAAAGTCTGAGGTCATTTGCATCAGGGACATATATGTGATCATCCAGATGTAAAAGTCCAAATTCATCTACCCACCAATGAGGGTTAGATGAGTCAGAAAGGTGGAGTTAACTGAGTGGGTTGGACATTAAGGTGGACTTGATGTCTTCATGGAGTTCTCAACGTCCATGATTATACTAGCATGTAGTACTGGGCTTTCTAGTTAGGTTGCCCATAGTGAATTGGATAGTTGTTCAGTGGTAAACACTGGTTGGAGGTTCTGTGGGTTAGCTTGGGTGTAGCCCCCATCCCCCTCTTTGGGTAGACAACCCATTGTCTAGTCAAGGCATTGGGCTTTGCTCCAAGCTTACCAGGGTGGAAGCAAATGACCATATTGAATTGGGAAAGGTACTCAGACCAACATGCTTGGCACCTGGTGAGCACTTTCAAGGTGGAGAAATACTCAAGATTCTTGTGGTCAGTAATGATGTCAATGGGGTGTGCAAGGCCTTTGAGGTAATGGTGCCAGGTCTGGAAGGCTTCATGGATTGCCAACAGCTCCTTATCATGTGTGTCATAGTTTAACTCTGGGGCAGTCAAAGTCCAGGAGTAGAATGCTACCAGTCATACCTCACCATCTGGGCAAGCAATGGACAAAATGCTGGCAAGAGCATATTCTGAAGCATCTGTTTCTACCATGATGGGGAGTCTGGGTTGGAAATGAGTTAGTATTGGAGCCATGGAGAAAGCTTCTTTGAGATGATTAAAAGACTGGCAACAATCCTCAGAGAAATTCCAAGGTGCCCCCTTCCATGTGAGATGCATTAGTGGGACCACAATGTCCAAGTAATTGAAGATAAAATGATGGTAGAAATTTGCAAAGCCAAGGAAGGATTGGATGTCCTTCACCTTGCAGGATTCAGGCCAGTCACAGATGGCCTTTACCTTATCCTCAGACATTGACAAACCATCAGGGGATAGGAAGAAACCAAGGCATTCCACTGACTTGGAGTGGAATTTGCATTTCTCTGGTTTGGCATACAAGCCATGCTTCCAGAGTCTGCAGAGTACCTCACAAACATGTTTTTTATGGTTTTCAATGTTATCAGAATAAATGAGGATGTTGTCCAGGTAGACAACAATGCATACATCCAGTAGGTCTGTGAAGATGGAGTTGACAAAGTGTTGAAATGGTGCAGGGCCATTGGTAAGTCCAAACAGCATCACCAGCCACTTGTAAGATCTGTAACAGGTTCTGAAGGCTGTCTTCCATTCATCTCCATTGGTGACATGCACCAGGTGGTAAGCATGGCACAGGTTGATTTTAGTATATACCACCTGGGCACTGTGAACACATGTGCTTTGCCAGACAGCAAGCCAAGGATGCCCACAAGGCCTCTAAGTGCAAAAGGAAAGGTATGTGTTCACAGTGCCCAGGTCTCTTGCAGAAGGAGCAGGGGTCACTTTGGGCACATCCACAGGTACTAGCACTGCTGACAGTGAGTGCAGAGTCCCCAGATGTGCCAGCCACCTCAGCACAAGGTTTCCTGTTGATGTCTTCAGCCATAAATGTGGATTTGATAGTAGACTTGTCCAATGATGAGAGTAGGAGCAGGGAAGAGGTGAAATGCGAGTAGTCTGAGGGTAGAGCATGAACCATGGCCATACAAATGAGTTCATCATCCAAGGAGGACAGTGTGAACTGCTGAGGGTGCAACTCCTGGATCTTGAGCATGGCTTGCTTGATCCTGGCTGTCAGGGAGGTGAGGAACTCATCCTCTTGCTTTCTGATGCTGAAGAACTCATCATAGGCTGCAAACCAAGCACCAGGATGCTGTTGGACATAGAGGGTGGCCAGGGCATTCCAGGCAGCAACAGGATCATCTTGGACAGTCCTAATGTGCACTCTCTGGCCAGCTTCCAAAGCTAGCATGATTTCACCTGCAGCCTTGTCTGCCTTTGCATCCCACTTGTCTTGGTCATCTCCAGGAGTGTTGGGGCAAGCCTCAGTGCCAGCAACAAGCCTCCAGAGGCCTTCAGAATGAAGGAAAGCCTTCATCTCTTCACTCCAGGTCAAGTAGTTGGTCCCATTGAGGGGTTTAATGTGAGGGGTTTGTTCAGAGGACATGGTTGATTTGTGGGAAAGAAAGATCAATGATGGCAAGCAAAGATAGCAATAGATGGCTTCAAGGGTGGTATATATGAACAGAGGAGATCAGGAGGAGTCAAATGATATAGGATTTAGGGGAGATTGATAGGCCAGAAGTTGAGAGAGGGACAACTTGGTCTGTGTGCAAATATGTGTTGATGGCAACTGACTACATTGGTGAAAATTTTACTAAAGAGTATCAGCTGGAAGCTTTCGATGTGAAGAACTCGGCAGAAGGCAAATCACGAAGATTGGAGCGGTGGATGATGAGATATGAAGGGTTTGAGTGTGAGTATGTGCACATTGATAGCCCCCTTTAACTTTCCAGTGTTATATCTCCCTTTCTACCCAACAGATTGAGCTGAAACTTGGTGTGGTATGAGCTCTGAACCTTGTGAGTGGAGGCGAGGTGTTTTGACAGTGGAAGAACTGATGGGAGAGGCTGGAGAGGCTGATGTTGGGGAATAGGGGTGCAAAAGTGACAGGTGCTGTTGGTTGCAATGTGGATGGATTCCAAATTTGAAAATAGGCCACCTAGGGTTATCAGGGCCATAGAAATTGATGGTGAAAGTTTGGAGTTGATTGGAGCAGCAAAGAAGTAAAGGGGTCCCTAAGGGGATCCTAATTGACTCCTAAAGCTCTAGTGAGCTAGGGGAATAACCAGACTAGAGTCCAGTGTGAGCAACCATGGATTAAATAGAGATATAAGGGTACACAGTACCTAGAGTCCAGTGTGAGCAACCAAAGGTGTCAACACTGGACTCAGCTACACTAAGTGTGCTTCAAAGTAAACAACAGTAAACAAAGAGTGGCTGATGTGCCACAACACTATGAATTGGCCTAGAAGGCTGGGAAAAGAAGTAGTAAGTAGCAAATAAGAAGGGGAATCAAATGGTAGTAAGTAAGAGACCATGTGAAAGAGAGAAAGTGAAGATAAGAGGTGAAGATCACCACCACAAGGAACATTTGCTCTTCATATTTCACATTCCTGTCCTGACTGCAATTCTAATTAGGGTCTCATCACCTGTTACCACTTGTCATTGGCATGCCATGGTGGGACTTGGTCTGGTGCCAATGTCATGCTATAGCTTGCATGCTGCATGACTGTCTGCATAAAGGTGTTGACTTTTGGTGCAGTCATTCCATATCCATGTGCTGATTATGAGCAAGACTTCTTGATATTCCTTTTCTGGCCTCATCTTGATGTCTGCACCTTTTCAAAGTTAGTTTGGCTTGCTGATTCCATGGCATCATTTTGATTTGTGCTGTGTGCAGTGACAAATAGTTGCAGTGAAATGTCCAGTAATCTCTGGGGAAAGTGTTTAGATCTGGTGCTTGGTCAGATGTGGCAAAGCTCTGGCATGTCCAAGAAATTATGTACTTGAGTGTGATAAGAATGAATGTGCCCTGCTTGCAGGAAATACCACAAAGAAGTGAGAGCACCAAAACCAGGAATGTTGCTACCACTATGACAGGGTGCATGTGCTCACCAATGGGCTTGAAGTACTGCTCTACAACAAACCACAGACAAGGAAAAATATGAGTTAAGGGGGTAGCTTCCCTAGATGTTCAGATCTCACCAGTATTCACAACATTCCTCTGTGACCCAGATGGATATCCACCACTCCTAGCCAACTGAACCTGACAGTTCCACTCCATTATCTTTACAATGTGGATTCTCTGAAGCTCTTTACCAACATGGCTAATGAGCTCTTCATGGCACTCCTGTAGTGCATCAGGGAGCTGCATCTCACAAAGAGCAGTGAGAGACTTGGAGAGATGATCCTCATGAAACAAGATGGCTTGATTGATTGGAGCATGCTGTTTCAAGCTAAGCAGTCCCAAATTGGAATGGTAGATTGGCAGATGTCATACTCTAGAGACTCCTGGTGAGGAGACTCCAAAAAGTACAAGGGCCCATTAGCAGTGAATGACAGAATTCAGTTGTTGATCAGTTTCACAATGTGGCTGATATAATGGATAGCAGCCTCCAAAGTGGCAGTCTCCTGAGACAGACCTTCAGATGTCTCCACATGGTTTTCACAGACTTCCTTTTCATCAAGGCAGAAAGGTGATGACTCAAGGATCCCTGTAGAACAATGACCCATCCCATCAGAACATAAAAGTACTTTGCCATGTAAAAATTAGTACCTGAACCTCCATCATGAGACCATTCCTGATCCTTTTCTAAGTGTGGGGCAAATATATCATCTTCAAATGAGGATGAACAGTTGTGATCCAGCCTCTGATGCTGAAAGTAAAGGGCTCTAGACACCAACTTCCCAGGGAGACTTTGCCCATGCACCTCAGACCATATCTGCTGCTGTCCAAACTTTAGCATGTGGCAGGAGCAGAGGTACAACTTCTTTGCCATCTATGACATGGTCCTGATGGTCTGGGTAGCAGTGGCACTCAGCTTGGAGCTGGCAAGGAATCAGAAAATGCCATTCAAATGGCACATCATTACAATCTGCAACTGACAGCATACACTGACACTCCAAATGGTAGGGTTCTATAGGAGCCTGGTCATTAATTGGTTACCTATGCTACAAAGGCATAGTCACCTTGACCCATGTGATGGGTGGTGCTTGGGTGAGCCAGGCTTGTGACAGCAGACATCTTTGTCTTCATCTTTTTATCTTAATCATAAGGGGATGATGCATGGGAGAGTAAACCATGTGGAATTCATACTCAGACAGAGAAACTGTTCACCAAAGGATGTGGCAATTTGAAACTCCACCTGAATATACTCCTGTGTGTCCCAAGCCTTGCACATGCATGACATTTAGTCAGCCAATTCACTTTGGACTTGAAGGGACTCCAATAATACACAACATGCTACAACTAAGGTACAGGGTAACTTAAGTGTCAATTCTTCCCCTTCAGCCCTGCTATCAGTGGCTTTAAAGCTTATATTGAATGAGTGATACATATGTTATGAGGCATCAACTGTGACATGTGTATTGGTCTGATTAGGGTACATACATACATTGACAGAACAAAAAAAAGGGGGGGATATGTAGAGAGACAGTAGGGACATATGCATGTATACCACACTGTGAAAATCTACATATTTACTGTACCTATGGGCTACTACAACATGTCAGTAAGTAGGATACTGTCAAATGTAAGTGTGCTTACATTCAGTACTAAGTAGGACGTGAATGTGAACAAGTGAGGGTACCATATACATTGTACTAATGCTCCAGGGATCATATGAACAGCCTGAACCTGCACTCAAGTCAATGGACTCAGGGCCAAATTACAGTTTCCAATACACATATGCACATGACCTTGACCTAGAAGTGGGGTAAGTTGACAGCCTGTGAAGGTGGGTACGCCACAGTGTGTCAATGAGCATGTAGGGGGATGGACTTCCCCCCATAAGTGGGATCAACAGGCCATACCAAGGGGTGGATGAGTTCCATCCTGAGAGTGGAGTCAATAGAGTAGGGTGTGGGATGGACATACATTCTGGAAGTGGGTTCAGTGGACTATGGTGGGTGATAGACATCCATCCATTCTGGAAGTGGGGTCAATGGACCATGCTGGGGGATGGAAGATGGCTTTCCACCCAGATCCTGAAAGTGGGATTGGTGGGCTGTATCTGGCAATGGACACCCATCCTGGAAGTGGGGACTTCTCTTCTGAAAGTAGTGTCAGTGTTCCATGGTGGGGGATGGACTTCCTTCCTGAATGTGAGGTCAGTGGATCATGGTGGAGGAACTCCCCTCTGAAGATGGAGCCACTGAATCATGGGAGGGAGGACTTTCCCCTTGAAATGGGGTTAGTGGACCATGGTGAGGGAGGCTTCCCCCCTGAAAATGGGGTTTGTCATGCCCATGCCCATGTTCTGGCCCTCCTCCACTCTGCTCTGCACCTCCCTGCTCTCTCTAGCACCTTCTTGGCACACTCCCACCCAATCCACTGTCAGACCCTGTCAGCCTCTGTTGGGACCACCACATGGTTGGTGCATCTCAGTCAGCTGACATCCCCCACCCTCTTAGGGGTCACCTTCCTTTTGGGTCATTGGGCTGGTCTAGGCATGGCACAGTTACTGCACCACATGGTTCAGTGCAGGGTCACTACTTGTTTAGGCTTTTGCTCTAACTCTTGATTGGCTATTGGCAGGTGCTCCAAAGTCCTTCCATCTGTACTATTCCTTTTAGGTATTTCTTCTTTGTCCCATCTCTCACCTCTGCCATATTTACCATTCTCCAATTACTGTACTCCATATGTTAGTTCCAATGCTCCAATACTGTACTGCCTTGATGGCATGCTTGATGTATATAAGCCTGCTGCACTCAGCAGTGGCCCCTCAGTATGAATATCAACTTAGTTCCCCCTCCTCTGTGGTCCTCAACCAGCCCTCTCTGTCTTCTGTCAGATTCTCCCCAACTTCTCTCCCTGTCTGAAATCTGAGGGCTGAGCTCATACAAGGGGGCAGTGCATGAGCTGAACCCAATGCCCTCTCCTGAACCTCTCTCATGACCATTGGCCACCCTCTGGCCCATGCCACTCTCTGTTGGCCCACATCAGCCAAGCATTGGTCCACATTGGTCTACCCTTGTACCCTTCCTGTGGCTTTTGTGAGTGTCAGGGATTATCAGAGTAGGCCTGGGCTTGACAAGGTTAGTGGACTGTAGTGAGGGAGGATTTCCATCCTGCATTATCCCAGGGACAGACTCCATCCTTGATGTCTTCCCTCCTGAAAGTAGGGTCAGTGGGCTATGGTCAGGGATGGACTTCCTTCCTGAAAGTGGGGTTGGTGGACCATGGTGGGGGAAGACCTTCCACCCCAAACATTGAGTCAGTGGTCCATGGTGATTCCCCTCTGAAGATGGGGTCAGTGGGCCAAGGTGAGGGAGGTCATTCCCCTGAAAATGAGGTTGGTGGACCCAGGACCTCAGTGAGGGAGAATTTCCCTCCTGGAAGTGGCATCAGCAGACCACACTGGGGGACAGACTTCCATCCTGGAGGTGGGAATCAGCAAACCATGCCAAGTTTCCATCCTGGAAGTGGAGTCCATGGACCATGCTGGGAGATAAATTCTTATCCTGGGAGTGGTGCAAGCTAACAAGTCTGATGGGATCAGTGGTCCATGGTAGGGTAGGACTTCCCCTCTCAACATGGGGTCAGTGGGCCATGGGAGAACTTTCCCCTGAAAATGGGGTTGGTAGAACATGGTGAGGGGGGATTTCCCCCTCAAATTGGGGCCAGTAGAATATGGGATCAGTGGGCCATGGACATGGGAGGACCTCCCCCCTGAAACAAGGAATGGTGGGCTATAGCAGGGGAGGACTTCTGTCCTAAAAATAGTGTCATGCACCATGGCAGGGAATGGACATCCCTCCTTGAAGTGGGGTCAGTGGAGGATGCTTGGAGGTGAACTCCTATCTTGGGAATGTGGCAAGTTAACAGCTCTGAGTAGATGACTGGAATCTTGATGTTACTCCCATTAAATATGTTTTTGAAATGTACTCTATTATATGAATTGTGATATCACACTCAACATGGTCTTCCATGACATACAAAATGGCACAGAGTTGAATTGGCCATTGGATTTGGGTTGTATACAGTGTCACTCATCATCATGTCCACAGTCCACTATCAACATCACTGCCTATACTGTAAGCAGATCCTTGAAATGTGTTCCATGTAACATCTCTGATAGTGATCATGTTTATCTATACAATTTGTAATGTATTCACAAATCCCTTTGGACAGATTTCTGAAATGTGTAATATTGTAATATCTCTGATCACAGATTTTGTACTATATCAACACAACAACACTGTATACAATATGTGTGGCAAACAGAAAGTGTGACTACTCTGTGGCAGGCCATGGGTTAGGTTGATTGGGACATTAACCCAGCACACTAGATGGTGTTTATATTCCAGCAGCAAGGTGAGTTGTTGAATCTCATTGCTGGCCATGCTGACATTATCCCAGCCTTTCCTCAATGGATATTTCTGACCCAATGATAGAGCCTACCCATCCAGTTATATTCAGAGTCTTTTCACCTCCACCACATGGCTTGGAGTTAGAACATGATGTGAGTACTCCTGTATCCTACAAAGCTGCAAAAGTTGACAATTCTGTTGATTTATGACTACAGCATGTCCCAATATGCCAGATGACATTCAGACATCTCATTCAGGATGCACAAGAAAGGTAAACCAAGTCTGCACTGTAAGGTCTTCCATGCTCCCCCTTGTCTGATATGAGGGACAAACAGTAGTGTCAAGGGTGAGGAGCACAACACAAATCTGTCCTGTAATATGCCTGTTGTGATGACAGGTGTGCCACTGTATGCCTCTCCCCAGCCTAACCCAAGTGTTTGTCAGTTTATTGACTGGTCTGCTAGGACAGATATCAACAAACTGCATATGGGTGATTCAATCAATAGAACACTTGCTGCTGAGGTTTATTCTGCCATGCAACAAAGCAAAGTGTATGTGTGAATATTTCTTACCTATCTGGAGTATTGAGCTTATATTCAGTGTGAATAGTCTCAACTTTGGCCAAAAGCCAGAAAACATCTTACCTGGCATGCAGCTGCCATTATCTCTGCCTGCAACCAGCCTTGTACCTGCTATGCCCAATGAAACACACCCACCACATGATCATCTATTTAATTCAATGTGCATGTGTGCTACCAGGTCATTTTTTAAGCATCAAAAGGCAATTTATAGCCATGATGATTGTGTCTCATGGTTCTCCAGCCTGGATTCAGGGCCCATAGAGACACCACCACCCTCCCCTGATTGTTATAGTCATGCATTGCAGGGTGGCAATTTGTTCATACACACTTACAACCATAGACATCAAACATGGATGTGGGGAGAGCCAGGTTGGATGCCAGTCCAGGAAGGTCAATCACATCCACACATTGCAGGTTACTATCTTTTGATAGCTGGGAGCAGGGAACCTAGTTGGGTAACTGGAAAGACAATGGCAACATATCATGTGAAGAACAGGGAGTGTCACCCATAGAGTACTAGCACTTGCTTATAACTGAGCCTACATTCAGCAGTCAAAATTCTCTATGCATTCTCCATATGAAAATATCACATATATCGCAATGATGGACTGCCCAAGACCCATGGGATTCATTTGATATTAGTCAGTGGCTGTGTCATTTGGTGTTTTTTGTCTCATCACAGTGCTTAGTTGTCCTCTGCCTATGGTCTCGCCTATGTATCCTAGTTCCTGCATGTGTGGCCTCTGCATTCCCACTTTTGGGGCTCTTTCTCTGTCAGTGTAGTTGTATCTTTTTGATGTGGCACTGCCCTTGCACCTCCAGTCCTGCATCAATCAGCACTGCTGGAGCCATATACATATACCTCAGGGCCCCAAGCTTCAAGCTTCAAGGCCTATTTGTGTCCCAGTCTTCCCACAAATGGGGTCCCACCAAAGATACAATCACCTCTCCACACCTTGCTAAACTGTTCCTACTCCATGTCTTCTCCAAGCACAGAGTTCCCTCACACATAACCTCCAACAGAGGCATGGAGTTTGTGTCTCACTTCTTCTGGTCACTAGGCAAAGCACTGGATATGAAGCTCCATTTCACTTCTGGATATCACCCTGAAGGTGATGGTCAAACCAAATGAACTAACCAGACATTGGAGCAGTACCTATGGGTCTACTGTAATTACCAACAAGACAACTGGTCTGAGTTGCTACCACTTGTGGAGTTTGCATACAACAATGCTCCCAGTGCTACAACCAGAGTTTCACCATTCTTCACCAATAAGGGTTATCATCCCAACACTACCATACACCCAGAAAGAGAATTAACATCTTCTTGAGCTAGAGACTATGCAGTGGACTTAGACTCCCTGCATATGTTCCTACAAGAAGAAATGAAGGAAGCTCAGCAGAGATACCAAGGTCTGGCAGATGCTAAAAGATCTCCACCTCCAGACTTTCAGATTGGAGATTTGGTATATGTCAAAGCTAAGTACTTCAGGTCCACTTGACCCTTGAAGAAACTCTCTGAAAGGAATCTGGGACCCCACCCTATTATTGCTTGTGTTGGATTGTTATCCTTCACTATCCAACTACCTGATGCTATGAAGTCTGTACACCCCATGTTCCATGTCTCACAGCTAGAACCAGCAACTCTGAATACTATCCCTAACTGTGTCCAACCTCCACCTCCACCCATTGAAATCGACAGAGAACCAGAGTACAAGATAGAACAAATCCTAGACTCTAAAGTGGACTACCATAGGCGATGTCTGCTGCAGTATCTAGTCAAGTGGGCTGGCTATGAAGGCACAGATGAGGAAACATCCTGGCTCATAGCTACCAAATTAAGCAATGCCCCTTTCCAGTGGTATGTTTTTCATTGCATTTGCTTCAGCACTTCCTGAGATATTGCCCGTTTTCTAGTGGAAGGTACTGTGCAACAAATTTCGACATAACTCATCATCAGGTGTGCTGTTTCTCTTATTTCAGTGTTCTCCCATCTCCCCTTGATTACGTCTACCATGTACGGAGGTCTCATAGATTTCTGCTGAGCAGTTGTGCCTCAACATGCTACCTCTCCCCTACCTCTGAACTTGTACATGCGATTTCTCCTGAACTGTTTCCCCAAATCTCTCGCAAATTTCGGGCTTAGGACTACTTGAAGAGACCTTTCCAGCGGTATTCTTTTGGTTGCGTTTTCTTTGGTGCTTCCCGAGATATTGCCCATTTTCTAGTGGAGGGTACTGTACAATGGGTTTTGACATAACTCGTCATTGGGTGCGCCGTTTTTCTTATTTCAGCGTTCTCCCATTTCCCCTTGATTCCCTCTACCACGTCTGGAGGTCTCGTAGATTTCCACTGAGCAGTTGTACCTCGACACACTACCTCTCCCCCTGCCTCTGAGCTCACACCACATTTTCTCCTGAACTGTTGCACAGAACCTCCTGGTTTTCTACAAGGTAATTCTACTCGAATAGACCTTCCAGCTGATATATTTTTTGTCACTGTTGCACTGGCATGTCCAGAGATGTTGCCCTCTTTATGGAGAAAGGCCCTGTATGATGAAATTTGGAATATATTGGGACTGGGTGTGCTGTTTTTTTTCTAATTCTTCATTAGTCCAACCCTCCTAGATGCTCTATATCATGTCCTAGAGTTTCTTATAGTTTCTCCCAGTGCCCACTTGAGTACAACTTGTGTAGAAATACTTTGTATTAAATATCATTTTTGCACTGGTAAGCCATGCCCAAGCCAACAGCCCCAGCTATTGGGCCAAACCAAGCCCTCATACTGGGCTTGTGGTGCTTCATGGCCTGGCCTGAGGTTTCCCTGGCCCCAAGCCCTCAGCAGCTGGGCTGGGAAAACACTATGTGCAGGTCACTTTTGGTCTCCTTTAGTATACTTACTCACTATGGTAATAAAGACTGTGATTACAGGTTAAATATACACTGATGTTCAGATGAAACAAGCTAGAAAATATCTCTTTCTTCATGTGCAGTGCTCATTTGTGCATCATATCCCATTCTCAGTCTCCTCTCTACTCTTGGGTCATTTACCCATCATACTTTAGATGTATGAAATGAATATAACTGGCTGTATACAGTTCATTTGGGGCAATACAATTTTCTTTGGAGTTGTCACTTTCAAGCCATGCCTCTAAGTTCCCTCTGAGTTCATGTTGAGACACTGACAGCTCTTTGCAATCAGTCCATAATTTTTGTAGTACCACTCCTGGCTGGGTCTCTGTTACTGCCACCAACCCTAGCCCTTCATCATGACTACCTTGGCTGAAGTGAATAAAGTTGACCATTCTATTGTGCTGAAACACCAGCTGGGAGTTCCCAACCCCAACAGACCATTTAGGTACATACATCTATAAAAATATATAGACCTAAATCTCCAATGTGATGTAGAGAATCTCCAACTGGCTATGGAGAATCTCCATGCCCCCTTGGGGAATCTCCAACCTGCCATGGAGAATCTCCAAGTCACTGTGGAGAATCTCCATGACCCTGGGGGAATCTCCAACCTGCCATGGAGAATCTACAACCTGCCATGGAGAATCCCCAAAGTCACTGTGGAGGATCTCCAACCTGCCATGGAGAATCTCCAACCTGTCATGGAGAATCCCCAAGTCACTGTGGAGAATCTCCAAATGGCTATGGAGAATCTCCATGACCCCTTGGGGAATCTCCAACCTGTCATGGAGAATCCCCAAGTCACTGTGGAGAATCCCCAAGTCACTGTGGAGAATCTCCAACCTGCCATGGAGAATCTCCATACCTCACTGGACAATCTCCAAGTCACTGTGGAGAATCTCCAATCATTGGCTATCTGTTCTGCAGCCCATTGTCAAGATCCAAGAAAGGAGGCAGGCAGGTAAATATTCTCTGATGGTGGAAGATCTTCAGATTCATAAGTTGTGCATCCTCACAACAAATATGTTCTTGATTATGATGGATGAAATTTAAATGAGTTTTGAGATTGCAGCTGAACATGTCTATGACATACTCATTTGTGAGGCACCTGAAGATCTGGAACCTTGGCTTGTGGAGTATATGTGCACAGTAATGCTGCAACAGCTTCATGCAGAATGTTCCTTATATGCAGTGGGCAGCCATGCTACCTGATGGTTGGATTGAGTCTGTGTGTCAGGCGCTTTCCCTCATTAATCCATTTGTCAGCACTTTACATCACTTTTGCTCATTTTCAGAGGAGTTCCCATCTGCAGAACTGATCCTCAAAGACACAGGTGCAGAAAAAGTCACTGCACTAATGTCATACGACAACACTTCATCCTCCAAGAGCAAAGCACACCATCTCATTATCAGTCACCAGTCCAGTCACACACAGTACATCCCAACTATCAGTTGACTCTGGGAACCTCTGTCATATCCACTGTTATTCCCACATGGTACCCTAGGCTGGGGCCTCATACACCCCTCTGACACATTAGGTGGGGACTTTATTATGGATGCAGGATATGGCCAAGCTATGATGCAGCTGTGGCATTACTGTGCACATATACTCCACAAGCCAAGGTTCCAGATCTTCAGGTGCCTCACAAATGAGTATGTCATAGACATGTTCAGCTGCAATCTCAGAACTCATTTAAATTTCATCCATCATAATCAAGAACATATTCGTTGTGAGGATGCACAACTTATGAATTCTGAAGATCTTCCATCATCAGAGAATATTTACCTGCCTGCCTCCTTTCTTGGATCTTGACAATGGGCTGCAGAACAGATAGCCAATTCACTTGCAGTGGCTGCTGCACTAGGGAATCCCATGTTTTTCATCATGATGACATGTAATGGTGTGTGGCCCAAAATCATATCACCACTTTGAGATGGCCAGATGTTCTCTGACACTCCTGTTGTTGTTGCCCATGTATTCAAATGAAAGTTATGGCTACTCCTACAGACACTCAAGTTTATGTTCCCTGGTGCTTGGAAGGTATTATATTGTACACATTGCATCAAGTTCCAGAAGCAGGGGCTTCCCCATGCACACATACTGATAAAATATTCTGCTAACTGCATGATGCCATTCAACATCGACTCCATGGTTAGTGCAGAAGTCCTTGATAATCCCATGGATGCATGGACTCATACACACATTTATGATGCATAATCACCCCTCCCCTGACTGGCTGCCATTGCAATACTGTCAGTTAGTGAAAGCAGATGGATCTTGAACCTGCCACTTTGGCTACCCACACTCCCTACAACCTACTACCACTATCAATGAGGACAGTCATGTACACTATCAATGACAGCACTGTGGCAATGAGATGATCATAGCCCACTGTCTGCCCCTTTTGTGAAAGTTCAACTGCCACCTGAACTTCAAAGTCACTGGGACATCTTACATCTTCCAATACCTATTCAAGTACATCCATAAAGGTGTGCAAGGACATTTGCTGAAACCATGGAATTCCCACACTAGGACCTGACCACACCTGCTATGGTCTGTGTCTTGGATGACAATGAAGAGGATGCCATTGATGAGATAGAAGACTACTGGCCAGTCAATACCTTTCTGCATGGGAGGCCATCTGGTGAATCCTTTGTTACCACATCACCCACAAAGAACTTGCCATTGCTGCTCTTCCTATCCACCTACTCACCTCCCACTCACATTATCAATATTATGGTGCCTCCAGACTTTGAAGTACCTTATCCCTCCCACAGTGATATTTCATGAGGCTGGATGGAAGCTTCTGTGACAACAAGGGAGAAATACCAAGTTTCCAAGACCTCATGTACCTGGAGTACTTCACACTTTTCCATCTGACTTCTCAGCCACTGATGATGCATCCATACTTCCAGGAGTGAACTGGGAACAAGCAGAGGCTGTTGGAATATAAACTGCCCCCTGAGTAGTCATTCCTTAGGTGCGAAGATTAGTTGCTTACATAAGCAGAAAAGCAGACTACAGTAGAGTAAATTTTCTCTTAGTTTCCTCAGTAGCTTGGTTGTTACTGAGGAGTAAGTCACTCTTTCATATTCAGCCTTACACTCACTGACTACCTGTAAAGTAATTATCTGATGGGTACATACTAATATAACAGTAGCTGGTTGTGACTGGAGAAGTAACTATCTGACAGAGGCCCCCAGATGCATGTAGTTCTTTGAAATGCAAGACATCAACATGTCTGTTGAATAGAACCAGTCTGTCTATCACAGGGAGAACTGTTCTATCCATGTGCCATACTACAAAACCATCCTGTCCTCTCCTTTGACAATGCATTGTGCACCCACCAGCATCACTATACTACATACCAGGAGGCTTGGCAGCACTTGGGGTCTTTGGTGAATGTGGCAAGGCACACTATGCTATGAGGAAGCCACCCAAATGCTGTACACCCCACATCAACTGCAACACCTCTTTGTCCATCTCCTGGTTAATGACTGCAGGCTGAAGCCACTGGACCTGTGGGAAAGATTCAGACATGATCTGTCACTGGATTTCCTCACCTCCCACAGGAACAAAGAACACACTGCACACAAACCCACACTGAAAACCATCAGCAATGTACTTGAAGAACATGGCAAAAACATCAGTGACTTTGGGCTGCCACAATGTGTCATACATGAACAATGCAAGTGGTCTTCTGACATTATGCATCACAACAACAATACTCACATACATACATGCTGATGACACATGAACAATGACAAATCTTCAACACTATTATACAAGCCACAGTCACACTTACCCTACTGCAGGTTTTCATCAACAGAAAAGCTGGTAGGGGAAAAACTTTCTTGGTGAATGCCATTTGTAGCAAACTATGTTCACTACAACATATTGTTCTTCCAACAGCAACAGCTGCCTCTGCTGTATCACTGTATCTGGAGGGAAGGACAACACACTCTACATTCAAGGTTCATCTCCTCACTATACAGACCAACCATGCACAAAGCAATGCAAAAAGGTCCCTGTGAACAAAAACAATGAATTCCTCCAATCTACAATAGGACAAAACTGCAGCCATGCTGAGTTGATTAAAGAAACATCACTCATCATGTGGGACAAAGCCCCAATGGCTAATCACACTGTTCTAAGGTAGCCCTCATGCAGTTTTGACACATGTCATTTGACAAAATGTGACAAAAGTGTGATAAACCAGCAAAAAATCATAGGTAAAACACAACCACCTGATATTAAAAATCAAAAACTGACAATCTGTCTGAGTGGATCCCATGCAGATTTTGTCAGTCTAGAATCTTGAAATTTAGCATGGTGTGGAAGAAGATAGATTTTGAAAGTTAAATACTACTGTTAAGTCTGAATTTGCATGTGAACATACTCTACAGCTTCACTGCATTCCTGTGGGCACACTTGGTGACTGTTCAGCCACATGCCTAAGCATCCAAAGATGACATGAGCTGCTGTTGCCAACCTTGGACATTGGGCAAAGAAAAGGAAGGTGTCAGGGCCCAGGATTGAAGGGAAAGATAATGTGGGTCACTTTATTTCTTGCAGTGCAAATTATACTGAGATTATGCAAGGTTTCTACTAGCATAGTACCACTCCATAAACCATCCAGTGAACTTGAAAGTGGATGCATTACTGTAATTCCAGGAAGCATCATTGGGAATTTGAACTTGGACTCACCAGGCTTGGATGTAGACACAGCTTTAGACTTGCTGCACTCAGATTCAGAGTCAGTGGACAATGACTCAGACCTGTCCACAGCAATAACTCTTTGCTTTGATCCTGAACATCCAATATGTGATGAGAATGGTGGCCAGGACTTATTTGAAGGTCATCAAGTGCATTTCATTAATGAGGTGGATAGAACTCATGGGATCAAAGGCTCCAGTGGCAGTGGCAGTTCTAGCCACAGTATAGTCACAGAGTGTGCATGCCAGACCAGTAACAACTCTTATTTTACTCACAGTGCTCAGTCAACAGTGCCAACAGTCCCAGATGCACAAAGTGCACTGGCTGATCTCAAAGGACTGCTTGAACCATCAAGGATGAATGGGCAAGGACAAAAAGCAAACAGACTCACTGCTTCCCTTGAAAAATGTTTAACTTGGATGCAGTACTTTCTCCATGCCTACATGAATGGTGACACATGGACTAATGCTGCACTCAACACTGCAAAGTTTATTGGATGTGGGAAATACTTGTCATGGAAAGTCAGAGGGTGGTCTACAGCATTCATTCTGGATCATGAGGACTTACCAGTGAGCAAGTATGGGGGTGCCTGGACAAAATCAAGGATCCATGATGAGGACCTAAAGTTGGAGCTTCTCACCCACCTCCAATCCCTGGGGAAATATGTTATGGCCACTGCAATCATTGATTACTTGGGAAAGCCAAATGTGGCAAAGCAATATGGACTGAAGAAGGTGATCTCCTTGGAAATGGCAGAGTGGTGGATGAGTGGATGTGGATTTCATTGGACTATGGCACATGGGGGACAATATGTTGATGGCCATGAAAGGGATGATGTGGTCACATACCAACAAGGCATTTTTCTTCCTGCATGGTATGTGCTTGAGCCAAGGATGTGGAGGTGGTCAGTGATTGGAGGAGAACTGGTAGAGGAGCAGGCTCAAGATGCAGACTTGCAGAGCCATGTAGTTGCTTGGTTCCATGATGAATCCACCTTCTATGCCCCCATGATCATTGCAAAAAATGGTGGGTCCATGGGAGTGAGACACCAATGCCACAACCAAAGGGGGAGGGATCATCACTGATGACTGCTGATTTTGTGTCAGCTGACTATGGGTGGCTGCACTCACCTGATGGGAATGAGTTGGCAAGGGTCTTGTTCTGTGCAGGAAAAGGGCAGGACAGATACTTCTCAAATGATGAGATCATCCACCATGCTGAGTCAATGGCTATCCTGGAAAGATATTATCAGCATGAAGATCATGTGTTCATCTTCAACAATGCCCCTACTCAGGTGAAATGAGCTGATTGCTCTGTCTCTGCATGGAACATGCCCAAGGGATGCAATGAATGAGGCATTAATGTACCAGTCCAGGATGCAAATGGCAAGACTGTTCTGGGTCCTGATGGAAGGACATTAATGACAAAAGTCCATATTTCAAATGGATTCTTCAATGGTTCCCCCCAAGAGTTCTATTGGCCTGAAGGCCACAAACATGCTGGAAAGTTCAAGGGGATGACCCAGATCTTGACAGAACGAGGCTATGATGTTACCAACTTGAAGGCACAGTGCAAACAGTGCAACCACTTGTTGTTTTCAGTGCATTCTTCTCAATCAGCCCTGATTTTATTAACATTGAAACAATCATGGGTTCCACATGCAGTGCAAGAGGTTTCTGGGTCATATATCTTCCACAATTTCACTGTGAATTAAATTTCATTGAACAGTGCTGAGGGTGTGCTAAATGGGTTTATCATTGTTATCCTCTGTCATCAAAGGATGCAGACCTGGAGGCAAATGTCATAAAGGGATCGGATTCAGTGCCATTGGGTAGCATGTGAAAGTGAGTAGTATACACATATGACATACATACATGTATTAGGCTAAAACACATTCTAGGTTTGCAACCTGATCCTACCACATTATGGATGCTTACTGCAAGGGGTTGAATGGAGCACAGGCAGCTTGGGCAGCAAAGAAATATCATGGACATTGAGTGCTGCCATCAGCTATATTAGAGGAACTTGATAATGCAAAGGCAAAATAATAGCATCTCTGCACATACTAGTACCATATTTGATCAGATACCACACCTGCAATCTCCTTACTAATCCAGAGCTCGGAGTCTTACATTCCTTAATTTGGAACTAAGGTTCCAGAGCACAGGGTGCTCTTGCCACTGCTAAGCCTGTGGTCACACTTGGTCACATCACATGACATGTGTTGAAACTGCATGAGGGCTACCTTAGCATGTATCAACAACATATGTCAGAAGATAATGAAGAATGACCTATTGTTTGGGGGGAAGACCATGATGCTACTGGGAGACTTCCAACAAACATGTCCTGTGGTATGAGGTGGTTCCAAGCAACAGGTCATGGACACATCAATCTGTTCATCTCCTTCATGGAAAAATTTCTCCATCACCCACCAGACAACAACCATATGCAATGTGGAGGACCCTATGCTGATGAAATTTGTAGATGCCATAGGTGATGGTGCAGGACCCCAAATATCCACTGATCTATTTGAAAGGGTCTACAATGCTGATGAACTCACTGAATTTGTTTTCCTGAACAACATCCTAGCATATCCACAACAGTGTCTAAGACATGCAATCCTATGTCCTACAAACCAGCAGATTGATTCATACAATGCAAGGATACTACAGTGTCTTCATGGTGACAAATGCACATACCTAGCTGCAGGTTTGCTCAAGGAGGCCAAAGGCATGGGACTCCCATCACCCCAAAGCATACTTGACTATGTAGCCTGACACACACCAGCAGGACTGCCACTGCACTCCCTATGCATCCATGTAGGTGGCATTTATTGCTTCATCTGCAACTTCTCTCTTGACTGGGGACTTGTGAAGAATTCCAGAGTCATCATCACCTCCATAGGTCATTGGATAATAGCAGTAAAAACCCTACAAAATGAAAACAAATTCCAGCCCACAGAAGAAATTCTCATACTGTGTATCACATTTAACTCCATACTCCCCTCTGGCCACACCCTGCTATGATGATGATTCCCCCTTGTGCCTGCATATGCAATGGTGTTCAATAGCTGCCAAGGACTAATGCTGGATGCTGTCAGCAATGACCTTACAAAACCAGTATTCTCACATTGCCAGTTATACACTGCCATATCCCATGTCTGCTGCCAGAATAACACACACATTCTACTTAGTGACAACAAGGATACAACTACAAATGTGACATTCCACAAACTACTTCTGTAATTATATTACAAATATTACAATATGTATCCATGAGAACTCAGGCAAAAAAGACTGCTGGAGCAAAGTGAAGTGGGCCTTGTGTATATATATCTAAACTATTTCTGCATACCCTCCACACCACCCTCCACATCCTCATCATTCCCCTCTCTGCCTTCCCTAACCACACTGCCCACTGACATCCCACTCTGCTCAGGGGCTGTCCTGTTTTCCCTGGCACCTAATCCACTTCCCCTGGCTGTCAAGTCACCTGCACCCTGAGTCACTCCTACTTGGCCAGGGGGCCAAGGTGGGAATATGGGCTGCCTTTGCATGTACACCTGCATGGGTGACCACCTGTGCCTCCATTGTGCCCACTGTCCTCTCCATCACCAAGGCCTCATGTTCTAGTGCTGCTGCCTGTTGTGCTTGAATAATGAGCATTTGCTCATTGTATACTGGCTCCCAGACCCTTCAGTTACCTGTGGTCCTGAAACTGGGACACCCAACATGTACATTTTGGCCTAAACATAGGATAGCTGATGTTGGCTGACCAACCCTGACTTGGTGTTGGCTGGTTCAATGAACTGGTGGTGTTGGCCAACATGGCTGGGCAATCCCACCCCCCCCCTGAAAGTTGGGTCAGCCAGCCTGGCTGGGGGATGCCACCCCCCCTGAAAGTGGGTCAGCTGCCCAGGTTGTTGGATGGCATCCCCCCTGAAAGTGGGGTTGGCTCACCTGGCTGGGGGATGCCCCCCCCCCAGAAAGTGGGGTTGGCCAGCTTGTCTGGGGTATGGCATCCACCAGGCCTTGACAGCAGGGTTGGCCAACCTGGCTGGGGGATGTCACCCCCACCCCCCCCTGAAAGTGGGATCAGCTGCCCAGGCTGGAGGATGCCATCCACCCTGAAAGTGGGGTCAGCCAACCTGGCTGGAAGATGGCATTTAATCCATCACTATGGTGCATACCGGGTTGAACAAGGCTAGAGCTTGTTCCATCAATTCCAAATTTTTGAAGATGTGGGCTGGGTAATCACTCTATACTAGAGAACCCACAGATGGTTGATCCACACCCCTTGCAGACCTTCAGTCACACAGACAATCCTCAAACTACTCACAATCATGAAAGGTGATTCTTTCAACCCAGCTCATTTTCTAAACTTATTGACAATTCCAATGCACTCCCTTGCTGATACTGGCCCTCTTATTCAGAGTTGCATGTACCCTTGACATTCATAATTCTATTTAATCTATTACCTTTTCCTACCACATATCTACCCATCCATTTACATTGCTCTCTTGGTCTGATTCCAAGTTCTCACTCCCTTCCTTCAATTTTCCTCCACCTTCTCCCCCTTTCCCTCATCTTTCTTTGCAATCTTCTGTCCTCTGGCTGCAATCCCACTCCCTGCCCTTTTCCTTTTCCTTGGAGGAGCTTCCTCCTCCTCCTCCTCCTCCTCCTTCTCCTCATCCCCTCTATCACTCTCACCCAACCCAGCACCCCCATCTCCCCTTGTGGTCCCTTGGTGCCTGCTGGACATTGCTCCAGCATTGAAACTACTACCCCCACTACATCCATTACATCATCCACCCTCTGTACACCAAGCTTGGAGTTCAACAAAAAATTCAGCTCACTGACCAAAAGATCATCCTCCTCCACTTCTTGGGCATGACTACACTCCCTTAACAGAAGCCCAAGTTCCAGAACCACCTCCAGACCCCTTGAAGAGGAACTGAACCTTGCACTTTGCAACTCTCCAAGTGAATTTCCTCTGGCAAGTACTTGGCACCCCACATCCAAGTCACCCAGTAGGGGAAGTCTACCTCTGGCCCCTTTCCATGCTCCTATGACATCTGTTAGTTAGTCTAGTGCTTCCTGACAGTCACAGACTTACCTGTTCTGGTAGGCCATCCACCAGGTCAACAAGTACTTGGTACCTGGGCATGATGGAAAGAGACTTCAAATAAGAGATCCAGTCCTTGCTGGCATGCCAAGCAGGACTGGACTCTTCTGGATTTGACTGGCCTGCATCTGTAGTGGCCTCCCCTAGGACCTCACCACCATCAACTGTCTGCTCAGAGGGTCCTCCAACTGAGTGCTGTGGGCAACTCTTCTTGTGAGAGTGCTAAGGGAAATAAGAGGGGAAAGCTGTAGGTAAGACCTAGGCTCATCCCAAGGGGTCTTGAGTCAGAAGGAGACAGAAGAGGGAGGTTTTAGGTTGTATAGTGGCAATTACATGAAGGGGGGACTTGAGAACCCTTTGGAACTCAAGGGATGGCGATAGATAGCTGGGAGGATGGTTTTTGGGATGTTTGGGATTTGATGGTGGAGAAATGGCGGCAAAGGGAATTCTGGGTCTAGGGAACACTCTGAAGACTCAAAGGTGACTCAGAAAAGCTTTTTCAACTCAAAGGGGACTCTCAGATACTCACAGCATGATGCCAAAAGGTGGGTGTGTATTTTTCTAAGTAGCTCAGGCTTTTGTATCATAGGGACAGTGTTTCTAAGGTAAAACTGGCATATTTTGGGTCTGTCACATGTCAAAAGTAATAACCAACGAGGCAAAGTCCAACACTGACAGCAACAAAGAAAAAGCAAAGAAAAGGGAAGAAAATAAACATGAATGAAGGTGAAGTGGCATATCTGCATGTCTGGGAAATGGGGATACACTCTGAAAGATGGCTGGGGGCAAAGGGAGTGGTATAGCTAGAAGAGAGACTGTGGGGAGGCATAGTGACACATGAGGGGGATGATGTTGCTGGCAGTAACAGGCACATGACTGAGGGGAATTGGCAACATGATCTGAGGCTGTGCCAGAGTAGGGATTGCTGCCAAATGTGCCCTGTAACCTCAGGGAGTCTAGGCTCCCTACAGTGCTGTGTGACCAAACACCCTGGTATGCCTGCCCCACCCACTTCTGCTTCACTGTCATCATCCACAGTCACCCACACTCTCTTCTTACTGCTTCCCACTAATTTCCTATCAAACTGCCTGGACAAAGGTGCATCCTCCTTTTTGCAATCAATGAATGACACAATCGCCTTCTCCTGTGCCTCTAGGGATTGCCAATGATCCCAAAGCAACCTGAGATCAGAATTTGTCCATTTTGAAGGATCCTTCATTGTAAAACCCTCTGGGATAGACTCAGGGTCCAGATACTTCATTGGAGACTTGATCAGCAAGCCCCAGGGAACTTTGGCCTTGGGCTTCTTGGTGAACTTGGCTATGTCCCAAACTTACATCAGACATGCAGCTATGTACATGCCAAGCAAGACACACCATAAGCAGCTTGGAAGACTGTTCTTGCCAAGTTCTGTTGCACCTTCAACTTCTGCCCACCCCAAGTGGGCACTTCTGGATTTCCATCCTCATCCAAGGATATCTCCACCTCCTGCTTCTCAGCTGAATCTTCCTCCACTAAGCAGTGATCAATTGGCAGAAATATGTTGATAGACAATACACTCCACTCACCAGGTTCAGTCAACAGATAGCCAGTCAATATGCTCTCTGTGGTTGAAACCCAATCCTTGCTTGACTGGGATGACTCAGTGAAGACCTTCTTCCCACCCCCTGGTGCTGTCTCAAACCTGGTGGTCTTCTTCAGCATTGGAACCAACAAGGTAAGTGAAACTCACACTGCCAGCTTGATCTGGCCCTCCCCTGACTCATGCCCTACAAACATCACCACATGGGACCTCATGGTTCTCTGAACAATTTCAATAAAATCTTCAGCCATAGCAGGGAGATTTTTTCTGTGGTATCTGTTTATTTGCCAGCTCAGTACAAGGTCTGAAAGTTGGAGCTGTACCTACAAATCATGGGTCTCTTTGGGTGCACCTAACTTGTTCCACTTTTCTGCTGCCCTCCCAGCTTCTGCTTTCCTGTCATCAGAAAGGGACTCCCACCACTGTTGGACAATCCTGGTCCTCTGCCCTATGGTCTTGGGGTCCTTGGTTTCCCTCCTTTCCCTATCATAGCTGTCCATTTCCTCCTTGAAAACCTATTGTGCTGCAGTGAAGGTTGTAAAGGCCTTTTTGTAGTCCCCAGCCTTGGTGGGTCTGGCCTTCTCCTCCCTGTCAGTCTCACCCTCACCAGCATCTTCCTTGTTCTTTCTGGTAAAAGCAAGAGTCAGGATTCACTGGATGATGGCTCTCTCATCTTGCTGGTCTTCTGGAGCCAGTTGTGACAACCACTCCATCTGGATGGCCTAGGGGGTCTGACCAATTACAGGGGCAGGGATCCCCCCCATGGCCAATGTGCCACAAGAAGCCAAGGTCCATCAAGGGGGTAGGCTGGTAGTGAGCACCATCCCACCTTTGGACATTGTGAAAGGGGAGGTTCCTGTGAACTTTGACAGTACAGGGACTGCACCAGGCATGGACACTGGCACAAGACATGCACTGGACACTTCCTTCTGCTTCAGAGCACTGCTCCCAAATCCCCCCCTTAGCCAGCTGCTCCCATTCCAAAATGATTTTTACATGCTCTGCTCTCCAAGGCAGCCACTCTCTGATATAGTCATTTTCACTCTGTAGGTAATGTTTAATGGTGGACCATGCCCAAATCAGAGTACAGACCTTTGTGTGTCTTCTGGACTTGGGGGCATCATCTTCATCATTCCAGTCAGAATCAGGGATGTCAAGAGGGTCATGGAAGTCAGAGCAGTTGAGATGTTGGGAGGATGCCTTGGTTCTTGGAGTCTCAGGTGTGGAAGGCTGACTTCCAGATAGGTAGTAGAGGTGCCTAGCATCCACTTCTTTGTGGGTGAGCTTTCCCCCTTCTGGTCTTGGTTGGCTGGAAAGTGTACAAAGAGCCTCTCCCCAAGGATTTTTGCAGGACTTTGAACCTTTGACAATGCATGTTGAACAACACAGATTTGAAACACAGGGAGTACTTGAGGTGTACAATTTTCACTTGGAAACTCCAGTTGACATCAGCTAAGGGACTCAGCTAGGTACACTAAGTTTGTAAAATTTTTCCCAAGAGATCCTTTTGTTGGGTGAAAGATGGCCTGGCTAGTCCAAATCTGTTATGGACAGCATCCTTCATGTAGTGAGCAAGGGCTATTCTTTTACCTTTCTCCCCTTCTGGGACAGAGTGGTGGAGAAGTTTACCAGCAAGGTAAATCATGGTGCCTGGCTGGTAACCAAAAATGGAGCTGGATTCCAAAACATGAAATTTGGCATCATGAGTTCCCAGGCTCACCAGCAAGTCCAGGAGGGAGGGTGCAGAAACCTTGTCCACATGAAGAGGAGTCTCCTGGTTGACTGTAATATCTATGCCAACATAGATGGAAGGCCACTGGGTCCCAGAAGGGGGTTGGGTGACCACCCAGTCTCCCTTGGCTGCAATGGCATCCTTGCCAACTCTAGCCAGATCTGGTAGTACAAGTCCTGAAATGGAGTTCCAGAACTCTTCTGCATAAGAGATTTCATGAAGCCATTCCTTCACAGCAGGGATTTTGAGACTGGAACTTTCATAGACCTTGTCCTGCAACCTCTTTGAGACCATTAAGCTTGCAATCTATGGCAGACAGTGAGGAGAAGAGTACCAGATGACCCTGCTGGAAAGTTGCAGGAGAGTTCATAAGCCTGCCATGGCCAAAGATGGCATCAGCCAATGGGTCCATGTCTCTGCCATCAAGCTCTGGCACATGTCTATGGCCAAACCTCATGCTAGATTCATTTACCCTCTTGGAGTGCTTTACAAGGCTGTCTTTCAAGGGGAGGTGAATCCTATTGAGATGTTTCTACCAGTGCATTAATATAAATATAAGATATACATGGGGGAAGAGACTGCTTCACCACTCTTTCAGGAGGAATGATGCCAGGTAGATACCAAAGCATCACCCTACCATGGACATCCAAAACAGTGGCAGGGTCAGAGATGTGCCCCCATTGGGGATACTGAAAATACTTGGTCTTGTCTGCAGCATGGGGCCTGGGTTCAGCAAACCTATCAATGTCCCACTCATTTACATCTTTTTCAGGACTCAGACATTGCACTTTGAGTGTCTGGAGGCAGACTCACAGGGGTTCAGGATTGCATGGGTGATGACAAGGGCAGACAGCTTGGTTTCATGGGAGGAAATAGATGCAGAAGAAAGGTCTTCTGCAGCCATAACCCTTTGGAGGTTAGTCAATTAGGACATGACTGTCAGTCTATGATATTACACCAAGTAGGGTGTAGCCACCAAGGAGGAAGTAGTTCTCAATACCTTGGCTTCCTAAGGTCTGACTTTTGTAGTACCACAGATGTAGAGAGTTTGGATCCCTGAAGTACAGTTGTCAGGATCCATCCACCATGGCAGACAGGGAATCAGAGGAGGTTGAGGAAGAATTCATTGCACACTTGTGGGCTCAGGGGTGAGGATGATGTAGTGGGATACAGCAGAGTGTGTAAATTTTTAAGCCATGAAATTGTTATTCAAAAGGGTAACTGTGCCTGGTGCCTACTTATTTTATATATGGGACATAAGCTCAGGGTTAGGGTTAGGCCCCAGAAATGACAAAAAGTGAAGATAAAAACAAGGCAAGTCAAAACCCTTTCAAGACAAAATAGGGTAATAAGTTGGGAAACCAAATTACAAGTCAAAACAAACAGAACAAAAAAAGAAGTTCCCAGTGGAACAGACTCACTGAACACTGTCCAGGAGGGGCCCTTCCCCCAGAGCAGAAGCAGGTCATCAAGGAAAAAGAATGAAGTGAAAATGAAGAAAAAGGATCCTATGATTTATTAGGCCAACCTACACTAGCAGGCATGGACCAAATACCCCAAGACCAATAGTTGCTGGCCAACACCACTTGGCACAGATTAAGTGAAGAAAAAACAATAGCAACATTTTATATTAGGCCAGCCTACAATTGTAGGCATGTACCAAGTCACTAATACAAATAATTACTGGCACACACTAGTGAGCACAGATATCCAGATAATAAGCCAACTTGCACTAGCAAGTATGGACTAGCACTACACTCCACTACAAGATTAACCAACCTACCCCTCATACCAACACATGCACTGGCCAGGTACAGTGTGGATGAAGGGTCACCATGCAGGTATGTGCAGCTGCAGCCTGCACAAAGCCAGCATGGTGCCTATGGATCAATGGTCAGTCAGAGCACAGCCAGCTGAAGTGCAGCGAGATGACATAGTCAGTACATAAGTACAGTGACTCAAAAAACTGTCCAGATGTTTGCCACTTTTTCAAAGAATTGCTTATAACTCATTCCCTATTTGGCTATAAATCATGAAAAATAGGGGTGGATAGCCAGTGGTCATGCGATGAGGTGTGCCAAATATAGTTATGGTCATGTGACTTGATACTGTACAATTAATTCAACATTGACCACTACTCATCTAGACAGTTTTTTTGCAGGTGATCATAACTTTAGGTATGGCTGTGGCTATGCTGAAATTGAAGAGGAATGGAGGAAAATTGCAAGGGAGGTTTGCCTTAACTTCATCAATAGTATGCCTAGGAGGGTTGCAGCAGTGCTCAAGGCCAAGGGTGGTTATACAAAGTACTATATATATCCTACCTATTGTTACTTGGATACCCTGCAAAAAAATGTCTGGATGAGTAATGGTCAATGGTGGTCAATGTTGAATTAATTGTACAGTATCAAGTCACATGACCATAACCATATTTGGCACATATAATTACATGAGCACTGGCTATTCACCCCCATTTTTTCATGATTTATGGCCAAATGGGGACTGAGTTATAAGCAATTCTTTGAAAAAGTGGCAAACATCCAGACAGTTTTTTGAGTCACTGTAGTAACATGGAGGGGGAAACTTTACCTAAAAGCTGGGCAGGGTGGTGGGACAACACAGTCAGTATGCATCTAGTAACATGTGGGGGTGGAGGGGGGTCACCTGGTAAGATGACATGGTGAGTATGCACATATGTAGCAACACAAAAGGGGGGGAACAGCTTACCTGGAAGTGGGGTAGAGTGGTGGGACAACACAGTCAGTATGCATGCAGTAACACAAAGGGGGGGATCAATGGCTGACCTGGAAGTGGGGTAGGGTGGTGAGATGATGTAGTCAGTATGCATGTAGAAATGCAAAAGGGGGGAGCAAAGGCTGACCTGGAAGGTGGGCAACATGGTAAGCTGACACAGTGAGCATGCATGTAGTAATACAAAAGGGGGAGGGGGTCAACAGCTGACCTGGAAGTGGGGTAGGGTGGTGGGATGACATGGTCAGTATACATGTACAAACACAAAGGGGGGGGGGGGAAAGGCTGACCTGGAAAGTGGGTAACATGGTGAGACAACATGGTCAGTATGCATGTAGTATCGTGAAGCAGTGGGAGGGAATGGCTGACCTGGAAGCTGGGTAAGGTGGTGGCATGATGTGGTCAGTACACACATAGTGACAAGGTGTGGGAAAAATGGCTGACCTGAAAGTGGGCTGGGGTGGTGAGAAGACATAGTCAGTATGCATATAGTAACACAAATGGGGGGAACAGCTTACCTGGAAGCAGGATGATGTGGTGACACAACATGGTCAGTACATGGGTACTAACAAGAGCATGTAGTAACATGAAGGGGTGGGTGGGAATTGTCAAGTCCAGGCCTACTCCAATGATCCCTGACACTCACAGGGGCCATGGGAAGTGTATGAAGGTGGACCAACATGGGCTGATGCTTGGTCAACAAGGGCCAATGGAGAGTGACATTGGCTAAAGGGTGGCTGACAGTCATGACAGAGGTTCAGGAGAGGGCATTGGGTTCAGCTTGTGTGCTGCCCCCTTGTACAAGCCCAGCCCTTGGATTTCAGATAGAGAGAGAAGTTGGAGGAGACCAACAGGAGAGAGAGATGGCCAGTCAAAGACTGCAGAGAAGGGAGAACTAAGTTGATATTCATACTGAGGAGACACCACTGAGTGCAGCAGGCTTATATACAGCAAGCATGCCATCGAGGCAGTACAGTATCAGGACATTGGAACTAACATATGGAGTACAGTAAATTTTCAAGGGGTGGAAATGTCAGAAACTTCAGTCAGAGAATGGTACATACAATGGAGGTGAACCTTAGAACAAAGGAGGAACATCTAAAAAAAGGAATGGTATGGACAGAAAGGCTTTGGAGCACTCACCAATAGCCAATCAGAAGGTAGGCTGAAAGCCTAAACAAGTAGCAACATGCACTGTATGAGTACTAGCACAAGTGGATGGGTGCAGAGCAGAGCAGAGGTGGGCTGGTAACCCAGAGAGGACCAGAATGGAGGCATGGGTGTGACAGGAATGGCTGACCTGGAAGCCAGGTAGGGCAGAGGCACAATGTGGTCAGCATGCATGTAGCAACTTGGCAGGAGGGGAAAGAACTTACAGGGTTTATGGGATGCATGGTGAACATGTGAAAATGGCCATGTCAACACAGAGGGGAGACAGGAGAGGAAGATGAAGGGGAGAGGATGAAAAATGAAAAGAAGGGGATGTGGGAAAAGGTGGTGTTGATATAATTTCTGTGTTTGGCTATGCTTGACTCACACATGACTCTGCAAAAAAAAGTCAGCTCATGTCCTGTAGTTATGTGGCAACTTTGCCTTTGTTTGATGCACACATGACCATGAAAAACAAATCAGCATGGCATGCCAGAGTGAAGGCCACATGCAAGTCCAACCATGGCAAATTTTTTGTTTGGCTATGTCTGACTCACATGTGACTGTGCAAACAAAATTGGCTCATATCTTCTAGTCATGTGGCAACTTTGGCTGTGTTTGATGTACATGTGACCATGAAAACCAAATCCATTTGCCATGCCATTGTAAAGGTCATGGGCCATTCCAGCAGTGGCAAATCATGTGTTTACATATGTCTGACTTGCACATGACTGTGCAAAAGAATTGGCTAATGTGGCAACTTTGCCTTTGCTTGACCTACAACTGACTGTGAAAAGCCATAGTGAATGCCATGTGCAATTGCAACTGTGGCAAATTGTTTTTACCAGGGTGCATCATCCACAAACCATTTTTTCCCATCAATCACCTCTAAAAAAAAATCTTACAAGGTAAGTCTTCCACCCTGCACATCCATTTCAAGACTAAGCCACTCCAAGTTTGTATGTTGTTTCCCCTCCTTATTTACAGCATATGAACTGATTTTGCCCCACCACCACCACCCCAGTGAAAGTTCCAGGTAAGCCATTCCTCCCATTTGTGTTATTACATGCATACTGACCACATCATCTCACCACCCCAACCCACTTCCAGGTAAGCTGTTCCCCCCCACACCTTCCTGTTACTACATGCATACTGACCACATTGTGCCACCACCCTACCCAGCTTCCAGGTCAGCTGCTCTCCCCACCCCTTCATGTTACTACATGCTTACTGCCTGCATCATCTCACCACCCCAGCCTAATTCCAGGTCAGCCTTTTGCCCCCCCCCATTCATGTTTCTACATGCATACTGACCACATTGTCCCACCACCCTCAGCTTCCAGGTAAGCTGTTCTCCACCCCCCCTTTGTGTTACCACATGCTTACTGACTGCATCATCTTGCCACCCTAGCCTAATTCCAGGTCAGCCTTTTGCCCCCCCCTTCATGTTTCTACAGTACATGCATACTGACTGCATTGTCCCACTACTCTACCCCACTGCCAGGTAAGCCATTCCCCCCCCCTTCATGTTATTGCATGCATACTGGTTGCATCATCTCACCATGTTACCTGACTTCCAGGTCAGCCATTTCCCCCCCCTCCATGTTTGTACATCTGTACTGACCATCTTGTCCCACCACCCTACCCCACTTCCAGGTCAGCTGTTGCCCCTCCTCCCCCCCCCCCCCCCCCACATGTTACTATGTGCATACTGACCATGTCATCTTACCATGTTACCCACCTTCCAGGTAAGCTGTTCCACCCCTTCATGTTACTACATGTGTACTGACCATGTCATCTCACCACCCTACCCAGCTTCCAAGTAAGCCCTCGCCCCCTCAGTGTTACTACTTGTGTACTCACTCTGTCATCTCTCCACCCTAGCCCACTTCCAGGTAATCCATTGACACCCCCCCCCCCCCCCTCTGTGTTACTATGTGTGAACTGACTGTGTTGTGTCACCACCAGCCTATTCACTACCTGGTAAGTTGTTGCTCCCCCTTCCCCTCTGTTTCCTACATATCACTGACTTGTACTCACTTCATCCTTGCCAGATACATATTCAAACATGGCAAGGGATAGATGTTCAGCAAAGAAGGTTACTGGAGGCAAGGCCCCCAGAGTTGGCCTGCAGGCCTTCCACAACAAACAGGTTAAAGCTTCTACTGCCTCCAAGAGGCCAACCCCAAAGCAGAAGGCTACCACCAACACTGTAAGCTGTTCATCATATCTCATACTCTTGTTTATGTATACCTTCCACAGCTCTGTGTTATGTGCAGAGATGGGGCAGACCTCTTGTGGGTCTGTGATGAAAAGTAGCATAGAAGGGTAGTCTGTAGTAAATGCCTAGTGGTAGCTGAACCAGAAAGGGACAACCTAAAAGCAGATAATGTCACTTTTAAGTGTGTCACTTGCCAATGGAAGCAAAACCAAGCAAACCCTCAGTGTTACTTTGTAAGTACACCACCTCCCCTCTTCCACTTATGTTCACAACATGCCAAGGGATTCTACTCTCAAGGACAACCTGTCCTTGCCCACCCTCCTCTCATCCAGGGTACCTTTCAGCATGCCATCTCTGGCCAGGTAGCCTCCCTCCCTACTTGCCCTTGTCCACCTCCATTTGGAAAACCTAGAACTTGGCCATCCTCAGGTCAATGTATTAGACTCCTATTTCCACCCCTGCTTCTCTGAGAAAAGTTATCACTTCTCTCACTTGCCCTTCAACTTGGCCACTGAGCAGTCTCTGCACAACTATGAGAAGGCAGCAATAGACCTCACTCATTCCCTCTCATCCTTCTCAAGGGTGGTCATCTTCCTCACCACCTGTAGTGATGAGGAAAGAGGGGATCTCTTTGCTGGTCATCTTGATGGTAAACCAGTAGCATTCAAGGTCTCTGAGGTAAGTGACAAATCTCCTCTTTACCTCCTTACTAACCATGTCCAAGTGCCTCCAAGTACTGTTCAACCCCCTTACCAAAATTGTCCAGGGTGCATACATAATATTCTATGTCTGTGGCTCTATTGTTACTGTAAAAGACAGCTTCAATGATTTAAAAGAAGCTGCTCATAAGTGAGTGTTTCCAACATTTTTGGATCTTTTTCTCTAACCTTTTCCAGATTCAAACCAAGATCCATGATCTTGTTTGATGCCCAACACCTCCAGCTGGCCAGTACTACCCCTTACCTGCTGAGCCTACTGGACAGTACCATTGTTCAAGGCTTTGATGTGTTCTAAGCAGCCAAGTTTGCCCTCAATGATTGTTCACTGCTTGGGTGGCATTCAAATATCATCATCATCCTGTGGAAGTCTGAAGGGAAAGGTTTACACAAAGTGGAAAAGGTAGCAGTGGAGAAATTCTTGTGGACTGATAAGTTTATCAGACCATGGGGAGAGCATTTACCAGTTCAATGCCCTCAATGTGGAACCATGCAGAAGTGGGAGTCTGGTTCTGCAGGTAAAACTATTACCTATGAGTGCAGGTATGCTCAGTGTGGGTTTGAAAAAGGGCCTAACAAGACTTCCCTCCCACTCAAGAAATTTGTTTACTCTATTCCTCATGCCATATCTTTATCACAGGGGAAAAAAGGAACATCTTCCTGGTTACAACTTACCCTTTAGAAATATACCTGTAACCTTGTAAATACCCCCTTTTATATTAGCCTGCATTACAAATGCTTCAGGAGTTTGCAAAATCTCTTAACCACTTCCATCCCTACAATAATAAAGTGGGTGTATCATAAACTGACAAGGTCATCAGATAGTCAACTTTCCAAGAGGTTGATTAATCAGATGCTCCCCTAGTTGGGTTGGCTGAATCCATTCTTAGGACATGGGTTGTCCCCCCAGTGAGGGTGGCCAGTGCCACCCTCAAGACAAGGGCCATTTTCCAAGGAGCCACTGTCAGGATGTGGGCCATCCCCACAATGACACCAGCTACCCCTACACCCAGGACATGGGTCATCCCCCCAATGAGGTCTGCCAATGCCACTGTCAGGATAGGTCATCCCCAGCCAACCCCACTCTCAGGACACAAGTCATCCCCCACCTAATCCCCCTTCCAAGAGGTTATGGAAACCCCCAGGTAGGTCAGCCTATGCCACTTTCAGGGAGGTGGGACATCCACCAGACACATTGGCCTATCCCACTTTCAGGGGGGTGGGCCAGCTAGGTCAGCCTATCCCCTTTCAGGGGGGAACCACCATCCCCCTCCTAGGTCAGCCTATCCCACTTTCAGGGGGGTGGGCCATCCCCCAGCCAGGTTGGCCTATCCCTCTTTTGGAGGGTGGGCCATCCCCCAGCCAGGTCAGCCTATCCCTCTTTTGGAGGGTGGGCCATCCCCCAGCCAGGTCAGCATATCCCCTTTCAGGGGGGGAACCATCCTCCTCCTAGGTCAGCCTATCCCACTTTCAGGTGGGTGGGCCATCTCCCAGCCAGGTCAGAATATCCCCCTTTCAGGGGGGTGGGCCATCCACCAGCCAGGCTGGCCTATCCCACTTTTGGGGGGGTGGGCCATCCACTAGCCAGGTTGGCCTATCCCCTCTAAGAGGGGGGAACCATCCCCCAGCCAGGTCAGCTTATCCCACTTTCAGGAGGGTGGGCCATCTCCCAGCCAGGTTGGCCTATCCCCCTTTCAGGGCATCAGCCAAACCCATCTCAAGGTTGGTCAGCTGACATCAGCTAATCCCACTTTTAGGTGAAAATGTACATGTCAGTGTAGGGAGCCTAGGCTCCCTGAGGCTGCAAGGCGCCCTCAGTGGCAGTCCCTGCTCTCACCAACTGCCAGACTACACATCCCTTATGGTCATGGCACAGCCTTGGATATACATTGCTGCCTATGCTAATGGTATGCTCCCTTGTTAATCACATGCCCATCACCCCTATTGACACCAGCTACATCACCACCTGTCACATGTCACTGCACCTCCCTGCTGTCCCTCCTCTAGCTACACTGCTCTCTCCACACTTTACCAGCACCCAGAGTGCAGCTCTGCCCCCCCAGGCATATAGCTATGCCATGTTGCCTTTGCTTATGACTGTCTTCCAACCTTTAGTTCATTTTACCCTTTGCCACCGTCACTGCAGCACATGTGACTGCCCTGGCATCACACCTTACCTTTTTTTGTTTTATTGCTTTTGACATATGACAGATCCTAAATACTCCAAAGTTTTTACCTTGGAAACACTGTCCTTATGGTACAAAAGCCTCAGGTACTTAGAAAATAGACCACCCACCTTTCAGCATCCTTCCGTGTGTATCTGAGAGTCCCCCTTCAAGTCTAGAGAGTCTTCCCAAGTTTCCTTTGAGTCTTCAGAGCACCCCAAGAACTAGAATTCCCTTTTGCCACCCATTTTACTGCCTTCAAGCCTCAAGCAGCTAGATCATCACCTTCCTAGCTAATTTTTGCTGCATGCCAAGTCCCAAAGAGCCTTCAAGTATTGCCTTTGTATAATTCCCACCTCACCACTTAGAATTCCCCCCCCCATTCTGTCTCCTTCTGACTCTAGATCCCCATCACAACCATGCCTCACCCACCCTTTTTCCCATGCCTCTGCACCCCCTCCAACACCTTCTGACCCATTTCCAACACCTTCTGACCCATTTCCAACACCTTCTGACCCATTTCCAACACCTTCTGACCCATTTCCAACACCTTCCAACCCATTTCCAACCAAGTCTGACACTTATTAAGCCTGCCAATCACTCTGCCACAGCAGTTGAGCAACTGCCACTGTTGGCCACTGTCAGTCTTGACACATGACTACCTTTGGTCTATGTTGGGTCAACCCCCTGTGGGTCATGTGATTATCTTAGGGGGCAAGGTCCATTTGTGGCCACCAGGCTAAGCAGGCATGGTATGGTGCCTGCACTGCAT